>CM057339.1:845949672-846619761 GCA_030015575.1 Agapanthus africanus | reverse complement strand
ACTTTGATCCTATATGGAGAATCATTGTGATAAGCGGAGATTGACCGAGCGTAGCATAGGAAACTCCTTCCCTATCAAGAGTGTGTCATCCACGTACTCTACGAGGATCGTCATTATACTCCCTACTACCTTTTTGTTTATACAAGGTTCATCTACCATTTTGATGATATCAAACTCTTTGACTAACACATCAAAACAGATGTTCCAACTCCGCGATACCTGCTTTAACCTATAAAGCGTCTTGTACACGTTTCCGCTGCTCCCACTGTCTACGAAGTCCTCTGGCTGTGTACTTATAGACGTTCTCTTCTAAAACATCATTTAGAAAAGCAGTCATGGCACCCAACCGCCAGATATCGTAGTCATGGTATGTAGCCGTGGCAAGTAGGATCTGAATGGACTTAAGCATAGCCACTTGAAAAGGTTTCATCATTATCCACGCCTGGTCGATGACGAAAAGCTTTAACAAGTCTAGCTTTGAAAGTCTCAACCTTTCCATCTACACCAAGTAATCTTCTCAAGATATACTTGCTCCTGATGGGGATTTAACCCTTCAGATATAGCAACCAAAGTCCATACTTTGTTGGTGTACATGGATTCCATCTCAGATCGCTAAGCATCCAGCCATTCTTACAAAGTCCCTACTCTCGATGGCCTGCTCGAAACTAGTTGGGTCATCATCTTATGATGCAATCCTCGCTCCCACTGTCATAGAGTAACCGTAGTATCTCTCAGGTGGGTGAGGAACCCTACTAGATCGGCGGAGAGGCTGAGGTTCATTGGTAACTATTGAATCCTTTGGTTTTATCAAATCATCTGCTGTATTTTGTATAGCTGGAACATTTCCAGTTGTACATAACAGATCTTGCCTCGAGCTTGTCCCGATTTTGCTTTTAAACATAGGCCGGACAACCCCAAATCTTAACTAGCTTAAGACATGGGCTCTTCCCATTCCATATCACATATGAAGTGGTAAGCAACTGATTTGATTCGAACCCTATTCAATAGGTATGCAGCTTCTCAAGCGCATAACTCCTAAAAAGGAAACAGGTAACTCAGTAGTACTCATCATAGAGCACACCTTATCATATAGGGTGTGATTGCTCCGTCCCTATATACCATCGTGCTATGGTGTATACGGAGGAGTAATGCTGAGAGAGAATCTCATTCTCCTTTAGAAAAGTCCAAGAATTTCGTGCTCAAGTATTCTCCTCCTTGATCTCATCAAAGGACATAATACTTATACCCGTATTGGTTCTCTACTTCTAACTTATATTCTATGAATATCTCAAAAGGTTCTGACTTGTGTTTCAACAGGAACATAGGTCTGAATCTCGAAAGATCATCAGAGAATGTAATGAAGTATAAAGAACCGGTCTTGGTATGTGTAGACAGGGGACCTTACATACATCAACATGTATCATCCCAAGAGTTCACTAACTCTTTCTCTGTTTCCAGTAAACGGAGCTATGGTCATCTTATCTCTGTGACATGACTGGCAAGTTTCATAAGATGTAAATTCAAACTGATTTAAATATGCATCTAAAATGTAACTTAAGCTAGTCGGGTCGCATTAATATGACCTAGTCTACAATACCTCAAGAAGGATTTGTTCATTTCTGAACTCTTCCTCTTGTGTGTGTTTCATATACTAAGAACTGTAGTTTGATTTAGAACATCAATGCTTTTAGATAACGTGCCTGAACCGATCAACTTTTGATATAGAAAATGTTCAAAACATTATCCAACTATACAAAATTTTATCATTTCTTTACTAATAAAGAGATGGATATCATTTTGTATATCAGGTTCGGTATCTAATAGCATTCGTTCAGAATCAATGTATTTGGAATACAGGGTGACAGTGACCAACAGACTTGGCTGCAACACTTGCCCCGTTTCCTTCCTCATGAAACTTATCACCCGTTCTCAGTTTTTCTTCCTTTTTGTAGCCCTATGTAACAGATTACATATCTGGGATCCTGATCTGGTATCACATACCCAGGACGTAGAGGATACAGAGAAACAGTTCTTTGTAATGAACACACCCGAAGATGATGCATCAGCATGCACTCTCTTTGTTTGGGCGGCACGGGAATTCTGGTAATCCCCAATTTCCTGCTCTATCTTATAACAATTATAAGTTGGAGCGGGACTAACGTTCCCCAACTTAGTATAACAAGCGGGTTCGGTCAAATATCCATATTATTATCTTGATTAAGGCGTGATATGGTCGCTACCTGGAGAGAGAGAGAGAAGAAAACACTCAGCATGCGCTCTTGCAAGATCAGATTGGTTATTATTTTGTCTAATCAGGATGGCTCCCACTGGTTTTATCAAATCTTCCTTCAAACCCTAAAAGGAAAGACTAGCCGGGATTAATTACACACTACAAGTTCGCCAATCTTTCAGCCAGGCCAGTGTCGGTACTTTGAGGGAGGTCCCCCGTGCTTTCGCATGAACCTAATTAATGTAAACCTCGTTTTCCCAGAGGCGTAACCTCGTTAACACCTTTCTAGATACCTACTTGATCGGCTAATTGTAATGTGTAAAACTCTCCCAGGAGTAACAATTACTCGCAGTGGGTATCGGGATCCAACTATCTCATAGAAGGTATGCAATCTCATTGTAAATTTCAACACTTGAAATTCCCGATAATATTTTGCCCCTAACGTGCTATGACCTTGACGAAAGCCAACAAACCATAGCCCGCTAGTCAAGTTCAACCCGTACATTTCTTGATTGAATTAAACCCACCCGCATGACCCTTGACGAAAGCCAACAAAGCCGCACGACTACCCTAATCCAATCGCATCGTATGCAGCAGATAAGCAGCATATAGCTACCGCACACTGCACCTTGACGAAAGCCAACAAATGCAGCACAAATACTATATACAACTTATCTGAAATGACGGAGGGCTACGACAGGTTTTTCTGAAAACCTATTGCGTAATGAACTTGATATCGTTGTAGAATCAAATGATTTTAAAATGGAGTGTTTTTGAGGCTTTTCTAGTTTTGCTAAAGGGGTCACTCCCGGTGAAGGGATCGTCGGCCCTTTCCTCGTCGAATGAGGTGCGGGATATATCATATATATCACTGTGCAAAGCAGAAACTATAGAAGCTATCAAAAAACAAACCGAGAGTTGTAGCATCTGCCAGTTATTGCTAAAGGAGTCACTCCCGGTGAAGGGATCTCGGTCCTTTCCTTATCGAATAAGGTGCAGGATATATCATATATACCTCTGTGCAAAGCAAGAACTGTAGCTATCTGTTTTAATTTTTGAAATTCGATTCTACAATATCTTTAGGTTTCTTTTATTTCATTAATCTCATTAATGAAGTCCCATCATTTAAGTACCTAAACATCACAGATAAATACGACGTACACTTATACCATCCGCATTCGCCTCGATGTCCCCTCGTGCACCGTTAGGTTAGGTGAGTAACGGCAGAGCGGGGCAGGGCTAGCGCGGGTGTAAAACATAAGTAACGCCTATATAATATATCATATATACTATATACAGTATCCATCACAGAACATATCACATGATCACATCACAGATATCGCAGCAGAAGAATCATATGAAATATTGGATATACTAGGACGTCCGTGTTTTCAATACGAGCCAGTATAAAACACGAATTCCACGGTCGCGATGAATAGCCAAACCCACACCCCTAGACCCCTACGAGAGCGGCAAGCAACCCTTCCAATTCTAGAGTTAGGAGACCCGGACTCGACTCCTCGAGTTGGTCTCCCACTGGACCCCAGAACCCGGTTACTTGTGCTCCCCTCCTTGGGTCTATCCTAGTGCGGAAAAGTAAATAATATACAAATGGTGACATCATCCGCAACCTGGAAGTGCCCCAATAAAAGAATATTACATACAAGTTTTTACATGAATGAAAATGAAAAACACTCATCTCATATAAAAAACCCCGGTTATTCAAACGCGACGATCCAATATAACATATCCAGCAACACATAACATCACATGTCATCAACGTAAGTAAATATGCGCATCCCAATTGTCGTTGACATATAGCAACGAAACCGGCGATATCACATATTACACTTACGGTCGCAGAAAAGAAAGTGTAAAACTACAACAGTTGGAATCCGCAACTTGCATAGACATCGCATGCCTAATCAAATGAATTCCTTAGACATCGCATGCCTAACAATTATAAACCCGCATTTTAGTCTCATTATCGAAAACACTTTTTAATATCAAGTCGGGCAATTCAACAAGATTCCCGACATCCCGATCGAATGCTCGTCGCAAACTTTAGTAGACGGCCGCACCCCGGATACCGTCGACGAAGTGCACCAAGGCGGAACACCGCTACCGCGAGCACCCGAACGGATGCTTTCGGCGACGGGGTTCTCCTACAGTCACTTGGTCGGGGCTATGGGACGAGGCTGTCTATTAAGTTTACCCGGCGAGTATCCGCGTACGCTACGTGATTGCGACAGACTTTTGATCACATCAAAATTCCGTAGCAACCGATCAAGTGAGACTAAACTGCTATGTTTATAACATTCATTCAGTTATCTCATAACTACTTGTGAATTCCAATTATTGTATCCCATTCCAGATAAATAGAAAATGTTAAACTTTCCGATCGAACATTCGAACACCCAAGTTTTCCCGATACAGATCAACACATGAAATAAGTTTTAAAAACATTCAGTTCATGCCTCAGTACCAACGGTCCAGCCGTAGAAGGGTCAAGCCAACGCCTCACATGTGGCAAGCCGTACTGCCCCAAACCCGAAGGTTCGAAGGGCAGTTCAAGATGGTCACATAATCGAGTTAAGGTTTGTTGTCTTCTAGAGGGTCCATCGCATTATTTGCACTACTTAGAACGTTATTAAACCACGGAAAGATCCAACACTTGGAAATTTCCCGACAGGGGAAAAAGTGGGTATTTATATCCGGTCGAACATTTTAACATATTCAATAATTATCCGGAAAACATATAGACAAAATTAGACAATCCGATCGAATAATCGAATCCCAATACAACCCAGAATACTCAACTCTTGAGTATATTATAAAAATACCCAGAAAATACAGGAGACAAAATTTAACATTACTGTGCAATTTTCAAAGAACAAAGTGACAAAACGGCCGCGGAACCGCCGCACGAGCCATGCTCGTGCCGCGGTTCCGCCGCGCATTAGTTGAATCATGGACACGTGTTGCACAGTAATTCTTAAGATTCCCTGCTGATTTTTCTGCATATTTTTAATTTACAAAAATCCACAAATTTGAAAAATGTACAGAGAGGGTTGTCGGGTTAGGGTTTCGGGTTCGATCGGACTTCTACGATCGTCTATGCATCGCCTAAGGCTCTAGCTAGGCTCTGATACCACTGTAGGGTTCTTAGGCACACTAATGAGGTCTCACAAGGTATCAACCATGCCAATTTCAAATCTTACAAGTGCCGAGAAACCCTAATACGGATCGTTAACTAGAATTTTAGGCTATGCGATGCAAGTAAACAACTTTAACTAAAAGGAAAGCGGATACAACCTTTGTAGATCCAGTCCACCACTTCCTAAGCTCCGCGATGATGTCCCTCCGCTGTCCAAATCGGATTCCGGACTCTAGCATCGGCTTCATCGAAGAAATGGGCGGGCTTGGTCGTCGGCTTCGATGCCGAAGATGATCTACGTCGAGGCAACTCAAGATCAAGCTCCAACTTCACCAAGCCATGAAACTTGTGAAGAAAACACCCTATACTACTTGGCAAGTGGTAGAGGATGAAGAAATAGGAAGTGGGTTCACTTTAGAATTGGATTTCTCACTCATTTTCACTAGTTGTCATTGATGGTAGCTAGGTTTTCTTCATGTTGAAGATGAAGAAGAAGAAGAAAGAATATAATAAGTGTTATTCAAAATAGAAAATAAAATCAACACTTATCATTTTCTAACCTTGGTTAGGTGTAGAGAATGTACTAAGGTTAAGTGGAATGGTTAGGGTTAAGTATGAGACAAAATGGTCACTTTAGTCAAAACTTCAAGAAGCTTCAAAGAAAAACAAAACTAGCAACCATTTCATTTCTTATCTTTTCCAAAATAAATAAATAAATAAATAAATAAGAAAAAGAAAACCCTAATCATTAACTTAACCATGGTTTAATTCTTTACACTTAACCAAGTAAACATGTATCATCAAACATGATACAATCAAGTGCACAAAAGTATATCACATATACAACTTGTGATATTCAAGTGAGAAAATCCATTTGAAGTGAACCAATACTAGTTAATGCAAAGTAATATATCAAATATATAATTATACATTAAATCATTAAATCAACACTTGATTTAACGATCCGGTCATATCGCATATAACCGACTAGTATCCTATGTATCGGCTTATCGAATCAATCCTTGATTCGACAACTAGGTTATATCACATACTACCATTCGATACATTCATCGCGAGAATGGAATACGGTATCACATACACGCATTATTCTCGGTCCCGCACATATCTCATATGCGCTCCTATTTCGTTTCGCTTGAGCCAGGAAACCTCTGTGTAGGACTCTAAAGACTCGTCAATACGCCGGCAGCAGATGATGATCATATCAAACACCCACAAGCCGCAAGCGGTCTGCTAAACGTAACGGCCACCCGGGTATTGAGCGATCAGAAGATCGACGAGCAAGCCCGCTCATACTCCTGTGAATCCAACCAGTAACACTTACCGTACAGTCCGGTCTCGTCGTCTGATATGTCGCATATCTCGCCTAGGGGTGGTAAACGTCAGACCCCAATAGCTCGATAAGTCGTGTCGATATGAGGTCTATAACATTTCGAGAAACTACAGGTAACACTTACAAGTAAATCTCAGCAACCCTGGCCAGGGATTTCCGGTTATAGCCAATCGAACACAGCGCAACATCAACCCCCTATACCGGAAGAGACGAATCCCCTCCTATCGCTCATTGCCTCCATGTGACTCGGGACTGTACCCAAAAACCACCGTTTTGCACGCCCTCTTGGACGTGGTAAGGTGGAAATCAAAGCACAGTGGGAACCACACAAGACTCTATGACGATCTCGGGTCAACAGACTACTCTGTACCAGTGTCACCAGAGAACTGCCATCTGACGTAAGGTATAATACCATCTGGGAGTTCTCGGCGAGTCCGTCCAGTGTACCCAGTCTCCACTGAGCACCCGTATATCATCTCTGATGTCAAACACCAATGGATGTGGGATCATCCATCGCCCATCTGTATGAGTCGAGAAGGTATACGCTAGTCTACTCTGGTATATCGATGCCCCGTCTCGATATACCCACGACTAGGGACCTTGAAGGATGTACTTATGGACTACCATGTCCCCACTAGTATGATCCGCATCACAGTCCAGGTAGTCAAGTACACATCCTAAGGGCTTTACCAACATGTAACAGAGAGACAATCAGCGTACACGTTAAGGTAAAGTGCAACCAGATAGCATACTATCATGTCGAGCAAGAAAGTCCTCCCTATATATGTCCCAGTATCCACTACAATATACATCCTATGTACAGTAATGGCCTCTAGGGCATACATATAACTAACACATATGAAGGTTGTCTCCACTCCGGCGGTTACTTCTCCTACCCTCGTGAGGGACATCTGGAGCATGATGTTGCCGCCTTGAAGACCACCGTCGAGGAGTTGAAGGAGATATTGGTATGTATATTACTTAATAGTAAAATATTATATCACATTATAGATAGTAACATATGCAATATTAGTAGCCTGAGCTTATTTGGTTGTAGACTTAGTTTTGATTAATCATACTTACATAAAACTATCTAATTAAACTGAACTCTATAATCATAATTATACCACATCTTTTTTCATTTTGGAGTTTAAAAAGTTATGATTATCCAAATTCAAAACTTGAGAAGAAAACATTTCTTTGTAAATTAGATAACTTCAAAACCAAGTATCCAATCAAAGCTAAACAATTAATGAGAGATACGGGCTTACAAGTTATAGTAAATATCATTTCCACCTCCACTTAAAATAAACTACGGTTTTTCAAACTAGATTCCCAAACTAGGCTTAAGTCTCTAAGTATCTTAGATTGGGGTATAAAAGCATAGTCCTGAATGTGTGAAATTTCAAGATGTATAAATTCTCATATATAACATATAAATTTCAACAGAATGTGTGGAATCTTAAAAAAGCATATATAAATTCGCGGTTTCGCAATAATCTGATAATGATACGAATTCGGCTAAAATCTAATTCATCGTTCTTACTCGTTTATTACACACACAAAATTTTACAGATTCGGCAGGCTACTTCCGCTGCGGCTCCACATGCATCTGCTTCGGCTGCGGCTCCGCAAGCTACTAAATCGGCTGTGGTTGCGCAGACCACTCCTACAGCTCCACAGCCCGCTCAAACTCTTACACAATCCGCTCCTTCATTAGTCGAGTTTTTGACAACTCAAGGTTGCACCGAGAAGTAGATGCGCCAGATTACGGCGATTATCAGAGATGGAGGAGCTGGACCGAGCTAGGGTAACTTTATTTATATTTTTGATGATGTATGTACTTATCTGATACATATTGTATATATTTTGGATGATATTGGTGGTTGTTTGTATGTTCACGATGATTTTAAATTGATTTCGTATTTTGTTTGTTTATTTCTTTTATATACTATGCGTGAGATGTTAATTATGAATATTTATGTATTTGGCTATATGATATATATATTATTGTGCACAGGACGAGGAGAAAACGGGAAGCCCTTTTATTAAAAAAAAACCTGATATAATGTCTCTACGGATTATTCCGTAGGGACAACTGTTACACCTACGGATTAATCCGTAGAGGCAAGTTTTTCCGTAGGAGCAAGTATTTTATTTTATAAACAGATAAATTAAATAAAAATTATGTCCCTACGGAATAATCCGTAGGGATAAATGTCCCTACGGAGTAAGACGTAGGGGTAATTATTATTTCGTAGGAGTATGTTCAGGACGACGACTTGCACCTGCGGCCTTTGAACCTATGAAGGAATTTTATGTCCCTGCGGAGGTTGTAGCAGTGAGCACAACTATCATATATTATAGAATAAAATAGAATAGAATGTTATGAGCCAGCATGCTGAAGACTGAAGCTAATTAGTCAGGGGCAAGCTTCATCCATCCATTTTGTTTTTTATGTAGCACAGAGAACGGGCATAAGGTATCCCGAGAACTATTAAATCCATATTACACACATATACATGCATTGATATGTATAGTCTGTGTGTGTGTTCAAAATCCTATTATATATGCGCACATGACAGCTGATGGCCTCACGAACGAGGAAAAGGACGATATGTTAAGAAAAAAAGTAATTGGTTAAAGAGGAATGGTTTTATTCTTGTAACTTTCTCATTTGAGCTCCAAATTCAAATTCCTCTTTTCCTATAATTTACTCCTGCAATAAAGTTGTTATGAGGAATATTTTGGACAGCATTTTCAGCGGTGAAAAAATTTAGTTTTTTTTATATCTCATCCCAAAATTTTAATATTTTCAAATTTCACCCTCAAAATCTAGTATTTTCAAATTTCATCCCAAAATTATTAAGTTGTCCAAATTTCACCCCGAAAATCTAATATTTCCAAATTTCACCCTCAAACCTATTAAGTTTTCCGAATTTCACCCCAGGAATCATTAAATTGTCCAAATTTCACCATTTGCTCTCCTAGCTTTCGTTTCTCAGTGTCAGTGTCGACCTAGCAGAGTGCTTTCGCCTTCTTCTCTTTTTAGTTAAATAGGGACAAGAGTTTTAGATTTCTCACAATTTCAAAATTAGGAATTCTCTTGAAAGCGAAATTCGGGATGTTTCGCCTTCATCCAATATTTGTCATTTTAATAGATAAAATCAAGCTCCTTTATCGTTCTGCCATAACAATTATGATAACTTGAAGCAACGATATAAGTTAGAGTTACTCCTATGCAAGCGGTGGTTTAATTCAAGTACTTTGCGGTCAGGGCATCATAGGCTGAGCTCAATGATCTTGGAGAAATAGTTGACCGCAAAATGGAGAAAATTAAGAAATTTTTTGCAAAAATGAAGTTTTAATTATTAATGGTTTTTGGAGCAAAATTTGGACAGCTCAACAGTTTTGGGGGTGAAATTTGGAAATACTGAATTTTAGGAGTGAAATTTGGACAACTTAATCGTTTTGGAGGCGAAATTTGGAATTAGATTTTGGGAGTGAAATTTGGAATTAAATTTGTACAACTCAATATTTTTAAATATGAAATTTGGAAATATTGAAATTTTGGAATGAGGTATAAAAAAAACCTTTTGTTTATATCAAATATGCAGTCACAAATTGATGATGCTGAATAACGATAATTTCTTAGATCATGACACGTGGTGGATGACGTGTCATATGCGTAAGCCAGTTAGGCCCCTGAGGGCCACGGAAGGGGAACCAACAGTGGGGGCTTCTCTCGAACCCCATCTCCGAGGTTGCACCCCACTCCTTGCCCCCGAGTACTTCAGCAGCCAAGTCAACTGTCCTTTTGCTCTACTCCGAGCTACCATGGGCCCGAGACTTCCTTCGGGCTGAGCTTCCCCGCCCGCCCAGCCCGTCTCCGGGCTACTGCAGAACCTAGATATCTCAACCTCCCGCTCATCCCCGAGCCTCATGCCGAGCTCATATTCCTCGGTCACATCGACCGACCGACGGCACCTATCGCAGGCGCAACCGCCTCACCTCCGTGAATCTCGCTATACGCGAGATATCCGCTGGCCACGTCCCGTGTTCCACGCCATCACGATCCCTGATTAGTGTAGGTTTTAACGATCAAAAATATTTTACCGCAATCAAGAACAGCGTCGCATGAAGATAGCCGGTGAATACGGGTCGGTCCACAGGGATGTGTAATTTTCCTAAGTGTTCTTATGAGCTGATTCCAATGGTTGTTTGGTTTTTTTAATTGAATCTAAAAAACGAAGTTGTACGATGATTAGAAACTTGCTAGGATTAGGTCTAAGGTGGAGTTTGATAAGATTGAATGTCACACCTCTTTCAATGCCCTAAATTAAATCTTTTAGAAGTTATAGAAATTATTAGTAAAGGGGATTAGGATGATTGGGAAGAAACGAAGTTTCTTCCTGTAGATCCTTATCCGTCCTTTCATAATATTTGCTCTAACCTTCATAGAAGACATGCATGTCCGGTCCTTTATACTACGGTTTCACCGTAACCTCGTGGGTAGGGTGCCGTAGGGAGCGGATCATGCATGCGTGCATAAAGTTCTAGCTATTACAAATTATTGGGCAATGAAAGAGATGAGAGATTTCATCTCTCAATCCCTCCCTTATTCCTAACCCTAACAAGCGAGGAAATTACTCGCTCATTAGGGGATCATTTAAAAACATCATTTTAAGATTTTGCATTTTTAGATCTACTGGATTAATTTCCTACTGCAGTTTAAGAGATTCTAAACTAGAATTAACTAAGGCAAAGAAAATTAATTAATCTAAGACAGGAATTTAATTATAAAGCTAGGGCAGAAATTAAAAGATAAACTTACAGAATTGATGCTCTTAGATCTTCAAAAGAATCTGAATTTTTTTTTCTTGAAAAGAGGCATAGGGAGGTATAGCCTTTACAATGATTTAGAGTTCCTATTTATAGAGGATAGGAAACCCTAGGTTACAATTGATTCGCACGTCTACATTTACCAAAATATCCTTAGGAAGACCTAGTCAAAGTAGACTCCAAGCTTTGGTAAAATTTTATGTCTCTGTCTCTTTAAAAGGAAGTATTGGGCCTTGAAATTTCCTTTGTTGGTTCTTCTGTCTTTGGGCTTCCTTATTATTTGGTTCTTTTATTAAAATAGCTTCTATGTTTCTTCCAGATCTCCAGTGAATAATTGCGGTGGTTTAACCGTTCACTTTGTAATCTTGGACCTTGCATTGCCTTTACTTTATGAATTTTAACTTTGATGTAGGCTTGATCAAGAGTCTTCTGTTTGTTGGTCAAAGTCCACTTTTGCATCGTCTTTTCATCGTTTTCACTATTTTCTGTCCAAGAACCTGTAACCTGTAATATGTAGCAGACATGCGTCAAAAGCACCTGTTTATTTGTAAAAAGAATAACAATGGGGAATGTAATAATACAATATTATGGTGTGAACAATCCCCCATTAACGAGCCTATCTCGCTATTAATGGAAGATCCCGCCTACCACGCAGGCGTGACGCCGGGAGCGTAACGGCCGGCGTGATTACCGCACCTTCCTGCCTGTTGCCACCACTATATAAACCCCTCTCCAAACGGATCAAGTAAGTGAATTTCTCCCCACTAGGCCGTTACTCTGCTCAAATATCCGGTCTAACTTGATCGTCGGAGGGTCCTCGGTGGTACAACCACCCCGGGACTTCCTCGCAGGTAGCTCGGCCACCACAACCTAAAACCCATTGAGAATCCACACGCTTCATGAGTTAACCTCCAAATCAATCTCAGTCGTCCATCGTCGCTCGACAGCAGATCTGCGGAAGGTAACGTCTGAAGGAGATCCAAGCCTCCATCAGTTGGGTAGCTCGGCCACCACAACCTAAAACCCATTGAGAATCCACACGCTTCAGGAGTCAACCTCCAAATCAATCTCAGCCGTCCATCGTTGCTCGACAGCAGATCTGCGGAAGGTAACATCTGAAGGAGATCTAGGCCTTCATCAGTTGGCGCTATCTATGGGAAACGCTTGATTCCACTGAACAAATTTCATCTTCCGATCTCCATTCAATAGCGAGCGATCACCGCGACGATCCAAGCACTAGTCGCCTCCTCCCTCACAACGGAGGCGCGGACGAATCGCCTCCCCCATGCGTTCATGACACGTGTTACCCGCGACTGTTCCTCTTCCCCATACTCATACCGGGAAGGTTAGACAGAACCTCATGAATCGACCGGGCAGCAACCATGCTCGGCCAATCCTTAGTAGGCCCCTTATGGCCCCTCCCGCGCTAAGGATCAAAGCCCTCGCTAAGAGGCAACTGGGACCACCCTTGCTCGGTTATCCTTGGCCGGTAGTTCCCTACCCCGCAACGCCAGAGATCAAAGCCCTCGCCGAGAGGCAACTGAACAGCTTCACTGCTTGGTCCATCCTTAGCAGGCCTCTTATGGCCCCTCCAGCGCTAAGGATCGAAGCCCTCACCAAGAGGCAACCGGGCTCGCCCCTGCTCGGTTATCCCTGGCTGGTAGCTCACTACCCCGCGACGCCAGGGATCTAAGCCCTCGCCAAGAGGCAACTGATCAGTTTCACTGCTCGGTCCATCCTTAGCAGGCCCCTTATGGCCCCTCCCGCGCTAAGGATCAAAGCCCTCACCAAGAGGCAACCGGGCTCGCCCTTGCTCGGTTATCCCTGGCTGGTAGTACCCTACCCCGCAACGCCAGGGATTTAAGCCCTCACCAAGAGGCAACCGGGCTCGCCCTTGCTCAGTTATCCCTAGTCGGTAGTACCCTACCCCGCAACGCCAGGGATCAAAGCCCTCGCCAAGAGGCAACTGAGCAGCTTCACTGCTCGGTCCATCCTTAGCAGGCCCCTTACGGCCCCTCCCGCGCTAAGGATCAAAGCCCTCACCAAGAGGCAACCGGTCCCGCCCTTGCTCGGTTATCCCTGACTGGTAGTTCTTTACCCCGTATCAAAGCCCTCACCAAGAGGCAACCGGGCTCACCCTTACTCGGTTATCCCTGGCTGGTAGTTCCCTACCCGGCAACCCCAGGGATCAAAGCCCTCGCCAAGAGGCAACTGAGCAGCTTCACTGCTCGGTACATCCTTAGCAGGCCATTTACGGCCCCTCCCGCGCTAAGGATCAAAGCCCTAACCAAGAGGCAACCGGGCCGCCCTTGCTCGGTTATCCCTGGCTGGTAGTTCCCTACCCTGCAAGGCCAAGGATCAAAGCCCTCACCAAGAGGCAACCGGGCTTGCCCTTGCTCGGTTATCCCTAGCTAGTAGTTCCCTACCCCGCAACGCCAGGGATCAAAGCCCTCGCCAAGAGGCAACTGAGCAGCTTCACTGCTCAGTCCATCCTTAGCAGACCCCTCCCGCGCTAAGGATCAAAGCCCTCACCAAGAGGCAACCGGGCCCGCCCTTTCTCGGTTATCCCTGGCTGGTAGTTCCCTACCCCGCAACGCCAGGGATCAAAGCTCTCACCAAGAGGCAACCGAGCTCGTCCTTACTCGGTTATCCCTGGCTGGTAGTTCCCTACCCCGCAACGCCAGGGATCAAAGCCCTCACCAAGAGGCAACTAAGCAGCTTCATTGCTCGGTCCATCCTTAGCATGCCCCTTACGCCCTCCCCCCCCACGCGCTAAGGATCAAAGCCCTCACCAAGAGGCAACCGGGCTCGCCCTTGCTCGATTATCCTTGGCTGGTAGTTCCCTACCCCGCAACGCCAGGGATCAAAGCCCTCACCAAGAGGCAACCGGGCCCGCCCTTGCTCGGTTATCCCTGGCTGGTAGTTCCCTACCCCACAACGCCAGGGATCAAAGCCCTCGCCAAGAGGCACCAGGCAACAACCCTGCTCGGCCCGTCCTTAAGGATCAAAGCCCTCACCAAGAGGCACCAGACAGTAACCCTGCTCGGCCCGTCCTTAGTAGGCCTCTTACGGCCCCTCCCGCGCTAAGGATCAAAGCCCTCACCATGAGGCAACCGGGCCCGCCCTTGCTCGGTTATCCCTGGCTGGTAATTCCTTACCCCAAAACGCCAGGGATCAAAGCCTTCACCAAGAGGCACCGGGCAGCAACCCTGCTCGGCCCGTCCTTAAGGATCAAAGCCCTCGCCAAGAGGCACCGGGCAGTAACCCTGCTCGGTCCGTCCTTAGTAGGCCTCTTACGGCCCCTTCAGCGCTAAGGATCAAAGCCCTCACCATGAGGCAACCGGGCCCTCCCTTGCTCGGTTATCCCTGGCCGGTAGTTCCCTACCCCACAACGCCAGGGATCAAAGCCCTTACTAAGAGGCAGCCCAGCGGCTACCCTGCTCGGCTATCCCCGGCTGGTAGTTCCCTACCTCGCAACGCCAGGGATCTAAGCCCTCACTAAGAGGCAGCCCAGCGGCTACCCTGCTTGGCTATCCCCGGCTGGTAATTCACTACCCCATGATGCCAGGGATCTAAGCCCTCGCCAAGAGGCAACTGAGCAGCTTCACTACTCGGTCCATCCTTAACAAGCCTCTCACGGCCCCTCTAGCGCTAAGGATCGAAGCCCTTGCCAAGAGGCAATCGAGCAGCTATCCTGCTCGGTCATCCATGGCTGGTAGTTCACTACCTACCAACGCCAGGGATCAAAGACCTCGCCAAGAGGCAACTGAGCAGCTTCACTGCTCGGTCCATCCTTAGCAGGCCACTTACGGCCCCTCTAGCGCTAAGGATCGAAGCTCTCGCCAAGGGGCAATCGAGCAGCTACCCTGCTCGGTCATCCATGGCAGGTAGTTCACTACCCACCGATGCTAAGGATCAAAGCCCTCGCCAAGAGGCCACCGAGCAGCTACCCTACTCGGCTAATCCTTAGCGAGTAACTTCTTGCCCATCAAACGCTGAGAATATGAAGCCCTCCTCACGAGGCCGCCGAGTTTCTTCCTGCTCGGCGCATCCCCAGTGGGCAGCCTCCTGCCCATCAGATGCTGAGGATCTGAAGCCTTCATCGCGAGGCCACCGAGTTTCTTCCTGCTCGGCGCATCCCCAGCGGGCAGCCTCCTGCCCATCAGACGTTGTGGATCTGAAGCCCTCTTCGCGAGGCCGCCGAGTTTCTTCCTGCTTGGCGCATCTTCAGCGGGTAGCTTCTTACCCTACAAAGATACGGATCCAAGACCCGCCGAATAAACTCATACTCAACGCGCGATCAGCGCCTCAACTCCGACAAAGGGAGGATACCGATCTTCCCACACTCATCCTTCGTTCAACTCATACTCGATGCGCGACAACAAGAACGCCGTGTCATCCCCGAAAAATCCACCACGAGGAATTACCAGCGCCAAACCACACAGAAAGAACCAAGCAGTCCACTCTCGACCCGACCCACAAATAGATCGGAACGAGAGTGGGGAGCTAATGATGATGCCGAATAACAGTAATTCCTTAGATCATGACACGTGGCGGATGACGTGTCACTTGCGTAAGCTAGATAGGCCCCTGAGGGCCACGGAGGGGGAACCAGTGTGCTACAGTGGGGGCTTCTCTCGAACCCCGTCTCCGAGGTTGCACCCCACTCCTTTCCCCCGAGCACTTCAGCAGCCAAGCCAACTGTCCCTTTGCTCTACTCCGAGCTACCACGGGCCCGAGCCTTCCTTCGGGCTGAGCTTCCTCGCCCTTCCGGCCCGTCTCCGGGCGACCGCAGAACCTAGATACCTCGGCCTCCCGCTCGTCCCCGAACCTCCCGCTGAGCTCATATTCCTCGGTCACATCGACCGACCAACGGCACCTATCGCAGGCGCAACCGCCTCACCTCCGTGAATCTCGCCATACGCGAGATATCCGCCGGCCACGTCCCGCGTTCTACGCCATTACGATCCCCCATTAACGAGGCTGTCTCGCCATTAATGGGAGATCTGTTCATATCAGAATTTTGCATTATTATATCGCCCATTCTTAATCACATTACACATAAATAGGTGCTTTTGATCCATGTCTGCTAAATAGTTGCAGGTTACAGGTTCTCAGAACAATACAGTGAAATTCATGAAAAGACGTTACAAATGTGAGACTACGACCAACAATAGATGAATCCGTATGATGCCACCTACCAGTTCAAGGAACAAATAAAATCATGAGACGGTTCAATGCACAAAGCACAAGGGCAGCACAAGATTCAAGACTTCAATGTGAAGCTTACGGTAAAAGTCCACATAATTCTGCACTGTTGGAAATCTGGAAGAAAGTAGAAAAAATTCTGAGGAACCAACTGAAGAAAACAGAAGATAAAAGCAACACAGAGAAACCCTGAAGAATTAGGCCCATGAGCCCACCAAATGGCCGCGGATCCATGGCCAAAATGGCCTTTCTGCCGCGGAAGCGCGGCCGTGCAATGCACATGTCGGTGCAGGTATCGGTGCTTTGACTCGGTCTTTGGGGTTGTTTTGTAATTTCATGTATGGATCAGAATGTAAACGTAGGGTTTTTCCTATCTATAAATAGGAGGGCTCAAAGCCAAATAAGGTGTGCCTCTTTTGGGTGCCTCTTTTGAGATGCCTCTTTTTAATTTCTAGATTGAATTTTAATTTCCTTGTAATCGTCAAGAGGTCATCAATAAAGGTATTTTTTTTATCGTGCATTCTTTTATCTGAATTTAATTCCTGAATTTTTATCTGTCTTTTATTATCTGCAACTTAGATAGTCTTTTAAAATTATAAAAATGAATCTTATCATAACTTCTCTAATGAGTGAGTAATTCCTTACTTGTTAGGGTTAGGATTGGGAAAGTTTGAGAGAAGTAAATCTCTCTCTCCTTTCTTTACCCATATAATTTTTATATTAGGACTCTATTTAAATTAACCACACACCGCTCACTACGGCACCCTATCCTACAAGATAGCGATGATTCCCTAGTTAGACCGGTTGTGGTTGATTTAAATAGAGATTAGGGCTAAGAGTTAAGAAAGGACGGACAAGGACCAAAAGGAAGAAACTAAGTTTCTTCCTAGTCGTGCTAATCCCCTTTGTTGACTATTACCCTAACATCTATATTCTTCACTAGGGCATTGAAAGCGGTGGGTAGAATCCCTTTTCCAAACTAACATAATCCTAACCCTAGCAAAGCTTTTAATCAATTTAATCTCATTCTTAGATCGTAAAACAAAACCCGACTTGATCGGATTAACTCGTTAGAACATAAAGAAAAGGAATCCATCTCCCCGTGGACCGACCCGTACTCAACCGGCTAGCTACCAAGAGACACCATTATTGATTGTGGTATATTCTATTCTTTGATTTCAAAACGAACTCAAAATCTCTCCAATCAAATGGCGCCGTTGCCGGGGAGACGGTAGTCTCTTTCTTTGTGTAATTTCGGCTTACAAAAATTTTAAAAAAAATCATAAAAATTTAAAAAAATTTAAAACAAAATAAAATAAAATAAAAAAATAAAATAAAATAAAAATAAAAATCATCTTGTTCTTTTTGAAAGGTTTTTGTGCAAGTGTGCAGGAAAAGAAGACGGACAGATTCAGATCTGGAAAAAACCCAGTAAACAAATCAACAAACAGAAGGTCTGAACAGACAGAGAAGAATCACAATAGAAAACAGAAAAATTTTGGAGATCCAAACTAACAGAACTACCGCGTAACCGCGGCGAATATATGCAGTTGACCGCGGAACCGTGGTCAACCAGTGACGTCAGCATCCCAAAATTCTTTGTAAGTATTTTTGTCCTCTCTTCTACCCTCTGAACTCCACTGAAAAATTTTCCTGCAGGGTTCTTTGCGCAAAATTCTTCTCCCTATTCAATAAATTATTTTTGTGCAGGATTCTTTGTGCTGCCAAATAAAAAACAATTTGCAAGTGTTTTAGATTTTGTGTGTTTACTGCTTTGCATTTTTAACGGGCTTTTAAGGGGCTATAACACCTATCAAGATTGGGTGGGGATTTCATTACGCTTCATAAGACCCCAAAAATCACTAAAAAGAATATGCATCACCCTTGAGTTAATTAAAAAATATTTTGACTCGGCCAATTAAGGACTGTCATGATCAATAGGACAGAGGAAGGTTGTGGGCATTCAACCGTTTATCTAAACCTGACTTTGTGGTGTCTAGGTTAAACAAGTGAGAAAGATGATTTTAAAAAGTCCGTCTCACGGTGATTCGTGAGCGGATCTCTCCTTTCTTCATTTGTGCTTACCTGACCACAATTGGCGGTGAAGAGGCAAATTGAGGGATATCTCACAACTTGTCGCTTTGGAACAGTTAGGAGCAGTCTAGTTGACTTAGAAGGCCCTAGCTCTAGGCTTGATTGTGCATGCTTAAATTGTGATTGTGCCTTAGTTCCGTACAAAATTTCGCAAAACTCTTTTAAAAAAAACACTTTCAAAAATTTCAAAACTCCAAAAACAAAAGAAAATTTAAATAAAAAAAAATTTAAAAAAATCATCACATTCTTTTTCTTCTCCTTTCTCACATCATGGGTACCCCACCTCGCAAAACTCTTGCCGAACTTTGGTACCCTCAACCAGACATTACTTCCTACGCGCATTGTTTTGGTCGAATTTCGAACGACCCCTCTATTCCCCTCCGAACGACGGCCAAGACATGGGGACGTCTTGTCTGAAATTCGGGGCAGATGCTATTTAGTTTTATCCGTCCACCTCTCCAAAAATGCCAAGTTGATTTATGGCACCATGTATTGGAGCTTTAGACGGATGCGGCCGATGTAGCAGACTTTGTCAGATTCCCCCTCGCTTGAGGGGTTTTTGATTGTGGGGGCGCTCTTCCCTGCAGGCGCAAGCCCCTGCAGTTAATTACGCTACCGCATCGCAGTAACAACTTTCTTCTTCTCCAGAATTTCACTTCATGTTGTGGGTGTTTATTTTGTTTGTGGTTGCCCGTGGATTGTATACGGAGACTAATTTATGTCGTCGCCCGTAGGACGTGGATTAGTCCAAATCCGTATTTTCTTAGATTTGGGTTTGGGGTTTTGGTTTAAGGATACGTTAGCCATATTTGAGGCTAAGATCAACTTAAACATTTGTTAAGGATACGTTAGTCTAATTTGAGACTAAGATCAGCTTAACAGGATCGTTTAGATCCAACAAAAGAGCGTTTGGGGGCTCTATTGTTCCAGTTTAGGGACATAGTGGTCAATTTAATGTATGGCCGTCGGGATCCGTCACCTCTCTGACGACGTTGAAGGATTACAACGACAAATATCAGAGGAGTGAAGAGATGTACCATTGAACCAAGGTTGCTTGGGGATCTGTAGTCCAATTTGGAACTAAGATCAAATAATTAGATTATGAGCACATTGGATCAGTTAAATCTGAATTGAGGACTTATGGCCAGTTTGGGCTAAGTCCAATTAGATTAGAAATATTGGCTCTTTGTTGGACCATTAAATATTTGTCTGGGTTTAAGCCCACATTATTTAGCAATGCTAAACAGAGGTTTGGGGGTTCTGACAATCATTTTGTCTTTGATTTCCTCAATTTTGAGATTCATTTGGAGGAGAGACTTTTGCCTCTGGAAAATTAGCCAATTTAGCTGAAGGTAGTGTTAAATACTAAAAAACAACAGTGTTAAACACTGGAGATAAAACTCTCAAATTAGTGTTAAACACTAAAAGACAATCAGTGTTAAACACTGGAAATATAATCTTCAATTTAGTGTTAAACACTAGAAACAATCAGCGTTAAACACTGGAAATATAATCCCCAAATTAGTGTTAAACACTAAAGAAAGAGGGGTCACGTGTGGACATGTGAGAGCGCCCAAAGGTGGGACCAGATCCCATTTCTTCGTTCTGCAATTAAGTGTTAAACACTTTTTTATTAGTTTTATTTTGAGCATCACGTGTTGACACGTGATGGGGATTTATGCGCTGACTGTTAAAGCGTTTGCCAAGGGGTCACGTGGGAGCACATGAGAGCGCCCAAAGCCTTCATTTCTTTTGCTTTTTCTTTCTGCGTTTTGGGAGTCACGTGGGAGCGCGTGAGGCATTGCCTCAAAGCTTCTTTTCTTCAAGGATCTTTTCAAGGGTCATGTGGGGGCACATGACCTTAATTCTTTTCATGAACAGAGATCTTTTAAGTCTCCTTATTTTAAGAATTGAATTCTCTGTAGGGTTAAACCCTAATTATGATTTTGGAGGAATTAAATTCCTATGGTGCAAGAATTAAATTCTTAAGTAGGGTTAAACCCCAATTTCTTTTCAGAGGAATTAAATTCCCATATATGTAAAAGAATTAAATTCTTGAGTAGGGTTAAACCCTAATTCTGTCCATCTTGAAGGAATTAAATTCTTATATTTTCAGGAGAATTAAATTCTCATATAGGGTTGAACCCTAGTTTTGTTTTGGGAGAATTAAATTCTCTAAACTCAATTCCCCCTCTAAGTTTTGGATTTGCATGGCAGGATCTCAACCCGATGAGAATTAAATTCTTAACTTATAGGGAGATGTGCTCTGTGCAGATCTTTAACAAGAAGAAGAACTAAGTTCTTTGCAAAAGAGTTAAACTCTTAGATTTTTGAGAATTAAATTCTCTTTTTCTAAAGTTTTGATCCCCTTTCTTTTTCTCACCTAGGGTTTTCTTTCTTGTTGAGAATTAAGTTCTCCTTTATTTTCTCTCTGAATTTTCAAGATGCCAAAATTCTATATCCCAGACTCTCTCTCAAAAGGGTAGATCCCTTCTCTTCTCTTCTTGGCTCCTATTTATAGGAGAAGGAAAAGAATCAATTTGTTTAGCAAATCTCTCATTGAAAGATTTGATTTGTTTTCATCATTAATATGATCCTTTAGATCATTCAGTGAATTTTTATTCACCGTTGGATTTTAAATCCAAAGATATTCTGTTTGTTATTTTCGGTGAGATTTAGGGGAAATCTTTCCTTGTCTAAGATTTTTCCATAAATTGGTGATATTTAATCACCCTTGGATTTTTAATCCAACGGTCCCCATAATCTTTTTCCATTTGGAAAGATTTAGAAGCTTCTAGAATTTAATTCTATTAACTGTAAGGCTTTCGAAACCAGTCACGTGCTGACACGTGACCCTTGGTCACGTGTGAGCATGTGACCCCCAATAGAGTCATTTTAACAGCAGCTTGTTTATATTGTTTTTAACCATCACGTGTCAACACGTGACCATTGGTCACATGTGAGCACGTGATATCTCGTTGAGGTATTTTTCTGACTTTTAGAATTAAATTCTATTAAGCTGTAAGGCTTTTAAAGCCTGTCACGTGCTGGCACGTGACCCTTAGTCACGTGTCAGCACGTGACCCTCGGTTGAGTTATGTTGTTTTAACCATCACGTGTCAACACGTGACCATTGGTCACGTGTGAGCACGTGACACCTCGTTGAGGTAATTTTTCTAACTTTTAGAATTAAATTCTATTAAGCTGTGAGGCTTTCAATGCCTGTCACGTGCCGGCACGTGACCCTTGGTCACGTGTGAGCACGTGACCCCAAATTGAGTCATCTTTCAGCCTTTTGTTTTTTGTTTCTGTTTACTAAGATTTTAACTATCACGTGTCATCACGTGACCATTGGTCACGTGTGAACATATGATATCTCATTGAGGTAATTCCTGATTTTTAATCGGGGAACAGTGCATAGCATATTTGCTCATAACTTTTGATCCCGGATGAATTATGAGCCCCATAATATATCAAATCGAAGGGTTTTTCGAGATGCTTCCAATACCATCAGAATTTAGTTATTTCTCATTTGGGAGTTTGTAAAAAAACAGCCCGGAAAATACTGGTTCGTATTTTCTTAAGCGTATCGCTGCCATTTGATACCTTGGGCTCTTTTGCGCAGAAATTTTTGACGGGAACAAATGCCCCCCACTACTTTGCCCACATAAGTATATACGTGGGTGAAGTAGTGCAGAGTTATGCATAGCGTATGACCAGTTTCGGGTTGGTATATAACTTTCAGAATCTTGATCTGAGAAGATAACGAGCGGACACAAGCGCCGTCATTTATCATCGACTCAAATTTCGACTCTTAAGAGATATAGTTCCAAGCTCTCAACTCCATGAGCCGCACCCTTCTATTTCTTTATGTCTTACTCTGGCGTGAAGTAGTTTATACGCTCATGAGTAAGTTCTCCATTTCAGTGGCATGTAGGTTTGGCAAGTGTGGCTCATAGATGGTCCATCTTAACCTCTTTGTAGGGCAGTGATGGTTTAGGAGACAGGGTTAGGATCTGCCACCTAAGACTTTTCAACTTTGTGAGTCGTGAGGGTCTCATAAAGACTTTTCTCCCTACGAGTCGAGAGGATCTCGTAGGTTTATTTTCTCCTTAGGGGTCGTGAGGACTCCTAAGTGTGTTTTCTCTTATAAGTCGTAAGGATCTTATAAGAGAATTTTCCCTCTTACGAGTCGAGAGGACCCGTAAGCGGTTGTTTTCCTCTTTGTCGAGATTCGACTTTGGAGAGTATGACCCGTGGATAGTATGCAAGAGACTGTTTTGGATCGACTTGCAGGGTCCCAGTGCTTAGGAAACAGGTTTTTTAATCCCCGCTGCCTAAGGCTTTTCCTTACGAGTCGAGACGAATCGAGCATTTCTCGCAAGAATATTCTAACGTCACAGTTAACCTCTGCTCTTTACGACAGAGGTCAGTTAGGGTCTGTGGTACTAGGATTTTGTCCGTCGTACCGTCGCGTTGGCTGATGTATTCCTCGATAGGCAATCTTGCTGTTCGAGTAGCCTTGCGACTTTCGTGTCTCTGATCCCTTCGGGGGCTGGACAAGACGTCTTCAAGCAATCTTCCTAGGCAGTTTGACCGTCAGAAAAGCAAGCTTTAGGAATTTTGCCATGCCGCTTTTTACTTGAGGTTAGGCTCATTTTGGAGAGCCCCGATGAGTCATAACCACTCCGCGCTGGTGTGGGATGATCTCCGATAGTCTTTCAGGTTTTATATGAGTTACCGTCGAGACCCTGAAGTTAGGAATTTGGCCTTCGCTTCGTTTGCTGGCACTGCGTCTGCTGTATCGAGATGAATGTCGCGGTTGTCTCTAGGTTGCATGTGAACCGTCGAGGTTTGGAACTAGGGATTTTGCCATGGCTCCGTTGTTTGATTGTCGCGTCTGAGTCCTGTTGGAGGAAGAACGCTGGGGTGACATCTCGTCTGCTGTATCGAGACGAACGTTGAGGTGGTGACCACTCCGCATTGGTGCAAGATGATCTCCGAATGTCTTTCAGGCTTTATATGACTTGCCTTCAAGACCCTGAAGCTAGGAATTTGGTCTTTTACTTCATTTTCTTTGGCGCGTCCGAATCCTGCTGGGGGAAGAACGCTGGTGTGACATTTCATCTGTTGTATCGAGACGATCGTCGAGGTGGTGACCATTCAGTGCTGGTGTGAGATGATTTCCGATTGTCTTTCAAGCTTTATATGAGTTGCCGTCAAAACCCTGAAGCTAGGAATTTGGCCTTTTGCTTCATTTGCTTTGGCGCGTCCGAATCCTGCTGGGGGAAGAACGCTGTGGTGACATTTCATCTGCTGTATCGAGACGATCGTCGAGGTGGTGACCACTCCATGCTGGTGCGAGATGATCTCCGATTGTCTTTCAGGCTTTATATGACTTGCCGTCAAGACCCTGAAGCTAGGAATTTGGCCTTTTGCTTCATTTGCTTTGGCGCATCCGAATCCTGCTGGGGGAAGAACGCTGTGGTGACATTTCATCTGCTGTATCGAGACGAACGTCGAGGTGGTGACCACTCCATGTGGGATGATTTTTTGTAGTCTTTTGGGTTTTATATGAGTTACCGTCAAGACCCTGAAGCTAGGAATTTGGCCTTTGCTTCATTTGCTGGCATTGCGTCTGCTGTAACGAGACGAATGTCGAGGTGGAGCTGGGATTTTTGCGTCACTCTGCTTTATTTCGACCATGAGGTCTTTTGTTGACGTTGCTCCTGCATCCTGTTGGACTGCGAAGGAACGCTATTGTTGACATCTCGTCTGCTGTATCGAGACGAATGCTGAGGTGGAGCTGGGATTTTGTCGTCGCTCCGCTTTGTTTCGACCGTGAGGTCTTTTGTTGACGTTGCATCTGCATCCTGCTGGACTGCGAAGGAACGCCGTTGTTGATATCTCGTCTGCTGTATCGAGACGAATGCTGAGGTGGAGCTGGGATTTTGCCGTTGCTCCGCTTTGTTTCGACCGTGAGGTCTTTTGTTGACATTGCATCTGCATCCCGCAGGACTGCGAAGGAACGCCATTGTTGACATCTCGTCTGCTGTATCGAGACGAATGCTGAGATGGAACTGGGATTTTGCCATGGCTCCGTTTGATAGTGTAACATCTGTGTCATGCTGGAATGAGGAGGCCCACCGTTGTTGGTCTCCAGGCTGCAGATGTGGCCATTGAGATTTGGAACTAGGGAGTTTGCCATGGTTGCATTTCGTTGCGACTCTGAGGTCGATTGTTGACGTCACGTCTGCATCTGGTTGGAGTGAGGAGAAACGCCGTTAGTGATCTCTAAGTTGTCGATATTGACGTCGAGACCCTGAAGCTAGGGATCTTCCTTTGCTTCATTTGTTGACATTGTGTCTGCAATGTTGCGACAAATGTCGAGATTGTCTCTAAGTTGTCTATGAACCGTTGAGATTTGGCTTCGCTTTTTTATGGAGCCTGTTGGAAAGGTATGGTTCCCTTTTTGTTTGTGCCCCTGGATTGTATACAGGGATCGATGTGATCTCACATGTAGGGCAAAAAGTTTCATTCTTTCATCATTTTTTTATTCTTTCCGCGATGCTCTATCATTTCAGCTTTTACATCGCGAAGGTCGCGATTGCCCAATCATTTCGGCTATTTTTCGCGGTGCCCAATCATTTCGGCTATTTATTTTATTTTTACGCGCTGCTTTTTATTGCGAGTTGCCCAATCATTTCGGCTATTTTTGTATGCATATATTTTTACTTGCTGATTTTGTTGCAAGTTGCCCCATCATTTCGGCTATTTCATATGCATTTTTTATTTTTATTTTTTTTTGGCTCGCTGATTTTTTCTCGCGAGTATAGGATTTGGGATCTGATGCTCATCTTAGCATCAGCATCGCTGCGACTGGAATATCGCCAGGAGCGAATCATCATTTGCCTCTGTCGATGTCGAACAAAGGTGGCTTAGTAAACAGGGTTAGGATTCTGTCAACTAAGGCTTTTGACTTCATGAGCCGTAAGGGTCTCACAAAGGTATTTCTCCCTACAAGTCGTGAGGATCTCGTAGGTGTGTTTTCTCCTTAGGAATCGTGAGGATTCCTAAGTGCATATTCCCCTGTAAGTCGTAAGGATCTTACAAAAGGGTTTTCTCTTTATAAGTCGAGAGGACTTACAAGGGTTGTTCACTATGCGAACATATCCCTAGTCACGGGTAGGACTTTGTTAGGGAAATGTTTATTCGCGCCCGTGGATTGTATACAAGGGTCAGCATTAAGCCGCTTGTAGGGCAGTAGTGGAGGGTTGTGGGAGTTGCTTAAGAACAGGTTCAGGTCTATGTAGCTTAAGACTTTCAAATCTTATGAGCCGTGAGGGTCCCATAAGAGGATTCTCCTTACGAGTCGTGAGGATCTCGCAAGTGTGATTTCTCCTTAGGAGTCGTGGGGACCCCTAAGTGTGTTGCTCCTTTATGAGTCGTAAGGATCTCACGCAGGTGGTTTCTCCTTACAAAGTCGAGAGGACCATACAAGTGTCTTTTAACGAGATTACGCCCTTTCGGGTTTTCACAAAACTCGCCGGTAGCCCTGCTGTTTTTACTCACGGAGCCCTTTCGGGTTTTCATCCGTGCCCATTTTGCTTATGGACATACCGTTCTTTTTTTTTTACGAGTCTGCGCCCTTTCGGGTTTTCAGAAACATCGCCAGTAGTCCTGCTGTTTTTACTCACGGCGCCCTTTCGGGTTTTCATCCGTGCCCATCTCGCTTGTGGACGTACCTTTTTTTATTTTTATAAACTACCACGTCAGCCTGAAGATGCCGCGGGTTGGTAGTAGTTTAACGACGTCTCGGTCATCAGCCAGTTTTAGGACATAGTGGTCCATCGTTAGTTTAACGACGTTTCGGTCTTCAGCCGGTTTTAGGACACAGTGGTCCATCGTTAGTTTAACGACGTTTCGGTCTACATCCAGTTTTAGGACATAGTGGTCCATCGTTAGTTTAACGACGTTTCGGTCTATCGTTGCCATATTTGAGGCGAGTTTCTAGTTTACGGACTTTTTGGTCCATGGGGCTTTCTCTATGAAAGAGCACGATGCCCCCGGCATATCCATCTTTTTCGGAGCATGTGGTTGTGGTGGGTTCACCTTCTAGTTTTCGGACACCACGAACTTGTCTTGTTGGTATTGGTCTTCAACCAAGTTTTTAAAGACATAGCAGTTTTCGATCGGATGGCCCAATACTTGGTGGTAAGGGCAGTAATTATGATTATTGACATCATTCAGTTGTAGCTGGTGTTTCGGCTCCGGTAGAGTGATAAGCCTGTTGCGCACTGCTAGTTTGAACAGCCTCCTTATTTCATCCCGGGGAAATGAGTAAGGACATTTCAACTTTTCATAGAGGGGTTGCCGCTTGTTGCTTTGGCGAACAACCGGTCTAGGGTCACTCGATTGTTGTTGAGCGTTGACGACGAAGGCCGTTTTTTCCTTCCCTTTATCCTTTTTGTTCGATCCCTTGTTTGCGGGTCCGAGGTTCTTTCCGGGTAGCATACGATTGCACGGCTGAATGTTCTCGCAACTCCTCAATTCTTTCATTTTAGAGATGGATTCCTTGAAGAGAGGGCCGAGGGCTACTTTTTCGTCGGAGTTGCTCCCGAATGTGAGAACTCGCGGTCCCTCAGGATCAACCCTATGACAATTGCCGGCAATTCTTTTATGCTCATCTGTCGCATTTTTTTGCTGTCAACGAGCTTCACGCTTTGTCCTGTTGAAGTGTTGCCTGTGAGCGACATACTCTTGCCACCAACACTTAAAGGAGTTGCAGTCCTCAGTAGGATGTGCGATCTTCTAATGATATAAGCAGAAGTTAGGATGTACGTCCGCTTCATCAAGATGTATACCACCAGGAGAATTTTCTCTGAAAGAGGGCAGCCTCATCCCCATCGATATGGCTTTGGCGAATCGTTTCCTTATCTTGATCCTGCTTTCATTTGCGGTGGATGTACTTTGATCTGGTGGGAGTGTTTCGACCCTTTTGTCCAGTCGCCGGCGTTTGGCCTTTTCAAATATGGACATCTCACGCTCCCGATCGGCTTTAATTTTTAGATGAATTTCACTCAGGAAGGCGTCGATCATTTCGTCTGACGGCCATAGAAGTTCTGGTTCAGGACCTGCCCCCCGTCTCTTGGTGCAAGGAGCGTCTTTATCGTCTATCGACGAGTGAGAGATCACATGACAGCTTGCCGCATAATCCTCAGGTTCATCCGACGAGTCTTTGTCATCATCTCCGTCCTCATGGACGTGGTTGAGGAATTCTCGGAATGTGATTGGGGTCCACGCCTTCTGATTATATTCTTCCAGTGCGTCAATATGTTTTCGCAGATCCGTACGCTTGTCATCAAACCGCGTGAGCTTTTTGGTCTTCTTCTTTTTCTTTGAAGACCTTGACGGCTGTGCCTGGGTGTTTTGCCCGCTGCTATCAATTCTCGGTGTTGGGCGTGGTTTCAGCATCCCATTAATGACCTCGGGCTCTGGCGGACTTTTCCACCTGACGGCTGGGCATGTGTGAAGATCTTTCAGCATTCTTTTCGTCTTGGTTGAAAGAGCGACCTCCCATGGAGCTTCTTCAACAAAAGAGCACGTTGCCCCCGGTGTGTCCATCTTCTTAGGAGTGTGCGGTTGTGGTGGGCTTACTTTCCACTTCTCAGACAACGCAAACTTGCCCTGTTGGTACTGATCCTCGATCCATCCCTTAAAGACGAAGCAATCTTCGATTGGATGGCTTACCGCTTGGTGGTAAGGGCGGTAATTAGGATTGTTGACATCGCCTGGCTGCAACGGACGTTTTGGATCCGGCAGATTGATGAGTCTGTTGTGTACTGCCAGCTCGAACAGTCTCCTCGTTTTATCCCGGGGAAACGAGTAAGGACGTCCCAGTCTCTCCTCGAGGGATGGGCATGGACGCACGTTGTTTTGGCGAACAACCGGCTTTGAGTTGCTCGGCTGTTGTTGAGTGTTGGCGACGAAGGCTGCTTTTCCTTTCTCCTTTTCATTCCGAGGATCCGTCTTTGAAGGAGATGATCTATGACCCATCTGATCCATTTGGGCCAACTTGTCAATCAAGGCCTCGAAAGTAGTTGACTTGAAGAACATCATGAATTGCGAGATGGTCGCTTGCGGATCAAGAGTGCCCACGAACATGCCTACTGCAGGTGCTTCTTCGATGCGTTGTTCGCACTTCGACCATAAGTTTCGCCATCATATTGCGTATTGAACCCATGTTTCATCTGGCCTTAACCTGGCGCTGATCAATGCGGTGATCGGGGTGCGCTCACTAGCGCTTGCAAATCTTTGTGCAAACAGTAGCTCCATCTCCGCAAATGTTTTGACAGAGTCGTTAGGTAGCTCTGAATACCATTCAAAGGCCGTTTCTGCTAAGCTGCCGACGAATTGGCGAAGCAACAGTTTGTCGTCACTTCCAGTATTGCCGCAAAGAGCCCTGAATTAAGCAACATGCTGATGTGGATTCCCCTTCCCTTTATACACATGGAACTTAGGGATCGTATATCCCGGCGGGTAACTTATTTGGTCATACCAGCTCGGGTATGGTCGCCCAGACTTGACAATTTGGGCAGCTTCTTCATTCGCCTGATGAACTCGTATCTGCTGGGCTATATAGTCGTCTAGTGCGGCCTTGGAAATGGTTTCCTCCTTGGCTGCTGAAAGAGCCGGAGGAGGATTAGATGTCTCCCCTCTATCGTCTTCAATAATGATCGGAGGGTCTTCAGATGGAGGATCCGGCTGTAACATCATCCCTACCATGTCTTGGAAGAGAAACGCCATTTGTTTTATGTTGGCGGCTTGTTCTGCTGCTTCTTTGTCCTTTTTTTTAGGACTCTGCGTAGGAATTCAGCATCAGTCTCCTGTTCGTGACGTTGTTCCGATAACGCCTCCGGGCTTTCTTTTGGCCCGGTAAGTGCGGCCATTGCAGTCATCATTTCCTGAAGCTTCTGTTGTTGCTCCTGGGCTTTTGTCATAGATCGGGTGAACGGTCGGTGACCCGTCAAAGAGCGGGTATCCTCCTTTCCGGAAGCCATATAAACGGTGTGCACCACCATGCCCCCAGACTTGGGGCGTTTAGCTTCAGTGTCTTTGCGATTTACCAAAGACACAGGGGTCTTCTCCGACCTCCTTCTTTTTTGAGCGGTCGAAGTTGAGAGGGCCGTTGTAGTGGGTACCCAAGTAGCTGTCGCTTTTGGTGGCTTGACAGAGTGGTCCTTCTCCTGCCGAACCTTCATCTTTTTCTGTCGGCGGAGATAGTCTTGATCCATTACGGAGTCCTGGACTTGACGTCAGACCTTGTAAATTTTAGAGGACAGCCGTTGAGGGGGCTGCTCCAGCTTCACCTTTGGGGCATTATCCACAAGTGTAGGAGATCTTTTCAATACGGCAGTTGGCGAGTTTTTGCGCACCCTTCTTAGCGATTCAAAGCTATTCCCGGTCGAAACAGCAGCATTGATTTCCACCATCGGAGCTGGCAGAGTTATCCCAGAAGGGGAGTTGCCCCCAGCCTTCCTTATCCGGCGCCAGTGACGACGGTGAGCATGTCGAACGGCGGCGTTGGTTCAGCGATGGGGATGGCTTTGTCTTGCCCCCTGTCCAGATGAAGCGCTGCTGGTGCCAGTATCTTAAAGACTGACGTCTATTGAGTAGCGGTATCCAATCTGTCAAAGACAGACCTTCGAGCAGGAATGGGAGCCAGAATAGTCAGTCTTGTGAAGACCGACCCTTTGGCAGGAGAAGCCGCCTTGACGATTTCAGGAGCAGGGATGGCTATCCTCTTCAGAACAACCTTTTCTGGTATTGCAGGCTTTTTCATGGGCCCACATGAGTTTTGGCCCAGTTTGCTGAAAGCTGAGGCATTGGGCTTGGGCGACCCGTTGAGAGGGGCCGCTATAGTTGTAAGCCGATCGAAGACCGACTTCTTCGGAGCTTCTTGCGATGGTAATGGGGCATTGAAGCTCATTGGTGGGATCATGGTCCTGAAGAATAGCCCAGTGGTGGCCTGAGTCACCTGTTCCACCGGCATAGCGAAAATGGAGGCCGCTTGGGGCCCATAAGTCACTCCTCCAGCAAGGACGAGGCGAGAGTTGCAGTTGCAGGTAGTGCAGTTTGAAGCCATTGATCTTATGTTTTCCTGCACGGAGCAAGACACCAAATCTTAGTACCTCGAATCCACAGGCAACCACAGCAAACCGCGATTCGTTCACGAACACGACACACGAAGTGTGGAATGGAAAGAGGAAGAGGTCCTACCGGGTGTGCGAGAATCTGTTCCCCTCCGAACGACGGCCAAGACATAGGGACGTCTTGCCTGAGATCCGGGGCAGATGCTATTTGGTTTTATCCGTCCACCTCTTCGAAGATGCTAAGTTGATTTATGCCACCATGTATCGGAGGTTTAGACGGATGCGGCCGATGTAGCAGACTTCGTCAGATTCCCCCTCGCTTGAGGGGTTTTGATTGTGGGGACGCTCTTCCCTGCAGGCGCAAGCCCCTGCAGTTAATTACGCTACCGCATCGCGGTAACAACTTTCTCCTTCTCCAGAATTTCACTTCGTATCGTGAGTGTTTGTTTTGTTTGTGGTTGCCCGTGGATTGTATACGGAGACTAATTTATGTCGTCGCCCGTAGGACGTGGATTAGTCCAAATCCGTATTTTCTTAGATTTGGGTTTGGGGTTTTGGTTTAACGATACATTAGCCATATTTGAGGCTAAGATCAACTTAAACATTTGTTAAGGATACGTTAGTCTAATTTGAGACTAAGATCAGCTTAACAGGATCGTTTAGATCCAACAAAAGAGCGTTTGGGGGCTCTATTGTTCCAGTTTAGGGACATAGTGGTCCATTTAATATATGGCCGTCGGGACCCGTCACCTCTCTGACGACGTTGAAGGATTACAACGACAAATATCAGAGGAGTGAAGAGATGTACCCTTGAACCAAGGTTGCTTGGGGATCTGTAGTCCAATTTGGAACTAAGATCAAATAATTAGATTATGAGCACATTGGCTCGGTTAAATCTGAATTGAGGACTTATTGCCAGTTTGGGCTAAGTCCAATTAGATTAGAAATATTGGCTCTTTGTTGGACCATTAAATATTTGTCTGAGTTCAAGCCCACATTATTTAGCAATGCTAAACAGAGGTTTGGGGGTTCTGACAATCATTTTGTCTTTGATTTCCTCAATTTTGAGATTCATTTGGAGGAGGAACTTTTGCCTCTGGAAAATTAGCCAATTTGGCTAAAGGTAGTGTTAAACACTGAAAAACAACAGTGATAAACACTGGAGATAGAACTCTCAAATTAGTGTTAAACACTAAAAGACAATCAGTGTTAAATACTGGAAATATAATCTTCAATTTAGTGTTAAACACTAGAAACAATCAGTGTTAAACACTAGAAATATAATCCCCAAATTAGTGTTAAACACTAAAGAAAGAGGGGTCATGTGTGGACACGTGAGAGCGCCCAAAGGTGGGACCAGATCCCTTTTCTTCGTTCTGCAATTAAGTGTTAAACACTTTTTTATTATTTTTATTTTGAGCATCACGTGTTGACACGTGATGGGGATTTATGGGCTGACTGTTAAAGCGTTTGCCAAGGGGTCACGTGGGAGCACGTGAGAGCGCCCAAAGCCTTCATTTCTTTTGCTTATTCTTTCTGCGTTTTAGGAGTCACGTGGGAGCGCGTGAGGCATTGCCTCAAAGCTTCTTTTCTTCAGGGATCTTTTCAAGGGTCACGTGGGGGCACGTGACCTTAATTCTTTTCATGAACAGAGATCTTTTAAGTCTCCTTATTTTAAGAATTGAATTCTCTGTAGGGTTAAACCCTAATTATGATTTTGGAGGAATTAAATTCCTATGGTGCAAAAATTAAATTCTTAAGTAGGGTTAAACCCCAATTTCTTTTTAGAGGAATTAAATTCCCATATATGTAAAAGAATTAAATTCTTGAGTAGGGTTAAACCCTAATTCTGTCCATCTTGAAGGAATTAAATTCCTATATTTTCAGGAGAATTAAATTCTCATGTAGGGTTGAACCCTAGTTTTGTTTTGGGAGAATTAAATTCTCTGAACTCAATTCCCCCTCTAAGTTTTGGATCTGCATGGCAGGATCTCAACCCGATGAGAATTAAATTCTCAACTTATGGGGAGATGTGCTCTGTGCAGATTTTCAATAAGAGGTTGAGCTAAGTTCTTTGCAAAAGAGTTAAGCTCTTAGATTTTTGAGAATTAAATTCTCTTTTTCTAAAGTTTTGATCCCCTTTCTTTTTCTCACCTAGGGTTTTCTTTCTTGTTGAGAATTAAATTCTCCTTTATTTTCTCTCTGAATTTTCAAGATGCCAAAATTCTATATCCCAGACTCTCTCTCAAAAAGGTAGATCCCTTCTCTTCTCTTCTTGGCTCCTATTTATAGGAGAAGAAAAAGAATCAATTTGTTTAGCAAATCTCTCATTGAAAGATTTGATTTGTTTTCATCATTAATATGATCCATTAGATCATTCAGTGAATTTTTATTCACCGTTGGATTTTAAATCCAAAGATATTCTGTTTGTTATTTTCGGTGAGATTTAGGAAAATCTTTCCTTGTCTAAAATTTTTCCATAAATTTGTGATATTTAATCACCCTTGGATTTTTAATCCAACAGTCCCCATAATCCTTTTCCATTTGGAAAGATTTAGAAGCTTCTAGAATTTAATTCTATTAACTGTAAAGCTTTCGAAGCCAATCACGTGCTGACACGTGACCCCCAATAGAGTCCTTTTAACAGCCGCTTGTTTATGTTGTTTTTAACCATCACGTGTCAACACTTGACCATTGGTCACGTGTGAGCACGTGATACCTCGTTGAGGTATTTTTCTGACTTTTTGAATTAAATTTTATTAAGCTGTAAGGCTTTTAAAGCCTGTCACGTGCTGGCACGTGACCCTTAGTCACGTGTCAACACGTGGCACTCGGTTGAGTTATGTTGTTTTAACCATCACGTGTCAACATGTGACCATGGGTCACGTGTGAGCATGTGACACCTCGTTGAGGTAATTTTTCTGACTTTTAGAGTTAAATTCTATTAAGCTGTGAGGCTTTCAAAGCCTGTCACGTGCTGGCACGTGATCCTTGGTCACGTGTGAGCACGTGACCCCAAATTGAGTCATCTTTCAGCCTTTTCTTTTTCATTTCTGTTTACTGAGATTTTAACCATCATGTGTCATCACGTGACCATTGGTCACGTGTGAACACGTGATACCTCATTGACGCAATTCCTGATTTTTAATCGGGGAACAATGCATAGCATATTTGCTCATAACTTTTGATCCCGGATGAATTATGATGCCCATAATATATCAAGTCGAAGGGTTTTTCGAGATGCTTCCAATACCATCAGAATTTAGTTATTTATCATTCGGGAGTTTGTCAAAAAACAGCCCGGAAAATACTGGTTCGCATTTTCTTAAGCATATCGCTGCCATTTGATACCTTGGGCTCTTTTGCGTAGAAATTTTTGACTGGAACACCCTCCATGCCCAAAATTTCTTTGAAAGATCGAATAGACGTGTCTAGGAGAAACAGTTGGACTCCGCAATCCACTTTGTATCAACCGTTTCAACCTTCACCACTTTCTTACGTTAATACCCCTTTTGAGAGTTCGGTGGTAACTCCGAAACCCATGCCTATTGCTGAACATATTGAACAATCTCATGGCCGATCTTTCACACCTTTCAACACTTCCAGTTCTTAGGATTAACAATTACATTCACCTTTTTATCCAAATGTTGATCCTAATACTGTCCAACCATTCAATTCCTATCCATCTTACCCAACTGTTGCACCTTCCCTAGACATTACTTCTACACAGCCATTTGGGAGTTTTGAGAATCCAAACAACTTTGAATATTTTACTGAAACCCCTTCACAACCCATGTCTAGTCTGGAACAGTCGTTGGAAGATTTTATAGTAACGTCAAGACAACATATGATGGATCTGAATGCGTCCATGGCCGCCCTTATACAACCTAGTGACCCGGTTGCTAATTTCCAACTAGCTCCAAATTTTACAATGTATGATGAGGCGGTTGGACAGATTGAGAATTTGAGTGGTGAGAGTGAGCTGTACACATTTCTAAATCAAACCTACCCATCCCCAATTGAATCCCAAAACTCCGGTTTTGAATGTCTATCAAGTGTTCCAAATGATTCACCAGTTGAAGATAAAACGTCTAATGAGTTGTGCGACTTTGTAGTGTTTGATTTACCTGATTGTGAAGGGTCCCTTTCGAGTAAAATCACCATCAATCCTTTTGACCTCTACACCTCCACTCTAGAACCTGAATTGATTAATATCCATGCTGTTGGATATAGTGCCCTCAGAGTCAATTATTAGATCACAGGCACGTGATTGCAATGATTGAGGGAGGACATATGCCGGTAGGAAAGTCTTACTCAAGATGATAGTATGCTATCTGGTTTATCTTTATCATCGTGTACTGCTTCAGGTGACCTTACAGGTCACTATTGTGCGTTGATAGAGCCCTTAGAATTCTTGCTTGACGGCCAGCAGTATGATGGCGATCATATACGTGAGAGCTGGGGTCTATAAGCATATCCTTAAAAGGTCCCTAGTCGTGGGAGTTTCGAGACTGGGCATCGATACTCCGGAGTAGACTAGTGTATACAGTCGAGACCCCGACGAGGGGCGGTGGCCGGTCTCACAAGCCATTGGTGTCAGTTGGTTCACCTAAGATGTATACAGGTGCTCATTGAGTTATGAGTACACCGGACAGGACTCGCCGGGAACATGCTAGTTGGTATTATGCCTGATGTCAGATAGCAGTTCCCTGGTGACATGTGTACAGGTTAGTTCATCGACCTGAGATCGTCATTTGTCTCGTGTGAGTTCCCACTGTGCTTTGATTACTACCCTACCACGGCTCAAAGGAGTCGTGCAAACAGGTTTTAGTTGGGTACAGTCCCGAGCCACATGGAGGCAGTGAGCGGATCTGCAGGGGTTCGTCTCTCCCGGTATTGGGGATGAGGTCGCGCTGTGTCTAGGAGAGCCATTACACGAAGTCCTTGGCCAAGACAGGAGATTTACTGGTAGGTATTCCAGTAGTATCTCAGGGTGTTCTGGGCTATACTCCGACACGACTTGTACCGCTTTTGGGGGTCTGACTTTTACCAACCCCCTAGGCCCGCCATGCGATACTCATAGACGAACGGACCGGACTGTACGGATATTGTCGCTGACAGGCTCAGTAGGGTGTCAGGATGAGTTCGCTCATCGACCTCCCTTTTTGTCAATACTTGGTAGCTCGTTACGTATGGCTAATACCTCTAACGTGCTACTGGTTAAATCCACAGCCAAAGTATTGACGAGTCTTTAGAGTCCCCCACAGACAGTTTCTCAAGTTTCGGGCGAAACGTTGTAGAGGCCGTATGGATTTATGGCGGGGTTCGAACGTACGCGTGCATTTGTGCACGTGTTATGGTTCGGACGGATAATACGAGCGGGCTTTGGTTTAAGCCGGATCCTAGTATCATACAGTGTAGATTTTGTCTCATTGCATTTGTATTCGGTCGGAATAAAAATGCAGGTATGTATATACGGTCGCGGGGCTTTCCTGTAATTTATTACGGGATCGTTTTTTTGAAGTTGCCAGTTTGCATTTCGTTTCGGCCAGTTTTTCTTTATTCCTTCTTGGCTGAAATTCCTTTGATGGAGGGGGTTCTTTTTGCAAATATGCAATTAGTAATGGAGAGGGTTTTTGTGGCACATGGTTGCTTCATATGGTTCTAGAAAGCTTGCTTTCTTATGTTGCATTATTTGTGCCTTGATTCCTTTCTGGTCATCATCACTTGCTTTATGTGATGGGATGAGGATGAGATATTGGTATGACATATAGTTCTTGTTATCATACATTTTTCATTAGCCTTTTTCCCTCCTCAATAATGCATGGCCGGCCACTATTAGGGAGAGAGAAAAATGTGTGTGAAGAAGAAGAATTCATTCTCATTTTGCTTGCAACAAATTTCCTTACCCCATCTCCAAAGTTCACATCTCCTTCTCCACTCCAAAATGGCAACTTCACTAACCCCTTGAGACAAACCGTTCTACACTCAGTCTACAACAATCTTGGACACGTCGGCTAGCCAACTTCGTGTCCGAGTTGCCTCGGTCCAGAGATGGGAGCCCGTAAAAAGAATTCTCGATGTGGTGCCCTTCCGACGAGGAGATCGAGACCGGAGATGCCGCGAGGAGATCGGGATGGTGGCCGAAGACTGAAGGACACGGATCGCTCGGTATAGCTCTCTACCCTTTCTCTAGTTAGCTAGTAGTAGGTTAATGGTCCGATCCGGGTTTTTTTTAGTATGCGGTAGCGCCGGTTTAAAGTTAACGAAAAAGTTTCGTTTCTGCATTTTAGCCTCGGAAAGACGGCCGGGGCGCTACCGTAGACTTACATGGTATCAAAGCGAGGTCTGTAGAAATTTTGGAGCAGTGAGGGCATATAATGGCGGCGGAACAGCGGCCGGAAGGGAGTTATCATCTTGAGTAAGACTGTCCTACCGGTATAGGTCCTCCCTCAATCATTGCAATCACGTGCCTGTGATCCAATAATTGACTCTGAGGGCACTATATCCAACAATCTCCCACTTGCACTCAAGGCTAATTATTGCGATGTCGCATACTCACAGCCCGTGTGATACCGAACACCCAACTCCTCTACTAATCAGTCTCACAAAGCTCGTTTGCGAAACTACTGCGTTCGAGGAATAGCCTCAGTGAGTGGATTCGCCCTGATGTTTCTTTCTATGTCTCTCTTTATCTCAAGTTCGCGGAGAAAGCCATCTCCCGAAATGAGCAATACGTGTCTTAGAATACGTCTGGATATCTGATGGGACCTAGTTCATAAATGAACTCCAAATCCAAACTTCTTAGACTGTATCGTCAACTGAACTTAATCAGTATCTTGCGCCATGACTCCCTCAGTATTCGCTTGGACTACCTGTCCAAAATACTGCCCCTCGTCAGAGGGAAAACTATAACTCTGACAGCCACTCTGTCATCCAGGTCATCTTGGAAGCCTGGAATGATAACCGTCTCCTAAAAGAGGCTGCCGTTATCAAATCCCTAGAACATCCACTTATGTTCTAGAACTGCTTCCGAATGTCTCTCCAGGATAGGATTAATATCAACTTACTGCATCTTGTGCAAAAACAATATCTTGTATGGTACTTGACATCTCATGATTGACTCAATTGCCTAAGCGAGTGATCTGCCAATCATGCACATCCCTCTCCCCTTTAGTCTGTAAGACACCTTTAGAGAGGGTGACTCCATCACCTGCAGATACTCTACTGTGCCAGGAGTCGTCCATTCTAAAACACCTTTAGAATGCTGTCTAAGTACCCAGATTGGAAAACTACCCAAATCTAGATCTAAAACCATAGATCTAGTAACCAGAATATCTGATATAATATCCATGTCCTATGTGGAGAAACCACTGTGTGACAACCAAAGTATAACCGATCGTAGTATAGGAACTTCACTTCCTACTCTGTGTATGTCATCCAAATACCAGGACATCACACCCTACTACCTTCTTAACAGATCCATCCCCTATTCTGATGAAGTCAAACCTATGACTGTCACATCAGAAATAGATGATCTATCTCCGCTATATCTGCTTTAGTCTATAAATAGACATAAGCCACTTGTCCACTATGCTTCCGCTGCTCCCACTAACTACGACAATCCTCTGGCAGGGTCATATACACGTACACTTCTAAAGCTAGTTTAGAACGACGCTATACTCATCCTCCTGCCGAGTCTCACAGTCTGGAACAACAGCAATGGCAAGTTTGGGTAAACAAGAACCTCCTTGTCACCGTTCTTGAGGCTACCGGAGTACCTCTCGGGTGCCTGAGGTTACCCACCATATCTGCGGAGTGGCCAATGGAATGTCAAGCCAGATTGAATCTTTAGGTCCTATTAAATTTTCAGTAATCGTTTGCGGTTCTGGAATCACTTCCAGTTCTACCATACTCCCACTTTTGTTTTTCTGAAAAAATCCATTTTTATTAAAATTGTGGCGAGTCTAGAACAATATCACTATTGATCTTCCAGATGGTAGAAAGTCAACCCTCGTCATAGCCCGGGTCAACCCACAAACTGCCATTACAGAAACGTGCCTTGAGTTATCCAGAGTCTGGTTTTAAGCATAAGCCGGACAACTCCCCGCACCTTAACATCGTTAAGATATGAACTGTTCTATATCCAATATAGAAACAGAGCACTGATTTAATTGGAACCAGATTCAAATCATGCAACTGTCTCCAGTGCATGTCAACTAAATGGAAGGAGGCCGATCAGCGTTACTCAACTTAGGAATGCATCCAGATATGAGCAACCTGAAAGAGAAACAAGTTTCTCAAAACCATTACTATCAACTGAATACCATACACAAGTATCTATATCTTCGATCATCTTGAAGAATCCCGATACTTGCAACACCTGGTTCTCTACTTTATTCATATACCTATAACTTCTCAAAACTTGGACCTTGCATTTCTACGAAACACATGTCTAAGAACTAGAGAAGTCATAAGTAAACAGAATATAGTACGAGTACCAACCCCTCTGTCCTGATGGACACTGGACAACATACAATACTCTGTATAAGTCCCATGAGTCTAATAACTCATTCGCTGTGTGTCGTAGGTTGAAAACTGTACTTATAGTTAAGAAGAATTGCACCATTATTTAATGCTCCTTACCTAACCATCCACTGATATAGGTAAATGTCATAGACATAATTTCAAAAAGGGTATATCTCACTCTATAAAAATAGACGTACAGATATATCAATTTGAAATTGGTGCACAACAGCAAATATTCAAAACCAAATATTTGTCGTCCGGCAAACAACCCAGGTGACTTCCTCAAATATCACCAATTACAACGAATTCCGATATAATGAGAATGATCACCTAATTCCCAATAACTTACTCCCACTCATCATCTGTAAAACCATACAGATGTGAGAATCATACCTGGTAAATACATACCCTGGAGTAAGGGCTAATTGGGAAATCAGTTTTCTTTTAACAATACACAGTGAAACTGAAACATGTAAATGTTTCGAATGGGTATCCGGGTATTCCTAGTAATGCCTCTTCCATTATCAGATTCACAACTGTAACCGTATATTCCTTTGCCATCTCTCCAAATCCCTTTATATGTCTTTAATCATTACCTTCTGTACACCCTTTTAGGCTAAATGGTTTTCTTCCTTCCCTACCTTTCGGCACCAGCCTATGGTATGGAAGAAGACTATCCAATAAGCATAATGGGTATACTCTCCTAATCCTAGGAGTACTCGTAACCTGAGAGAAGGTGAAGATAAAAGACAACCGAATAAACCTTATTCCTATTTCTCCTGAACCAGAATCCATCCCCGAACTGGAACAAGTTCCTTTCGAGTTCGTATATAACCATACGATGGGGTATCCAAATAACTGTGGATCTTCGTAGTGATACGGAGTGTTCTGGAGAAATACAAAGGTGAAGTGGGAGTAGTAATGAAATGCTTGGTTTGGTCGTGAATAGCAGTCGCAGTTTATTTTGCCCTCTTACTAATCCCTTTATTTGTCTTTACTTAATACCTTCTGTACACCATCGTTAGGCTAATTGGTTTTCTTTATTCCTTACCGTTCGGCACCTGCCTATGGTTTGGAAGAAGACTATCCAATAAGCGTAATAGGTGTACTGTCCTAATCCAAGGAGCACTCGCAACCTGAGAGAATGTAAAAGGAAAAGACAACTGAATAGTCCTATTCGTTTTCTCCAGAACCGGAAACCATCCTCGAATAAGTTCCTTCGAGTTCGTATATAACCATACGATGGTTTTATCCAATGGAAGTGGACGTTCGTAGTAATACGGGGTGTTCTGGAGAAAAGGGTAAAAGTAGGAGTGGCAATGAGGTATGCAACTCTGACAATCCAAAAGCCAGTGTTTTAAGAAGGTTCGGTTAATCTTGGTCACTGAGTCATAGTCAAGGGTCGGGTCATGGTTGCTGCCAAAGAGAGAGAGAAAAGAAACACTCAGCGTGCACTCTAACCTAGATCAGAATGGTTATCACTTTATCCAATCAGGAAACCTCCCACTGTAACCTTAAATTCTTCTCCAAACCTGAAAGAAGAATTAGTCGGGATCATCCGAGGAGTAAACCAACTCATCAGTGGGAATCGGGATCCAACTATCATCGCATGATAACGTGATGGAATCCACTCACGTTATTACACTCCAGAAGGTATGCGCATATCTAGCAAGTTTCAGTTTCTTTATAAACTCCCGATGTGATTTTTACCCCATGCTCTTATGACCTTGACGAAGGCCAACATATCATAAGTCACATGTCAAGTTCTACCTGTCATTATCCAGGTTAATTTGAACCAACCCGTACATACCCTTGATGAAGGCCAAAATAGTAGTACGACTGTCCCAAACCAACGCATCTATCTATGCTGCAGAAAAGTAACAAATAGCTACCATACACTATGCCTTGACGAAGGCCAACATACATAGCATGAATACTAAGTGCTACCTTTCTGAAATGACGGAGGGCTACGAATGGTTTTTGGAGAAAAACCTTTAACGTAATGAACTTGATATCGTTGAAGGAAACGGATAGCTTTTTATAAAAAAATATAGTGACGAAAACCTTTGCTAAATAGGTCACTCCCGGTGAAGGGATCTCGGCTCTTTCCCCATAGAATGAGGTGCAGGATATTCCAACTGAATACCACGATGCAAAGCAAAAGGCAATCGGCTATAGTGAAGTTATTACCCTGACGCAAACTTCTGTCCAAGGGGTCACTCCCGGTGAAGGGATTTCGGCCCTTGCCTCGTCGACTGAGGAGCTGGATATTCATAACCGAATACCACTGTGCAAAACAAAAGAGAACGTCCTTACAATAACAGCTTTTTAAAAAATTGTTCCAACAACATCAGAATAGGTTTGTTTAGCTTGCATTGATCCGAATCAACGCAGTCCCATCAATTGATCACACCAATAAAGAACGAAAATAATGATGTACGTATATGCCATCCGCATTCGCCACTGGGTCCCGTCATCACCCGTTAGGTTACTTAACTAACGACAGAGCGGGGACTAAACTAGCGCGGATGCAAAACATATACAACATCTACTAGTATATATATCAATATATAATAATCGCTCAAGGCGTGATAAAAATGCAATATCATAGAAATGTAATAAGCATCACAGAACAATACAGATATCTGGGATCCCCGGGTTTCATAGAGCCGCTACTGAAACCCGACGTTCCCCTGGTCGTGTGGATAGCCTGTGCAATGAAATCCTAGATCCCTACGGGCGCGGTAAGTTACCCGCCAAAACCTGAAGCGAGGCAGCCCCCTTCAACAACGTGAATGGACCACCCAGCACTTCACGGAATCCGGTAACTTGAGCACCCCTCCTTGGGTCAACCTGTACCCCCTACGAGTGCGGCGAATAGCCCGCCAATTCTATAATAAAGCCCCCTCCGTCTCAACGCCATGAGATGTGGGCCCATTGCCCTCTAGAACCCGGCTATCCGTGCATCCCTCCGCGGGGTAATCCTAGTACAGAAAGTAAAATAATATACAACGGGTACATCGACCTCAGCCCGATCGTGCCCCGAAAGAATAATATACAAACAGGCAGTGACAGCAGTCCATATGTCGGACGCTCGCCCCGCAATATCAAATGTACATATACAACCAAACTGTACTACCATTGCATCCAGGCTATCCACCACGATAAATTCGCAACATCAAATGTACATATACAACCAAACTGTACTACCATTGCATCCAGGCTATCCACCATGACAAATCCGCAACATCACAGCACAACACAGAATATCAACGTGAATGTCACGTTCGCAAATCCGTCTAAAAGGGCTATAGCAATTAGACAGGATTTACCGATTAAATGACATTCACGGTCGTAGATATAATGTAAATACTGTGAACTAACATGTTTAAAATTTTCGATCGACTAAATTTCCCTAAGTGGACCCCAAGCACAACTGTAGCACTCAAAATAAATCTGGGCCCAAACAGAATATACCAAAAACCCCAATTCCAAGTCAGGGAGTACTGTAGAAATTTTGGAGCAGTGAGGGCACATAATAGCGGCGGCCGGCGATAAAGCCCTTAGGATTCTTGCTTGACGGCCAGCAGTATGATGGCGATCATATACGTGAGAGCTGGGGTCTATAAGCATATCCTTAAAAGGTCCCTAGTCGTGGGAGTTTCGAGACTGGGCATCGATACTCCGGAGTAGACTAGTGTATACAGTCGAGACCCCGACGAAGGGCGGTGGCCGGTCTCACAAGCCATTGGTGTCAGTTGGTTTACCTAAGATGTATACATGTGCTCATTGGGTTATGAGTACACCGGACAAGACTCGCCGGGAACATGCTAGTTGGTATTATGCCTGACGTCAGATAGCAGTTCCCTGGTGACATGTGTACAGGTTAGTTCATCGACCTGAGATCGTCATTTGTCTCGTGTGAGTTCCTACTGTGCTTTGATTACTATCCTACCACGGCTCAAAGGAGTCGTGCAAACAGGTTTTAGTTGGGTACAGTCCCGAGCCACATGGAGGCAGTGAGCGGATCTGCAGGGGTTCGTCTCTCCCGGTATTGGGGGTGAGGTCGCGCTGTGTCTAGGAGAGCCATTACACGAAGTCCTTGGCCAAGGCAGGAGATTTACTGGTAGGTATTCCAGTAGTATCTCAGGGTGTTCTGGGCTACACTCTGACACGACTTGTACCGCTTTTGGGGGTCTGGCTTTTACCAACTCCCTAGGCCCGCCATACGATGCTCATAGACGAACGGACCGGACTGTACGAATATTGTCACTGACAGGCTCAGTAGGGTGTCAGGATGAGTTCGCTCATCGACCTCCCTTTTTGTCAATACCTGGTAGCTCGTTACGTACGGCTAATATCTCTGACGTGCTAGTGGTTAAATCCACAGCCAAAATATTGACGAGTCTTTAGAGTCCCCCACAGACAGTTTCTCAAGTTTCGGGCGAAACGTTGTAGAGGCCGTATGGATTTATGGCAGGGTTCGAACGTACGCGTGCACTTGTGCACGTGTTATGGTTCGGACGGATAATACTAGCGGGCTTTGGTTTAAGCCAGATCCTAGTATTATACAGTGTAGATTTTGTCTCATTGCATTTGTATTCGGTCGGAATAAAAATGTGGGTACGTATATACGGTCGCGGGGTTTTCCTGTAATTTATTACGGGATCGTTTTTTTGAAGTTGCCAGTTTGCATTCCGTTTCGGCCAGTTTTTCTTTATTCCTTCTTGGCTGAAATTCCTTTGATGGAGGGGGTTCTTTTTGCAAATATGCAATTAGTAATGGAGAGGGTTTTTGTGGCACATGGTTGCTTCATATGGTTCTAGAAAGCTTGCTTTCTTATGTTGCATTATTTGTGCCTTGATTCCTTTTTGGTCATCATCACTTGCTTTATGTGATGGGATGAGGATGAGATATTGGTGTGACATATAGTTCTTGTTATCATACATTTTTCATTAGCCTTTTTCCCTCCTCAATAATGCATGGCCGTCCTGTAGGGTTCCTAGGCACACTAATCAGGTCTCACAAGGCATCAACCATGCCAATTTCAAAAATTTCCGGTGCCTACAAACCCTAATACGGATCGTTGACTAGAGATTAGGCGAAACATGCAACTAGTTAACAACTTAACTAAGAGTGAAAGAGACTACAACCTTTGTAGATCCGGTCCTCCACCTCCATAGCTCTACGTTGACGTCCCTCCGCTGCGATCATCGGATCCCGGACCCTAGCGATGGTATCGTCGAAGAAATGATCGGGCTAGGTCGTCGACTTCGATGCCGAAGATGATCTACGTCGAGGCAACTCAAGATCAAGCTCCAACTTCGCCAAGTCATGAAACTTGTGAAGAAAACACCCTATACTACTTGGCAAGTGGTAGAGGATGAAGAAATAGGAAGTGGGTTCACTTTAGAATTGGATTTCTCACTCATCTTCTCAAGTCACCATTGAAGCTAGCAAGCTTCTGTTTTCTTGAAGAAGAAGAAGAAGAAGATATGATAAGCATAATGAATAATTGGAAAATAAAGTCATTCTTATCATTTTATCAACCATGGTTAAGTGTAGAGAATAAACCAAGTTTAGGTGAATGGTTAGGTTTAGCATGAAACAAAAATGGTGGACTTATTCAAAGCTTCATGAAGCTTCAACTATAAAACAAAGCAAGCCACCATTTCTCTTTTTGCCAAAAATGAATTAAGAGAATAAATAAATAAGTAAATCAAAACCCTAACCATTAACATAACCATGGTTTAATTATACACACCCAAGTTTGCATGTATCATCAAACATGATACAAACTAGTGCACAAAACTATATCATATATACAATATGCACATCAAGTGAGAAAATCCATCTTAAGTGAACAAATACTAGTTAATGTAAAGTAATATATCAAATATATAATTATACATTAAATCATTAAATCAACACTTGATTTAACGATCCGGTCATATCGCATATAACCGACTAATATCAAGTGTATCAATGTATCGAATCAACACTTGATTCGGTAACCCGGCTATATCACATATAACCGACCAATGATACAAATCGCGAGAATAGAATACAGTATCACATACTGGTATAATTCTCGGTCCCGCACATATCTCATATGCGCTCCTATTTCGTTTCGCTTGAGCCAAGAAACCTCTGTGTAGGACTCTAAAGACTCGTCAATACGCCGGCAGCAGGTGATGATCATATCAAACACCCACAAGCCGCAAGCGGTCTGCTAAACGTAACGGCCACCCGGGTATTGAGCGATCAGAAGATCGACGAGCAAGCCCGCTCACACTCCTGTGAATCCAACCAGTAACACTTACCGTACAGTCCGGTCTCGTCGTCTGATATGTCGCATATCTTGCCTAGGGGTGGTAAACGTTAGACCCCAATAGCTCGATAAGTCGTGTCGATATGAGGTCTATAACAGTTCGAGAAACTACTGGTAACACTTAGCAGTAAATCTCAGCAACCCTGGCCAGGGATTTCCGGTTATAGCCAATCGAACACAGCGCAACATCAACTCCCTATACCGGGAGAGACGAATCCCCTCCTATCGCTCATTGCCTCCATGTGATTCGGGACTGTACCCAAAAACCACCGTTTTGCACGCCCTCTTGGACTTGGTAAGGTGGAAATCAAAGCACAGTGGGAATCACACAAGACTCTATGACGATCTCGGGTCTACAGACTAACCTGTACCAGTGTCACCAGAGAACTGCCATCTGACGTAAGGTATAATACCATCTGGGAGTTCTCGGTGAGTCCGTCCAGTGTACCCAGTCTCTACTGAGCACCCGTATATCATCTCTGATGTCAAACACCAATGGATATGGGATCATCCATCACCCATCTGTATGGGTCGAGAAGGTATACGCTAGTCTACTCTGGTATATCGATGCCCCGTCTCGATACACCCATGACTAGGGACCTTGAAGGATGTACTTATGGACTACCATGTCCCCACTAGTATGATCCGCATCATAGTCCAGGTAGTCAAGTACACATCCTAAAGGCTTTACCAACATGTAACAGAGAGACAATCATTGTACACGTTAAGGTAAAGAGCAACCAGATAGTATACTATCATGTCGAGCAAGAAAGTCCTCCCTATATATGTCCAAGCATCCACTACAATATACATCCTATGTATAGCAATGGCCTCTAGGGCATACATATAACTAACAATCTCCCACTTGCACTAGGGCCATCTGATAGCAGTGGTTGTAGTATCTCATACTCAACTATCCCATAAAAGTCTCTCTCTGGGAAAAGGCCTTTGTGAGTGGATCCGCCGTGTTGTTCTCTGAGTCTACTCTCCTGACCTCGATCCTTTGGAGATCAACCATCTCCATGATCAGGTGATACTGCCTTAGAATATGTCTGGATCACTGATGGGACGGGCGTTCCTTGGCATAAGCCACAACTCCATTGTCACACAATGGGAGGAACTAAGTTCATCTCATGAACTAATATACACCCAGACAGCCTCTTTGGTAGCATGTTAAGTAGCGATGTATCCTGCCTTTATCGTCTAGTAAGCCACAGTATTTAGCTTGGAACTCTTCCAACATACCGTCCCTCCACTGAGGGTAAAGACAATGCCTGTGACTGACATTCAGTCATCCTTATCACCCTGGAACACTTCCAGTGATTCTCCCGTGGATCAATTGATACCATCTCACTTCAACTAGTGAGAATCCTAACATCCATTTAGATCTATCTCATAGATCCAAAACCCAGGATTTAGTAGGTATCACTTTGATCCTATATGGAGAATCATTGTGATAAGCGGAGATTGATCGAGCGTAGCATAGGAAACACCTTCCCTATCAAGAGTATGTCATCCACGTACTCTACGAGGATTGTCACCATACTCCCTACTACCTTTTTGTTTATACAAGGTTCATCTACCATTTTGATGAAGTCAAACTATTTGACTACTACATCAAAACAGATGTTCCAACTCTGCGATGCATGTTTTATCACATAAAACATCTTGCACACGTTTCCGCTGCTCCCACTGTCTACGAGGCCCTCTGGCTGTGTACTTATAGACGCTCTCTTCCAAAACATCATTTAGACAAGCACTCATGACACCCAACCACCAGATATCGTAGTCATGGTATGTAGCCGTGGCAAGTAGGATCTGGATGGACTTAAACATAGATCCTTAGAAAAGGTTTCAACATAATCCATACCTGGTCAATGATGCAAACCTTTAACAAGTCTAGCTTTGAAAGTCTCAACTTTTCCATGTACACCAAGTAATCTTCTCAAGATATACTTGCTTCTGATGGGGATTTAACCCTTCAGATATAGCAACCAAAGTCCATACTTTGTTGGTGTATAAGGATTCCATTTCAGATCGCTAAGCATCCAGCCATTCTTACAGAGTCCCACTCCTGATGGCCCGCTCGAAACTAGTTGGGTCATCATCTCATGATGCAATCCTCGCTCCCACTGTCATAGAGAAACAGAAGTATCTCTCAGGTGGGTGAGGAACCCTACTAGATCGGCGGAGAGGCTGAGCTTCGTTGGTAACTATTGAATCATTTGGTTCTTTCAAATCATCAGCTGCAGTTTGTATAGCTGGAACATTTCCAGTTCTACATAACAGATCTTGCCTCGAGCTTGTCCGGATTTTGCTTTTTAGACATAGGCTGGACAACCCCAAATCTTAACAAACTTAAGATATGGACTCTTCCCTTTCCATATCACATATGAAGTGGTAGGCAATTGATTTGATTGGAACCCTATTCAATAGGTATGCAGCTTCTCAAGCGCAAAACTCCCAAAAAAGGAAATAGGTAACTCAGTAGTACTCATCATAGAGCACACCATATCAGATAGGGTGTTATTGCTCCGCCCCGATATACCATCATGCTATAGTGTATACGGAGGAGTCATTCTGAGAGAGAATCTCATTCTCCTTTAGAATAGTCTAGGAATTCCGTGCTCAAATATTCTCCTCCCTGATCTCATCAAAGGACATAATACTTATACCCGTATTGGTTCTCTACTTCTAACTTATATTCTGTGAATATCTCAAAAGGTTCGGACTTGTGTTTCAACAGGAGCATATGTCTGAATTTAGAGAGATTATCAGAGAATGTAATGAAGTACAAAGAACCGGTCTTGGCATGTGTAGATGGGGGACCTTACATACATCAACATGTATCAGTCCCAAGAGTACACTAACTCTTTCTCTGCTTCCAATAAACAGAGCTGTGGTCATCTTATCTTTGTGACATGACCGGCAAGTTTTCACAAGATGTAAATTCAAACAGATTTAAATATGCATCTATATGCAACTTAGCTAGTCGGGTCGCATTGATATGACCTAGTCTACAATACCTCAAGAAGGATCCGTTCATTTCTGAACTCTTCCTCTTGTGTGTGTTATGTATACTAGGAACTGTAGTTTGATTTAGAACATCAATGCTTTTAGATAACGTGCCTGAACCGATCAACTTTTGATATAGGAAATGTTCAAAACATTATCCAACAATACAAAATTATATCCTTCTTTACTAATAAAGAGTCTGATATGATTTTGTATATCAAGTTCTGTATCTAATAACATTTGTTCAGAATCAATGTATTCAGGTAATACAGGGTGACAGTGACCAACAGACCTGGCTGCAACACTTGCACCGTTTTCTGCCTCATGAAACTTATCACCCATTCTCAGTTCTCTACCTTTCTGTAGCCCTATGTAACTGATTACATATCTGGGATCCTGATCCGGTATCAAATACCCAGGACGTAGAGGATACAGAGAAACAGTTCTTTGTAATGAACACACCCGAAGGAGATGCATCATATGCACTTTCTTCGTTTGGGCGGCACGGGAAATCTGGTATTCCCCAATTTCCTGCTCGGTCTTATAACAATTATAAGTTAGAGCGGGACCAACGTTCCCCAGCTCAGTATAACAAGCGGGTTCAGTCAATACATCCGTATTATTATCTTGATTAAGGCGTGATATGGTCGCTACCTAGAGAGAGAGAGAAGAAAACACTCAGCGTATGCTCTTGCAAGATCAGATTGGTTATTATTTTATCTAATCAGGATGGCTCCCACTGTTTTTAATCAAATCTTCCTTCAAACCCTAAAAGGAAAGACTAGCCGGGATTAATTACACGCTACAAGTTCGCCAATCTTTCAGCCAGGCCAGTGTCGGTACTTTGAGGGAGGTCCCCCGTGCTGTCGCACGAACCTAATTAATGTAAACCTCGTTTTCCCAGAGGCGTAACCCCGTTGACACCTTTCTAGACACCTACTTGATCGGCTAATTGTAATGTGTAAAACTCTCCCATGAGTAACTCTTACTCGCAGCGGGTATCGGGATCCAATTATCTCATAGAAGGTATGCAATCTTATTGCAAATTTCAACGCTTGAAATTCCCGATAATTTTGCCCCAAGCAATCTATGACCTTGACTGAGTCAACAAACCATAGACCGCAAGTAAAGTTCAACCCGTCATTTCTCGATTGAATTAAACTCACCCGCACGATCCTTGACTGAGTCAACAAGGCCGCATGACTACCCTAATCCAATCGCATCATATGCTTTGCAGATAAGCACTAATCAGCTACCGCACACTACGCCTTGACTGAGTCAACAAACGCAGCACGAATACTAACTATTACCTATCTGAAATGACGGAGGGCTACGACAGGTTTTTAAGAAAACCTTTTGTGTAATGAACTTTATATCGTTGTAGAATCAAATGATTTTAAAAATGGAGTGTTTTTGAGGCTTTTCTAGTTTTGCTAAAGGGGTCACTCCCGGTGAAGGGATCGTTGGCCCTTTCCTCGTCGAATGAGGTGCGGGATATATCATATATATCACTGTGCAAAGCAGAAACTATAGAAGCAATCAAAAGACAAACCGAGGGTTGTAGTATCTGCCAGTTATTGCTAAAGGAGTCACTCCCGGTGAAGGGGTCTCGGTCCTTTCCTTATCGAATAAGGTGCAGGATGTTCTACAAGGAACACCGCGATGCAAAGCAAGAACTGTAGCTACCTGTTTTATTTTTGAAATTCAATTCTACAACATCTTTAGGTTTTTTTCTTTCATTAATCACATTAATGAAGTCCCATCGTTTAAGTACCTAAACATCACAGATAAATACGACGTACACTTATGCCATCCGCATTCGCCTCGATGTCCTCTCGTGCACCGTTAGGTTGGGTAACTAATGGCAGAGCAGGGCAGGGCTAGCGCGGGTGTAAAACATAAGTAACGTCTATATAATATATCATATATACTATATACTGTATCTATCACAGAACATCACATGATCACATCACAGATAACGCAGCAGAAAATATCATATGAAATATTGGATATACTAGGACGTCCGTGTTTTTAATACGAGCCAGTATAAAACACGGATTCCACGGTCGCGATGAATAGCCAAACCCACACCCCTAGACCCCTACGAGAGCGGCAAACAACCCTACCAATTCTAGGGTTAGGAGACCCGGACTCGACTCCTCGAGATGGTCTCCCACTGGACCCTAGAACCCGGTTACTTGTGCTCCCCTTCTTGGGTCTATCCTAGTGCGGAAAAGTAAATAATACACAAAAGGTGACATCTTCCGCAAGCTGGAAGTGCCCCAATAAAAGAATATTACATACAAGTTTTTACATGAATGAAAATGAAAAACACTCATCTCACATAAAAAAAACCAGGCTATTCAAACACGACAATCCAATATAACATATCCAGCAACACATAACATCACATGTCATCAACGTAAGTAAACATGCGTATCCCAATTGTCGTTGACATATAGCAACGAAACCGGCGATATCACATATTACACTTACGGTCACAGAAAAGAAAGTGTAAAACTATAACAGTTGGAATCCGCAAACTCTTTAGACATCGCATGCCTAACCAAATGAATTCCTTAGACATCGCATGCCTAACAATTATAAACACCGCATTTCATTCTCATTATCGAAAACACTTTTCTATATCATGTCGGACAATTCAACAAGATTCCCGACATTCTGATCGAATGCTCGTCGCAAACTTTATTAGGAGGCCGCACCCCCGATGCCGTCGACGAAGTGCACCAAGGCGGAACACCGCTGCCGCGAGCACCCGAACGGATGCTTTCGGCGACGGGGTTCTCCTACAGTCACTTGGTCGGGGATATGGGGTGTGGTTGTCTATTAAGTTTACCCGGCGAGTATCCGCGTACGCTACATGATTGCGACGGACTTTTGATCACATCAAAATTCCGTGGCAACCGATCAATTGAGACTAAAGTGCTATGTTTATAACATTCATATTAGTTATCTCATAACTACATACTTGTGAATTCCAATTATTGTATCACATTCCGGATAAGATAGAAAATGTTAAACTTTCCGATCGAACAATCGAACACCCAAGTTTTCCCGAAACAGCTCAACGCATGAAATAAGTTCAAAGACATTCACTTCATGTCTCAGTACCAACGGTCCAGCCGTAGAAGGGTCAAGCCAACGCCTCACATATGGCACGCCGTACTGCCCCAAACCCTAAGGTTCAAAGGGCAGTTCTAGACGGTCACATAATCGAGTTAAGGTTTGTTGTCTTCTAGAGGGTCCATCGCGTTACTTGCACTACTTAGAACTGTTAGTGTATATGCCCTAGAGGCCATTACTGTATCATACTAGTTTGTATATTACTTAATGGAAGCTTGGGATATTCACCTTGTATATACAATCTTGCTCAAAATAGTAGTATGCTAATTGGTTTGTTTCTACTTCAACGTGTACATGTGTTTATTTTATTATATCACCTATACGCATTAGTGGAGCCCTTAGGATCTTTGCTTGATTACCAGCGTTGTGATGGCAGTCACACTAGTGGGGGCTGGGTAATCTATAAGCACATCCTTATGCAGGTTCCTAGTCGCAGGACTATCGAGACAGGGCATCGATACTCCGGAGTAGACTAGCGCATGCGCTTCTCATCCCAGTGTGGGAGATGGTCTGTCCCACAGCCATCGGTACGTCGTACTGGAGATAGTATGCGGGTGCTCGTTAGGTTACGAGTACACTGGACAGGACTCGTCGGGAACTGACCGGTTGGTATTATACCTATCGTCAGTTATCAGTTCCCAGGTGACATAAGTACAGCTTAGTCCGCTGACTTGACACTGTCACTTCGCCTCGAGTGTGTTCCCACTGTACTTTGATTGCTACCCTACCACGGCTCAAAGGAATCGTGCAAACAGGTAGTAGTTGGGTGTAGTCCCGAAGCACTTGGAGGCAGTGACGGTTAGACAGGATTCGTCTCTCCCGGTATTGGGGGTTGACATCGCGCTGTATTTAGGAGAGCCATTACACGAGTAGTCCCTGGCCAGGGCAAGCGAGATATACTGGTAGGCTTCCAGTGCTATCTCAGGGTGTTTTGGGCTTCACTCCGACACGACTTGTACCGCTATTAGGGGACTGACGTTTACCGCCCCCCTAGGCCCGCCATGCGATGTATCAGACGAACAGACCGGACTGTACGGAGATTGTCACATTCAGGCTCAGTAGGAGTTCAGATGGGTTTCGCCTCGTCAGTCTTCTTGTCGGCATCTACCTGGGGACCGTTACGCACAGCTAGTGCCGCTTGCGGTCTGTGGTTAAACCCACTGCCAGCGTAGTGTCGAGTCTTTAGAGTCCCACACAGAAAGCTATTCACCTTTAGGCAAAAGAGTAGAGGTCGCATGGTTTTGCGACAGGTCGCATGGTTTTGCGACAGGGTTCGGTCACATCCGTGCACTTATGCACGTACAGTGTCCGGACAGTTAACACTAGCGGGCTTTGGTTTAAACCAGATCCTAGTGTACCTTTTGGGATTGGTTTTATCCAGTATGCATCCGTGTTCCTCGGAACGCGGATGTGGGTGTGTATGCACAGTTGACGGAGAGACAGAGGCAGGGGATTCTCATTAGGGTTGTTGACCGTTGACCGTTGACTATTGACTTTTTGCTCAACCCTAATGAGAATATGATATGTAATTAACAATTATATTAATTAAGTATTATGGTGACATGGTTGTTGAGAGGTTGACTTTGTTGACTTGTTGACTTTGTAGACTTGTTGACCGGTTGACTAGGCTTGACTAGTTGACCATCATGATAACAATGGCTATCATTTCATAGCAAAGATTTTTGCTTGCTTGCTCTCTTGTGCAAAATGAGTGCATGAAATGATATGGCTATTGTTGCTTAAACCATCACATAATACTTGATTGCTATGATGTGTTATGATGGTTTTGGATTATGAGAGCCAAATGAGAAAAGTCTTCTATTATTCTATCATTCTCATTCTCTCTCTTGTTCTTGAGCTCTCATCTTCCTCCTCTTGCTCTCCCTCTCTTGAGTCTATGGTTCACTTGTCTCATGTGTTGAGAACCAAGAACCATAGATAAAATCCCAACAAAACTCTTCTCTACTCACTCTAGTTCACAAGGTTTGGCAAACCAAGTGAACTAGTTTCTTCAAAGTTCGAAGAAGGAGCCAAAGGTAGAAGCTTTCAGGTGGATCGATCTTCGGCGCAAGGAGACGACGGGGTGAAGCCGATCCGGACAACCATCGAGGCTTGAAGACGAAGGAGTTCAAGAAGAAAGGTATAACCCCCTAACCGAGTAGTTAACAACTCCTAATTAGATTGTTAGTTAGATGTTTAACAAAGATCTGGTTTTGAGTCCATGTTACCACCTCTAAGAAAATTGTTTTTCACCAAATTCCGCATGCCCGAAAGTACCGGGAGAGGTAGCATGGACTTACAGTGGTATCAGAGCCTAGTTAAACTCTATCTAACATGTTAGTAAAGTAACTAGAAGATCGATCAAACAAAAAGTCACGAAATACACCAAAAATTCATGCTTGCTGTCGATTTTCAAAGTACTGTAAAAGTAATAAATCATACTTCAAAAATCGACTCAGGGTTTTTATAGCAAACTGCAAAAATTTCATCCACTGAACCGATCAAAGCGCCGCGGAAACGCGGCGAGAGCGTGCTCCCGCCGCGGTTCCGCGGCCGAGTTGACTCGGCAGTGGGAAATTTTGGTTGCAGTTTGTTCGGTGGGGTATTTTGGGAATTTTGGAATATGTCTTTTCAGCCCAGATTTTCCAGAACGAAAATTTTGTGTTTGGGGCCTAAAAATCCGTATTTTTGATCGAACTTCTAAAGACTTAAGCTGACTGGTTTTTATCTGTGATGTGATATTTGTATTGAACATCTGCTAATCGCTATATGATGATTAGTGGGGGTTATACAAATCTGTGATCTGTAATGTTATTGGAATGTGTATATGAATTCATTGGATTGTCGCGGGTGAATAGCCGGGGGTTGTGAGACGAGAGTTTTCTTTTCTTTCAATTCATGTAAATTTGTAAATTTATGTAATAATTATTTGTATGGCCGCACAACCGGGTCGGGGTTGTAGCCGTCATTGTATAATTTCTTTTTACTGTTTTTGCTCCTAGGATAGACCCATGGACGGGGTGCACAAACTACCGGGTATGCCGAAGTGCCGAGTGGCCTACTCACGGAGTTGAGGGAGGTTGCTTCGCTTCGGGTACTTGGCGGGTAGTTTGCCGCACCCGTAGGGGTCTTGGGTGGGGTATTGGCTATTCACCGCGACCGTGTAATCTGCTTTTCGTTACAGGCTCGTACGAATTGCGGATTCCTAGTATATCCAATGTGTTCATCTGTGATCTGAAATGGCTATCATTGCAGTATATCTATATATGATATTATTTAGGCGTTGCTTATGTTTTACAGCCGCGCTAGCCTAGCCCCCGCTCTGTCGTTAGTTAAGTAACCTAACGGGTAATGATGGGGCCCGTGGCGAATGCGAATGGCATAAGCGTACGTCATATTTTGGTTGTTTTCTGCAATGGTTGGATTAAATGATGGGACACTTTCGAAAAACCACTCGGTTCTTTTCAAAACTAACTTTTAAATGCGGAGCTTGAGCCACTCCTTTTAAAAGCTATCTCGTTCCATCGATTATATCAAGTTCACTACGTTCACGGTTTTGCCAAAACCATTCGTAGCCCTCCATCATTTCAGTTAAATATTCGGTAGTATTCAAGCTATGTATTTTGACCTCACGCCAAGGCATAGTGATTGGTAGCTGCCGGATATTTATTTGTTGCATAGATAGAATCGTTGGTTTGAGACAGCCGTACTACCATTTTGTCCTACGTCAAGGGTAGGTACGGGTGGGTTCAAATTAATCTGGATAATGATGGGAAGAACTTGACATGTGACTTATGACATTTTGACCTCACGCCAAGGTCATAAGAGCATGGGGCAAAAATCCACATCGGGAGTTTCATAAGTACTGAAACTTGCTAGAGTTGCATACCATTTGGAGTGTGATGATTCTGGTAGGATTCCTTCAGTTTCGTCACGCGATGATATTTGGATCCCGATCCTACTGTGAGTATATGCTACTCCTCGGGAAATTTCTCACTTAACGATCAATGCTATAAACCAAGTAGGTGTCTAGAAAGGTGTTAGCGGGGCTACGCCCCCAGGGAAAAGAGGTTATTTAATTAAGGAACTTCGCGAAAGCGTTGGAAAACCTCCCTTGAAGTACCGACACCAGCCTGGCCGAACGGTTAAGCAAGTATTGTACGGTGAGATTGATCCTGACTTATTCTTCCTTTTTGGTTTGAGGAGGGATTCGAGAAACAGTGGAAGCCATCCTGTTTAGACAAACTAAAAACCATTCTAAACTTGCAAGAGCATCATACTGAGTGTTTCTTCTCTCTCCTAATTGCAGCGACCAATCGACATGACTGGACTTAAGTTACTCCTAGATAAAAACATACTGACAGGACCAAACTATAAAGATTGGCTCAGGAATGTCAAGATGGCAATCACTTACGACAAGCTGGGGTATCTTCTTACCACCAAAGCTCCCCCTGTCCCAGGTCCCAAAACCAGCATCGCGGATAAGGAAATCCGTAAGACCTGGGAACTAGACTGCGTGAAGGCCAAGTGCCTCGTGCTTGCCTCTATGGACAATGAACATCAGAGGAGGCACGAGAATATGGACCTGGAATCCATATTTCTTCATACAAAAGAACTGTATGGAGAGCAATCTCGTATCGCAAGATACGAAGTGTCGAAGAAGTTATTTTCGGCAAGATTGGCCGTCGGATCATCGGTAGCGGAACACGTGCTTAAGATGATTGGCTACATTGAGGAGCTCGCGGACCTTGGGACCACGTTGGAGAATGAGCTCTATACGGACTTGATTCTCCAGTCCCTTCCTTCCACTTACGCCCAGTTCATACTAAACTTCAACTTACAAGAAAAGGAAGTTGAACTTTCAGAACTCCTCAACATGCTGAGGAGCGCAGAGGGCACCCTACAGAAAGGTAGGGAAACATCCACTTTGTTTGTAGGAGGATCTTCTTCTTCTAGGTCCAAGGCGAAAGCCAAGGGAAAGAAGAAGAAAGCCCCCGCCAAACCAAGGGGCGGTGTTAGTAAAGTGGATACGAAGGGAAAGGAAAAAGCAATAAAGAAAGTGGGAAAGTTTGTGGATAAGGAAGAATGCTTCTATTGTCATAAGAAGGGACACTGGAAAAATGATTGCAGGGCTTGGAAAGCCAGGACACAGGAATTGAAGCAGGTTGCAGCTTCAGCTTCAGGTGTGTATGTTATTGAAAACTGTCTTTCAATAAACTCTACTTTCTGGGTATTGGATACCGGATCAGGATCTCATATCTGTAAGTCTTTGCAGGCATTGAGAAACCGTAGGGTTTTGAAGGCAGGTGACATCACCCTCAAAGTTGCAAACGGAGCTAGCATGGATGCTAAGGCCGTGGGGGACTATCACCTGGGAATGTCAGATGGACATGTTTTGGTTTTGCGTAATTGCTTTTTTTGTACCCAACGCAACTTGTAATATCATTTCTGTATCTTTGGTTTCTAAAGAAGGTTATGAATTTGCGTTTGTAAGTAATGTTGTAAACATTCACCTTAATCAAGTTCTGATTGGGTCAGGTACATTGAGCAATGGTATATACGTATTAAACCAGCCACAGATTTTCAATGTCCAGAATACACACAAAAGAAAGTCTCCGGAAATAAATCAGACTTTCTTATGGCATTGTAGACTGGGTCACATCAATGAAAGAAGGTTGACGAAGTTACATACAGAAGGATATTTGAATCCGTTCGAATATCAATCGTATGCCACTTGTCAATCCTGTCTCAAAGGAAAGATGACAAAGACTCCGTTCACTGGACACGGGGTAAGAGCGAGCGAGCTCTTGGGACTCGTACACAGCGACGTATGCGGTCCAATGTCTACACATGCGCGAAGCGGTTATTCTTACTTCATTACTTTTACGGATGACTTTTCAAGGTACGGTTATGTCTTCTTAATGAAACATAAGTCCGAAGCCTTTGGAAAATTCCAGGAATATAAGAATGAAGTAGAAAAACAAACCGGCAAAAGTATCAAGATCCTAAGATCGGATCGAGGTGGTGAATACTTAAGTGCCGAGTTCCTGGACTATTTAAAAGAGAACGGAATTCTCTCTCAGCTTACTCCTCCACACACTCCGCAACATAATGGTGTATCGGAGAGACGGAACCGAACCCTATTGGATATGGTACGGTCCATGATGAGTAACGCTGAGTTACCGCGATCATTCTGGGGGTATGCGCTAGAATCAGCCGCATACCTTTTGAACCGAGTTCCCACTAAGACTGTGCCTACCACACCATATGAGTTATGGAGTGGGAAGAAACCCTATCTTCAATATCTGAAGATCTGGGGATGTCCAGCTTTTGTCAAAAAGCAGCATGCGGACAAACTCGAGGCACGCTCAGTACTGTGCAAGTTTGTGGGATACCCAAAGAACACCAGGGGGTATCTTTTCTACCACGCAGAGGAACAAAAAGTCCTTGTTTCTCGTAATGCCCACTTTCTAGAACACCAGTTCTTAGAAAAGAAAATTAGTGGGAGCGCAGTAGAACTGGAAGAAATTCTAGAACCACGAGCTATTACTGAAAGCTTAGTGGAACCAGAGGGTTCAAAAGAACAGGACATTCCTACGCCGCTCCGCAGGAGTAGTAGGCAGTCTCATCCGCCCGAGAGATACTACGGTTTTCTCATAGACGGGGATAGAGAGGATTGCATCATAGATTATGATGAGCCTACTAGCTTCCAGCAGGCCGTTCAGAGTGTTGACTCAGTAAAATGGCTGGATGCAATGCGGACCGAAATGGAGTCCATGTACACCAACAAAGTATGGACGTTGGACATTGCTCCAGACGGGGTAAAACCCATAGGATGCAAGTGGATCTTCAAAAGGAAGATTGGTGTAGATGGACAGGTTGAGACCTATAAAGCTAGACTTGTTGCAAAGGGTTTCCGTCAAAGGCCTGGCTTGGACTATGACGAAACCTTTTCTCCAGTGGCTATGCTGAAATCCATTCGGATCCTTCTTGCCATTGCTGCCTTCCACGATTATGAGATCTGGCAAATGGATGTAAAGACCGCTTTTCTAAATGGAAATTTAGAGGAGTGTGTCTATATGGACCAACCAGAGGGTTTCATTCAGAGTGGGAGCAGCGGAAAGGTGTGCAAGTTGCTTAAGTCCATCTATGGACTAAAGCAGGCATCGCGGAGTTGGAACATCTGTTTTGATGAGACGGTCAAGGAATTTGGCTTTATCAAAAATCCAGATGAACCATGCATCTATAATAGATTTGTAGCGAGAACTATAGTATTTCTCGTTTTGTACGTGGATGACATTCTCTTAATAGGAAATGACATTCCTATGCTACAATCTGTCAAGGGGTTCTTGTCACACAGGTTCTCCATGAAAGACCTGGGTGATGCCTCATACATCCTGGGGATCCGGATCCATCGTGATAGATCCAAGAGGATATTAGGACTTTCACAGTCCAGGTACATCGACACCATACTGAAGAGATTCAGTATGGAAGATTCCAAGCGCGGCAATCTACCGGCTTGTCACGGGATCACCCTCTCTAAAGAGATGTCTCCCAAGACTGATTTGGAGAGGGATCGCATGTCTATTATACCCTACGCTTCTGCGGTAGGCTCTATAATGTATGCGATGTTGTGTACCAGACCGGATGTAGCTTATGCACTGAGTGTGGTAAGCCGGTATCAGTCAAACCCTGGGGAGAAACACTGGATAGCGGTAAAGAACATTCTCAAGTACCTGAGAAGGACTAAGGAGATGTTCTTGGTGTATGGCGGAAAAGACCTCCAGATCGAGGCCTTTGCTGACTCCAGCTTCCAGAGTGACAAGGATGATTCCAAGTCCATGTCGGGTTTTGTCTTTACCCTCAATGGGGGGCGGTGTGTTGGAAGAGTTCCAAACAGGAAACCGTTGCAAACTCGACGATGGAAGCGGAATACATCGCTGCATCTGATGCCGCAAAGGAAGCTGTCTGGATGAGGAAGTTCTTGAAAGAACTTCAGGTGGTTCCGTCCATTGTTGATCCAATACCTCTGTATTGCGACAACAACGGGGCTATAGCTTTAGCGAAGGAACCCAGGTCCCATCAGAGATCCAGACACATCTTGAGGCGGTATCACCTGATCAGGGAGATCGTGGATCGCTAGGAGATCGAGGTTCGGAGGGTTGCTTCAGAAGATAACACTGCAGATCCATTCACCAAGGCCTTGCCCCAGAATCAGTTCGAGCGGCTGATCGAGATGATAGGTCTTCGATACGCCAGTACATGGCCTTAGTGCAAGTGGGAGATTGTTAGTGTATATGCCCTAGAGGCCATTACTGTATCATACTAGTTTGTATATTACTTAATGGAAGCTTGGGATATTCACCTTGTATATACAATCTTGCTCAAAATAGTAGTATGCTACTTGGTTTGTTTCTACTTCAATGTGTACATGTGTTTATTTTATTATATCACCTATACGCATTAGTGGAGCCCTTAGGATCTTTGCTTGATTACCAGCGTTGTGATGGCAGTCACACTAGTGGGGGCAAGGTAATCTATAAGCACATCCTTATGCAGGTCCCTAGTCGCAAGACTATCGAGACAGGGCATCGATACTCTGGAGTAGACTAGCGCATGCGCTTCTCATCCCAGTGTGGGAGATGGTCTGTCCCACAGCCATCAGTACGTCGTACTGGAGATACTATGCGGGTGCTCGTTAGGTTACGAGTACACTGGACAGGACTCGTCGGGAACTGACCGGTTGGTATTATACCTATCGTCAATTATCAGTTCCCAGGTGACATGAGTACAGCTTAGTCCGCTGACTTGACACTGTCACTTCGCCTCGAGTGTATTCCCACTGTACTTTGATTGCTACCCTACCACGGCTCAAAGGAGTCGTGCAAACAGGTAGTAGTTGGGTGCAGTCCCGAAGCACTTGGAGGCAGTGACGGTTAGACAGGATTCGTCTCTCCCGGTATTGGGGGTTGACATCGCGCTGTATCTAGGAGAGCCATTACACGAGTAGTCCCTGGCCAGGGCAAGCGAGATATACTGGTAGGCTTCCAGTGCTATCTCAGGGTATTTTGGGCTTCACTCCGACACGACTTGTACCGCTATTAGGGGACTGACGTTTACCGCCCCCCTAGGCCTGCCATGCGATGTATCAGACGAACAGACCGGACTGTACGGAGATTGTCACATTCAGGCTCAGTAGGAGTTCAGATGGGTTTCGCCTCGTCAGTCTTCTTGTCGGCATCTACCTGGGGACCGTTACGCACAGCTAGTGCCGCTTGCGGTCTGTGGTTAAACCCACTGCCAGCGTAGTGTCGAGTCTTTAGAGTCCCACACAGAAAGCTATTCTCCTTTAGGCAAAAGAGTAGAGGTCGGATGGTTTTGCGACAGGGTTCGGTCACATCCGTGCACTTATGCACGTACAGTGTCCGGACAGTTAACACTAGCGGGCTTTGGTTTAAGCCAGATCCTAGTATACCTTTTGGGATTGGTTTTATCCAGTATGCATCCGTGTTCCTCGGAACGCGGATGTGGGTGTGTATGCACAGTTGACGGAGAGACAGAGGCAGAGGATTCTCATTAGGGTTGTTGACCGTTGACCGTTGACTATTGACTTTTTGCTCAACCCTAATGAGAATATGATATGTAATTAACAATTATATTAATTAAGTATTATGGTGACATGGTTGTTGAGGGGTTGACTTTGTTGACTTGTTGACCGGTTGACTAGGCTTGACTAGTTGACCATCATGATAACAATGGCTATCATTTCATAGCAAAGACTTTTGCTTGCTTGCTCTCTTGTGCAAAATGAGTGCATGAAATGATATGGCTATTGTTGCTTAAACCATCACATAATACTTGATTGCTATGGTGTGTTATGATGGTTTTGGATTATGAGAGCCAAATGAGAAAAGTCTTCTATTATTCTATCATTCTCATTCTCTCTCTTGTTCTTGAGCTCTCATCTTCCTCCTCTTGCTCTCCCTCTCTTGAGTCTATGGTTCACTTGTCTCATGTGTTGAGAACCAAGAACCATAGATAAAATCCCAACAAAACTCTTCTCTACTCACTCTAGTTCACAAGGTTTGGCAAACCAAGTGAACTAGTTTCTTCAAAGTTCGAAGAAGGAGCCAAAGGTAGAAGCTTTCAAGTGGATCGATCTTCGGCGCAAGGAGACGACGGGGTGAAGCCGATCCGGACAACCATCGAGGCTTGAAGATGAAGGAGTTCAAGAAAGAAAGGTACAACCCCCTAACCGAGTAGTTAACAACTCCTACTTAGGTTGTTAGTTAGATGTTTAACAAAGATCTGGTTTTGAGTCCATGTTACCACCTCTAAGAAAATTGTTTTTCACCAAATTCCGCATGCCCGAAAGTACCGGGAGAGGTAGCATGGACTTACAAGAACGTCTTTAAACCACGGAAAAATCCAACACTTAGAAATTTCCCGGCAGGGGAAAAAGTGGGTATTTATATCCGGTCGGACTTTTCAACATTTTCTAAAATTATCCGGAAAAACCCAGACGAAGTTAAACTTCCCGATCGAAACACCGAGTCCCCAATACAACCCAGAAAACTCAACTCTTGAGTACATATTAAAAATTCCCAGAAAACTCAGCACAACAATATAGGAATTACTGTGCAAAAATAATGACAAGATGCCCCTTTATTGCCGCGGAACCGCCGCACATGCCATGCTATTGCCGCGGTTCCGCGGCCACTTGGTCGATTCATGCTCACATGCTTCACAGTAATTCTTAAAAAAGCCTGCTTATTTTTCTGCATATTTTTAATTCATAAAAATCCACAATTTTCAAAAATGTACAGAGAGTGGATTTTGCATTAGGGTTTCGGTTCGATCGGACTTCTAACTCCGTCTACACATCACCTAAGGCTCTGGCCAGGCTCTGATACCACTGTAGGGTTCCTAGGCACACTAATGAGGTCTCACAAGGTATCAACCATGCCAATTTCAAAAATTTCCGGTGCCTACAAACCCTAATACGGATCGTTGACTAGAGATTAGGCGAAACATACAACTAGTTAACAACTTAACTAAGAGTGAAAGAGACTACAACCTTTGTAGATCCGGTCCTCCACCTCCATAGCTCCACGTTGACGTCCCTCCGCTGCGATCATTGGATCCCGGACTCTAGCGATGGTATCGTCGAAGAAATGATCGGGCTAGGTCGTCGACTTCGATGCCGAAGATGATCTACGTCGAGGCAACTCAAAATCAAGTTCCAACTTCACCAAGTCATGAAACTTGTGAAGAAAACACCCTATACTACTTGGCAAGTGGTAGAGGATGAAGAAATAGAAAGTGGGTTCACTTTAGAATTGGATTTCTCACTCATCTTCTCAAGTCACCATTGAAGCTAGCAAGCTTCTTTTTTCTTGAAGAAGAAGAAGAAGAAGAAGAAGATATGATAAGCATAATGAATAATTGGAAAATAAATTCATTCTTATCATTTTATCAACCATGGTTAAGTGTAGAAAATAAACCAAGGTTAGGTGAATGGTTAGGTTTAGCATGAAACAAAAATGGTGGACTTATTCAAAACTTCATGAAGCCTCAACTATAAAACAAAGCAAGCCACCATTTCTCTTTTTGCCAAAAATGAATTAAGAGAATAAATAAATAAGTAAATCAAAACCCTAACCATTAACATAACTATGGTTTAATCATACACACCCAAGTTTGCATGTATCATCAAACATGATACAAACTAGTGCACAAAACTATATCATATATACAATATGCACATCAAGTGAGAAAATCCATCTTAAGTGAACAAATACTAGTTAATGTAAAGTAATATATCAAATATATAATTATACATTAAATCATTAAATCAACACTTGATTTAACGATCCGGTCATATCGCATATAACCGACTAATATCAAGTGTATCAATGTATCGAATCAACACTTGATTCGGTAACTCGGCTATATCACATATAACCGACCAATGATACAAATCGCGAGAATAGAATACAGTATCATATACTGGTATAATTCTCGGTCCCGCACATATCTCATATGCGCTCCTATTTCGTTTCGCTTGAGCCAGGAAACCTCTGTATAGGACTCTAAAGACTCGTCAATACACCGGCAGCAGGTAATGATCATATCAAACACCCACAAGCCGCAAGCAGTCTGCTAAACGTAACGGCCACCCGGGTATTGAGCGATCAGAAGATCGACGAGCAAGCCCGCTCACACTTCTGTGAATCTAACCAGTAACACTTACCGTACAGTCCGGTCTCGTCGTCTGATATGTCGTATATCTTGCCTAGGGGTGGTAAACGTCAGACCCCAATAGCTCGATAAGTCGTGTCGATATGAGGTCTATAACAGTTCGAGAAACTACTGGTAACACTTAGCAGTAAATCTCAGCAACCCTGGCCAGGAATTTCCGGTTATAGCCAATCGAACACAGCGCAACATCAACTCCCTATACCGGGAGAGACGAATCCCCTCCTATCGCTCATTGCCTCCATGTGATTCGGGACTGTACCCAAAAATCACCGTTTTGCACGCCCTCTTGGACGTGGTAAGGTGGAAATCAAAGCACAGTGGGAATCACACAAGACTCTATGACGATCTCGGGTCTACAGACTAACATGTACCAGTGTCACCAGAGAACTGCCATCTAACGTAAGGTATAATACCATCTGGGAGTTCTCGGCGAGTCCGTCCAGTGTACCCAGTCTCCACTGAGCACCCGTATATCATCTCTGATGTCAAACACCAATGGATATGGGATCATCCATCGCCCATCTGTATGGGTCGAGAAGGTATACGCTAGTCTACTCTGGTATATCGACGCCCCGTCTCGATACACCCACGACTAGGGACCTTGAAGGATGTACTTATGGACTACCATGTCCCCACTAGTATGATCCGCATCATAGTCCAGGTAGTCAAGTACACATCTTAAGGGCTTTACCAACATGTAACAGAGAGACAATCATTGTACACGTTAAGGTAAAAAGCAACCAGATAGCATACTATCATGTCGAGCAAGAAAGTCCTCCCTATATATGTCCAAGCATCCACTACATTATACATCCTATGTATAGCAATGGCCTCTAGGGCATACATATAACTAACACGGCCACTATTAGGGAGAGAGAAAAATGTGTGTGAAGAAGAAGAATTCATTCTCATTTTGCTTGCAACAAATTTCCTTACCCCATCTCCAAAGTTCATATCTCCTTCTTCACTCTAAAATGGCAACTTCACTAACCCCTTGAGACAAACCGTTCTACACTCAGTCTACAGCAATCTTGGACACATCGGCTAGCCAACTTCGTGTCCGAGTTGCCTCGGTCCAGAGGTGGGAGCCCGTAAAAATACTTCTCGATGTAGTGCCCTTCCGACGAGGAGATCGAGACCGGAGATGCCGCGAGGAGATCGGGATGGTGGCCGAAGACCGAAGGACACGGATCGCTCGGTATAGCTCTCTACCCTTTCTCTATTTAGCTAGTAGCAGGTTAATGGTCCGATCCGGATTTTTTTTAGTATGCGGTAGCGTCGATTTAAAGTTAAAGAAAAAGTTTCGTTTCCGCATTTTGGCCTCGGAAAGACGACCGGGGAGCTACCGTAGACTTACACATGCTTTTGATGAGGTGTCTGAAAAAATTGATTTTCACTTGATTGAGAATATAGGCGCTGGGAATATTTTGGATGATGAACCCACAGATTTGGATAAGTTTCTCTCTCCAATTCATCATCTCGAGTCATTAACTGTTTTTCCCGAACTTCGTATGTGTCTTGATTTTGATGAGAATTGCATGGATAGGCTAAATTTTGAGGAGAGTATTGAGGATGAAGCGGTTTTACTTGAGGAGTCGGATTTTCCAATTCATTCTATCCCTTTCATTGACTGCGCACATCCTCCTGAATCTTTAACCGATACCCTTCCTCAATCACTTCCCTCCATCCTCGTTCTGACCTTGCAAGAAACCGTTACAATTTCATTTTTTATGTCTGGTTTACCAAGTTTGACGTACCCATGTTTTCTCACGAATCTTGAGAGATTTGACCTCATTTTTCAGTGGGTTGATAGATTAGCACAATCGCTTTTTACAGATTGGTCATTACAAATTGTGCTAATTTATATACTCCATCTCCACCTTCAAGTTCGTATTCAACTTCTTTCTCCCATTTTCTCAGGTTCTTCTATTCTTCCTATAATTTCAGTGAGTGTTGATGAATCACAATCCGATAATTCAAGTTTGACCATTCCAGAAAGCCAACTTGATTTGGATACTTTTGAAAATGAGGCAGATGAGTTTTTCGAGTCTCCTACCTCCATAATTTTTGACAAATCAAGTATGATAAATTCTGGCACAAAACTTACTAATAGTAAAATATTCAATTACATTGATGAGAGTTTTGAAGAACTTTTTGCTGACGAACTTGCATTCTTAAACGACACGGATTTTGTGATTAATCAACCCCCACCTGAAGAAGTCGAACCACCACCATTTCTTTTTCCCTTCCGCCATTCTTCTCCTCCACCGAGACTGTATACTGCTTCTATCTCCAAACGGTCCCGTGTGTTTCTTATTTCTTTTCTCTACACTCCATTATTTCACCAACCACACCATTATAACGATAAAAATTTTGACTGGTTGGGGCTAACCTCTGGCCTGTGTAAGGCCTTGTATACCTTGATGCTGTGTTTTTCTCCTCCCTAACTCTGAACTTTAATGCTTCAACAGTGGAAACACTGTTTCACTTAAGTTTGGGGGGGACCTTTTTGTATATATATTTTGTTTTCTTTTTCTGTTAATAATAATAAAAAAAGAGATCTAAAAAAAACATGGGAGTGCCGACAATTTTGACCCTCTTGGTGTAGCCTGACAGTGAGGACACTGTCAAGTTTAAGTTTGGGGGTGTGCTCGGTAAGATTTCTTCCTTCGCATTCATGTGTATGTTTTTGCATTTGCATACTTATTTTAAAATCCATAAAAATCAAAAAAAATTAAAAATTATAAAAATTGAAAAGTTCAATTTTGGCCATATTTGATTTAAGTTCAACATGACGGTTGAATAGTTAAGAAAAACTAGATCCTAAACTCAGTAAATTAAAATCCCTAAAAATAACCTTTCTTAAAGTTTAACTGTAAAAAATATATGTCTTTATAGTTTATTTAGAAATAGGCAAATTTTGAGTTCAGTTCTTAGGCTAAATCAAAATAAGAGAAGAGTATTGAATTTTTATTTGAAGTGTAAGTCTGAATAATAATTCTGAACCTTAAGTCTAAATTCTGAAAATATATACCCTACAATTAGCACATACACGCACCTTGAAACTTGGAATAGTAGAGGATACCTTGAAATGCTCTTGTCTAAAATCCTTAGTATGAAGGAAAATAAAATAAAAGTACAAGAGTGAATAAAGAGATATAAAAAAATGAACACTGGTTTTATAATTACTTAAGCCTGCGTAAAATGAAAAAAAATATAGCAAGGATGCTTTATCACCTAGTGCCTTAGACCAACTGGTTTGAGAGTCACTGCTAAGCCTTAGGTATTGCAAGACGAGGAATTACGTCTAAATGCGCTAACCCATTTTGTAATCGGTCGTTCGGTACCTCCAGAAGTATTAACGGTCGCATGAAAGATGTGTGAGCAATTTTATCTAAAATTCACCAATTAAAAGTACTTTGGACGATGGACAAGAGTATGATAGCTTGAATTGAATTTCCAAGTGTAGGGGTGATACATACACACACGCAGGGGTATATGATTGGAGTTTGGATGAGAGAAACGAATGAAAGATAGAGCTTATACCTTTAGTAAAGATGATAAAAATTCCTAAGTTGAGATGAAATCTTAGAAGGAAAATTCAAAAGATGCTAAAAGTTAAATAAATTTACAGAACATATACGATCTTAAGTTAAATGATAAGTGAGTGTGAAAAATACGGGTTGATAATTTCTAAGTTGAAGATAATAGAATTTCTTGCTAGAACACCGAATTGAAGAATGAAATTCAATAGGCCATATTGATCGGATTTTGTGGGTAGTATCCGCTGAAAACCCTCAGGAGTCAACACTCCTCCTCCTAGGGACACCTAGAGGTTTAACGGCCTGTTGCACGAGCTCAGTGCAATCGCGATTCCCTGCGAAAGTGAGGTTTGGATTTTTCGAGAATAAAAATAGTTTTGCTCGGGACGAGCAAAAGATAAGTTTGGGGGTATTTGTTCATATCAGAATTTTGCATTATTATATCGCCCATTCTTAATCACATTACACATAAATAGGTGCTTTTGATCCATATCTGCTAAATAGTTGCAGGTTACAGGTTCTCAGAACAATACAGTGAAATTCATGAAAAGACGTTACTAATGTGAGATTACAACCAACAATAGATGAATCCGTATGATGCCACCTACCAGTTCAAGGAACAAATAAAATCATGAGACAGTTCAATGCACAAAGCACAATGGCAGCACAAGATTCAAGACTTCAATGTGAAGCTTACGGTAAAAGTCCACATAATTCTGTACTATTGGAAATCTGGAAGAAAGTAGAAAAGATTCTGAGGAACCAACTGAAGAAAACAGAAGATAAAAGCAACATAGAGAAACCCTGAAGAATTGGGCCCATGAGCCCACCAAATGGCCGCGGATCCGCGGCCAAAAAGGCCTTTCTACCGCGGAAGCGCAGCCGTGCAATGCACGTGTCGGTGCAGGTGTCAGTGCTTTGACTCGGTCTTTGGGGTTGTTTTGTAATTTCATGTATGGATCAGAATGTAAACCTAGGATTTTTCCTATGTATAAATAGGAGGGCTCAAAACCAAATAAGGTGTGCCTCTTTTGGGTGCCTGTTTTGAGTGCCTCTTTTTAATTTCTAGATTGAATTTTAATTTTCTTGTAATCGTCAAAAGGTCATCAATAAAGGTATTTTTTATCGTGCATTCTTTTATCTGAATTTAATTCCTAAATTTTTATCTGTCTTTTATTATCTGCAACTTAGATATTCTTTTAAAATTATAAAAATGAATTTTATCATAACTTCCCTAATGAGTGAGTAATTCCTCACTTGTTAGGGTTAGGATTGGGAAGGTTTGAGAGAAATAAATCTCTCTCTCTCCTTTCTTTACCCATATAATTTTTATAATAGGACTCTATTTAAATTAACCACACACCGCTTACTACGGCACCCTATCCTACAAGATAGCGGTGATTCCCAAGTTAGACCGGTTGTGGTTGATTTAAATAGAGCTTAGGGCTAAGAGTTAAGAAAGGACGGACAAGGACCAAAAGGAAGAAACTAAGTTTCTTCCTAGTCGTGCTAATCCCCTTTGTTGATTATTACCCTAACACCTATATTCTTCACTAGGGCATTGAAAACAGTGGGTAGAATTTCTTTTCCAAACTAACCTAATTCTAACCCTAACAAGGCTTTTAATCAATTTAATCTCATTCTTACATCGTAAAACAAAATCCGATTTGATTGGATTAACTAGTTAGAACATAAAGAAAAAGAATTCATCTCCCTGTGGACCGACCCGTACTCAACCGGTTAGGTACCAAGCGACACCGTTATTGATTGCGGTATATTCTATTCTTTGATTTTAAAACGAATGCAAAATCTTTCCAATCAAATGGCGCCGTTGCCGGGGAGACGGTAGTCTCTTTCTTTGTATAATTTCGGGTTAAATTTTTTTTTTAAAAATAAATCATAAAAATTGAAAAAAATTTAAAACAAAAAAATAAAATAAAATAAAAAAATAAAATAAAAATAAAAATCATCTTGTTCTTTTTGAAAGGTTTTTGTGCAAGTGCGCAGGAAAAGAAGACGGGCAGATTCAGATCTGGAAAAAACCCAGTGAACAAATCAACAAACAGAAGATCTGAACAGACAGAGGAGAATCATAACAGAAAACAGAAAAAATTTGGAGATCCAAACTAACAGAACTACCGCGTAACCACGGCGGATATATGCAGTTGACCGCGGAACCGCGGTCAACCAGTGACGTCAGCATCCCAAAATTCTTTGTAAGTATTTTTGTCCTCTCTTCTACCCTCTGAACTTCACTAAAAAAATTTCCTGCAGGGTTCTTTGGGCAAAATTCTTCTCCCTCTTCAATAAATTGTTTTTGTGCAGGATTTATTGCGCTGCCAAATAAAAAAAAATTTGCAAGTGTTTTAGATTTTGTGTGTTTACTGCTTTGCATTTTTAAAACGGACTTTTAAGGGGCTATAATACCAATCAAGATTGAGTGGGGATTTCATTACACTTCATAAGACCCCAAAATCACTAAAAAGCATATGCATCACCCTTGAGTTAATTAAAAAATATTTAGACTCGGCCAATTAAGAACTGTCGTGCTCAATAGGACAGAGGAAGGTTGTGGGCATTCAACCGTTTATCTAAACCTGATTTTGTGGTGCCTACATTAGACAAGTGAGAAAACTAATTTTAAATGGCCCGTCTCACGGTGATTCGTGAGCGGATCTCTCCTTTCTTCATTTGTGCTTACCTGGCCACAATTGGCGGTGAAGAGGCGAATTGAGGAATATCTCACAATTTGTCGCTTTGGAACAGTTAGGAACAGTCTAGTTGACTTAGAAAACCCTAGCTCTAGGCTTGATTGTGCATGCTTAAATTGTGATTGTGTCTTAGTTCCGTACAAATTTTCGCAAAACTCTTTTTTTTTTAAAAACACTTTCAAAAATTTCAAAACTCTAAAAACAAACAATTTTTTTTAAATAAAAAAAATAAAAAAAATAAAAAGAAATCATCACATTCTTTTTCTTCTTCTTTCTCACATCATGGGTACCCCACATCGCAAAACTCTTGCCGAACTTTGGTACTCTCAACCAGACATTACTTCCTACACGCATTGTTTTGGTCGAATTTCAGACGACCCCTCCATGCCCAAATTTCTTTGAAAGATCGAATAGACGCGTTTAGGAGAAACAGTTGGACTCCGCAATCCACTTTGTATCAACCATTTCAACCTTCACCACCTTCTTACGTTGATACCCCTTTTGAGAGTCCGGTGGTAACTCCGAAACCCATGTCTATTGCTGAACATATTGAACAATCTCGTAGCCGATCTTTCACTCCTTTCAACACTTCCAGTTCTTGGGATCAACAATTCCATTCATCTTTTTATCCAAATGTTGATCCTAATACTGTCCAACCATTCAATTCCTATCCATCTTACCATGCTGTTGCACCTTCCCTAGATATTGCTTCTACACAGCCATTTGGGAGTTTCGAGAATCCAAACAACTTTGAATCTTTTACTAAAACCCTTTCACAACCCGTGTCTAGTCTGGAACAGTCGTTGGAAGATTTTATGGTAATGTCAAGACAACATATAATGGATCTGAATGCGTCCATGGCCTCCCTTATACAACCTAGTGACCCGGTTGCTAGTTTCCAACTAGCTCCAAAATTTCCAATGTATGATGAGGCGGTTGGATAGATTGAGTGGTGAGAGTGAGCTGTACACATTTCTAAATCAAACCTACCCATCCCCAATTGAATCCCATAACTCCGGTTTTGAATGTCTATCTAGTGTTCCAAATGATTCACCAGTTGAAGATAAAACGTCTAATGAGTTGTGCGACTTTGTAGTGTTTTATTTACCTGATTGTGAAGGGTCCCTTTCGAGTAAAATCATCACCAATCCTTTTGACCTCTACACCTCCACTCTAGAACCTGAATTGATTAATATCCATGCTTTTGATGAGGTGTCTGAAAAAAATGATTTTCACTTGATTGAGGATATAAACGCTGAGAATATTTTGGATGATGAACCCACATATTTGGATAAGTTTCTCTCTCCAATTCATCATCTCGAGTCATTAACTGTTTTTCCCGAACTTCGTATGTGTCTTGATTTTGATGAGAATTGCATGGATAGGCTAAATTTTGAGGAGAGTATTGAGGAAATTATTAAGGATGAAGCAGTTTTACTTGAGGAGTCAGATTTTCCAATTCATTCTACCCCTTTCATTGACTGCGCACATCCTCCTGAATCTTTAACCGATACCCTTCCTCAATCACTTCCCTCCATCATCGTTCCAACCTTGCAAGAAACCGTTACAATTTCATTTTTTTATGTCTGGTTTACCAAGTTCGACGTACCCATGTTTTCTCACGAATCTTGAGGGATTTGACCTCATTTCTCAGTGGGTTGATAGATTAGCACAATCGCTTTTTACACATCGGTCATTACAAATTGTGCTAATTTATACACTCCATCTCCACCCTCAAGTTCGTATTCAACTTCTTTCTCCCATTTTCTCAGGTTCTTCTATTCTTCCTATAATTTCAGTGAGTGTTGATGAATCACAATCCGATAATTCAAGTTTGACCATTCCAGAAAACCAACTTGATTTGGATACTTTTGAAAATGAGGTAGATGAGTTTTTCGAGTCTCCTATCTCCATAATTTTTGACAAATCAAGTATGATAAATTCTGGCACAAAACTTACTAACAGTAAAATGTTCAATTACATCGATGAGAGTTTTGAAGAACTTTTTGCTGACGAACTTGCATTCCTAAACGACACGGATTTTGTGATTAATCAACCCCCACCTGAAGAAGTCGAACCACCACCATTTCTTTTTCCCTTCCGCCATTCTTCTCCTCCACCGAGACTGTATACTGCTTCTATCTCCATACGGTCTCGTGTGTTTCTCATTTCTTTTCTCTACACTCCATTATTTCACCAACCGCACCATTATAACGATAAAATTTTGACTGGTTGGTGCTAACCTTTGGCCTGTGTAAGGCCTTGTATAGCTTGATACTGTGTTTTTCTCCTCCCTAACTCTGAACTTTAATGCTTCAACAGTGGAAACACTGTTTCACTTAAGTTTGGGGGGGGGGCTTTTTGTATATATATTTTGTTTTCTTTTTCTGTTAATAATAATAAAAAAAGAGATCTAAAAAAAACATGGGAGTGCCGACAATTTTGACCCTCTTGGTGTAGCCTGACAGTGAGGACACTGTCAAGTTTAAGTTTGGGGGTGTGCTCGGTAAGATTTCTTCCTTCGCATTCATGTGTATGTTTTTGCATTTGCATACTTATTTTAAAATCCATAAAAATCAAAAAAAAATTAAAAATTATAAAAATTGAAAAGTTCAATTTTGGCCATATTTGATTTAAGTTCAACATGACGGTTGAATAGTTAGGAAAAACTAGATCCTAAACTCAGTAAATTAAAATCCCTAAAAATAACCTTTCTTAAAGTTTAACTGTAGAAAATATATGTCCGTATAGTTTATTTAGAAATAGGCAAATTTTGAGTTCAGTTCTTGGGCTAAGTCAAAATAAGAGAAGAGTATTGAATTTTTATTTGAAGTATAAATCTGAAAAATAATTCTGAACCTTAAGTCTAAATTCTGAAAATATATACCCTACAATTAGCACATACACGCACCTTGAAACTTGGAATAGTAGAGGATACCTTGAAATGCTCTTGTCTAAATCCTTAGTATGAAGGAAAATAAAATAAAAGTACAAGAGTGAATAAAGAGATATAAAAAAATGAATGCTGGTTTTGTAATTACTTAAGGCTGCGTAAAATGAAAAAAATATATAGCAAGGATGCTTTATCACCTAGTGCTTTAGACCAACTGGTTTGGGAGTCACTGCTGAGCCTTAGGTATTGCAAGACGAGGAATTACGTCTAAATGCGCTAACCCATTTTGTAATCGGTCGTTCGGTACCTCAAGAAGTATTAACGGTCGCATGAAAAATGTGTGAGTAATTTTATCTAAAATTCACCAATTAAAAGTACTTTGGTCGATGGACAAGAGTATGATAGTTTGAATTGAATTTCCAAGTGTAGGGGTGATACATACACACACGTAGGGGTATATGATTGAAGTTTGGATGAGAGAAACGAATGAAAGATAGGGCTTATACTTTCAATAGAGATGATAAAAATTCCTAAGTTGAGATGGAATCTTAGAAGGAAAATTCAAAAGATGCTAAAAGTTAAATAAATTTACAGAACATATACAATCTTAAGTTAAATGATAAGTGAGTGTGAAAAATACGGGTTGATGATTTCTAAGTGAAGATAATAGAATTTCTTGCTAGAACACCGAATTGAAGAATGAAAATCAATAGGCCAAATTGATTGGATTTGTGGGCAGTATCCGCTGAAAACCCTCAGGAGACAACACTCCTCCTATTAGGGACACCTAGAGGTTTAACGGCCTGTTGCACGAGCTCAGTGCAATTGCGATTCCCTGTGAAAGTGAGGTTTGGATTTTTCGAGAATAAAAATAGTTTTGCTCGGGACGAGCAAAAGATAAGTTTGGGGGTATTTGTTCATATCAGAAATTTGCATTATTATATCGCCCATTCTTAATCACATTACACATAAATAGGTGCTTTTGATCCATGTCTGCTAAATAGTTGTAGGTTACAGGTTCTTAGAACAATACAGTGAAATTCATGAAAAGACGTTATAAATGTGAGACTACGACCAACAATAGATGAATCCGTATGATACCACCTACCAGTTCAAGGAACAAATAAAATCATGAGACAGTTTAATGCACAAAGCACAATGGCAGCACAAGATTCAAGACTTCAATGTGAAGCTTACGGTAAAAGTCCACATAATTCTGCACTGTTGGAAATCTGGAAGAAAGTAGAAAAGATTCTGAGGAACCAACTGAAGAAAACAGAAGATAAAAGCAACACGGAGAAACCCTGAAGAATTGGGCCCATGAGCCCACCAAATGGCCGCGGATCCGCGGCCAAAAAGGCCTTTCTGCTGCGGAAGCGCGGCCGTGCAATGCACGTATCGGTGCAGGTGTCGGTGCTTTGACTCGGTGTTTGGGGTTGTTTTGTAATTTCATGTATGGATCAGAATGTAAACGTAGGGTTTTTCCTATCTATAAATAGGAGGGCTCAAAACCAAATAAGGCGTGCCTCTTTTGGGTGCCTCTTTTGAGATGCCTCTTTTTAATTTCTAGATTGAATTTTAATTTCCTTATAATCGTCAAGAGGACATCAATAAAGGTATTTTTTTTATCGTGCATTCTTTTATCTGAATTTAATTCCTGAATTTTTATCTGTCTTTTATTATCTGCAATTTAGATAGTCTTTTAAAATTATAAAAATGAATTTTATCATAACTTCCCTAATGAGTGGGTAATTTCTCACTTGTTAGTGTTAGGATTGGGAAGGTTTGAGAGAAGTAAATCTCTCTCTCTCCTTTCTTTGCCCATATAATTTTTATAACAGGACTCTATTTAAATTAACCACACACCGCTCACTATGGCATCCTATCCTACAAGATAGCGGTGATTCCCTAGTTAGATCGGTTATGGTTGATTTAAATAGAGATTAGGGCTAAAAGTTAAGAAATGACGGATAAGGACCAAAAGGAAGAAACTAAGTTTCTTCCTAATCGTGCTAATTCCCTTTGTTGACTATTACCCTAACACCTATATTCTTCACTAGGGCATTGAAAGCAGTGGGTAGAATCTTTTTTCCAAACTAACCTAATCCTAACCCTACCAAGGCTTTTAATCAATTTAATCTTATTCTTAGATCGTAAAACAAAACCCGATTTGATCGAATTAACTCGTTAGAACATAAAGAAAAGGAATCCATCATCCTGTGGACCGATCCGTACTCAACCGGCTAGCTATCAAGCGACACCGTTATTGATTGCGGTATATTCTATTCTTTGATTTCAAAACGAACGCAAAATCTCTTCAATCAAGATCCCGCCTATCACGCGGACGTGACGCCGGGAGCATAACAGCCGGCATGATTCCCGCGCCTGCCTGCTGCCACCACTATATAAACCCCTCTCCAGAGTAAGTGAATTTCTCCCCACTGGGCCGTTACTCTGCTCAAATATCCTGTCAAACTTGATCGTCGGAGGGCTCTCGGTGGTACAACCACTCCGAGACTTTCTTGCAGGTAGTTCGGCCACCACAACCTAAAAACCATTGAGAATCCACACGCTTCAGGAGTCAACCTCCAAATCAATCTCAGCCGTCCATCGTCGTTCGACAGCGGATCTGTGGAAGATAACATCTGAAGGAGGTCCAGGCCTCCATCACAAATTGTTGTTTTTAAATGAGAGAAGGAACATGGGAAGGGAAGGCATGATCAAAGCATGTACACTTGTGTGTTGGAGTTTTGCTCATCATCACTGACTCTTGGTGCCCACGAAATAGATTTGCTTGGAGAAGAGGTAGGTAGCTTCGAATATCGATTAATTAAGCCTAGGATTGACTATGAATTGAATCTGTGATCGTTTGGCTTTATTGGTCGTCATAGAAATTTAGGGTGCTGACGAGAAATTATTGAGTAATGTGCACTTTTTGAACAGGGTCCATAATTCTATTGAAAACCTCAACATCTTTTTTTTTTTCAACTCTCAAGCTTATTATTACCTAGCTTCACCTAGTAACTCATGGTATGAAACTTATAAGTTACAAAAAATTGGCTTACAGAAATATAAGGCCGGAGGGGAAAACGCCGAAGAATACAACACGGTCAAAACTACCTCTCCGGTTGAACATGAGGCCTCAGCCAATCCCAATCGGCCCAACTAAGAGAACGCGCACAAAGACATGGGCTAGTAAGTGCTACAGCGCAACTAACGCTCTTGGAGGCCATGAATATGAGAATCCATGAAGGAGAAAAGATCACTCTTCAATGGAAAGTGCATATTCAAGCATGCCCTTGGCAAACTCTAAATCTAAACAACGTCATCCCATATTTTCAGATAGATATTATTATTTTTTTACCTTTTTCATTGAAATGCTGAAAGAGAGCAATTATTGCCATGGATCTCCTCTCCCTCCCTCACACACACACACACACACAAATTTATTACTCATGTAGAAAGATAAAAGAAAAAACCAAACACATACATCATGAATTTGAACAATTTATAGATCATCCCTTAAATATTTCTTTTTTCATAGCTCTCTGACCTCTGTTCATAATGTTTAATATATACACGCGTGCATTGCACATACAAAATACCAGTCTTATTATCTTATAAAACTTAAATTCATCCGGACCCACATTTATTCAGGGCTTGTTTGTTTAGAGGAAAGCGGTGAAGAAAGTGAGAACGTGGTTTTCACCTTATCATATTACTTGTTTGGAATTTTTAACGAGGAAGTGAGAAAGTGTTGCGCTACATAAGGAATTTGCAGCCTTCTTGCTTTCTAGCCAAAACCATAGAAAGTAGAGAGAAATTGCAAGAATGTGAAGATTTTATTATTATTTTATTCTAGTTTCCTATTTCTCTTTCTTGCTTTTTAGTATTCCAATCAAACAACTAAATTTTACTTTTTATTGCCATATAGACGCCAACTCAACTTTTTTTCCACTCTATATTTAACTAAACAAATAAGAATTAACATTTTTTTCTGCTCTCTTTTCATTCCACTTTTGTGCTATTTTAATTTTTTGCCGGCTTTCCAACTGCCAAGGTCCCCTCATGAAAAATTGCCAAACCTGGACCGGTAGCATTCTCTAGAGTCTCAGACCATGTGCGATTTCTATCTCCTCTTCCAAACCCTAAACCCTGTGCTGTCTCCTCTCTCTATCCTCTCATCCCGAGCCGCACAATAACAAACAAAACAACAACAAGAGGAAAAAAAATGCAGGCGACATTGTCGGCTCACCGCCTCCACCTCTCACCGCCGTTCACCGCCCCCTCCCTCCGCTCTTGCGCCATCCTCCCCCTCCGCGGTAACCCCACCGCCATCCGCATGTCCCTCCGCGAGGACGGCCCCACCATCGCCGTCGTCGGAGTCACCGGCGCAGTCGGTCAGGAGTTCCTCCGCGTCCTCTCTGACCGCGACTTCCCCTACCGCTCCATTAAGATGCTCGCCAGCCGCCGGTCATCCGGTAAAAAACTCACCTTTGAGGATCGCGAGTACACGATCGAAGAGCTTAGATCCGAGAGCTTTGACGGCGTCGACATCGCGTTGTTTAGCGCCGGGGGGTCGATAAGCAAAGAGATGGGGCCTGTCGCTGTGGAGAAGGGAGCGATTGTTGTGGATAATAGCTCGGCGTTTCGGATGGATCCGAGAGTGCCGCTGGTGATCCCCGAGGTGAATGCGGAGGCGATGGGGCATATCAAGTTGAAGGGGAGATCGGGGAAGGGAGCACTGATTGCGAACCCTAATTGCTCCACGATTATCTGTTTGATGGCGGCTACCCCTCTGCATCGGCATGCCAAGGTATTTGATTTTGCTATTGGTGGAAGATAGTTTGTTTTGAAAGAGTAATTATGCTAGATGGTGCGATAAAGTTGAAATCTTGGTAGTCAAACACATCCCTTGCTCACATATCACAATCCTAAATTTTCCAAAAATCTAAAGTTCATTGTAATGTCCTCATGTTCATCTTACTTTTGGCCGATTAGTATGAAATTGCCATGCCTCAAACAACCTCCATTTGCCCTCGTCCTACTTAACACCGGTTGCTTCAATTTTTTGTGTGATTACCCTATTGTTTTTCTCTGGAAGCACTTACTTGGAGACACCTAGCGCTTAATTGGAGCAAATGATTGGACTAATCAAAACAATTGTGAAAGGGGGGAGGGGGGGGATGGGATGTGTTTGGGTCCAAAGTAGTTTTCTGTTATTAGACCTAAACCAAGGGGATATTTTCTGTAATGTGACTGTTTGACATTGATCCTTAGCGAATCCTGAAAGGCCTCTTATAGTTCACATGTTTCCGTCAAGTGTATATTTCATTCTTCAATTTCCATATGATGTGAAATAATTCACTACTCTGACAACTTGGTTATTGTTCGTTGTCCTATCATAATTACCTCCATGTGATCGGGTTTTATATGTTGTTTGAAATTGATATATGTTGTGCGCAATGTTCTAAGTTTTCCTTTGTTTTTTTAATCTGTAAAGGTTGTGCGAATGGTCGTCAGTACATATCAAGCAGCTAGTGGTGCAGGTGCTGCAGCAATGGAAGAGCTTGAACTTCAGACGCGTGAAGTAAGCCTTTCTATGCGACAGCCGAGTATCTGATATGAGCATTGCTTTTGATATCAATATTTGTATTTGGCTTCTAGGTGTTGGAAGGCAAGCAGCCCACTTGCAAAATCTTTAATCAACAGGTACCTTATGATGGTCAATGTTCTTTACTGAAAATATTGTGTATAACATAGACTGTTCACTAAATGCACTTTCTACTTCTTGTTATGCAGTATGCATTTAATTTATTCTCACATAATGCACCAGTTCTCTCAAATGGGTACAACGAGGAGGAAATGAAACTAGTGAAGGAGACGAGAAAAATATGGGTAATTGCTTTTGTAATATAATGTTTACTGTACATCTTTTATGTCTATTTTAGTGTTTTTTTTTTCATGATGCAAGTCCAACCCATCTGATCTCTAATGGTAAACACACTTTGCTGTAGAATGACAATGATGTTAAAGTGACTGCAACGTGCATAAGGGTTCCTGTGATGCGAGCACATGCTGAAAGTGTCAACCTACAGTTCAAAAATCCACTCGATGAGGTAAGATTGAAGTATATATGTTGGTGAACATAAAGTTGAAGTTTTGAATAGTGTATTGATTGGCACGCTTTCGGCGTGTCGTTTTTAAGTTCTAAAGTTAACCCCAATCAGGACGGTGTCGCGTGTAGCTAGCCGCGGTGAGTACGGGTCGTCCGCAGGGAGACGGTGCGTTTTGCGTTCTTGTTATGACGAGTTAATGCGAGGGCCGGAAGTGTTCGATTCTAACCTGTGTGTATATGCAAAATTATAAGGTTGTTAGGAATAGATACGTTAGTGTAAGTTAGTGGATTCCGTACTCAATCCTTTGAGCCGAGCTTGACCATTGAAGCTAGAGCAATCGGCAAGAACGTGGATTAGGGTGCTTAACCACGGTATTAGTGAAATCCGGCTTATTGACTCTTGTCCGTCCGATCTTGTCTCTTGGCTTTCGCCTCCGGCCAAACCGAACGCAACCGATCACGGTTAAAGGTCACCGATACCTTGGTACGGTAGGTTGCCTAACGGAACGTTTGCGTAAGGTTTTGGCGGAGTTCAAATTAGAAAATATCGTGCAAAAGAAATGAGAAACGAAAATCTTAACAACATCATTATTCACAAACAATCAAAGCGACAAAGAGAAAGAGAAACTGAAATGATAAAAGAAGAGAATAAACAATAATGCAAGTAAATAACAAGGAATAAAAGAGCAAGTAAGTAAATGGCAAGAAAATAATAGCAAGTAAAAGAGAGAATACTAAGAACCTAAATGCAAAATGAAAGCTTTTATTAAGTCCATGTGATGATACAAATCTTGAGTTCAATAACCAAAACTTTTGCAAGCTCAATGAAGAGGTTGCAAGATCAAGAGAAGATAAGGAACTCAAGGTAACTAGCTATGTACAAGAACAAAATGGAAAATAAACAAAAAGTGTATCAAAGTATTGCTCCAAAGTATATCCCTTCCCTTGCTTATTGATCTGGCTTTTATAGGCACAAAATAAGATTAAACAAACAATAAAAATAAGACGATGTGGCAGCAAGGGATGGACAGAAGAAAATTAGGAAGCATTGGGCTCAATAAAATCGGTGGGGCCGGGGTTTAGGGGCATGGCGCCGGGCTTAATCTGAGCAAATGGGCTCGTGTTGGTGTGGCGGTCTAGTGTTCTCTCTACAATCCTACTTGTATCATTTGATTTCTTTGTAAAGGCCTAGGTTGTACTCAGTAGTTTGGAGGGAAACTTGATACTTTAAATCACATCACAACTTTTTAGTATTTAACACACATCACTTCACTTGTGTCCACCATGTGCCATGGGCAGCCCCACCATGGTTTATGTGCCAAAGAGTTATGTGTACACTTGTATTGTGTTGGACCAAAATTGTGTACACATTTATTTGTTGCAAAAGAACTCTTTGGATATCGATCGATTTGCATTTCCGGTTGCAGTGTCAGCTCACAAACGTTATATCCGTGATTTTGAGTGTGTTTTCAGTATTGTGTTACGGATACCTGTAATCTGTATTTACCGAGCAGACACTGGTTAATAGTACCGATATATAACAAAACAGATAATGAATGAATGGTATTAAAATGCAGTTTTCTGTGATAAACAAATACCCCCAAACTTATCTTTTGCTCGTCTAGAGCAAAACAAAAATCCTAACCTCACTTTCGCAGGGAACGCGATTGCATTGAGCTCGTACAACAAGCCGTTAAACCTTTAGGTGTCCCTAGTAGGAGGAGTGTTGTCTCCTGAGGGTTTTCAGCGGATACTACCCACAAAATCCCGTCAAACTAGTTTCATAAGTTAACGTCGATTCTATTCCTACAGTTTAGTATCTAGGTTAGAAATTCTATTATCCTAAGTTAGAAATATCCAACTCTTATGTTTCACGCCTTCTATTTATTCAATCTCAGATCCTATATGGTTTTACAGTTTAGAAAGATCTCGGTTTCTCTTGAGTTTTCCTTCTAAAATGCGGTCTCCAATCAGGGATTTTTATCATCTTTACGGAAAAACATAAGTCTTATTCTTTATTCCTATCTTTTCTCCAAATATCGATTGTATACCCCTACGTGTGTAAAATTTCACTCTTACACTTAAGAATTCAATTCAAACTATAGTACCCTTACTCTAATACCTAATACTACTTTTTTTCGTTAATGATGGACGGTTTTGCTCACACACCTTTCATGCGACTATTAATTCTTCTTGAGTCACTAACAGCCGATTACTGAATGTGTGAGTTTAAAGCGTAAATAGCAGTTTCCAGGTCTTGACTTTATTTATTTTTCTTTTCTTTTTCTTTTTTCTTTTTACCGGATATATTTTTCAATGATGCTCTTTTGGTGGTTAGCTTTAAATACCGTTTTTTCTTTCATACTAGGTTTTCAGGCAAGCGTATTTCTATGTATTCTCTACTATCCCAAGTTTCAAGGTGCGTATATGTGCAGTTTGTAGGGTACATACTTTCTAAATTTGGACTCAAGAATATAAACTATTTTTCAGACTTATCTTTCAGTAAAACTTCAATACTTTCCCTTCATCTCGACTTCACTTAAGAACTGAATTCAAGATTATCTACTTCTATAAAAAAAACGCAAGGACGTATAATTACCAAGATTAAACAGAATGAGCGTTATTTTTAGGGTTTTCAATTCCTAAGCGTAGGATTTAGTTATTTCTAATGTATCAACTAAACTTTCGGAATAAAAATCTAAGTTACCCTATTAGCTAACTTGACGACAAAGTTTTTATATTTTTGTCAAATTTTTCGATTTTTATGGGTTTTTAAATAAGTATGCAAATGCAAAATATACACATGAATGCGAAGGTAGAAAGCTTACCGAGCACATCCCAAACTTAAACTTGACAGTGCCCTCATTGTCAGGCTACACCAAGAGAGTCAAAATTGTCGGCGCTCCCCCATTTTTTTATAAATTTATTTATTTTATTTATACAAAACAAAAAACAAACCAAAAATATATACACAAAAAGATCCCCCAAACTTAAGTGAAACAGTGTTGCCACTGTTAAGCGTTAATGTTCAGAGTTAGGGGGGAGAGAATAACATCAATCTATACAAAGGCCTTACACATGCCAAAAGTTAGCATCAACCATTCAAAATTTTTATCGCTATAATGTGCAGGTTGGTAAAAGAATGTGGAGAGGAAAGAAATGGAGAATATGCGAGACCGCATGGGGATGAAAGCGGGATACGGTCTCGGTGGAGGAGAAAAATGGTGGAGGGGAGAAAGAAATGGAATACGAACTTGAGAGTGAAAATAGAGTGAATAAATTAGTACAATTTGTAATGACCGATATGTAAAAAGTGATTGTACTAATCTATCAATCCGTTGAGAAATATGGTCAAATCCCTTAAAATTCGTGAGAAAATATGGGTAGACCGAACTTGGTAAACCAGACATAAGAAAAGAAGGTAATACGGTGTCTTGCGAGGTGGGAACGATGTAAAGGATGGAAGGAAATGATTGAGGAAGGGTATCAGTTAAAGGTTCAGGAGGTTGTATACAGTCAGTGAAAGGGACATGATGAATTGGAAAATCCGACTCATCAAGTAAAACTGGTTCATCCTAAAAAATCCTCAGAAAATAGCTAATCCATGCATTTATCATCAATATCAAGACGTATATAGAGTTCGGAAAAAACAGTTAATGACTCGGGATGATATCCATACGGAAGTGAAAGGACATGATGAATTGGTGAGAAAAACTCATCCAAAACTGTGGGTTCATCATCTGAAATATTTCTAGCGTCGATATTCTCAATCAAGTGAAAGTTAAACTTCTCAGACGCTTCCTCAAAAGCATGGATTTCAATTAATTCTGGTTCTAGAGTGGAGGTGTAGAGATTAACAGGATTGGGTGCGGTTTCACTTGAAAGGGATTCTTCACAATTAGGTAAATCAAACACTACAAATTCGCACAACTTATCAAACGGTCTATCGTCAATTGGTGATTCCTTTGGGATACTTGATAGATATTCAAAATCGGAGTCGTACAATTCAATTTGGAACGGGTAGGTTTGATTTGGAAGGGTGGACTGCTCACTCTCATTACTCAAATTCTTAATATGTCCTATCGCCTCATCATACATTGGAAAATTTGGAGCTAGTAGGAAACTAGCTACCGGTTCGTTAGGTTGTATGAGGATGGCCATGGACGCATTCATTTCCTCCATTTGGCATGATGCTACCCGTAAATCTTCTAATGCCTGTTTCAGACTAGACATGGGTTGTGAAGGGGTTTCTGTAAAAGATTCAAAGTCGGTTGAATACACAAAACTCTTAAATGGCTGTTTAGAAGTAATATCTAGAGAAGGTGCAAAAGTTGGGTAGGATTGATAGGAATCGAATGGTTGGACATGATTAAGATCAACGTCATGATAAGAAGGTAATTGGAATTGTTGATCAAAAGAATTGGAAGTGGTGAAAGGAGTGAAAGATCGGTTACGAGATTGTTCAATTCGGTCAGCGATGGACATAGGTTTTGGAGTTGCAACATGACTCTCAAAAGGGATATCAACGCAAGAAGGTGGAAGAGGTTGAAACGGTTGATACAAAGTGGATTGCGAAGTTCAGTTGTTTGTTCTAGACGCGTCTATTCGATATTTCAATGAAATTTTGGGTATGGATGGATCGTTCGAAGTTCGGCCAAAGCAAGAACCGTATGAAGTAATGTCTGACTGTGGGTATCAAAGTTCAGCAAGAGTTGGTCTATGTGGGGTATCCATGATATGAAGAGAAGAAAAAGAAGAAAATGAGAGGAAAAAGAATGTGATTTTTTTAATTTTATGTTATCAATAAAAGAATGAAATATACACACAAAAAGACCAAAAACAATCATGACACGATACCACACATCTAATCGGTCTAGGGTTCACCTAGGTCAACTAGACCTGCTCAAGAACTTGATTGTTGAAGTAAAACTATGTCGAGAAACGGGCTCAAGATATTCTGATCACGATGTCAGGTAAGTGCAGAGATAAGGGGGGCTTTTCCATCGCTTTTGCGAAAGTCCTTAATTAGATAACCCTTTCTCATTTGGCGGTTTCGTTGTGAACACTTTCGTAGATACCCCGTGAACGATATACCGTTAAGCGGGGTTCTAAACACAATTAACTTCTCCTAATGAGCGCGAAATCCTTAAAGGCTTAAAGTCTAGTTTCTTTTAAAATTTTGTGCGGGTAAACGTTATGCTCAATTTCGTGATTTGTGGGCCACGGAAAAGGTGATGAAATCTTTTACCGTTTGTTGTGGGGTTCGCTTTCCCTTAAGTCCGTATTAATGGATGCAATGCGCAAATCAATGAAAAAGTTATTCAAAGTATCAAACAACTATTTTTTATGTTTATGCGCAACACTGCAACAAATACGGGTTAGTCACTTTTAGCGTTTGACAGCGAACTTGCAAAGAATCCTGCAAAGATAGTATATTGGATGCGTCGGATTTGAGAAGGTGTTAGGAAATACGTACCGATAAATTTTCGGGTTAAGAAACCCTCGTTGCATTGAATCCGGTTAGCTTTAAAAGTTCGCTTGCATGGGTCAAACTATCCGGATCTTTGGCACTGTACTTCGCAATCATCTTAACTTTGAATGTACACTTTGCTCCACACGATTGCAGTTCGCAAATCCGTAAAAATCTGAAAATGTTGGAAAAACGGATTTATAGTGTGTAAAAGCGATATGAATGTCCAAACACCTGCACACCTAAATTTATAAAAATCAAATAATAAAATTGGGACAAAATTAGAACACTGGAGCATAGAAAAAAATTGGGAGAACAGGGAGAAGAACAGGCCGGCGGCGCCGGACTTTAGGGGAAAGTCGCCGGGCTTCCCTGTGAATTAGGGCTCCAAATTTCTTCTGTGATCTAATTGTTCCACTAGTGTCTCAATGTTATTGTTTAACTTTTCTAATTATCCCCAAAATGATAGCAGGTCCAATTTCCAGAGAACAAAATGTTAGAATGGTCAATTTTTGTTTTGGTTTTGAATTTTTTTTCGATTTTTAGTTTGTTTTAAGAACGGTGTTAGATTTATAAACAAGATATACAGAGATTAATCCGAAATAACAAGAATAAAAACGTTACCGTCTCCCCGGCAACGGCGCCATTTGATTAGCACGCTTTCGGCGTGTCGTTTTTAAGTTCTAAAGTTAACCGCAATTAGGACGGCGTCGCGTGTAGCTAACCGCGGTGAGTACGGATCGTCCGTAGAGAGACGGTGCGTTTTGCGTTCTTGTTATGACGAGTTAATGCGAGGGCCGGAAGTGTTCGATTCTAACCTATGTGTGTATATGCAAAATTATAAGGTTGTTAGGAATAGATAGGTTAGTGTAAGTTAGTGGATTCCGTACTTAATCCTTTGAACCGGGCTTGACCATTGAAGCTAGAGCAATCGGAAACAACATGGATTAGGGTGTTTAAGCACGGTATTAGTGGAATCCGGCTTATTGATCTTTGTCCGTCCGTTCTTGTCTCTTGACTTTCACCTCCGACCAAACCGAACGCAACCGGTCACGGTTAGGGGTCACCGATACCTTAGTAGGGTAGGATGCCTAACGGAGCGCTTGCGTAAGGTTTGGGCGGAGTTCAATTGGAAAATATCGGGTAAAAGAAATGAGAAACGAAAACCTTAACTTATATAATCATTCTTTTTCCTAACAACACCATTATTCATAAACAATCAAAACGACAAAGAGAAAGAGAAAATGAAATGATAAAATAAGAGAATAAACAGCAATGCAAGTAAGTAAATGGTAAGGAATAAAAGAGCAAGTAAGTAAATGGCAAGAAAATAATAGCAAGTAAAAGAGAAAGAATACTAAGAACCCAAATGTAAAATGAAAGCTTTTATTAAGTCCATGTGAGACAAATCTCGAGTTTAATAACCAAAACTTAAACTTGCAAGCTCAATGAAGAGAATGCAAGATCAAGAGAAGGTAAGGAACTCAAGGCAACTAGCTATGTACAAGAACAAAATGGAAAATAAACAAAAAGTGTATCAAAGTATTGTTCCAAAGTATATCCCTTCCCTTGCTCACTGATTTGGTTTTTATAGGCACAAAATAAGATTAAACAAACAATAAAAATAAGATGATGTGACTGCAAGGGATGGACAAAAGAAAATTGGGAAGCATTGGGCTCAATAAAACCGATGGGGCCGGGGTTTAGGGGCATGTCGCCGGGTTTAATCCGAGCAAATGGGCTCGTGTTGGTGTGGTGGTCTAGTGTTCTCTCCATAATCCCACTGCTATCGTTTGATTTCTTTGTAAAAGCCTAGGTTGTACTCAGTAGTTTGGGGGGAAATTTGATATTTAAATCACATCAAATTTTTAGCATTTAACACACATCACTTCACTTTTGCCCACCATATACCATGGGCAGCCCCACCATGGTTTATGTACCAAAGAGTTATGTGCACACTTGTATTGTGTTGGATCAAAATTATGTACACATTTATTTGTTGCAAAAGAACTCTTTGGATATCGATCAGTTTGCAGTGTCGGCTCACAAACGTTATATTCGTGATTTTGAGTGTGTTTCCAGTATTGTGTCACAGATACCTGTAATCTGTATTTACTGAGCAGACACTGGTTAATAGTACCAATATATAACAAAACAGATAATGGATGAGTGGTATTAAAATGCAGTTTTCTGTGATAAACATGTATCTATATTGCTTATCTTATTTCAGTTATTTGCTCATATTATTACTTTAAGAAGAGGAGATTAAATTGATCTTGTTAATCGTTTTCATGGAAAAATATATGATAATTATTATTTTTATGGTCTTCTTGTTTCTTGTAAATATCTTGTTGCATCTATTAACATTAAATCATGAATATAAAGTTGGTGGTGTCTGGAATTTGCAGAAATACCCTTTGGCATTCGTAGCCTCATAGTCTTGGGTGTTTTGAACACTAAGGAATTCTATGTACCATGCGCAAATTTGTATATTCAAATACAAATTTGTTTTATGTAAAATTGCATTTGTAATTTAGATTTTCTCAGATGGACTAATTGCCCTTGGGGTTGACTATAAATAGGATAGCAATGCTTGTTTATCAAATTGTTTTTCTATAAGGGAAAGCTGGAAATTCAGATAGATGTGTCAACTCATGGTTTAAATTTGATGCCAATCAAGGATAAAAATACGACTCATATGTATAGAGTAACCAAGATTTTAAGGAGCACCAGCAGTGTTGGAAGGTTGGGGTACCATCTAGGCGGTTTTAGTATTTTTAGTGAAAAAATATTATTTAATTACTACATAGCATTATATGTAGGAAGAGTTATGAAAAATGTTATTAAGAATATATTGAATATACAAAATGTTATCAAATTAAGTGGAATACACAATATCTAATACTTCGCATCATAAACTTAAAAATCTGAATAGATGTTTAATGGTAATATGGTATAAACTTCAAGAATTAAGCGATGTATGCCACCTAGATGCCCAACCGCTTAATTAAGAAAATAAGGTGATTGGGCACCGGCTTTGCCTAGTGTTAGAGTCAAAAATAATAATCCCCATAAGAATACCTCAAAACAAATTAATTGTGGATATCTCAATTGCGGGTTCCTCACAATTGTGGGTATCTCATTTGACTAAGTCAAAGGGAGTACCCGCTGAAAATTGAAGCGGTTGTGGGTATCTTTTTAGATAACCGCATAGGCAGATAAGCCTATGTTAGTGGGGGATTCGCACCCCCATTTCCTCTACAATCGTGGGTGGTGGTTTGCTAACCACTCTACTCGATGAAAAGGATATAAATACCCTTTTCAAGAAAAAAGAGACTACATCAACAAGAGAGAACTCTCAATTTACAGGTTTCAAGACTTGAAGACTTTCTTACTTTCGGCTAGAAGGCGAACAAAAAGAACAGAGAAGGTGGGACTTGATGAAGGCCTTTCAATGATTCATTCTACTCTTTCTATCATAAAACGGCTTTTGCTATGAATGTTTAGGGTTGAGTATAAGGGAATTCTCACAAATTTCTATAATTGAGCACTCCCCAAATGGACCTAAGAATATGATTAATTTCATCTTCTTTGACAAATAGAGAATATGGGAACAATTTTAATATTCTCTTTAGAAAATACGGGGAACCTTATTTTCTGCATATTTAGGAATATGAGTCGTAACCCTATATTCTTCACATAACTTAAAAATACAGGGAAACCCTAATTTTCTACTTAAAACAATTGGAAAATAGGGTTATCACTTTATTCTCTTTTTTTGAACATATCACTATGTTCACCATATTATGGAAATGAGAAAACATATTGTTTCCTCGTTAAAAGATAAAAAGGCTTAACACTCAACAATTTGGTCTCAAAATTGATTAAAGCTGGTATCTTTAAAAAAAGATACCCGCATGTCGGGTTCCTTCATTATAGGAACTTGACTTCATTAGATTTATGGTATCTTTCAAATAGATACCCGCATCTCGGGTATCTCTTCAAAGATACCCGCACATCGGGTATCTCAAAAGATGCATGTTCTCTCTTTGGTCGGATATCTCCTTTAAAGATATCCGCACCCTATTTAAACATGATTTGGGGCCACATAAAGTATCCCACATTTGCTCTATTAGGCTAAGTATTGGTCCCACGAGGTGAAAGTGCTCACGTATGCCTTATATTGATATCAACTTTGATATGTTCAAACTCCCCCTCTTATCTTTAAAGCACCATTTGTACTCATTTAAATTCTTTTTGTATAAATTTAGAGTTGTAAAGAAATGTATATGTATTAAAGTTATATGCAAATCAGAATAAATGAAATCTCTTTGACGTTTATTTTATATTGTTTTCTTTTTACAAGTGTGTGTGTGTGTGTGTGTGTATATATATATATGTAATGTGATCTTTCTATTAAAACGGTGTGATTTAGAAGAGCCTAACAAGGTCCCCCATCTAGGTATTTTCTAAGACAACATGGTGTAAATTAAAAGTAAGTGCTTGCGCTTATTGGAAATCACAAACCCAGGATATTCTGGTCAAACTTTAAACTTTAAACCTTGTTTTATATAAACTCTACCTTTATTTTAATGTTCGATCGTTAGAGGTTCTATAAAGTGTAAACACCTAGGTGGCCGCGAGGACCGCTTTCATAATATTGGAAGTAACCTGTCATTGGTCTCCAAAAACAATAATCTCAACATCTTTAAAACTCTCACACATGTATCAAAATATATTTTTCTAACTGCCTTTGCTCAATCATAGCATAACACACTTCAAAATTTAGAGCTGTTTGGTAGCTAGGAATGGAGATGAATGCAACATTTGTTGCAATTTTTTTCATTTTCTATGTTTGGTTAGCAGCAAACTTGAGTTGGAAATGGAAACGGAGATGCAAAAAGCATCAAATTCTTGCAACATTTGTTGCACTCGGGAGCTGTTTGGTAGATAAGATTTGGAGATACATGCAACATTTGTTGCAAAAAAAATCTCCATTTTTTATGTTTGGTTAGCAACAAACTTGAGTTGGAAATGGAAATGGAGATGCAAAAGGTATCAAATTCTTGTAACTTTTGTTGCACTCATTTTGGTTGTAACAAGAGTTGCAACTTTAAGAGTGGTGAGCATGGTAATTATTATGGTTGTCACATAAGCTTTGCATATGCCAAATGCAAATTTGCAACAAATGTTGCATTTTCTTTAGTTTTTTGTTCAACCAAACACAAGAAATGGTTGGATTTGGAAATCCAATTACAAAATTTGAAGATAACCAAACAATGGATTTGGACTCTTTTTTTTGCAACAAATGCCACGTGTATCATTTGTTGCATGAAAGCATGATGCAATTTTTTTTGTTGTTAACCAAACATGCCCTCATTTTGGTTGTAACAAGAGTTGCAACTTTGGGAATGGTGAGCATAGTAATTATTATAGGGTGTCACATAAGCTTTGTATATGTCACATGTGCAAATTTGCAACAAATGTTGTGAATTCTTTAGTTTTTTATTCAACTAAACACAAAAAATGTTTGGATTCGGAAATCCAATTACAAAACTTGAAGATAACCAAACAATGGATTTGGGCCATTTTTCTTTGCAATGAATGCTGCATGCAACAAATGTTGCAATTCTTTTTAGTTGCTAACCAAACATGCCCTTAATGTATAATATGCAACAAATATGTGATGTGTTTTATTATGTTTAGTAAGCAATGTGTTTCATCTTAGCAGACAGTTTAATCACCCCTATTATGGCATACAAAGGATACAACTTTAATAGACTAAAGTGTTTTGAGAAAGCTAAGGAAATTTTCTCGAGCGGCTAGGGTTATGTTTGTCAGACTGTGGGAGGTTAGTGCTTAAGCATTTGATGGATGTTGTCCAAAAAAGACCCGTTTTAGATGTTGAAATGTATGGTTAAGGCTCTAGTTTGCTTATATCATCAAGCATCACAAAGTTTGTTTCATCCATTATCACCAGGATCTAGGATTCGCTATAACCAATATCATGGCGCACTATATATCAGAGCTTGATTCTTTTTACCGCTTTACAGTAATTGCTGTTTACAAAATGTTAGCAAATGTAACCCTAGCGAGCCAAGTGTTTAATTGGTAAGATCATGCTTACTGGTTATTCTTTTATCAAAAAAGCTGATATTTGCAATATTCAATCTCTCTCACTTCTTTTCCTCCCTTTTTCACAGATAAGTGAGTTAACACAGTTTTTTTTTTTTGATTCCTGGGAAAATTCAGGACCCCCAGTAAGCCCTTATATTTATATCAGGAACAAACTTTACAAGAGTTTACAATGGTAGAGATGGCTTTTAAGGCCTATATGCACATAACTAGAAATTAGAAAGAAAAGATTTACAATCAATACAGTTATTTGGTAGCTCTGAGGTTGGGCAAAGTAGTCAGATCTAACTTGGCTAGCATTTTCAGAGCAGCTGGGGGATGTAAAGTACTGTAAGAGCTTGAGCATTGTGAGATTAAGCCATCTTTAGCTGCATAGTCTGCCAACCTATTATTTTCTCTAAATATATGCTTTATATCTGCATGCTGCTTCTTCAGTAGGAAAATCATAGATTTAACAAGGAATTTTAACTTCCATGGAACATTTCTGCTGCCATTGATAAAATCTACCACCGTTTTAGAGTCAGTTTCCACCTCTATGTTATGCACTTGCATATAATAGCAGTGTAGCCCATCCAAGATAGCTTTGGCTTCAGCTTCTATTATTTCTCATTGACCATAGAAATTTTTTGATATGAAGATGATCTCACCCCTGGAGTCCCTGAGTGCAGCTCCACCAGCTGCATTAGTTGTTTCAGCTGATTGTGCACCATCAGAGTTTAGCTTGTGTTTGCCTGAAGGGAGTTAACTCAGTTTAAACAGATACAACTATTGCTACTACTAACATTTCTCGTGTGCATGTTTTGTTGTCTAAGTATTTTGGTTGATGGAGCAAAGAGACAACGGTAGGTAATAGAGGAAAATAGATATAACGATAACCAAGGTTCGAGAACTCGGTTTCGGTTTCGGTTTCGGTGTCTCATAATTTTATTAGTTTTGCTGGTTTCAAGTAGTTTCGCTAAATCTCGGTTCGGTTTCGGTTTCGACGGTAATACAACATACATAAGTGTAGGTATATTAAATACTTAAATTTATGCTTTTATATTACAAGACAATGATCCTAGTATTTAAAAATTCAGCCATGATGCAAAATATAAGTGTACTTAGGTAAGTATTAATATAGGGTTTGGGTTCACTTTTTTGCTGTTTTCTAATAACGAAGGCCTACAATGATCACAATGGCAGTAAAAATGGTATAAAAAATAAGTTTTTAAAGATTTTGGCCGAAACGATATTGTATGGTTGGTTTCGTATCGGTCTCCACCGAAACCGATACGAAACCACGACGTATCAGTGGTTTCGGCCAAAATCTCAAACCTTGACGACCATAAGTGGCCCCCAAATATTTACGAATTTATTTTGGCATTCAGCACCTCAGTCTACACTAATAAACATCACCATTTACTTAATAGGTTTTTGATGTTCAACCGAATAGCATCGTTGTTAGACAAGCAAGCAGCTTTTGATATAGACCAAGAAAAAGTAAAATCTTTATGACCACTAATTGCTTCCAAACCTTCGTTGTCAAATTTTTGCATCTTATAGATAACAAATAATCAGTATCCACATTTTGTAATATTATATTGTTTGTGGGTTTTAAAACATTATTGGGTGCCTTCTTCACTCACAGCCATGGTCACATGTCGCTTATCATGTTAGTTATTGAATTTTGAACCATCTGCAGTCCTCACGAAAATATGCTGTTTTACTCATTGAAAAAAATGCAGTTCCGCTCATAAGAATCTTTAGTTTGAGGCTTTCATGTTAATGGTCATTTGATGTTAATCTGGGTTGTATTTGGTTATCAAAGATCAATTGCCCAAGATATATCAGGCATATAACTTGATTGCACCTTGTGCTTTACCTGACTTGCACTAAACCTCTTAGGGTTAAAACCCCATACCAACCCCCAACCCCACCCCTGACGCTACATTCCGTCGAGCAACACCCTCCTTACTGATATTTTTTACTCCTTCCGGCCTCATTTATCCCCAAATTTCCTATATCAGTCGCTTAAGAATCCATGGTAGTTGGGTCAATTCATGTAAAAGCTAACGGTCAAGGGCCTGATGTTAACGTAAGGTAATGTCGAGGGGTTGGGGTGATGGGTCTTAACCCTAGGGGGTATTGGGCAAGTAGCGTAAACCACGAGGTGGTTTTTGGTTGAATAAGCCAATACTTGTACCAACTTCTCTTCTGATGAGACAACACTCTTTCTTGAACTATTGAGCTATTGGTTTGTGCTGGCTTTGATCTTGGTTTGTTGTACTCAAGTTTCTTTATTTTAATATATAAAAATTTGGGCTTTTTGCCCTCGCCTTTGGCCCAAAAAAGAAAGAAAGAAAGAATAAACACTCCTCTTTCATCTGAAGATGCTTCTTCATTACACACATGATTAGCACAGAAAACACATCTATGAGTTAACTGAAACGATCCTATAATTCAAGATGTACACTTGATTTCTCCAAGTTGGACCCTTGGTTAATATCTTTCAAGTTGTACACATGTTTCACCATATATAGAAAGATTTATAGATAACAATTTCTGACAATCAGTTTGTTTATTGTATAGGAAACCGCCAGGAAAATCCTTAAGGAAGCTGCTGGGGTAATTGTTATAGATGACAGGGCATCCAATCTCTTCCCTACGCCATTGGAGGTTTGCATCTTTCTCTCCATCAAAAAGAAAATATAGAGGACAATAGAAACCATAACTCGTTTTGAACTCTGGGACATCTCAATTTTTAATCCACATTTTATATCGACTGCAGGTATCAAGCAAAGACGATGTTGCAGTGGGTCGAATCCGTCAGGATTTATCCCAAGATGGCAACCACGGGTAACCTAAACTAAACCAATATAAAGTTATACCATTTACCTCTAAATTCTTCCCAGATCATGGGGAATTTGCTTAACCAATATAAAGCTTGACTAATTTTCTTTGGGATCATTATCTTGCTTATTTATATATTCTATAGACTTAACATTGATACTTTGCTATAGGTTGGACATATTTGTTTGTGGAGATCAGATACGCAAAGGTGCTGCTCTTAATGCGGTACAGATTGCAGAGATGTTGCTATAGTCTACGAGGATAACATTGTAAGCTGTTGGATCTTGTTCTCTATACTTGCTTTTGGTACTTTACAGAGAAGGATGAAAGGATGCCTTTCAATTTGAATGGCTCTGTCGTGCATTTCTTGCTGTAGTTTAGGCAATTTTGAGTTTAGCTGTATTCATCATACGTGAGGATATTTTTGCGTATTGCATATTATATTAAAAAATGTTTGTGCGCGTAGCACAAATTAAATAAAAAGGATATGTGCTCCCAGTGGATATCGATGTGCTTTTCTTTGATTCTGTACTTTGATTGTGGCCCTATTGTTCCTATTAATCATGAGGATGTGTGTGCCAATTTTATATCAAAGAAAAAGATATTTGCACGATGCACATATTAGTAGAAAAGGTATTGTCGCAAGTGCATATTATTGGGCTTTTAAATCTCAGCTTATATATGAGATTTATGGTTATTATGGAAAGATGGGATGATGAAGAGAAATGGTCCAAAATCTTAAGGAACATAGGAACACTATCTGTAGGGAAAATAGGAGGGAAATTTATTCTTCCGAGTTTTCCAGTCTTCCTTGTTGGCTTCATCAGAATACTGATTTCTTTTCTTCTTTTGTTTTGTGCATCTCTCTTCCACATTTTCCATCAGCTGTACATGTTCTCAGTTCGAAAATTATTTATCTTAGTGTTGTTTGATATTTTTTAATGGCTTGTGTGCGCTTTTCCCTTCTAATTTACCAGCATATATATATATATATATATATATATATATATATATATATATATATATATAAGCATTCTTTCTTTCTTTTTTAATTAGATTTTTATCCGATGAATAAAATAAATTATTTTCACCATTTCAGTTTTCGATTATAAACATGGAAGAAATTTCTCTCTTCTGTTGGTCAGAGGCATACTTCGAAATTATTACCTTCCATGTTATAAGCCAATTCCCTTGCAAACTCTCTACGATATTTTACAATTTTATGAATGTTATTATTTAAGTTATATTTATTTTTATATTTCTGGAATTTTGAATATTGCAACTACACTCCTGAAATGGAGGTTTGATATCCTATTTAATCGCTGGAAACTTGTTAAAACACCTACGGTATGCTTCAGACGTAATAATGCTCTAATTGGAGGATGAATTCAATATCATCTGTCGTAAATCACAATATCCATTCTCAGTCGCAATTTCCTGAAATGAATTATGTTTTTATCACCATGACATATGAGCGACCATTGAAATTCGAAATATAGTGATATCCAGGCTGGGATGGTCCAGGCTAAATTCAAATGGAGCCCCAGCCTTTTCCCAATATATATCCATACATCTTTATCATCGGATACCTACGGTCTCGGTCACTTTATGAAATATAATTTTAATGAGTGGTTTCATGCTTTTGCTTTCATGGACATCTTTTTACATAGGATGCCAACTGTCTTTGTTACTTTATCAATTCAGGTGTCTTTGGATACCTTTCAGAGGCTGAGGCATTCTCATTAAGCTTACCGGAGAGAGTACAAAGTATTGATCTATCAAACTTGTCAATGTTTTATCATGTATCTGTGCAAGTTTGTGGTAATACACACTACATCATTTTTCTTCTATAAGAGGCCATATAATGATCTGGAGAAGTTCAGATTGTGATTCTTTGTGGTCTGTATGGTTTAGGTCCTTAGGAGTTGAGCATTAGAGATGATGGGGTCCTGGGGGTTCGATGGAGACAGAAAGAGATTGCCTTTATTTCTAAGAAGTCTACGCACTTCCGTTCCAACGTCCACAGTCTATTTTGTCTCTAATTCTGAATTTAGAGTAGGAATTGTGAATGTTCTTTCTACCTTCGTAAAAGGTCCCTAGCAACCTTTTCCGATTAGTAGGCTAAAAAAATTCCGATCCCATATTTACCTTTCAATTTTGGTGGAGCTTTGGAACCCGATTCCGACTCTGGCTTAAAACGCTGATTAATTTTTGATATATGGGTTGGGTTCATTTTCTTGTTGCTAATTTGTTTTCTAGGTCTTGTTGATTGCCAAAAGCATGTCATTTTGAGAACACAAACACCATAAGCTCAATCTTGATTGCTTTATTTAATGCACTCAGCCGCACACCATCTTTTTCACACAAACATATAGCTACAAAATACATATACCTTTATTCATATTCCAGTGCATAGTCATAAATATAAGGGTCAAAACCTCACAACACTTAAACAGTCCTGTTGCATAGAGCAGCGCAACATGGAAAGAGATGCGGTGCGCGCTCAAAATCATGGATTTAAGGGCACTTGGACCTCTTCCTACGGCCAACACCGGTGGTCTTATCCCTGTAACACGGGCACTCGTCCCTGTTGCCGTAAGTTCCTGAGGGCACACAGTGACACTCCTCACAACACAGATTGCAGTACTGTAGGCATTTGTCCCTAACACTCGCCTTCAAGCACCTCACATTGCACTTGCTATTACAGAAAACTGCGACACACAACAACCACCACAATCATCACCAAAACCTACATAATGACGGAATTTAGGCATGGGGATTAGTTTTAATACCTGAGCCAGCGGCAGCTTCAAGGTACGAAGCGGCCAAGATGAGGAAGAGAAATGCCATGGTTGGAGAGAAGAGCGTCATCTTCTGAACTTAGTGCTTCAAAGCCTTAACTTGTTTTGTATCCATATTTATAAGAGAGAGAAATGTGTTGGTTGTATCAGTAATGGGATTGTTGTAGCCGGCATTATGGAGAAAAATGACAGCCCGAGCCGTACGCTGAGCGTTGGCGAGCTGTGTAATCTTATTAATACAAAAACAAGTGGCTTTCTTTGATTTGCATCTTTGAAAATTATACAGCTGGGTGTTTGTGCAGAGGGTAACCCAGATCATAATTTGCTTTCATTTTGACAGCATTGGTCTAGTCTTCGAGTAATTCCCCTGGGGCCTTGGAATAGTAATTGGACTAATGGGTTCTCAGGTAGCGGCATGTGCCATGTCCGGTGAAAGCCAAGATTAGATTCTTCTGTTCGTGCATGTGTGTGTGTGTGGATCGTTTCGATCGTGCACATGCAATGTGCATCGATGGGTCGCTAGATTGTATACTTTGGATGGGTCTGCTTCAAAAAGATGAGATTGTTTTGTGTTGGCCGACACATTACATGTCTTTCTCATTGCAATTATTCATGTGTGGGGGCAAGAGAAGGTGGCGTCAACTGTGGTGCTGCTTTTTTGCTTGCTTCAGTTCTACACCAAGGGAAGAAAAATTATCTTGGTTTAAACTTTACAGAAAACTTTTTACTGCTTTTTACTGGCGTCAGTTGCAAATCAGTGGTTGATTGAGTGAGTTCAGTTATCTGAAGGTGCTGAATTTGGAGATTACTAGTGTCGAGTTTTTCGCCATTTTTTCGAAACCTGTAGAGGATGAAAGCTCCAGCATCAAGTTACTGTTTTATCTGAATGTTTGTTACAACACTGAAAGTGCAAGAATGGTGCTCTGACAGAGAGCTTAGAAAAATGCATTTTCCATTCCAGTAGAGTTTATCTTGAACATCACCTTGTGCTTTAAGAATAGATGTTGCAGTTCTTATAGTTGCACTATATTGATGTCTTTTCTAAAGTGATTATCTTTCTTTTCTATGTATGCTTGTTTGATTGTTTTGAGATGTCATCCGTCGCAAGCCATCACAAGAATAACGAGTCGAATCAAACTTTTGTGTTTAAAAGTATAAAAATTTATCATTAAAGCTATGCTTCTTTAGGGGCGACATGATAATAGTTGTGAATCTAGTTGCTCATCAATCACCCATTGCGTTTTATCTTCTTTTTGAAAAATACTTTGATTTTATCAGGAAGACTTTTGTATATATGCCATCGAAGTTTTTCTTGTTGCTGCTTAAGATAATAGTCTTTGGATTTTAGTAAAGATAGCCAACCTGTCAATACTTGGTAATTTCGTTTTTACTTTTTGATGAAAGATGGCGGCGGTTCATCATTGTATATCAATAACAATATTAAAAGCTCAATTAAACCAGAATGTAAAAACTGTGGCATCTCAAAACAATCTCTTTAAGCTGAGATAAGCAAATTGCAAGAAAATATCGGAACTTATCCGATCCACTAGAGCAGTTACACGTATTTCTGAGACCTTGTTAGTAGCTTTCTCTAAAACATTCGGGGTTTTAGAAACACCTCCTGAAACTTTATATTTTTAAATACACCTCTGAAACCTTTCCGTGAACTAAAACACCTTTTTACTGAACTTAATTAAGATTAATAATTGGATTAGATCTAATATGATAAATTGTAAGATAAAAAGCTTTATGTTACATCAAAACCTTCATCTCTTTTTATTTTTGTGCAAAACTCATTAGTGATACTCATCCAAACTATCAACTTCATGTTATCATTTAAGATTCTTGACGGAGATTTCTAAAGTTGTTAGGGATGATAATTAAACATAAGGGTCAATTTAGTTTAACTAAGAGTTTTAGGGATGTATTTGAAAAATGAAGTTTTAGAATGTGTTTTCAAAATAGCAATGTATTAGCAGAATAAAAACCTTAAATACAACATAGCTCAAAATTTATAGCAACTTCTTACCCGAAAATTTGCAGCAGATTCAATACTCAGGAATTAGTACATGGTAGTGAATATCTGGTGGGCCCTTACATTCATTGTCCAGCATCCAGACAGTTCCCATTACATGTAAATGGTACGGTTCCAAAAGCTAAGGCCCCAACATAAGTTGTATGATTTTGATAGTTCATGCACTTGCGTCTCCTAGTCATAATTTTCACGGATTAACAGATAATATAACGAACAGTATCAAAATCATAAGAAAATTAATATACATATGCTTTAGTCTGTGCTCAAGATGAATGGTTTCGATTATCAGGAAAAAGTTACATAAAGCTGTCTTTTTGACCAATATAGAAGAGAACGACAAAGAGGCTTGCGTTTCTCTAAACATATGCACAATGGGTTGAATCTGGGTCTGAATTTTACACCCGACCCATTAACTGTAATAATCTGAAGTGTTGGTCAATAGTTTTGACTAGGTAGGAGAGAAATAAACAAAACATAGAAGCAAGAGCCCATTGCTGAAGGTCTCCAGCGTTGTTGGGTTCCCAAAGTAATGCACCCGTTATCATTTGGCAGATGCTGCTGCTCTATTTGCGAGAATCCGAATGAGAGAGAGAGAGAGAGAGTCTAATAACAAAGAGAATAGATGTCTTAGGGTGTGGTCACTTTTAAATGTTGATTGGGCTTGTTGTTGTTGGGGGATAAGGATATGCAACGCATTCTCCCAAATCTAATAAGCATGCATTGCTTGTTTCTCTTGAGGGGACCTCTCTGCAAGTTGCTACCTCCATCTGCTTCCATTTAATTCAGTTTCAATGGTTTATGAGCTTCAGATGAAGTTATTGATAAGAAGAGTTAATTTGGACCATTTATTTACATTGTTTTTGTTTTTTGATCTACATTTCTTATCGGCGGGAAGAAGGAAAAGTCTCTATCTATTGCACTATATTTGTTTGTCATGTCCGAAAGCGTGATGTCGTTGAAGACATACCATCAATAAATGTTGGTCAATTATCAGCTATTCAATTTAGTAAAAAATCTCTTAAATTCGCTAAAACTATAAAGCTACAAGGGGAAAATTTTAGCTGCTTGCTTAAGTTTTAATGTAGCCGCAGCGGTTAGTCATTTTTCTAACAATATGTTGCATGAGTTAACTCATAATAAAAATGTTATTATGCCAATAAACTATGATGCATGCTTGTGATCGAAAGGAAAAGATTTACTAGATTCTAACAATAAAATATTTTCATAAAAATTCCAATAAATATAGGCCGCTATAATATTGTACATGTCTAAGAATAGGTAAATAAATACATATTTTTAGAACCCGCCGGTATGGCTTACGTACCGTACTGATACGCAGGAGTTAAGATCCTCTATACCCACTGATAAAATCCAACAGTTTATAACATGGAGCTTATGTAAGCGGCTGGTTGTGATCAAGCGATGAATGTATAGTTGGATTATTTCATAGGAGGTGATAGAGATTAGGGTGTGAACATCATGCATCTCTCACTCTAGACCACATGCAAGGGGATGCATGCCTGATGCCTCCTTTCAAGTTGCAAACCTAATCCACCTGCTCTTCTCTCAGTCTCTCTTTTTGCCCCCTCCCTCCCTCCCTCCCTCTCTCTCTCTCTCTCTCTCTCTATTTTTTGAATGCAAGAGCAGAAGTCAGTAAAGCTCAGTCCCACCCATAAATTTAATAAAGGAAAATCAAAAACCTTAATATTAGGTTTTTCCCCCGGATAGTAAGGTATTAAAATTAGTAAAATATGATAATTTAAATTATAATTATGAGAATATAACGGTTTGGGGAGGGCACAAGTAGAAGGAACGAAAAAGGCGGATTCCTGAAATCCGCCATTATAATTTAAAAAGTGAAGGGCGAGATCTCAGAACCCGTCCAGCTTACACCACAAACCCCACCCCCAACACATCCCACCCACCCCAACACATCCCGTCCAACCCCGCTGCCATAGAGGACGGGTTCTGAAAACCCACCCTCTTCCCTTCCGCCCCCCACACCAAAAAACCCAAAAAAAAGGACGGGTTCTGGGAACCCGCCTCCTCCTTTTTTTTGGGGGGGGGGGCACGGGTTTTGGAAACCCGTCCTTTCTTTTGAAAAGGAGGGGGCGGGTTCCCAAAACCCGTCCTACAAAAAATTAAAATTAAAAGATCAAAAAAAATTTAAAATTTAAAATAAAACTATTATTAAATTAAAAAAATAATTTCCTAAATCGGGTTCCAAAAACCCGACCATGCCGGATAACGCGGGTTCCAAAAATCCATACTCGCATAAATATTGGATAAAATTGTTGTTATTGTTACTGACGTGGGGATAAGTGTTATTACTGTTTATATAGAATGAATTCAATACTTAAATCATACTATAAATATGAATGCGGAACACTTCAGTAACAAAATGAATCCATTAAGAGAATTGGATATTTTTGACACCCAAATTAAAAGTATACAATTAACACTTTCCCTTTCACTTTCCCAACCCCAGAAGACTTGACAAAAGCCTATGCCTCTTTGGATGACTGGACGATCCCTCCGTGTCATGTGTATATAGCGGTGGCGTCTGCTCTTCTGCTTGTTCTTCCGCTTGCTCTTCTGTTTCGTCTTCAGTATCGTCTTGGACAGCCTGTTGTTCCACAAATCCTGAATGTGAGACATATGCCGAATATGTGCCGCCTCCCAACAACTGTATATAAGACGCAAAATCCGTCTCTCAACCGGGCTGCTGTTACGAAAAACCTGTCTCGGTTTCATGCTGCTGCAGTTGCACAAAACCTGGCCTCCAAGGCTGCGCAAAACCTGTCCCTCAAGGCTGCTGTTGTTGCGCAAAACTTGACCCCCAAGAACGTGAAAGTCTACCCTAGCACCACCATGAGGTTTAAACCGGCATCGAGTATGCAATTTTAAAAATTTGGGGTGCTAAGCTACACCAACTAAGGATCAAACTAGATAATTAGGGTTTAAGTATGATATAAAACAGTTTTGCACTAAGAGAAAGAAATTACAACCTTTGTAGACCGTGTCTTTCTCTTCTAAAGCTCCGGGTAGTAATTCCTACGACTCCTCTAGGCTCCACATGAAGAAGTGCACGAACTTGCTTCGCGATCTTCGTGTCAAAGATGATCCACCCGAAGTTTCTATAGCTCAAGCTACCTCTTCACTAATCTCCTATTAATGAAGAAAACTCCCTAAACTCAAATGCTAATCAGGTGTAGGATAGTGAAGTAGTGTGTTTAGCTCACTAGGTTGGTCCAAAACCATATAGTTCACATTACATGTGAGGATTTATGGCTTTGAGATGGAGGAAGAAGGAGATGGAGAAAGCTAGAGAGAGTATAAGCAAAAGCGAGCTCTCAAAAAATGTCAAGTGAAGAATGGCTAAGCTCAAGTGTTCACTTATTGAAGCATACAATTTATTCCAATAATAAATTACTCCCATACTTCAATAGTGAATACAAATGAATAAACAAATGATAAAAGCCATACTTTGCACCATACTCTGAATATCTCCCATTTTCCACCTCAATATTCTATTTTCCAAAAATAGAAAATCCAACCATGCTTCATATATATATATATATATATATATATATATATATATATATCAAGAGAAGAAAATAATTAGTGATATATATATATATATATATATATTTATATATATCAAGAGAAGAAAATAATTAGTGAGTAATAATATTAGTTAACATATAATTATATCAAATATAAATATATATCAAATTATTAAATCAACACTTGATTTAATAATCCGGTTATATCTCATATAACCGACTAATATCATTTATCTGCATATCACATTATCAAATCAACACTTGATTCAATAATCCAGTTATATCACATATAACCTAACCGATAACAAATGTCGCCAGATTAGAATACGGTATCACATACTCGTATTTAATCAGGTTCCCGCACATATCAGCATATGTGCCCTATTTCGTTTCGCTTGAATTATGAAATCTTTATGTGGGACTCTAAAAACTCGTCAATACGCCAACAGTAGATAATGATCACATCAGTTACCTACAAGCTGTCAGCGGTACTAACTGGACGTAACGGCTATCCAGGTATTGAGCGAATAGAAGATCAACAAGCAAGCTTGTCCAAACTCCCATGAAGTCTATAAGTAACACTTACCGTGCAGTCCGGTCTCTTCGTCTGATATGTCGCATATCAGGTTTAAGGGTGGAATCGTCAGACCCCAGTAACTTGATAAGTCATACCGATGTATGGCTCATAACGGTTTGAGAAACTACTGATAACACTTACCAGTAAATCTCATCAGCCCTGGCCAGAGACTTACTGTTATAGCCAATCGAGCATTGCGCAACATCAACTCCCAATACCGGGAGAGACGAAACCCGTCCTATTGCTCACTGCCTCCATATGACTCACGCCTGTACCCAAAATCCACCCATTTGCATGACTCTTTAGAGCCGTGGTAGGGAGGAAATCAATGCACAGTGGGAACCGCATAAGACACTATGACGATCTCAGGTCTACAGATTAAGCTGTACCAGTGTCACCAGAGAACTCCTATCTGACGATAGGTATAGTATTACCGAGGAGCTCTCAGCGAGTCCTGTTCGGTGTACCCATTTTCTAATGAGCACCTGTGTACAATCTTTGATGTTAAACACCAATGGTTATGGGATCAACCATCGCCCCCTACAGGGTCAAGAAACGTACACACTAGTCAACTCTGGAATATCGATGCCCCGTCTCGATACTCTCTCGAATAAAAATAGTTAAAGGATGTGCTTGTGGACTACACAAGTCTCAGTAGTATGATCCGCATCATAGTCCTGATAGTCAAGCAAACATCCTAAGCGCTTTATCAACATGTATCAGAGAGACAGTATAATAATACTAGTGTACATATTAAGATAAAGAGCAACCAGATAGTATACTATCATGTTGAGCAAGAAAATCCTCTCTATATATGTCCAAGTATCCACTATATCATATAATAGCGTCCTCTAAGGCATACATATTCCTAACAATCTCCCACTTGCACTAAGGCCATGTGTTGTAGTATCTCATACCCAATATCCCAAAAAGTCTCTCAAACTGCGTCTGGGGGAGGGCCTTCGTGAGTGGATCCGCTACGTTGTCCTTCGTGTCAACTCTCCTGATCTCGATCTCCCGTCGATCTACTATCTCCCGGATCAGGTGATACCGTCTAAGAATATGCCTGGATCGCCGATGGAACCGGGATTCCTTGGCCAAAGCCACAGCTCTATTGTTATCACAATACACAGGTATTGGATGCTCAAAGGTTGGAACCACACCAAGTTCAGTTATGAACTTCTTCATCCAGACAGCCTTTTTGGCAGTATCGTTGGTAGCGATGTATTCAGCTTCCATCGTCGAGTCTGCTACAGTATCTTGCTTGGAACTCTTCCAACATACCGCCCCTCCATTGAGGGTGAAGATAAAACCCGAGACCGACTTACTGTCATCCTTATCACTCTGGAAGCTCGAATCGGTAAAGGACTCCACTTGGAGTTCTCCGTTACCATACACCAAGAACATTTCTTTAATCCTTCTCAAGTGCTTAAGAATATTCTTCATAGCTGTCCAGTGCTTTTCCCCAGGATCTGATTGATACCTGCTCACTACACCTAGTGAATAAGCTATATTTGGTCCGGTATATAACATCGCATACATGATAAACCCGACTGCCGAAGTATAGGGTATCCCATGCATGTGAGCCCTCTCCAAATCAGTCTTGGGAGACATCTCTGTTAGTAATATGTATGCCCTAGAGGCCATTACTGTACATACGATGTATATTGTAGTGGATGCTTGGACATATATAGGGAGGGCTTTCTTGCTCGACATGATAGTATGCTATCTGGTTGCTCTTTATCTTAACATGTGCTCTGATTGTCTCTATGTTACATGTTGATAAAACCCTTAGGATGAGTACTTGACTACCAGGATTATGATGCAGATCATACTAGTGGGGACAGTGTAGTCGCTAAGTACATCCTTCAAATGTTCCTAGTCGTGGGAGTACCGAGACAGGGCATCGATACTCCAGAGTAGACTAGCGTATGCGCTTCTTGACCCATATGATGGACGATGGATGATCCCATATCCATTGGTGTTTGACATCAGAGAAGGTATACGGGTGCTCAGTGGAGACTGGGTACACTGGACGGATTCGCCGAGAACTCCTAGATGGTATTATACCTCACGTCAGATGGCAGTTCTCTGGTGACACTAGTACAGGTTAGTCTGTAGACCCGAGATCGTCATAGAGTCTTGTGTGATTCCCACTGTGCTTTGATTTCCACCTCACCACGTCCATGGGGAAGTGCAAAACAGTGGCTTTTGGGTACAGTCCCGAATCACATGGAGGCAATGAGAGATAGGAGGGGTTTCGTCTCTCCCGGTATAGGGAGTTGATATTGCGCTGTATTCGATTGGCTATAACTGAAAATTGTAGGACTACGGTAGCGCCCCGCCATCTATCTGAGGCCAAAATGCGGAAACGAAATTTTTCTCACAACTTTAAACCGGCGCTACCGCATCCTAAAACCCGGATCGTAACCATTAACCTATAACTAGCTAACAAGAGAAAGGATAGAATGCTATACCGAGCGATCCGTGTCCTTCGGTCTTCGGCCTCCACTCCGATCTCCTCGCGGAATCTCCGGTTTTCATCTCCTCATCGGAACGGGCACCACATCGCCGGCTTCTTTTACGGGCTCCCACCTCTGACCGAGGCAACTCGAGCACGAAGTTGGCGAGTCGACGTGCCCAAGGATGCTGTAGGCTAAGTGTAGTAATGTTTGTCTCATGGGGTTGTGAAGTTGCCTTTTGATAGAGGAAATAAACTTATAAATGAACTTGGGAATTTAGTAGCAAGCAAAGAATATGAGATGATGAAATTTCCCCACTCACAAAATGAACCTCTTTTTTCTCAAGAATGTGGCCGGCCTATGCTAAATGAAGGAGGAGAAAAAATTATATCAAGGGGGGTGAGCACAATCAAGTGGGAAGGTAACCATAAGAAAAAGGTTTGATGATAATCATGCAATTATGTCACACCACCATCCAAATCAATTCTCATCTCATAAATGCAAAGGAATATGATTCAAAAAGAATCTAATAATGCAATAGCCACCATGATGCCTCCATTTACAAAAACCCCCTCCACAATTGCTAATTTACAAATATGCAAATTAGTCCCTCCATCAGAAAAATCCGGCCGTGAAGGAACAAAGGAAAACTGGCCGAAACGGAATGCAAATTGGCAACTTCAAAAAACTGATCCCATAATAAATTACAGGAAAACCCCGCGACCGTATATACATACTCGCATTTGTATTCCGACCGAATACAAATGCAATGAGATAAATCTACACTATATAATACTAGAATCCGGCTTAAACTAAAGCCCGCTAGTATTATCTGTCCGATCATGATCCGTGCAATACCGCACGTATACGATCGAACCCTGCCATATCTCCATACGGCCTCTACAGCGTTTCGCCCGAAACTTGAGAAACTGTCTGTGGGGGACTCTAAAGACTCGTCAATACTTTGGCTGTGGATTTAACCACTAGCACGTCAGAGGTATTAGCCATACGTAACGGGCTACCAGATATTGACCAAAAGGGACGTCAGTGAGCGAACTCATCCTGACACCCTACTGAGCCTGTCAGTGACAATATCCGTACAATCCGGTCCGTTCGTCTATGAGCATCGCATGGCGGGCCTAGGGGGTTGGTAAAAGTTAGACCCCCAAAAGCGGTACAAGTCGTGTCGGAGTGTAGCCCAGAACACCCTGAGATACTACTGGAATACCTACCAGTAAATCTCCTGCCTCGGTCGAGGGCTTTGTGTAATGGCTCTCCTAGACACAGCGCGACCTCACCCCCAATACCGGGAGAGACGAACCCCTGCAGATCCGCTCACTGCCTCCATGTGACTCGGGACTGTATCCAACTAAAACTTGTTTGCACGACTCCTTTGAGCCGTGGTAGGGTAGTAATCAAAGTACAGTGGGAACTCACACGAGACAAATGACGATCTCAGGTCAATGAACTAACCTGTACACATGTCACCAGGGAACTGCTATCTGACGTCTGGTATAAGACCAACTAGCATGTTCCCGGCGAGTCCTGTCCGGTGTACTCATAACCCAATGAGCACCTGTATACATCTTAGGTGAACCAAATGACACCAGTGGCTTGTAAGACCGGCCACCGCCCCTCGTCGGGATCTCGACTGTATACACTAGTCTACTCTGGAGTATCGATGCCTTGTCTCAAAAACTCCCACGACTAGGGACCTTTTAAGGATGTGCTTATAGACCCTAGCTCCCACGTATATGATCGCAATCATACTGCTGGCCGTCAAGCAAGAATCCTAAAGGCTCTATCAACATGCAATAGTGACCTGTAAGGTCACCTGAAACAGTACACGATGATAAAGATAAGCCAGATAGCATACTATCATCTTAAGTAAGACTGTCCTACCGGCATAGGTCCTCCCTCAATCATTGCAATCACGTGCCTGTGAACCAATAATTGACTCTGAGGGCACTATCTCCAACAATCTCCCACTTGCACTCAAGGCTAATTATTGCGATGTCGCATATTCACAGCCTGTGTGATACCGAACACCCAATTCCTCTACTAATCAGTCTCACAAAACCCGTTTGCGAAACTAATGCGTTCGAGGAATAGCCTCAGTGAGTGGATCCGCTCAAATGTTTCTTTCTATGTCTCTCTTTATCTCAAGTTCGCGAAGAAATCCATCTCCCGAAATGAGCAAACCTGTCTTAGAATATGTCTGGATATCTGATGGGACCTAGTTCATAAATGAACTCCAAATCCAAACTTCTCAGACTGTATCGTCAACTGAACTTAATCAGTATCCTGCGCCATGCCTCCCTCAGTATCCGCTTGGACCACCTGTCCAAAATACTGCCCCTCGTCAAAGGGAAAACTATAACTCTGACAGCCACTCTGTCATCCAGGTCACCTTGGAAACCTGGAATGATAACTGTCTCCCGAATGAGGCTGTCGTTATCATATCCCTAGAACATCCATTTATGTTCTAAAACTGCTTCCGATTGTTTCTCCAGGATTGGATCAATATCAACTTATTGCATCTACTGTAAAAACACCATCTGGTGTGGTACTTGACATCTCATGATCGACTCAATTGCTTAAGCAAGTGATCTGCCAATCATGCACATCCCTCTCCCCTTTAGTCTGTAAGACACCTTTAGAGAGGGTGACTCTATCACCTGCAAGTACACTACCGTGCCAGGAGTCGTCCATTCTAAAACACCTTTAGAATGCTGTCTAAGCACCCATATTGGGAAACCATCTAAATCTAGATCTAAAACCATAGATCTAGTGACCAGAATGTCAGATATAATATCCAAGTCCTATGTGGAGAAACCACTGTGTGACAACCAAAGTATAACCGATCGTAGTATAGGAATTTCACTTCCTACTCTGTGTATGTCATCCTAATACCAGGACATCACACCCTACTATCTTCTTAACAGATCCATCCCCTATTCTGATGAAGTCAAACCTATGACTGTCACATCAGAAATAGATGATCTATCTCCGCTACATCTGCTTTAGTCTAAAGTTAGACATAAGCTACTTGTCCACTATGCTTCCGCTGCTCCCACTGAATATGACAACCCTCTGGCAGAGTCATATACACGTACACTTCTAAAACTAGTTTAGAACGACGCTATACTCATCCTCCTGCCGGGTCTCACAGTTTGGAACAACAACAATGGTAAGTATGGGTAAACAAGAACCTCCCTGTCACCGTCCTTGAGGCTACCGAAGTACCTCTCGAGTGCCTGAGGTTACCCACCATATCTGTGGAGTGGCCAATGGAATGTCAAACCAGATTGAATCTTTAGATTCTTATCAAATTTTCAGTAATCGTTTGCGGTTCTGGAATCATTTCCAGTTCTACCATACTCCCACTACTGTTTTCTGAAATTTTTTTTCCATTTTTATTAAAACCGTGGCGAGTTTAGAACAATATCACTATTGATCTTCCAGATGGTAGAAAGTCAACCCTCATCATAGCCCGAGTCAACCCACAAACAGCCATTACAGAAACGTGCCTTGAATTATCCAGAGTCTGGTTTTAAGCATAAGCCGGACAACTCCCCGTACCTTAACAATGTTAAGATATGAACTATTCTATATCCAATATAGAAACAGAGGAACTAATTTAATTGGAACCAGATTCAAATCATGCAGCTGTCTCCAGTGCATGTCAACTAAATGGAAGGAGGCCGATCAGCATTACTTAACTTAGGAGTGCTTCCAATTATGAGTAACCTGAAAGAGAAGCAAGTTCTCTTCATCATTACTATTAACTGAATACCATACACAAGTATCTACATCTTCGATCACCTTGAAGAATCCCGATACTTGCAATACCTAGTTCTCTACTTTATGCATATACCTATAACTTCTCAAAACTTGGACCTTGTGTTTCTACGAAACACTTGTCTAAGAACTAGAGAAGTCATAAGTAAACAGAATATAGTACGAGGACCAACCCCTCTGTCCTAATGGGCACTGGACAACATACAATACTCTGTATAAGTCCCTTGAGTCTAATAACTCACTCCCTGTATGTCGTAGGTTGAAAACTGTACTCATGGTTAAGAAAAATTACACTGCTGTTTAATGCTCCTTACCTAACCATCCACTGATATAGGTAAATGTCATAAACATAATTTCAGAAAGTTATATCTCACTTCATAAAAATGAACGTATAGATATATCAATTTGAAATTGGTGCATAACAACGGATATTCAAAACCAAATATTTGCCGTCCGGCAAACAGCCCAGGTGATTTCCTCAAATATCACCAATTACAACGAATTCCGATTTAATGAGGATGATCACCTAATTCCAAATAATTTACTCCCACTCATCATCTGTAAAACCATACAGATGTGAGAATCACACCTGGTAAATACATACCCTGGGGCAAGTGTCTAATTGGGAAATCAGTTTTCTTTTAACAATACTGTAGGGGTAAAAATTTACACCCCGGTTGACCAAGTCAAAATCAAAGTCAACCCCAAGCCAAGTGGGCCCAAGCCCAGATCCAGTGGGCCTATGCCCGGGTTGAGCCCGAACATGAAGCGGTCGGCCTTTCCCCATGCCAAGATAAAAATTTTGTAATAAATAATTTTGTTGTATTTCGTTTTTTATGAATGTAAGAAAAATAGGCATAAAGCCAAATTTTTGTAAAGCCCGTGACTTATGTGCAAAAAGAAATGGCACATGAGCCATGGGATAGGCAAAATGCCATTTTGTGAAGCCCAAGGGGCTATGTGTAAAGTGTATGGCCTATAAAGGCAAAAATAATGAAAAAATCACAACAACTTTTCTCTCTCTCTCAAAATTTTTTCAGATCTGAGAACTTTCCTCCCTCTTCAAGGTTCCAAAACCTTCTTTTTCTCTTGAATTAAATCAAGAGTTTTACTCTTCTTTTTATAAAACAAATTAGTTTTTCACCACAAAACCCATAAAGAGGAACTCAGATCTTCCATTAGATCTCAAAAAGAAGAGATTTTTAAAAATCCCATATCTCTTGATCTTCAACATCCAGCTAACAGAGGAGGAAGAAGAAGAACATCGTTCACTAAACCCCCCCCAAAAAAAAACAAACACACACACTCAGGAGTTCAACTCCTCTTTGATTTCTCTTCTGAGAAATTTTTTTAGGCTAAAAGCCTCTTTTTCTCGCCGGCGCTCAAGCGCAGAGCGCCCGCGTGCCGACACGTGGCGCGCTTGCGCTCCAGCGCAAGCGCTCGAGCGCAGTCGCTCGAGCGCAGTCGCTCGAGCGCAAGTCGCCCCGGTGCCGACACGTGGCGCGCTTGCGCTCCAGCGCAAGCGCTCGAGCGCAAGTCGCCCCGGTGCCGACACGTGGCGCGCTTGCGCTCCAGCGCAAGCGCTCAAGCGCAAGTCGCCCCCGTGCCGACACGTGGCGTACTTGCGCTCAAGCGCTCAAGCGCAGAGCGCCCACGTGCCGACACTAGGGGCACTCTAGCGCACAGCACCTAGGCGCACAGCGTCCAAGGTGCTGCCCCACGCATCCTTTAGATGTATTTTTCCCCTTTATTTATATATACATGTATATATATACATATGTATACATATGTACACATACACATACTCCACGACACTGTCCCTATTAGAAAAAAATTTCTAACGGGGCGCTGCCCCGCACACCGCAAGGGGGCTGCTAGCCCCCTTGACCCCCAGCCCGCTATCCGGGTAGCGGGACCCCCGTAAAAACTCTGCGTGGCTCCCGATATATCTAAACCCCCCTCCAAAACAAAACACACGTACACTGCACATTGAGTTCGCATGATAAGTTTAACCCGTTAATCGGAGGTTCCCTCGCCCCAAAGGCGGAGGGTAATTAACGGCAGCTTAGTCCGCGGCTGTCGGAGATTCGGATCCCCATAATCATTAAATTCTGGCCTACCCTAGGCAGGGGGAATCTGTAGTACGCCTGACAAGCACGCGCGTATTCCCATCTCAATGGGGTGACGAAAAACACCCTATAAATATACAGTGAAACTGAAACATATAAATATTTTGGAGGGGTATCCGGGTATTCCTAGTAATGCCTCTTCTATTATCAGATTCACAACTGTAACCGTATATTTCTTCGTCATCTCCAAATCCCTTTATATGTCTTTAGTCATTACCTTCTGCACACCCCTTTAGGCTAAATGGTTTTCTTCCTTCCCTACCGTTCGGCACCAGCCTATGGTTTGGAAGAAGACTATCCAATAAGCATAATGGGTGTACTGTCCTAATCCTAGGAGCACTCGCAATGCGAGAGAAGGTAAAGATAAAAGACAACTGAATAAAACCTTATTCCTATTTCTCCTGAACCGGAATCCATCCCTGAACTGGAACAAGTTCCTTTCGAGTTCGTATATAACCATACGATGGAATATCCAAATAACCGTGGATCTTCGTAGTGATACGGAGTGTTCTGGAGAAATACAAAGGTGAAGTGGGAGTGGTAATGAAATACTTGGTTTGGTCGTGAATAGCAGTCGCAGTTTACTTTGCCCTCTTACTAATCCCTTTATTTGTCTTTATATAATACCTTCTGTACACCATCGTTCGACTAATTGGTTTTCTTCATTCCCTACCGTTCGACACCAGCCTAAGATTTGGAAGAAGACTATCCAATTTGCGTAATAGGTGTACTATCTTCTAAACTAAGGAGTACTCGCAACCTGAGAGAAGGTAAAAGGAAAAGACAACTAAATAGTCCTATTCGTTTTCTCCAGAACCGGAAACCATCCTCGAATAAATTCTTTCGAGTTCGTATATAACCATACGATGGTTTTATCCAATGGAAGTGGACGTTCGTAGTAATACGGGGTGTCCTGGAGAAAAGGGTAAAAGTAGGAGTGGCAATGAGGTTTGCAACTCTGACAATCCAAAAGCCAGTGTTATAAAAAGGTTCGGTTAATCTTGGTCACTGAGTCATAGTCAAGGGTCGGGTCATGGTCGCTGCCAGAGAGAGAGAAAAGAAACACTCAGCGTGCACTCTAACCTAAATCAGAATGGTTATCAATTTATCTAATCAGGAAACCTCCCACTGTAACGTCAAATTCTCCTCTAAACCTGAAAGAAGAATTAGTCGGGATCACCCGAGGAGTAAACCAACTCATCAGTGGGAATCGGGATCCAACTATCATCGCATGATAACGTGACGGAATCCACTCACGTTATCACACTCCAGAAGGTATGCGGATGCCTGGCAAGTTTCAATTTCTTTAGAAACTCCCGATGTGATTTTTACCCCTAGCGGCTTATGACCTTGACAGAGGTCAACATATCATAAGTCGCAAGTCAAGTTCAACCCGTCATTGTCCTTGATTAACTTAGACCCACCCGCACGTGCCCTTGACAGAGGTCAAAATGACAGTGCGACTGTCCTAAATAATCCCATTTATGCAACAAACAAGTATTACCCAGCTACCAAGCACTGTGCCTTGACAGAGGTCAACATACACAGCATGAATACTAAGTAATACCTGTAAGAAACGACGGAGGGCCATGACTGGTTTTTGGCAAAAAACCTTTTAACGTAATGAACTTGATATCGTTGAAGGAACCGCATAGTTTTTTATAAAAATATAGTGGCGAAAACCTTTACTAAAGAGGTCACTCCCGGTGAAGGGATCTCGGCTCTTTCCCCGTAGAATGAGGTGCAGGATATTCCAACTGAATACCACGATGCAAAGCAAAAGTAATCGGCTATAGAGAAGTTATTACCCTGACGCAAACTTCTATCCAAGGGGTCACTCCCGGTGAAAGGATCTCGGCCCTTGCCTCGTCGACTGAGGTGCTGGATATTCATAACCGAATATCACTGTGCAAAACAAAAGAGAACGACCTTGTAATAACAGCTTTTTGAAAATTGTTCCAACAACATCAGAATAGGTTTGTTTAACTTGCATTGATCCGAATCAACGCAGTCCCATCAATTGATCACACCACAAAAGAACGAAAATACGATGTACGTATATGCCATCCGTATTCGCCACTGGGTCCCGTCATCACCCGTTAGGTTACTTAACTAACGACAGAGCGGGGACTGGACTAGCGCGGATGCAAAACATATACAACATCTACTAGTATATATATGAATATATAATAATCGCTCAGGGCATGATAAAATGCAACATCACAGAAATGTAATAAGCATCACAGAACAATACAGATATCTGGGATCCCCGGGTTTCATAGAGCCACTACTGAAACCCGACGTTCCCTTGGTCGTGTGGATAGCATGTGCAATGAAATCCTAGACCCCTACGGGCGCGTCAAGTTACCCGCCAAAACCTGAAGCGAGACAGCCCCCTTCAACAACATGAATGGACCACCTAGCACTTCACGGAATCCGGTAATTTGAGCACCCTTCCTTGGGTCAACCTGTACCCCTACGAGTGCGGCGAATAGCCCGCCAATTCTAGAGTGAAGCCCCCTCCGTCTCAAAGCCATGAGATGCGGGCCCGTTGCCCTCTAGAACCCGGCTATCCGTGCACCCCTCCGCGGGGCAATCCTAGTACAGAAAGTAAAAATATACAACGGGTACATCGACCTCAGCCCGGTCGTGCCCCAAAAGAATAATATACAAACAGGCAGTGACGGCAGTCCACATGTCGGACGCTCGCCCCGCAATATCAAATGTACATAAAAACGAAACTGTACTAACATTGCATCCAAGCTATCCCCACGACAAATCCACAACATCACAGCACAACATAGAACATCAACGTGAATGTCACGTTCGTAAATCCGTCTAAAAGGGCTATAGCAGTTAGACAGGATTTACCGATCAAATGACATTCACGGTCGGAGATATAATGTAAATACTGTGAACTAACATGTTTAAAATTTTCGATCGACTAAATTTCCCGAAGTAGGCCCCAAGCACAACTGTAGCACTCAAAGAAAATCTGGGCCCAAACAGAACATACCAAAAACCCCAATTCCAACACAGAGAGCCCCTGAAGAAATTTAGTGAGATGAAGCCTCATAATGGCGGCGGAACCGCGGCCGAAAAGGGGTTATGGCCGCGGTTCCGCGGCGTTAATGTCGAGTCGTGGTACCAAATTTCTACAGTGCTCCTAAAAGACCCTGTCTGATTTTCTGCAATGCACCAAATTATTTTTTGACCACAGAAAAATTTCGACAGAAACTGAACTTTGAAAATGCGGTTTTTGGAATTTTCGTTCGATCGAAGTTCTAAACACGTTAGAGCAAGCTAAACTAGGTTAATGGCATGGCTCTGACACCATGTAGGACCACGGTAGCGCCCCGGCCATCTATCCAAGGCCAAAATGCGGAAACGAAATTTTTTTCACAACTTTAAACCGGCGCTACCGCATCCTAAAACCCGGATTGTAACCATTAACCTATAACTAGCTAACAAGAGAAAGGATAGAATGCTATACCGAGTGATCCGTGTCCTTCGGTCTTCGGCCTCCACTCCGATCTCCTCGCGGAATCTCCGGTCTTCATCTCCTCGTCGGAACGGGCACCACATCGCCGGGTTCTTTTATGGGCTCCCACCTCTGGACCGAGGCAACTCGAGCACGAAGTTGGCGAGGCGACGTGCCCAAGGATGCTGTAGGCTAAGTGTAGTAATGTTTGTCTCATGGGGTTGTGAAGTTGCCTTTTGATGGAGGAAATGAACTTGTAAATGAACTTGGGAATTTAGTAGCAAGCAAAGAATATGAGATGATGAAATTTCCCTACTCACAAAATGAACCTCTCTTTTCTCAAGAATGTGGCCGGCCTGTGCTAAATGAAGGAGGAGAAAAAATTATATCAAGGGGGGTGAGCACAACCAAGTGGGAAGGTAACCATAAGAAAAATGTTTGATGATAATCTAGCAATTATGTCACACCACCATCCAAATAAACTCTCATCTCATAAATGCAAAGGAATATGATTCAAAAAGAATCTAATAATGCAATAGCCACCATGATGTCTCCATTTACAAAAAACCCCTCCACAATTGCTAATTTGCAAATATGCAAATTAGCCCCTCCATCAGAAAAATCCGGCCGTGAAGGAACAAAGGAAAACTGGCCGAAACGGAATGCAAACTGGCAACTTCAAAAAACTGATCCCATAATAAATTACAGGAAAACCCCGCGACCGTATATACATACCCGCATTTGTATTCCGACCGAATACAAATACAATGAGACAAAATCTACACTGTACAATACTAGGATCCGACTTAAACCAAAGCCCGCTAGTATTATCTGTCCGATCATGATCCGTGCAATACCGCACGTATACGATCGAACCCTGCCATATCTCCATACGGCCTCTACAGCGTTTCGCCCGAAACTTGAGAAACTGTCTAAGGGGGACTCTAAAGACTCGTCAATACTTTGGCTGTGGATTTAACCACTAGCACGTCAGAGGTATTAGCCATACATAACGGGCTACCAGGTATTGATCAAAAGGGACGTCTGTGAGCGAACTCATCCTGACACCCTACTGAGCCTGTCAGTGACAATATCCGTATAGTCCGGTCCGTTCCTCTATGAGCATCGCATGGCGGGCCTAGGGGGTTGGTAAAAGTCAGACCCCCAAAAGCGGTACAAGTCGTGTCAGAGTGTAGCCCAGAACACCCTGAGATACTATTGGAATACCTACCAGTAAATCTCCTGCCTCGGCCGAGGGTTTTGTGTAATGGCTCTCCTAGACACAGCGCGACCTCACCCCCAATACCGGGAGAGACGAACCCCTGCAGATCCGCTCACTGCCTCCATGTGGCTCGGGACTGTACCCAACTAAAACCTGTTTGCACGACTCCTTTGAGCCGTGGTAGGGTAGTAATCAAAGTACAGTGGGAACTCACACGAGACAAATGACGATCTCAGGTCGATGAACTAACCTGTACACATGTCACCAGGGAACTGCTATCTGACGTCTGGTATAAGACCAATTAGCATGTTCCCGGCGAGTCCTGTCCGGTGTACTCATAACCCAATGAGCACCTGTATACATCTTAGGTGAACCAACTGACACCAGTGGCTTGTGAGACCGGCCACCGCCCCTCGTCGAGATCTCGACTGTATACACTAGTCTACTCTGGAGTATCGATGCCTTGTCTCGAAAACTCCCACGACTAGGGACCTTTTAAGGATGTGCTTATAGACCCCAGCTCCCACGTATATGATCGCCATCATACTGCTGGCCGTCAAGCAAGAATCCTAAAGACTCTATCAACGTGCAATAGTGACCTGTAAGGTCACCTGAAACAGTACACGATGATAAAGATAAGCCAGATAGCATACTATCATCTTGAGTAAGACTGTCTTACCGGCATAGGTCCTTCCTCAAGCATTGCAATCACGTACCTGTGAACCAATAATTGACTCTGAGGGTACTATCTCCAACAGAAATCCCTGGCCAGGGTTGCTGAGATTTATTGGTAAGTGTTATTAGTAGTTTCTCGAACTGTTATGGATCTCATATCGACATGACTTATCGGTTACTGGGGTCTGACGTTTACCATCCCTAAACTGGATATGCGACATATCAAGCGAAGAGACCGGACTGTACGGGAGTGTTACTGATTGGATTCGTAGGAGAATGTACATGCTTGCTTGTTGATCTTCTGATCGCTCAATACCCGGGTGGCCGTTACGTTTAGCAGACCACTTGCAGCTTGTGGGTGTTTGATATGATCATCACCTACTGCCGGAGTATTGACGAGTCTTTAGAGTCCTACACAGAGGTTTCCTTGCTCAAACGAAACGGAGTAGGAGCGCATATGTGATATGTGCAGGACCGAGATTGATGCGTGTATGTGATACCGCCTTCTATTCTCGCAATGTGTGATATGATTGGTTATATGTGATATAGCCGAGTTATCGGATCAAGCGTTGATTCGATAAGATGTTGCATTTCATATTAGTCGGTTATATGTGATATAGCCGGATTATTAAATCAAGAGTTGATTTGATAATTTAATGTATAATTATATATTTGATATATTATATTACATTAACTAATATTTAGCTCACTAATGATTTCTTCTTTCACTTGGTGTGCACATTGTATATATGTGATATGTATATTTGTGTACATGTATTGTGTCATGCTTGATGATACATACAAGATGGGTGCATGAGATTAATACCATACAAGGGTTAAATTAGGGTTTCTATTTATGTTAAGCTAATTCAAAAGAGATTGAGTTTGTTATGCTAAAATTTGGACAAAAGCTTTTGGATAAGCTTTGACAAAGTCAACTCTTTTGTCTAGTTAAAGATATTTATCAAACCCAACCCTTAACCATAGTGTGTGGTTTATTCTCTACATGAGTTTAGCATGATAGCTTTAACTCAACCATGGATGCAATAATTCATTGGGATGAATTATTCATGAGTTCTTCTTCTTCTTCTTTAAGCTCCATGAAAAGCTTTCTAGCTTCAATGGAGGTATGCGAAATAATGTGAGAAAATCAATTCTAAAGTGAGCCCAACTCCTACTTCTTCATCCTCTACCACTTGCCATGTAGTAGAGTGTGTTCTCTTCACAAAGTTCATGACCTAGTGAAGGAATAGCTTGAGTTAGTGTCTTCTCGACGTAGATCATTTTCGGCCTCGAAGTCATCGAAGCAAGCACGTTCATTTCTTCATAGAGCCTCTCTAGGGTCCGGAGTTTACGATCGCAGTGAAGGGGACTACTACACGGAGCTATTTGAAGCGAAGGACCGGTCTACAAAGGTTGTAATCCCTAACTCTTAGATGTAAAGTTGTTTACATGCATGTTTAATCCTAATACTCTAGTTAAGATCTTGGTTAGGGTTTGTTTAGCACCCCAAAAATATCAAAGTAGCATGATTGATGCTTGCCAAAACCTTCAAAAGGTGCTATGCTAACCCAACAGTGGTATCAAAGCCAAGCTAGAGGTTTAGGCGTTGTCTAGACGAAGTTAGAAGTCCGATCGAACCCCGAAACCCCGAAACAACCCCTTCTCTGGAAATTTTTTCAAAAGTTGAAATTTTTCTTATTAAAAATATTCAGAAAATCATGCAGGGAATTCTAAGAATTACTGTGAAGTACGAAACCATAACTCCATCAAGTGACCGCGGAACCACGGCCAAACCATGCGTTTGGCGGCGGTTCCGCGGCCAACTTTAGGAGTTAGGGGCTAATACTTCAGGGCTTTATTCTTGGGTACTTTTTCATGTTTCTGGGAATTTTTAATTCTACTCAAGTGTTGAGCTTTTTGGGAAACATTGGGAACTCGTTGATTCGATCGGAAAGTTTAACTCCGTTTAAGTTTTTCCGGGTAATTTAGAACGTGTTAAAAAGTTCGAACGGATATCAAAAACTCACTTTTTCCCCTGTCGGAAAACTTTCAAGTGTTGGATTTTTCCCTCAGTTTAAAACTTTCGGGAAATCATGCTAGCGTATCTGTGGACCCTCTAGAAGAACGTAACCTTAACTTGATTATGTAACCGTCAAAACTGCCGCAGAACCCTAAGGTTTGTGGTAGTTTAGCATTCCCACATGTGAGACGTTGGTTTGACCCTTCTACGGCTGGTTCATTGGGGCTGTGACATGTTCTGGGATTTTTGAACTCCGCTCAAGTGTTGAGCTATTTGGAAAATCTTGGGTGTTTGATTATTCGATCGGAAAGTTTAACATTGTCTATTTATCTGGAATGTGATACAATATGTGGAATTCATGAAGTTAGGCATGAAATGCGAAGTATGTGAAATTTTGTATTTAAGATGTCTAAAGTGATTATGGATTACAAATGTTGTAGTTTTACATTTTCTTTTCTGTGACCATAAGCGTAGTATGTGGTGTATCGCCGGCTTCTTTGCTATACATCAACGACAATCGGGATATGCATACTTGCTTACGTTGATGATATGAGATATTATGTGTTGCTGTGATATGTTATATTGGATCGTCGTGTTTTTGAATAGCCGGGGGTTTTATGTGAGATGAGGGTTTTTATTTTCATTCATGTAAAATTCAATTGTATGTAATATTCTTTTATTGGGTCACTTCCGAGTTGAGGATGATGTCACCATTGTATATTATTTACTTTTCCGCATTAGGATAGACCTAAGGCGGGGAGCACAAGTAACCGGGTTCTAGGGTCCAGTGGGAGACTATCTCGAGGAGTCGAGACCGGGTCTCCTAACTCTAGAACTGGCAAGGTTACTTGCCGCTCTCGTAGGGGTCTAGGGATGTGAGTTTGGCTATTCATCGCGACCGTAGAATCCGTATTTTATACTGGCTTGATATAAAACACGGAAATCCTTGTATATCCAACATTTCATATATGTTCTTCTGTTGCAATGTTCTGTGATGAGATCATATTACTGCCTGAGACGAATGTTTATATTATATATATGAGATATATGTTATATTGCTGATTTCGTTTCAAATGCGATGCTTGTGAAGCATAATAAAATGAGACTTCATTAATGAGATTAATGAAATAAAAGAAACCTAAAGATGTTGTAGAAACTTGTTTTAAAAACTGGTAGCTCTAGTTTTTGTTTTGCATAGAGGTATTCCTTGTAGAATATCCAGCACCTTATTCGATAAGGAAAGAGCCGAGATCCCTTCACCGGGAGTGACCTCTTTAGCGAAACTAGCAGATGCTACACACTCGATTTGTCTTTTGATTGCTTCTATAGTTTTTGCTTTGCATAGTGGTATTTTTGAAATATCCTGCACCTTATTCGATAAGGAAAGAGCCGATGATCCCTTCACCGGGAGTGACCTTTTTAGCAAAACTAGTAAAAGCCTAAAAAACACTTCATTTAAAATCACTCGATTCTACGACGATATCAAGTTCATTACGCAAAAAGGTTTTCTTAAAAACCTGTCATAGCCCTCTGTCATTTTAGGAAGTAGAGTACTTAGTATTCGTGCTGCGTATGTTGACTATAGTTGACGCGTAGTGTACGGTAGCTAAGTGATGTCTTCCTACACAGCATATAATGCGATTAATTAGGACAGTCATGTGATTATGTCGATCATAGTTGAGAGTCATGTGGGTGGGTCTAATTAATCATGAAATGACGGAAAGAACTTGACTAGTGCTTATGATATGTTGACCATAGTTAAGGTCATAAGTACCAGGGGCAAAATATTATCGGGAATTTCAAGTGTTGAAATTTGCAATGAGATTGCATACCTTCTATGAGATAGTTAGATCCCGATACCCACTGCGAGTAAGAGTTACTCCTGGGAGAGTTTTACACATTACAATTAGCCGATCAAGTAGGTGTCTAGAAAGGTATTAACGGGGTTACGCCCCTGGGAAAACGAGGTTTATTTTAATTAGGTCCATGCGAAAGCACGGGGAACCTCCCTCAAAGTACCGACACTGGCCTGGCTAAATGATTGGCGAACTTGTAGAGTATAATTAATCCCGGCTAGTCTTACCTTTTAGGGTTTGATGGAAGATTTGACTAAAACAGTGGGAGACATCCTGATTAGATATATTAATAACCAATCTAATCTTGCAAGAGCATACGCTGAGTGTTTTCTTCTCTCTCTCTCCAGGTAGCGACCATATCACGCCTTAATCAAGATAATAATACGGATATATTGACCGAACCCGCTTATTATACCGCGCTAGGGAACGTTGGTCCCACTCCAACTTATAATTGTTATAAGACCGAGAAGGAAATAGGGGATCACCAGAATTCCCGTGCCGCCCAAACAAAGATAGTACATGCTGATGCATTTTCTTCGGGTGTGTTCATTACCGAGAACCATTTCTCAGTATCCTTTAAGTCCTGGGTATGAGATACCGGATCAGGATCCCGCAAATGTAATTTGTTACATGGGCTACAGATAGGTAAAGAGCTGAGAATAGTTGATAAGTTTCAAGAGTTGGAAATGATGCAATTGTTGCAGCCAAATCTGTTGGCAGTTATCACCCTGTATTACCAGAATACATTGATTCTGAATGAATATTATTAAATACCGAACCTGATATACAACATCATATCGGTATCTTTATTTAATAAAGAAGGATATAATTTTGTATTGTTGGATAATCTTTTGAACATTTGCTATATCAAGAGTTGATCAGTTCAGGCACGTTATCTAAAAGCATAGAAGTTCTAAATCAAACCATAGTTCTTAATGTACAGAACACACACTAGAGGAAGAGTTCAGAAATGAACGGATCCTTCTTAAGGTTTTGTAGATTAGGTCATATCAATGTGACCCAACTAGCTAAGTTATATTTAGATGCGTATTTAAATTAGTTTGAATTTACATCTTGTGAAACTTGCCAGTCATGTCACAAAGATATGATGACCATAGCTCTGTTTATTGGAAACAGAGAAAGAGTTAGTGAACTCTTGGGATTGACACATACTGATGTATGAAAGTCCCCTGTCTACATATGCCAAGACCGGTTCTTTGTACTTCATTACATTCACTGATGATCTCTCAAAATTCTGACATATGTTCCTGTTGAAACAGAAATCCGAAGCTTTTGAGATATTCACAGAATATAAGTTAGAGGTAGAGAACCAAAAACGGGTATAAGTATTATGTCCTTTGATGTGATTAAGGAAGAGAATACTTGAGCACGGAATTCCTGGAGTATTCTAAAGGAGAATGAGATTCTCTCTCAGCATTACTCCTCCGTATACACCACAGCATGTCGGTGTATCGGGACGGAGTAATCACACCCTATGTGATATGGTGTGCTCTATGATGAGTACTACTGAGTTGTCTATTTTCTTTTGGGGTTATGCACTTGAGAAGTTGCATACCTATTGAATAGGGTTCCAACCAAATCAGATGCCTACCATTCCATATGTGATATGGTATGGAAAGGCCCATCTCTTAAGGATGTTAAGATTTGGGGTTGTCCAAAGTAAAATCGGGACAAACTCGAGGCAAGGTCAGTTCTGTGGAAGTTTGTTGGATATCCCAAGCATTCGCAAGGGAATATCTTCTACTAAACTGGGGAGCAAAAGATGTTTTGTTTCTCAGCATGCCACCTTTTGGAAAGGGAATTTCTTGTGAAGAAATTAGTGGTCATAAGGTAGAACTGGAAGTAGTTCCAGCTAAAACAAACTGCAGCTGATGATTTGGTAGAACCGGAGCAACGAATCTCAGCCTCTCCGCCGATCTGGTAGGGTTTCTCATCCACCTGAGAGATACTTCGGTTTCTCTATGACAGTGGGAGCAAGGGTTGCATCATGAGATGATGACCCAAGTAGTTTCGAGCAGGCCATCAGGAGTGAGGACTCTGTGAGTATGGCTGGATGCTAAGCGATCTGAGATAGAATCCTTATACACCAACAAAGTATGGACTTTGGATGCTTTATCTGAAGAGTTAAATCCCAATCAGGAGCAAGTATATCTTGAGAAGATTACTTAGTGTACATGGAAAAGTTGAGACTTTCAAAGCTATGCTTAAGTCCATCCAGATCCTACTTGCCACTGCTACATACCATGACTACGATATCTGGCGGTTGGGTGTCATGACTGCTTTTCTAAATGATGATTTAGAAGAGAGTGTCTATAAGTATACAGCCAGAGGGCTTCGTAGACAGTGGGAGCAGCGGAAACGTGTGCAAGTTGTTTTATGCGATAAATCAGGCATCGCGGAGTTGGAACGTCTGTTTTGATGTGGTAGTCAAAGAGTTTGACTTCATCAAAATGGTAGATGAACCAAGTATATACAAAAAGGTAGTAGGGAGTATGGTGGTGATCCTCGTATAGTACGTGGATGACATACTCTTGATAGGGAAGAAGTTTCCTATACTATGCTCGGTCAATCTCCTCTTATCACAAAGATTCTCCATATAGGATCAAGGTGATACCTCCTAAATCCTGGGTTATGGATCTATGAGATAGATCTAATTGGATGTTAGGATTCTCACTAATTATAGTGAGATGGTATCAATCGATCCTGGGGAAAATCATTGGAAAGGTTCCAGGGTGATAAGGACGACTGAATGTCAGTCACAGGCATTGTCTTTACCCTCAGTGGAGGGACGGTATGTTGGAATAGTTCCAAACTAGATACCGTGACTTACTAGACGATTAAAGGCAAAATACATCGTTACCAAGGATGCTACCAAAGAGGCTGTCTGGATATATATGAGTTCATGAGATGAATTTCGTTCCTACCATTGTGTGACAATGGAGTTGTGGCTTAGGCCTAGGAACCCCCGTCCCATCTGTGATCCAGACATATTCTTAGGCAGTATCACCTGATCATGGAGATGGTTGATCTCCAGGGAGATCGAGGTTAGGAGAGTAGACTCAGAGAACAACAACGCGGATCCACTCACAAAGGCATATTTCCCAGTAGAGACTTTTATGGGATGGTTGAGAATGAGATACTTCAACCATAGCTGATTGTTGGGTATGCGATACCACAACAGATGGCCCTAGTGCAAGTGGGAGATTGTTAGTAATATGTATGCCCTAGAGGCCATTACTGTACATACGATGTATATTGTAGTGGATGCTTTGACATATATAGGGAGGTCTTTCTTGCTCGACATGATAGTATGCTATCTGGTTGCTCTTTATCTTAACATGTGCTCTGATTGTCTCTATGTTATATGTTGATAAAGCCCTTAAGATGAGTACTTGACTACCAGGATTATGATGCAGATCATACTAGTGGGGACAATGTAGCGCTAAGTACATCCTTCAAATGTTCCTAGTCGTGGGAGTACCGAGACAGGGCATCGATATTCCAGAGTAAACTAGCGTATGCGCTTCTTGACCCATATGATGGGCGATGGATGATCCCATATCCATGGGTGTTTGACATCAGAGAAGGTATACGGGTGCTCAGTGGAGACTGGGTACACTGGACGGATTCGCCAAGAACTCCTAAATGGTATTATACCTCACGTCAGATGGCAGTTCTCTGGTGATACTGGTACAGGTTAGTCTGTAGACCCGAGATCGTCATAGAGTCTTGTGTGATTCCTATTGTGCTTTGATTTCCACCTCACCACGTCCATGGGGGTATGCAAAACGGTGGCTTTTGGGTACAGTCCCGAATCACATGGAGGCAATGAGTGATAGGAGGGGTTTCGTCTCTCCCGGTATAGGGAGTTGATGTTGCGCTGTGTTCGATTGGCTATAACTGGAAATCTCTGGCCAGGGTTGCTGAGATTTACTGGTAAGTGTTATCAGTAGTTTCTCGAAGTGTTATGGACCTCATATCGACACGACTTATCGATTACTGGGGTCTGACGTTTACCACCCCTAGACTGGATATGCGACATATCAGACGAAGAGACCGGACTGTACGGGAGTGTTACTGATTGGATTCGCAGGAGAATGTACAGGCTTGCTTGTTAATCTTCTGATCGCTCAATACCCGGGTGGCCGTTACGTTTAGCAGACCGCTTGCGGCTTGTGGGTATTTGATATGATCATCACCTACTGCCGGCGTATTGACGAGTCTTTAGAGTCCTACACAGAGGTTTCCTGGCTTAAGCGAAACGGAGTAGGAGCGCATATATGATATGTGCAGGACCGAGATTAATACGTGTATGTGATACCGCATTCTATTCTCGCAATGTGTGACATGATTGGTTATATGTGATATAGCCGAGTTATCGGATCAAGCGTTGATTCGATATGATATTGCATTTCATATTATTCGGTTATATGTGATATAGCCGGATTATTAAATCAAGAGTTGATTTGATAATTTAATGTATACTTATATTTTTGATATATTATATTATATTAACTAATATTTAGCTCACTAATGATTTCTTTTCTCACTTGGTGTGCACATTGTATATATGTGATATGTATATTTGTGTACATGTATTGTGTCATGCTTGATGATACATACAAGATGGGTGTATGAGATTAATACCATACTAGGGTTAAGTTAGGGTTTCTATTTATGTTAAGCTAATTCAAAAGAGATTGAGTTTGTTATGCTAAAGCTTAGACAGAAGCTTTTGGATAAGCTTTGACAAAGTCAACTCTTTTGTCTAATTAAAGATATTTATTAAGCATGATAGTTTTAACTCAACCATGGATGCAATAATTCATTTGGATGAATTATTCATGAGTTCTTCTTCTTCTTCTTCAAGCTCCATAAAAAGCTTTCTAGCTTCAATGGAGGCGTGAGAAATAATGTGAGAAAATCAATTCTAAAGTGAGCCCACCTCCTACTTCTTCATCTTCTACCACTTGTCATGTAGTAGAGTGTGTTCTCTTCACAAAGTTCATGACCTAGTGAAGGAATATCTTGAGTTAGTGTCTCCTCGACGTAGATCATTTTCGGCCTCGAAGTTATCGAAGCAAGCACGCTCGTTTCTTCATAGACCCTCTCTAGAGTCCAGAGTTTACAATCGCAGTGAAGGGGACTACTACATGGAGCTATTTGAAGTGAAGGACCGGTCTACAAAGGTTGTAATCCTTAACTCTTAGATGTAAAGTTGTTTACATGCATATTTAATCCTAATACTCTAGTTATGATCTTGGTTAGGGTTTGTTTAGCACCCCAAAAATATCAAAGTAGCATGATTGATGCTTGCCAAAACCTTCACAAGGTGCTATGCTAACCCAACAGTTTCTTTGGAGAGAGTGATTCCTGAGCAAGCGGGTAAATTATCACGCTTAGAATCTTCCATACTAAACCTCTTTAGTATGGTGTCAATGTATCTGGATTGGGACAATGCCAACATCGCTTAGATCTATCTTTATAGATCTTAATCCCCAGGATGTAGGAGGCATCACCAAGATCTTTCATGGAGAACTTGTATGATAAGAAGAGCTTGATCGAGTGTAGTATAGGAACATCATTTCCTATCAAGAGTATGTCATCCATGTACAATACGAGGATAACAACCCTACTCTCTACAACCTTCTTGTATATACAAGGTCCATCTATATTTTTGATGAAATCAAACTCTTTGATAGCTTCATCGAAACAGATGTTCCAGCTCCGCGATAGCTGCTTTAATCCGTAGATTGATTTAAGTAGCTTGCACACGCTTCCGCTGCTCCCACTGTCTACGAAGCCCTCTGGCTGTGTCATGTACACACTCTCTTCTAAATCACCATTTAGAAAAGCGGTCTTGACATCTATCTGCCAGATTTCATAGTCATGGTATGCAGCAATAGAAAATAGGATCCTGATGGACTTAAGCACAGCGACAGGAGAAAATGTTTCATCATAATCGACACCTGGTTGTTGATAAAAACCGTTTGCTATAAGTCTAGTTTTGAAAGTCTCAACTTTTCCATCTACACCAATTTTCTTCTTAAAGATTCACTTGCTCCCGATAGGTTTTACCTCTTCATGAGCAACTTCCAAAGTCTATACTTTGTTGGTGTACATGGATTCCATCTCAGATCGCATAGCATCCAGCCATTTCACAGAGTCCCCACTTGTGATGGTCTGCTCGAAACTAGTTAGGTTATCATCTTCCATGATGCAATCCTCGCTCCCACCGTCTATGAGAAAACCGCTGTATCTCTCAGGTGGGTGAAGAACCCTCCTAGATTTGCGGAGTGGCTGAGTTTCGTCGGGGACTATTGAATCCTCTGGTAGGACTATTGAATCCTCCGGTTCTACCAAATCGTCAGTTATAGTTTGTGTTGCCGGAACTTCTTCCAGTTCTACCTTATTATCACTAATTTCTTTCATAAGAAATTCTTTTTCTAAAAAGGTGACATATTGAGGAACAAACCTTTTGTTCCTCAGTGTGGTAGAAAATATATCCATATGAATCCTTGGGATATCCCACAAACTTGCACAAAACGAACCTTGCCTCGAGCTTGTCCGGATTCTGCTTTTTAACATAGGTCGGACAACCTCATATCTTAACTCGTTTAAGAGATGGTCTCTTCTCATTCCATATCTCATATGGAGGGGTAGGCACGGATTTGGTCGGAACCCTATTCAATAGGTATGCAGCTGTCTCAAGTGCATAACCCCAAAAGGAAATAGGTAATTCAGCAACACTCATCATAGAGCGCACCATATCTAATAGGGTGTGATTTTTACGCTCCGAAACTCCATTGTGCTATGGTGTATACGGAGGAGTAAACTGAGAGAGAATCTCATTCTCTTTTAAGTAGTCTCTGAATTCCGCGCTCAAGTATTCTCCTCTCCGATCAGATCGTAAGATTTTAAAACTTTTACCCATTTGGTTCTCTACTTCGTACTTATATTTCTTGAATTTCTCAAAAACTTCAGATTTGTGTTTCAACAAGAACACATGTACGAATCTTGAGAGATCGTCGGTGAATGTAATGAAGTATGAGGAACCATTCCTGGCATGTCTAGACATATGACCGCATACATCACTATTTATCAGTCCCAAGAGTTCAGTAGTTCTTTCTCCGTGTCCAGTAAACGGAGTTTTGGTCATCTTGCCTTTGAGACATGACTCGCAAGTTTCATAAGATATAAATTCGAACTGATTCAAATATCCATCTTTATGCAACTTAGCTAACCTTGTCGCATTGATATGACTTAGTCTACAGTGCCACAAGAAGGCTTCGTTCATTTCTGAACTTTTCCTCTTGTGTGTGTTCTGTATATTTAGAACCGTGGTTTGATTCATAACGTATATACCATTACATAACGTACCAAACACAATCAACACTTGATTTAGGAAAATGTTCATAACATTATCCTCTAATGCAAAGTTATATCCTTCTTTACGCAACAAAGAACCTGATATAATATCGCACATCATGTTTGGTACGTAATAACAGTCGTTCAGAATCAATGTATTACCATTTGGTAATACAAAGGTGATATTCACCAACTGCTTTGGCTGCAACAATTGCTCCATTCCCAACTTTAGAGACATATCACTCTTTTCCAGTTCTCTATCTCTCTTTAACCCATGTAACAAATTACATCGTGGGATCCTGATCCGGTATCCAATACCCAGGACATAGAGCAAACTGAGAAACAGTTCTCGGTTACGAACACACCCGAAGACGATACATCAACATGCTTATTCTTCGTTCGGATTGCGTAGGAATCCTGATATTCGCTTATTCCTTGCTCAGACTTATGACAATTATAAGAAAAAACGGAACCAACGTTTCCCAGCTCAGTATAATAAGCAGGTTCGGTCAATACATCCATATTATTATCTTGATTAAGGTGTGTCATTGGTCGCTACATGGAGAGATAGAGAAGGAAACGGTTTAGCGTGCGTTCTTTACAAGATTAGATTGTTTATTATCTTATCTAATCAGGATGGCTCCCACTGTTTTTATCAAATCTTCCTTCAAACCATAAAAGATAAGATTAGCCGGGACTAATTACACCCTGCAAGTTCGCCAATCGTTCATCCAGGCAGGTATTTGTCACGCCCCGCTTCCCAATGTACGGGTAATGAGACGTGACTGGGCTTGCTACTTATTTACTCAGAAGTAAACACGCTAAGCGTAACTAAGCAATATAATATAAATATACACAAGAAGACATGAAATGTAAATGAACAGTAACTTTTATTTATTAAACATTTCTTTACAATACAACTGAAAAGTAAATACAATGATGAAAGCAATACCTAAACAATGACATGAACATGAAAGTAAAGTATATACAAGAGTCTAGAGCTCAGGGTGCTCGCTGAACTGATCCAAGTCCTCTGAACTGGGCTCTATCTCCAGTGAGTCGGATCCACCTGACAACATTCCAAATAAAGAAGAGAGAAGGAATGTCGTCAGCGAACAATCGCTCGATAAGTCCCAAAGAAAGATAAAAATAGAATAAATAGATAAGAAAGAATATAACTGTATAATATTTGATTGTTATGTTAACGCAGTTGTTTGTAGCTTGGTACAGAATATGCCAGTGTATACGAGAGGAGTCCAACTATTCCGTGGACTAAGGTATACGAAGCACAAGGAACCGTTAAGCCATGGAACAATAATAATGGATATTCAGGTTAGGTGTATTAAAGTGACCGTTTCGTGTCTCTTCTAACACATTCCGTACCAGTCTACCCCTTTAAAATCCCGTAATGTATTATGTATTGATATATATTGTTTTGTTTAATAGATGTACGACTTGCCGAAACCATGATATCAGTAGTTCATATAAACGAAACGGATAATCATGTAATCAGAGTATATCCATGGTTCGGTTCAGTCGAGTCATGTTGATATAGATTGAATTCTGGTATAAATGGATTCATGTTGAATTGGAGTTATACTTGAATCATATTCAAGGATAGATAGATTTATTGATTTAAGATTAGACTGAGACTTTGTCTGAGTCAGACACTTTAAAACGAATTGAAGTCCTGAATTAGTTTTTGGAGTTATCGATAACTGCTACACATGAACGGAAGGATTTGTGTCCTTTTCCAAGACAATTACCGTATTGATAACACCGTTTTTAGTTTGTCTACCTTAGATAGGAAAGCACCCATATTCTCCGGCTCCCTGAGACTCAAGAGAACTGGTCCCGCTTAAACCTATATTTTCTAGGCTCCTTATTGTAAATTAATATAACTTGAGGGGGTTTTATGAAAAATAGTTTTGATATATTCTCAAAATAAAGCTCCAGTATTTATTGATCGTCTTTAGGGTTTTCATGTTATAATTTTAATAAAATGAAATATGCTAGAAGATATAAACCTAATTTTGAATAGTATATGGTATTTTCTTATAATTTGACTTGTATTGAAAGTGATGGTATTTTCATGATCATTTGTGATTCTTTTATTTTGATTAGAAAATATGGTATATATATTATATTTAAAATATATATTTTTATAATATATATATATAATTATAAAAAATAGGATTTATTTATTAATAGAAATTACGTTTTCTTAGAAATTGTAATAAAAATTCCATCGAGATCGAATACTCCGTGAGGAGATCTGCATCTCGCTCTACTGGTCTCGAGGACATACGATAACCCGCACCATCCTGATCGGGTTCCCGAAAATGGGTTGTAGAGGCTTATTTGCAGGAATTAATTAAAACAATTTAAAGAATACGGATTTTGATAGTTTATGGTATTTTAATGTAAATTGTGTTTTGTCCCACAAAAATTGTTACAGAAGCCATCGTGCTATATCAAGATGAGTGTTGTGATGAGGTGGGTTATTAGCTCGTGAGTTTTCAAAGGTAATATGAGCAAAATGATAAAGCAATGTCGTATGTAAACTTGATGGTATTTTACCGAAAAGGTGAAATAGAATTTGTTTAATATTAAATTTTGAATTGAAACTTGGTAAAATTGTTGTTTTATGGTTGCTAAACAATATATGAATAGATGGTTAATTTGTTATTAAGAAAAATTGTGTTTTGTTGAAATTAGAATCGGAAGTCGGAATAACTCTGCTTCCGACGAGTTTTGAAAGGAAATCTTTTTGGGAGGTGAAAAAGAGAGAAGAGAAAGGACTTACTGGTTGATTATAGAGAGGGGAGGTAAACGAATATTTCGAAAGTATCGTGGAGTCGCGTCGTCGCCGGATTTGTTCCGAAATGTCGCCGGAATTTTGACCTTGGCTAACTCCACTTGTACAACTTTTGAACTTGGAAAATTTAGAGAGTTTTGGCAAAAGATTTCTGAATGAGGAGGGATATGGTGTAGGGTGGTTTTTATAGGGGAAATTAGGATTTAGGGTATTGAAATGAGAATTAAAAATCCATTAAAATTTGGTTTTAAGGCTCATTTTAATTGTATGGAAATGTGCAGGGAAATCAAATAGACTAGGCTTAGTAGGGTAAGCCAAGGGGTGCTAGGCTTAAAATAATTGAAGCATTAGGGACCAGGGGGGCCCGGCGGCACCGGCCCAGAGGCGAATCTCGCCGGCCACTTGGTGGGGTCTGGGTGTGGGATTGATGCCACGTGTTGGTGTCGTTTCATATATCTCAGTGCACATATTTAATTACTATAATTTTTCATTTTTTCGTGTTTTGCACGTGTAAACTTTTGTGCTTCCAAAAAGTTTAAAATAAAAATCAGCAAAAATATTATGTGGCTGAGGGGATTCGAACACAGGGGCTACGTCACAGTAGTACAAGGGTTTACCAATGGGCTACAAGTGTTTTCTTGCTGTTGAAAAGCAAATCAAATTTATAACTTGTGCTCAGGTCTTACAAATACTCCATTTCTATATTAACTTTAAAAAATTTCTGTACATTAAAACAGGGTCGTTACATTCTGCTCTCGTTACAAAAATTTCGTTCTCGAAATTTACAATTATTTAAGGACTAATTTACAAATAAGTGAGGGTATCTTGCACGCATATCGTCTTCTCTTTTCCACGTTAATTCTCCTGGTGTGTCTTTTCTCCACATTACCCAGACCAAGTTTACTTCATTGTTCTGAAGTGACTTCACCTTTCTGTACAGGATTTCAACGGGTTGTTGCTCACAAGATAGATCCGTCTGTACAGCGAGCTCGGAGTGACCAAGAATGTGACTGGGATCACTCACATACCTTTTGAGTTGGGATATGTGGAACACATTGTGCACATCTTTCAATGAGGGTGGAAGTGCCAAGCGATAAGCCACTTCTCCGATTCGTTCTAGTATGTCGAACGGTCCAATGTAACTCGGACTTAGCTTACCCCGCATTCTAAAGCGAATCACTCCACGGTTTGGTGAGATCTTTAAAAAGACATGATCTCCCGGTTGGAACTCCAGGTGACGGCGCTTTGCATCAGCCCAGTGCTTCTGTCGGTCTTGGGCTATGCGCATTCTTTCCCTGATAGTGCGAACTATATCTACAGTTGCTACTATCATCTCAGGTCCAAGGAGTTCTCTATCTCCGATATCATTCCAACTTAATGGTGAACGACACTTCTTTCCATATAGAGCTGTAAAGGGTGCCATTCCAATACTTGTTGGTAGCTGTTGTTGTATGAAAACTCCACAAGATGTAGGTGATCTTCCCATGATCCTCCGAAATCTAACATACAAGCTCTTAGCATATCTTCAAGTATCTGAATCGTTCGCTCAGACTGTCCATTTGTTTGTGGATGGTAAGCTGTGCTAAAGTTTAGACTTGTTCTTAAGCTAGCTTGCAAATTCTGCCAAAATTGCGATCGGAATTTGGTGTCACGATCGGAGACAATGCAAACCGGTACTCCATGTAATCTCATGATCTCCTCCATGTACATCTTTACTAATGTCTTGGTAGATTGGCCAACTCGAAAGAGAATAAAATGAGCCGACTTTGTGAGTCGATCCAGAATAACCCATACCGCATCGTTACCTTTCGTGCTGCGAGGAAGAGCAGTCACGAAGTCCATGGTGATGTGTTGCCACTTCCATTCTGGAATAGGTAACGGTTGAAGTAAACCAGCAGTCCTGTGATGTTTAGCTTTCACTTGCTGACACACCAAACATTTAGCTACGCTTCTGGATACTTCACGCTTCATTCCATGCCACCAATAATGTTGTAGCAGATCTTTGTACATCTTTGTACTACCAGGGTGTACTGAATAGGGAGAGCTATGAGCTTCTTTCATCAATTCTTTCCGAACAGAACCTTGTGGTACACACAATCTAGTGCCGTATCTCAAAGATCCGTCTTCATGGATGATGAAGTCTATTCTAAGTCCACTTTCTACTTGTTCTCTGATCTTTTGCAATTTGGCATCACTTACTTGAGCTGTTTTGATCTGATCGACAATGGTAGATTGAACCTGTAAGTTCATCAAACTTGAAGTTTTACCTGGCATGACTAATTCTATCTCCATCTGATGCAAATCTTGTTGAAGCTTCCACTGTGCGGTGAGATTCATTGATAATGGTTGGCGACTAAGTGCATCAGGTACTACATTTACCTTTCCTGGATGATATTGTAGGTTGATGTTGAAGTCCGCCATGAATTCTAACCATCTTCTCTGCGCATATTCAACTCTTTCCGAGTAAACACATATTTCAGACTCTTATGGTATGTGTATATGTCCACTCGTTCTGCAAGAAGATAATGGCGCCAAATTTTAAGAGCAAAGATAACGGCTGCCAACTCCAAATCATGTGTCGGATAGTTGCACTCATGAACTTTCAGCTGTCTTGATGCATAAGCTATAACTTTACCGTGCTGATGTAGAACACATCCTAATCTCTTACCGGATGCATCACAATGCACTGCGAAAGCTCCAGATTTGTCCGGTATGACGAGAATATGCGCTGATGTCAATCTTGACTTAAGTTCTACGAAAGCTTGTTCGTATGCTTTTAACCACACGAATTCTTCATCTTTACGCATGAGCTTGGTCAGGGGTGTTGCAATCTTCGAAAATCCTTCAATGAATCTTCTCTAATATCCTGCTAAACCCAAGAAACTACGATGTCCATCACTGACTTCGGTGTCAGCCATTCGCTTACTGCTGATACCTTAGCTGGATCTACAGAGATTCCATTGCATAATACAATATGTCCGAGAAAACCGACTTGATCTAGCCAAAATTCACACTTGCTGTACTTGGCATATAGTTGATGTTATCATAAAGTTTCCAGGACAATTCACAGGTGCTCGGTATGTTCTTTCCGAATCTTAGAATACACAAGGATGTCGTCGATGAAGATGACAACAAACTTGTCTAGGTACTCTCGGAAAACTTGATTCATTAGGTTCATGAATATAGCTGGTGCGTTGGTCACTCCAAATGGCATCACAAGAAACTCATAATGACCATAGCGAGTCCTGAATGCCGTCTTCGGAATATTAGACTCTTTAATCTTCACCTGATGATATCCTGAACGAAGATCTAACTTGGAGAAAATGCAAGACCCACTTAACTGATCGAACAGATCGTCGATGCGCGGAAGTGGATACTTGTTCTTTATAGTTACTTCGTTCAGAGCTCTATAATCAATGCACATTCAATATGAACCTTCCTTCTTCTTCACAAGTAGAACCAGCGATCCCCAACTTGAAGTGCTGGGACGAATCCATCCTTTCTTCAATAATTCGTCCAACTGAGTTCGGATTTCTTTCAAACCTTCGGGGCTCAAATGATATGGAGCTTTGATCATCGGTTGTGCTCCAGGTACTAAATCAATGCTAAATTCAAGAGCTCGATCGCGAGGTAAACCTGATATGTCTTCAGGAAATATATCATCGAACTCTCGAACTATCTCTGGCTTGTCTTCTTCCACCTGTAGAGTTGTAATCACTTCCTTCATCGGTTTTGCTTTGTATGTGCTTGGCTCCAGGGAACGGTCTCCACTTTTGAAATAAAAGACCGGATATTCTGGAATCTCGAACACTAACTTTCTTTGACGACAGTCAATGGTAGCATAGAATGTTCCTAACCAATCCATACCCAAAACGATATCAAAATTCGGTATGTCCAGCACCTTGAAGTCAACATAGAATTCTCTGCTGTAGACGCCCACTGGAAACAGGTCATATCCCATTATTTCCTTTAGAACGCCATTCCCTGAACTAACATTCCAGCTGGATACAAATGGTTTGACTGGAATCGCATGAGTTCGGACGAACCGTTGCGACATAAAGCAATGAGATACTCCAGTATCGAAGAGTGCTAGTGCAGGATGTGAGGCTACTAAGATCGTACCTAAATTATGTGCGATAGGTTTTAGGTATAAGAAAAAGATATATGGGTATATATAAAGATTGGAAGAAAGCTTGAAAGAAAAGAGTTACCAGTGATGACTTGGCCAGTGGCTTCAGTTCTTCCACGGTCATTGTGAAAGCCTGTCGCTTCGGTACATTCCTCCTTCCTGGAGGAGCATTCCTCTGTCCGTTCCTCTGTATTTGAGGTAAGTTCTTTTATGCTTGATGGAACTGACGAGGAGGAGGTGCAGTCGGTCCATGAGGAGGTGGAGCTAGGAGAGCAAGACGTGGAGCAGGTGCCTGGATAGCTGGCTGCTGCGGATAGGTAATTGCCGGTCTGGGTGCAGCATTTGGATTGAGTCTACGAGGACAAGACCCAATATCATGTATGGATGAGCCACAGGCTAAGCAAAGGCGATTAGCACGCCTACAATCCTTCACCTGGTGTCTATCCCTCCTACAGTAGGTGCAAAAGGCTGGACTGGGCCGGTTGAATGGTACTCCCGGTCTCTTGGGTACAAAAGGTGGCCTTGTAGAGGCTCCTCCTGCCATCTGAGTGGCAGGGCGTTTTACTCCGGCAGATTGGGGTCTGCCCTTCATCTTTACTACCGCCTCATATCGACGAGCAGCTTTCAGAGCCAGTTCGTGGGTTGGGAAATCTCCTGTAGCTAAGGCAACTTGGATCTCCGGATCTATCCCTTACTGAAATCGTCTACACCTGATCTCAGCAGTCGGAATAAGGTGTGCCGCGAACCTGTTACGGTCTTGTGTTAGATGTGTAGTATGTGATATTATAAAATCGAATATTTGAGATATATCTTTACCTGCTTAATATAGTGAACTCGGTATCATACTCATCCACCGATTTGCTCCATATAGAGCCTTGTTGTAAATGGATGAATTGCTGCTCCATGTCGAATCGGACAGTCTTGGGAAAATACTTCGCGTCGAACATGTCGCGAAAAGTTTTTCATTCGATAGGTTGGGCAAGACGGCTTTCTTCTGTCTTCCACCATACTCGGGCGTTGTCGGTGAGTTGTAGCTTTGCAACCTATACCCAAACGATCTCTGGCACTTGTGCTGCTACCAAATCGTTCTCAATACTCTGAGCCCATTCATCAGCTTCCAAAGGGCTCTCTTTTCTAGAAAATTGCTTCGGGTGCAATGCACAGAATTGCTTCACTCCGGGTGCTTCCGCTTCTAGATGGTTCAATAATATAGCAGTCTGTTTCTGCTGTCCTTCTAGGAGGTTTCGGATTGCCTCAAGCAATACCGTTTGCTCATTGATCGAAGCTGCAACGGTAGGCGTAAGTGTTAGAGGTGGTGGTGTGTTGTTGAAATTTGTGCTGGTATTGTTTGGAGAATCCATAACCTTGAAAGAAAAAATAGGATTAGGATAAATTCAAAGAATATGAAATTATAAGATTTAAGGAATATGAAATGTAAAGAATGATTTTAGCTGCTTATTCTTGTGTTATATTGCTTAGGACTTCATACAGAATTGACCTGCATGTCCATGCAGAACAGACCTGCATGGGCCGCTAACAAAACCTGTCGCGCCCCGCTTCCCAGTGTACGGGTAATAAGACGTGACTGGGCCCGCTACGTATTTACTCAGAAGTAAACACGCTAAGCGTAATTAAGCAATATAATGTAAATATACACATGAAGACATGAAATATAAATGAACATCAACTTTTATTTATTAAAAATTTCTTTACAATACAACTGAAATTAAATACAATGATGAAAGCAATGACTAAACAATGGCATGAACATGAAAGTAAAGTATATACAAGAGTCTAGAGCTCAGAGTGCTCGCTGAACTGATCCAAGTCCTCTGAACTGGGCTCTATCTCCAGTGAGTTGGATCTACCTGACAACATTCCAAAGAAAGAAGAGAGAAGAAATGTTGTCAGCGAACAATCGCTCGGTAAGTCCCAAAGAAATATAAAAATAGAATAAACAGATAAGAAAGAATATAACTGTATAATATTTGATTGTTATATTAACGCAGTTGTTTGTAACTTGGTACATAATATGCCAGTGTATACGAGAGGAGTCCAACTATTCCGTGGACTAAGGTATACGGAGCATAAGGAACCGTTAAGCAATGGAACAACAGCAATGGATATTCAGGTTATGTGCATTAAAGTGACCGTCCCGTGCCTCTTCTAACATATTCCGTACCAGTCTACCCCTTTAAAACCCTGTAATGTATTATGTATTGATGTATATTGTTTTGTTTAATAGATGTACAACTTGCCAAAACCATGATATCAGTAGTTCATGTAAACGAAACGGATAGTCATGTAATCAGAGTATATCCATAGTTCGGTTTAGTCGAGTCATATTGATATAGATTGAATTCTGGTATAAATGAATTCATGTTGAATTGGAGTTATACTTGAATCATATTCAAGGATAGATTGATTGATTGATTTCAGATTAGACTGAGACTCTGTCTGAGTCAGACACTTTAAAACGAATTGAAGTCCTGAATTAGATTTTGGAGTTATCGATAACTGCTGCACATGGACGACAGGATTTGTGTTTTTTTCCAAGACAATTACCGTATTGATAACACCGTTTTTAGTTTGTCTACCTTAGATAGGCAGGCACCTATATTCTCCGGCTCCCTGAGGCTCGAGAGAACTGGTCCCGCTTAAACCTATATTTACCAGGGTCCTTATTGTAAATTAATATAACTTGAGGGGGTTTTATGAAAAATAGTTTTGATATATTTTCAAAATGAACATCATGTATTTATTTATCGTCTTTAGGGTTTTCATAGTTGTAATTTTTATAAAATGAAATATGCTAGTGGATATAAACCTAATTTTGAATAGTATATGGTATTTTCTTGTAATTTGACTTGTATTGAAAGTGATGGTATTTTCATGATCTTTTGTGATTATTTTCTTTTGATTAGAAAATATGATATATATTATATTTAAAATAGATATTTTTATAATATCTATATATATAATTATAAAAAATAAAATTTATTTATTAATAGAAATCACGTTTTCTTAGAAATTGTAATAAAAATTCCATCGAGATCGAATGCTCCGTGAGGAGGTCTGCATCTCGTTTTACTAGTCTTGAGAACGTGCGATAACCCGCACCATCCCAACCGGGTTCCCGAAAATGAGTTGTAGAGGCTTATTTGCAAGGAATTAATTAAAACAATTTAAAGAATACCGGTTTTGATAGTTTAAGATATTTTGATGTAAATTGTGTTTTGTCCCCAAAAAATTGTTACAGAAGCCATCGTGCTATGTCAAGATAAGTGTTGTGATGAGATAGGTCATTACCTCGTGAGTTTTCTAAAGATAATATGAGCAAAACGATAAAGTAATATCGTATGTAAATTTAATAGTATTTTACCGAAAAAGTGAAATAGAATTTGTTTAACATTAAATTTTGATTTGAAACATGATCAAATTGTTGTTTTATAGTTGCTAAACAATATATGAATAGATGGTTAATTTGTTATTAAGAAAAATTGTATTTTTGTTGAAATTAGAATCGGAAGTCGGAATAACTCTACTTCCGACGAGTTTTGAAAGGAAATCTTTTTGAGAGGTGAAAAGGAGAGAAGAGAAAGGACTTACTAGTTGATTATAGAGGGAGGGAGGTAAAGGAATATTTTGAAGGCGTCGTAGAGTCGTGTCGTCGCTGGATTTGTCCCGAAATGTCGCCGGAACTTTGACCTTGGCTAACTCCACTTGTACAACTTTTGAACTTGGAAAATTTAGAAAGTTTTGACAAAAGTTTTCTGAATGAGGAGGGCTATGGTGTAGGGTGGTATTTATAGGAGAAATTAGGGTTTAGGGTATTGAAATGAGAATTAAAAATGCATTAAAATTTGGTTTGAAGGCTCATTTTAATTCTCTGGAAATTTGCAGGGAAATCATACAGACTAGGGTTAATGGGGTAGGTCAAGGGGTGCTAGGGTTAATAAATTGAAGCATTAAGGACGGGGGGCCCGGCGGCGCCGGCCCAGAGGCGAATCTCGTCGGTCACTTAGTGGGGTCGGGGTATGGGATTGATGCCACGTGTGGGTGTCGTTTCATATATCTCAGTGCACATGTTTGACTATTCTGAATTTTCATTTTTACGTATTTTGTATGTGTAAACTTTTGAGCTTCCAAAAAGTTTAAAAGAAAAATCAGCAAAAATATTTTGTGGCTGAGGGGATTTGAACACAGGGGCTACGTCACAGCAGTGCAGGGCTTTACCAATGGGCTGCAAGTTTTTTCTTACTGTTCAAAAGCAAATCAAATTTATAATTTGTGCTCAGGTCTTACAAATACTCCATTTATACATTAACTTTAAAAAATTTCTGTACATTAAAATAGAGTCGTTACCGTATTGGTACTCCAAACGAGTCTCCCCATGTTTTCGCGTGGAACTAATTAAATAACCTCGTTTCCGCAGGGGTATAACCCCGTTAACACCTTTCTTAGACACCTACTGTATCAGCTAATTGTAAAGTGGAAAACTCTCTCAGGAGTAACACTTACTCGCAGTGAGTATCGGGATCTAACTATCTCATAGAAGGTATGCAATCTCATTGCAAATTTCAACACTTGAATTTCCCAATATCTGTTTTTACCCCTAGCAACTTATGACCTTAACTATGGTCAACAAATCATAGGCGCTAGCCAAGTGTTTACCGCCGAAAACAGAGACGAACCGTGATGGATCGTCTTGCCTGAATTTGGGGACAGATGCTATTTAGATTTATCTGTCCACCTCTCAGAAGATACCAAGTTAATTTATAGCACCATATATCGGAGGTTTGATCGAATGCGATCGTTGTAGCAGACTTCATCAGATTTCCCTTATTTGTAAGGGTTTTTTTGATTGTGGGGACGCTCTTTCCTACAGGCGCAAGCCCCTGCAATTAATTACATTACTGCATCCCGATAACCACTTTCTCCTTCTCCGGAAGTTCACTTCATGTTGTGTGTGTTTTTGTTTGTTTAGGTTGCCCGTGGATTGTATACAGAGACTAATTTATGTTGTCGCCCGTAGGGCATGGATTGGTCCAAATTCATATATCTTAGGTTTGGATTTTTTATTTAAGAACCGTTAATCTATTTTGATATTAAGATCGACTTAAATGTATGTGAGCATTTGGGGCTCGATTTTATTTCTGTTAAGGATACATTAGTCCAATTTGAGACTAAGATCCACTTAACGAGGTTTCAGCATCATTTTTATTTAGGATCCAACAAAAGAGCGTTTAGGCTCTATTATTTTAGTTTAAGGACGTTTACGTCCATTATCGCCATTTTGGAGGCGAATATTAGTTTAGAGACATTTCGGTCCATTATCACCATTTTGGAGACGAATATTAGTTTAGGGACATCTCGATCCAGGGCTTTAATCTGCTTAGTCTCCCCTCTCTTTTTTTTGAAAAAAGTGCTAAGCACTTGTTTGGGCTCTGTTTAATCAGTTCCTTTTTTATGCAGAAAGTAATGAGCATTTATATGAGTACTGATGCCCACATATGATCATGTAGAGCTTTCAGTCATGGGGATTGCCCAATAAATATTGAACACTTTGCTGCTTTTGTCTTTATATGAAGTGCTAGGCACTTTCTATGGCGTCCACGTGGGGAGCGCGTGAGGCACTGGGCACTGCCCAATGAGTGTTGAACACTCAGCCGTTTTGGACTGGTTTTGAAGTGCTAAGCACTTTTTTCTTTTACGGCGCATACGTGGGGAGCACGTGAGGCGCTAGGCGCTACCCAATGAGTGTTGAACACTCAGCCGTTTTGGACTGCTAGTGGAGTGCAAGCACTCTCTCTTTGTTATTTTTTTCTTTTATGGCGCACACGTGGGGAGCACGTGAGGCGCTGGGCGCTACCTAGAGAGTGCTAAGCAGTCTTCCCTTCTGTGACGCCCACATGAGCAACACGTGCGGCGCAGGGCGCTGCCCAGTGAGTGCTAAGCACTCTTCTCTTCTGTAGCGCCCATGTGAGGAGCACGTGCGGCGCTGGGCGCTGCCCAGTGAGTGCTAAGCACTCTTCTCTTCTGTGACGCCCACGTGAGGAAGATGTGCGGCGCTGGGCGCTTTTCTCCTCTGCCGATAGCATTTTCGCCCATTAATGATCAATAGAATATTTTTTTTTTGGATTTAGGATCAAGCTTTAATTTTAAGAACCATGTTCTTTTACGGAAACTAGGTTTCTCTTATATGCTTTGTTTTGAGGAATTCGGTTCCTAGTTCTTTTCTGAATTTTTGATTCTCAAGAACATGTTCCTCCCGATGAGAATTAAATTCTCAACTTGTGGAAGACTTGCCTTGTGGATCTCAGATCCAGAGAAAAAACTAAGTTCTTTGAGAAGGGTTAAACCCTTTAGATATGTAAATGAGATATTTTTATCTCTATATATTTTTTCCGTTTACCCAGAGTTTTTAAGGAGGGAGATCTTCTTCCTTGAGAATTTAATTCTTTGTTCCTTTTTGAAGCTTTCTGTTTTTGTTTTTGGAAGCTTGTGGAGGGGTCCTCTTTATTAGACTTGAAGTCTTCGGTCCTTTATATAGTGGATGCAAGTTTGTTAATTAGTTTTGAAGAAATCTCTCATTAAGAGATCCTAATTAATTTGGGGAATTTTATCCACCATTAGATCTTTGATCCAAGGTTTTCTGTTTTTACAGAACATATTTTCTTGTTTTTAACAAGATTGGGGAAATATTTTTCATATGCGGAGTTTTACTCTGTGAAATGCTGATTTTTAATCACCATTTGATTTTCAATCCGAGGGTTCTCTGTTTTGCAGAGGGCATAGAATTTTATTCTATGATCCAACCGAAGGTATCTTTCTTATTTTAGAAAGATTTAGGGAATGTTTTCTCCCAATCAAAATTTAATTCTGTATCTTGACGATTTATCATCTCTGTTGGATTTTTGATTCAACGACTCTGTTTAACAGATAGTAGAAATTAATTCTACCCGGGCGCCGGCGCTCACGTGTTCCTCACGTAGGCGCCCCTTAAGATTTTGGTCCTTAGGGTGGACATTTTGTGCTTTGCACACTGGCGTCCGCTTGAAGAGCGCGTGCGGCGCTATATGAGAGTTTTAACTTTTATTTAATCAAATAGATTCTTTTGTGTTTTGCACACTGGCGCCCGCGTGAGGAACACGTGAGGCGCTACCATAGGATTTGATTCTATCGGCGCTGGCGTCCTTGTGGAAGGCACGTGAGGCGCTGCCTCATTAATTTTTAACAGAGCTTTGCTTTTTTAGTGGGGAAACAAATGCCCCCCCACCGTTGCGCTCACGTGGCTCGTGAGTGAGTGCAGTGGTGACATCTTTTCCACCGTTCGATCTCCTAGGGAGTTGAATCGTCTCCTTGTGTTTATAAGTAGGGCCTTTGGCCCTTGAGATGACTGTTGTTCATCTTCTTTATTCTTCTTCCTTTCTTGAGAATTTAATTCTATTTTCAGAGCTCAGCTCTCTGTTCAAAGAAACCCCTTAAGAGTTAAAACTCTGTCAAAATTGGTAAGAATCATGACCATGTCTTAATTCCTGAAGAAACCTTTGAAGGAATCTCTTCATGTCCTATCGTTTTTAACCCATTAACAGAGTTTTGCTCTTCTTTTGTAATGATCTCTTAGAGATCTAAACTTTTACTTGAGTAGCCCATAGATCTTAAAGATCTTTAGAGTTTTACCCTATTATTAACTTTGATTTTTGAAGGTTATTTGGAATTTAATTCCATTTCTCGAGCGAATTTTTGGAATGTTATCCCATTTTTCTACAGAGATTGGATCTGAAAATTTTCTTTTAATTTTTTTTGGGAATTTTATTCCCTTTCTTATTTTCGTTGCAGATTTGTAATCTGTTTGCATAACACATTTCTCGAGGGAGTTTAACTCCAGAGTTCAATGATATTTTCTCATTAAATGAGAATCCCTTTGGATTCTTTTAATGAGTGACTGCCTCATCATTGATGGGGTGTTATCTTGATTTTGTGGGGCCCCTTGTCCCTTTCTCTTTGAACTGTGACGCAGTACTATTTTAGGTGTAAAAGAATATTGTGTCGATAATTAACCCTTCCCTTTTTTTTTGTGCAGATATTATGGATTTCGATTCCTCCTTTCCCTTCGTTCGCTCGGAGAGTGCTTTCGTCGACGCACCCATAGATCGAGAAGTCTTTGCACTTATTCGGGACCATGACCCAGAGCAAAAGTCTCTTCATTTGCGAGGGCCATGGTACAGTCAAATTATCCGGGGTCGGCGCAATTTTACTTGCGTAGCGCCTTCAGAACCGATCTCGACGATCAATTATGCCGATCCGCCGTTGGTAACTTACGCAGTAGAAGAGGTCAACTAGACCTTAGAAGGTCGTCTTCAGCCTTCCATGGCATCAATACCAGTGCAGCCGCCGATGGCCTTGGACATTTTAGGGCGACGCATATGCCAAGAAGAGTTACGTCCTTGGGGGCAGGTTTACATGATAGGAATGACTCCCCGTCATTCGGCTGGCCATCTGCAGTGGGCTCGATATATCCTGTCGGCCAAGAAATCGCTGTTACTGAAGATCGGGTTGTATCCCGCGATCTATACATCCCTCTTTCACTACCATATTCCTCATGTATGGTGGGTCAAATCTTTCATGGAACAATGGAACGTCCCGACCCACACCTTTCTCTTATCAGATCGGGAGGTTTCAATCTCATTGGAGGAGTTTGCAGAGATATCCGGATTACCCGTCAGAGAGGAGCATTATGAAGAGATACTTCCTCTCGACGAGTATATCTTTGCCACCAAATCAGTGGTGATGGATCTTACCCCAGAGAATGCTATTCAACACAATTTTCTAAGCTTGATTAAAGTGTTGAACATATACAAGAGTTTATTCCTGGACTCGGGCGGGCATGGAGTTGGCTTTACAGATTTCATCGCCCGCTTCCTTCGTCCGGAGGATTTTCCGAAAGAAGCTGCCAAGTTCGCCAAGCTTGATGATCCGTTCGGATTTGGCTTGGACAAACTACCAACCGCAGAATAAGATTTAAAGCAGTTTTTATTCCGGATATTCCGATCGTTTCTTTCACAGAGGTAGGAGACATTCTTCCTGGGGTTCATTAGCCTGTGGTTGAGCTGGTTCGCACTCCCGATGCATCCTCGTTATATGAGGCCTTCTGTCTTTTATCCAGCTCACCGTATTATGATGGGGATACGCATGGCCATTTAGGTTGCAGGTCTGGCTCGCTTATACTATGGATTGAGTCTAGCGGCTGACACTACTCAGCCGGGTCTGAAGTCCGTCAATCTCCCACTGCATTACTTCACCTCATGGATTGAGATGCATGTACTGGGCGCCTTTGGGGTACATAAACGACCTAAATTTTATGAGGGATATATTCTTCGGGTCATGCACTTAGTCGATGCTTCTTCACCCGACCCGACACAACGGGAGGCTCGGCGACTGCTTCTTCACCCGCGCATGGTCGGGGATAGCATGACCTTCGTTGATAAAGTCCTGACCATCGGCAAAGAATCTTTAACAACGATCCAGCTGCTGCATGATGTTTTAAAGGACGAAGCTTCTGTGTTGAGGGCTTGTAAGACCGTCCATCTGTATTCTATTAGGCCAGGTTTCCTGGTATTCAAACAAAACGCCTCGGTTTTATTTATGAGATATAACCCACACCGCTTTTCCCAGCAATTGGGTTACAACCAAGGGGTTCCTCTCTAGGCGTTCATCGTGGACCCAGTTACTACTGAGGAAGGTGTTCGTAACGTGAAGCATCATTTCATGTGTCTAAATTTTAGGCGGGGTCCCACTTCTTTATCAGTGAGCCGGGTTATACTCCAAGGGCATCGAATGCTTACGTTGCTTGGTACCAACATGCAACGGGTGCTATCATTAGGGAGGAAAGGCGACTGCTGCTTGACCATAAGGATGTTGTTCCCGCTAGTAATCCAGCGGTCCCGCCGAAGTGACGGACAATCGTTCATCCTTCTCTAAGAGATATCGCTATGGATGTAGTCCCACGAGCTTATCCTGATAGGCTTCGACCGGATGTTCCTGCGACTACGGTAGCCGTGGCATCCCCGGAGTCGGGCATTGGTTCGGAGATTGGGACTCGCCGTCCGAAGAGACCTGTCAAGCAAAAACTCTTATCATTGGGTGTTGGTGCCAGCTCGCAGAAGAGAAAGAATTCCTTATTTTCTGCTGATGTTGTATTCGTCCAGAAGCCCCATGCCCCCTATTGCGAGGGCTTGTGCGAGTATGGCACCATTGTCGGTTTGTTCGATGCGCCTGTGACTGATACCGATCTTTATGCTGCCGTTGAAGCTTCCAAGCGACTGGCCCGTGAACAGGCGGCGTTAACCTCTATTGCGGAGTCCGGTATACTTCATTTATACTCTCCTGTATATATCACCTCCCTTTTTTGAATTTATTATGCTTTACTAACGCTCTCTTCCTTAATACGTATTTTTGCTGAAGAGGCTCTCTCGGCTTCCCTCAAGACGTTTGAAGAGGAGGAGAGGCTCCGTGCCTCTTTGGGCCTTGGTATGATTCGCTTCACTACATCTTTATAATTTTAGTTATTTTTATTCATGATCTGACCCTTTTCTTTATCCTATTACAGAAACCACCATAACCCAGGTTGTTCCAAATATAGTGCCAACCCTGGTTGGTGATGTAGAAAAGTCTTCAGAGCCATCGGCTATGGCTGAGGCCTTCCTAAGGCCACCACAGGAGGTGTTGCTGAAGCAGCCGATGATGGATGCTACAGTGGATCCGGAGGCTGAGCTCGATTTGGATGATGATGTCCCCTTATCAGAAGTTTTGAGGCGATCGGCTCATACAGCCCAGGCTGAGAGGAAGCGTAGAAAGCATGCTGCGAGGGAACGTTAGGCTCTCTTGGCTATGGGCGCGGGTTCGAGTAATGCTCAACCCTCTGGCGTTCGTATGGTGGACGTTCCTTCTGCCATGTCTACTGTCCATGGACAGGTTTGCGTGCGGACCGAAAAGATATTGAACGACTACTTCAAGGTAAAACAACGCACGATTCTTAGTAACAGCCTTTTTCTTGTATCATAACACACGCATTTCTTAACAGGACCAAATTTAAGTGATGGCGTAGCAAGTGAAGTGCCAGCGACCTAAAGAGCCTAAAGTGGCTAACCTTTCTCCGGAATCTGGGATCGATCCGATTGTCGCTTCTTCTCCTTGTGGATCCTTGATATTGGCGGGAGATGCAAGCATTACGACGGCCCTTATCGAGTCGGGGGATGAAGGTGTGGGTGCTGAATCCACTTTCCCAAAGAAAACCGAGGAAGCCGTCACAACTGGTGACACATCGGGCACTGTCTCAGTTTCTGCTCTGTCAGGTACTCCTTGATTTATTATCTTTAATTTTAGTCCCACTAGACATCTGACAATATCTCCTTTATTCTGAGTATAGGCACGGTAGACCTTGATACTGTACTGACTGAAGAATTGCCGCCGGTCTTTGCTCTGACTGCCACGGTTCCACCTATTTCTTCTGCGTCTCTCCGAACTCTGGAAGGTGAAGTTTTCTCATTTCTTTGCTTCAGTGTGGATACCATTTTCCTGCATTAACCATATATTGCCGCAATCTTGCAGGAGTGCTCTTTGATCGCTTACACTAGGTGTTAAGCCCGCATTTTGCCTTCTAGTCGGAATTCGTTTCCCCTTCCGGCATTGGTTAGTATACTCCTCGCTTGGTGTTTCTTCTTTCATTTTGTTGCAAAGATTTCCTCATATTGGCCACAGTACCACGGCACGAGAGAGGGAGCAAAGGAATAGCCGAGCCTTCTGTGCTCCCTGTCGTGCCACTTTCAACAGTTAATACGGTAGATCTCGTCCATCAGCTTTTTGATCTTCAAAGTTGAAATCTGACCCTTATTTGTGCGTGATTTATTTTGCAGCAACTATTCCGGCTTCGTTCCCTTTTGAGTCTTGCGTTTCCATGCCTACGGGACCTTTTGCTAAGTTTCAATCTTCCAGGGGCGCTGTGACCAGCAGGCGGATGTTAAGCGAATTTATCGAAGATCTTGATGCTGAGGCTCTCACCTCTGCTGCGGATTTCGCTGACAAAGTCAAGCCTATGATGGCGACGCTTGTGAATTTCCACAACGAATATTTCTCCGGCTTTTGGGTCGACTATTGTAAGAGGATCGAAGCTTGTCTGCAGGAGATCGAGCTCAAGTGCCTCGCTCTTAAAGTATTGACCTTGAAGGGTCAGCGGGTCGCGTGGATCAAGCAAAATGCTGATTTCATTCAATATTTTGAACAAAAGTTGACCCTGAAGCGAAATGAGCATGAGACGGCTTCTGCCGAATCCATCCAATTGCATGCCCAGATCGAGACGAATGTCGCGCAGCTGTAAGTCATTTTCAAAAACCTCCAACAATATATTTCTGACGGGCTAGCGCAGAGGCGGAAACTTGACTTTACCTTGCGGGGCATGCAAGATTGCGAAGTTGCCAAACAGGAAATCGCTGAGAAGTTTTCAACAAGCTTGCAACAACGGGCTCAAATTAAAGCGGGGCTGGCCGCAGTAGTAGCATGCAAGAAGGAGCTGTGGGGAGCGCATGAGCGGGTTGCCAATTTTTTGAAAGCCCCGCCTTCTTAACAATTGTAATTGTATTCCCCCTTTTGTATTCATTGTATCTCTTAAACACTTTGATTCGTGAATAAGAATATACATTTTTTTGCATGCGCTTATCAGTGTTTTGATGTCTTAATGTGGCGCTAATTAGTTTACTTACTCGTTTCGGAATTCGTAGTTTATTCACTTGTTTCGGAGTCTCTAGTTTATATACTCGTTTCGGAGTTTGTAGTTTATTCACTCGTTTCGGAGCTTCTAGTTTATGGACTCATTTCGTTGTTTGTTTAGTTTATAGATTCATTTCGGAGTTTTTTTAGTTTACCGCCCTTGGGTTTACAGGCAAACTTATCCTAACATTATATATAGATAACCCCTACTCTTTGCGACAGAGGTCCGTTAGGTTTTGTGTTACTAGGGTTTTGGTCCGTGGTACTGTCGCGTTGGCTGATGTATTCCTCGATATGTGGTCTTTAAGCCATTGTTCGAGTAGCCCCACACTGTCGTGTCTCTGATCTCTTCGGGGGCTGGACAAGACGTCTTCAAGTAATCTCCTCAGGCTATATGACTGTCGGAAGAACAAGCGTTAGGAATTTTCCATGTCGCTTTTTACTTGAGCTTAGGCTCAATTTGGAGCCCCGATGAGTCATAACCACTCCGCGCTAGTGTGGGATGATCCCCGATAGTTTTTTAGGCTTTATATAAGTTGCCGTCGAGACCCTGAAGCTAAGAATTTGCCATTGCTTCATTTTCGTTTGACGATGCCATGCCATTTCTTTGCAAAAGTATGGTAGAGATCTGTAGGACCTCTATGCTGTATGTATTGCAGTTGAATATGCCTTTGCTACAATTTGATTTGGCTCGTTGGAGCTTTTATCGACGTCGCGTCTGCATCCTGATGGAATGAGAAGGAACACCGAGGTAGTCTTTAGGTTGTATATGAACTGTCAAGACTTGGAGTTAGGAGTTTGCCGTTGCTCCATCTTGATTTGGCTATTTGGAGCCTTTGTTGACATTGCGTCTGCTGTAACGAGAAGAATGTCAAGCTGGAGCTGGGATTTTGCCATCACTCTTTTTTGATTTGGCTCATTGGAGACTTTGTTGACATTGCGTCTGCTGTAACGAGAAGAATGTCGAGCTGGAGCTGGGATTTTGCCGTCACTCCTTTTTGATTTGACTCATTGGAGCCTTTGTTGACGTCGCATCTGCACCCTGATAAAATGAGAAGGAATGCCGAGGTAGTCTTTAGGTTGTATATGAACCGTCAAGACTTGGAGTTAGGAATTTGCCATGGATCCATTTTGTTTCGACCTTTGGGCCTTTGTTGACGTTGCGTCTGCATCCTGATGGAATGAGAAGGAACGCCGGGCTGATCTCTAAACTGTAGATGTTGCCATCAAGATATGGCTCTCCCTTTGAAGGAGCCTGGTGAGAAAATATGGATAACTTTTTCATTTGTGCTTATGGATTGTATACAGGGGTCGGTGTAGATTCACCTGCAGGGCAAAGAAAATTTCCTTTTATTTTATTTTATTTTTGATTTCCGCGATACTCTATCTTTTCAGCTTTTCATATTGCAAAAGTCGTGATTGCCCAATCATTTCATCTTTTTATCCGTGGTACCCAATCATTTCGGCTATATCGTTTTTTTTGCTCGCTATTTTTTATTGCGAGTTGCCCAAACATTACGGCTGTTTCATATGCATATATTTTTTTTGCTCGCTGATTTTTATTGCGAGTTGCCCTATCATTTCGGCTATTTCATATGCAATTTTTTGCTCGCTAATTTTTTATTGCGAGTTGGGAATCTGATACTGTTGGGGTAAAAATTTACACCCCGGTTGACCGAGTCAAAGTCAAGGTCAACCCCCAAGCTAGGTAGGCCCAAGCCCAGGTCAAGCGGGCCCATGCCCAAGTCGAGCCCGCGGCCAGCCTCCCCATGCCAACAACAAAATCATGTAATAAATAATTTTCATGTAATTTTTTATACATGAATGTATGCAAAATGGGCATAAAGCCAATATTTTGTAAGCCCATGGCTTATGTGCAAAAATGAAATGGCACATGAGCCATGGGATGGGCAAAACGCCATTTTTGTAAAGCCCAAGGGGCTATATGCAAATATGTAAGCTTATATAAGGCAAAATGATGATGAATAAAAAACAATACTTTTCATTCCCCCAAAAACTAGGGTTCTTTGTGCCTCCTGCTCCTTCTCCAAGGTTCTAAACCTTCTCATTTCTTTTGAATTAAATCAAGAGTTTTACTCTTCCTTTTCAAAAACAAAATAGTTTTTCACTACCAAACCCACAAAGGGGAACTTGGATCTGTCTTTAGATCCCCAAAAGGAGAGATTTTGAGATCTCACATCTCTTGATCTTCCAGATCCAGCTAACAGAGGAGGAAGAAGAAGAACCCCTTTCACTAAACCCCAAAAAAAAAAAACTCAGGAGTCCAACTCCTCTCCGATTTCTCTTCCGAGAAATTTTTTTAGGCTAAAAGCCACTTTTTCTCGCCGGCGCTCAAGCGCAGAGCGTCCGCGTGCCGACACGTGGCGCGTTTACGCTCAAGCGCTCAACGTTCGAGCGCAAAGCGCCCACATTCCGGCACGTGGCGCGCTTGCGCTCGAGCGCAAGTCGCCCCGGTGACGACACGTGGCGCGCTTGCGCTCCAGCGCAAGCGCTCGAGAGCAAGTCGTCCCGGTGCCGACACGTGGCGCGCTTGTGCTCAAGCGCGAGCGCTCAGGCGCAAGTCGCCCCCATGCCGACACGTGGCGCACTTGCGCTTAAGCGCCCAGCGCTCAAACGCAAGTTGCCCCCGTGCCGTTACGTGGCGCACTTGCGCTCGAGCGTCAGGCGTTGAAGCGCAAAGCACCCATGTGCCGACACATAGCGCGCTTGCGCTCAAGCGCCCAGCACTCAAGCACAGAGCGCCCACGTGCCGACACGTGGCACTCTAGCGCCTTAGCGCACAACACCTGGGCGCACAGCGCCCAAGGTGCTGCCCCCACGCATCCTTTAGATGCCTTTCCTTCCCTTCTTTTCTTCTTATATATATACTGATATATATATATATACACACACACATATGCATACATATGTACACATACACATACTCCACGACACTGGCCCTGTTAGAAAAAAATTTCTAACGGGGCGCTGCTAGCCCCCTTGACCCCCAGCCCGCTATCCGGGTAGCGGGACCCCCGTAAAAAACTCTGCGTGGCTCCCTATATATCCAAACCCCCCTTTCAAAACACAACGCACGTACACTGCACATTGAGTTCGCATGACCAGTTTAACCCGTCAATCGGAGGTTCCCTCGCTCCAAAGACGAGGGGTAATTAACGGCAGTTTAGTCCGCGGCTGCTGGAGATTCGGATCCCCACAATCATTAAACCCCGGCCTATCCTAGGCAGGGGGAATCTATAGTACGCCTAACAAGCGCGCGCGTATTCCCATCTCAATGGGGTGACGAAAAACACCCTACAGATTTTGGCACGCCCAGTGGGACCAATCTCTCCTCCCATATTTTGGGTTAAGCATTCATGCGAACTCAATCATTATACATACCTGTATTTATACTAAAATAATGCTCTTTCATGCAGATTTTCAAACAATCACCTTCCGACGATGTCTTCGATGATGAACTCAGCTCCCGTCTCCTACACGATGAAGATAGACTCCAGGACGGTCCTTCCGGCCAGTCTCGGACGACAATGGGAGGAGCCGCTGCTACCATTCGGCTCTATTCTGTTCATACCTGTTGGCGCCATCCCGGCTCCTCAAGCCCCGGTGGCAGACAAACCGGTCTCGAAAGGCAGGAGACCAAATGTGGTGGTCGCGAGGGCACCTCAGCCCAAGCGCAAGTCCGTTTCTGAACGACTCTCCATGGCCCCAGCTGGGGGCAAGGACATCAACACCAACAAAGCTACAACGCGTCCCGAGCAAGCTCTAGCGGTGCCCTTGACTACTGCTCGCTCGGGTGTCTTCTCTAAGCTCCCCTCTGATCAACTCACAATGGCTTCCCGGATAGCGGATGCCCGCCAAGCCTTCAAAATCGAGAAGCTGAGGGAGAAAAGGCTCAGATATAGAGCCAACAAAAGGGCTAGGGCTCCTGCCAGGCTGAACCTCATGAGGTTCAAAGAACAGGGTTATCCCGCCGAAGATGAGGAAATGGCTGGGTATGTGGTCCACACTGTCTACACGGTGGGCACGCGCAGCAAGAGCAAGGATGGGGCTACCACATCTCAAACCCAATTTGGCTTGAATGTGGTGGCTGCTTCCCAAGAACAGCCGCCTCTGCTGGGTGATGAAAACCCTCTTGATGAGGATGATAGGAGGAAAGACCCTTCGGTCCATGAGGAGTCGAGCTCGGAAAGCGAAGAAGAGCCGACTTTCCGCCCCAGGACCGTGGAGCAAGAGCTGCTTCAAGAGCTCCGAAAGCAGCTCAGAAACAAAGACTAGGAGATGGACAAACTCTACTCCAAAATCAATGACTTGACGAATGTCGTGATGCAGCTCACGGCCCAACTTGCCTCTCAGCCGCCCAATCAAGCGGAGGGCTCTGCTCGTGAACCGGGAAATGGTGTCCCAAAGCAGCCGACGCCTATTCCCTCAAATCCAAAAGTGGGCAAACTACATGAAAACCAGTCGCATCCTATCTCGGGAAATGTCTTGGCTACCGATGACAGTAGCCCGCTAACTCAAGATCAAATCATGGATTTGGTTGCCAGCAAAGTCAAAACATTGGTGGCCGAAGCCGAAGCGCAAAAAGATATCAGCAGTAGTGGAAGACCATATCCTGCTCAGTATGATCTGGTAGAATTTCCTAGCAGCTATGTTATCCCTAAATTCGGAAGATTCGATGGGACGGGAAATGCGAATCAGCATATCGCCCACTTCAAAGCCTCATGCGGGAACACTGGGGGCAACGATGCGCTTCACCTCCGTCAGTTCATTAATAGCTTGACCGATGTTGCTTTCGACTGGTACGCGAGCATACCGGATGGTTCCGTCACAACTTTTGTCCAAATGGAGTCTCAGTTTCGGCAGAGGTTCATGAGCGTCAGCGATAAGATCACCATTGCCGAGCTCGTAAGGACCAAGCCCAAGAACAACGAAAGCAGCACGGATTTTATAACCCGATGGTGCAACCTCTCCGTCAAATGCGAACCACCGATAGAGCAGGACCAATCTGTCGGTCTCCTCGTCGGAAATCTCAACAATTGGATGGCCCCATTTTTATGCACCGTGGGTCTCAAAACATTCCAAGAGCTGACCAGGAAAGTCCAGATGCTGGAGCGCACAAAGCAGGAGTCCTCCTCGGATTCCCAAAATAACAATAGATCCTGGAGAAACTGAAAGGACGATAATCGCAAAGGCGGAAACTCCGATGATTCTGGATCTTTCAACATTTCTGCTAACCGAAATAAGCAAGGGATGAGCGGGCCTAGCGCCAACCAACCTCGGAAGCCAGTGTTCGGAGAGGGAGGAGAATCTCCACTGAAAGAGAAGCCGGATATGGTCTATTCCTTCAGAAGGGACAAAATCCGTAAAATATTCAAAGACGCGCTGAAGAACGGTCTACAACTGCCAGAGTCAAAAAGACCGCAGGAAGCGAATAGGACCGACGACCCCAAATACTGCCCCTATCACAGAGTGATAGGTCATGCCATTGAGGACTGCTTCGTCTTCAAAGATTGGGTCGAAAAGCAATACAAGGCAGGAGAGATAGAACTGTCCAAAGGCGTGTTAGTAAACAGTCAAGATGCGACCGCCAATTTCATACAAACGGAGACCGAAGTTCTTCGTTAAACTGATTCTCTCTGACATCTGCCTTTCTCTGAAAACAATTGACCACCATGTCACTAAACTGGGAACAATCGACCTCTAAGTCGTTAAACTGGGAATGTAAAAAAAAATGTAAATAAAAAAAATGTGTAAATAAAATAAATAAAATAAAAAAATAATAATAAAGCCGAAATGATTGGGCAACTCGCAATAAAAATCGGTGAGTAAAAATAAAAATGAAAATAAAGTCGAAATGATGGGGCAACCACGAATAAAAGCCTAAATGATAGGGCAATCGCGACCTTCGTGATAAGAAAAGCTGAAATGATAGAGCAATCGCGGTAAAACAAAAAAAAACAAAACAAAAAACAAACAAACAATACAAAGGCGAATGATGAGTCGCTCCTTGTACCATATTCCAGTGCAGCAATGCAGACGCCAACAAAAATTCAAATTTCCAAAATTCTTCCAGCCCTACGGTTAGTCCCCAAATTGACTACCGTATACAATCCACGGGCTCAAATAATTCTCATCATACCCATGCCCCACCGTAATCACCAGTTACACGACTGGTCTCCGTCCTTGGAATTATGCTCCATTGGGAAGACCCACTCATGCGTCCTCACGATACATGAGGAGAACAAACCTTTGTGGGATCCTTACGACTCACAAAGGAAAAACACACTTGGGAGTCCTCACGACTCCTAAGGAGAAATACATCTGCGGGATCCTTACAACTCGTAGGGAGAAAATGCTTTTATGGGACCCTCACGGCCCATAAAATTGAAAAGACTTAGGCGATAGGGATCTAAACCTGTCTCCTAAACCATCGCACCCCAATCCCCAAGTGGCAAATGATGAGTCGCTCCTGGTACCATATTCCAGTGCAGCGATGCAGACGCCAACCAAATTCCAACTCCCATACCCCAATGGCGAATGATGAGTCGCTCCTGGTACCATATTCCAGTGCAGCGATGCAGACGCCAACAAAATCTCGAAATTTTTTTCGGCCCTCCGGTCTGGATCATACATCCTGCAAAACCATATACAATCCACGGGCGTAAAACAATCCCAATCACTCCTAAGTCCTACCGGTGAGACCACATTCAAAGTCCCACCAAAAATAAAAAAAATAAAAAATAAAAAATAAAAAGAATGGTATGTCCACAAGCAAAATGGGCACGGATGAAAACCCGAAAGGGCTCCGTGAGTAAAAACAGCAGGACTGCCGGCGAGTTTGTGAAAACCCGAAAGGGCGCAAACTCGTAAAAAAAAGGAAATGAAATGCACTCGCAAAGTCCTCTCGACTTTGTGAGGAGAAAATTCCCGCGTGAGATCCTTACGACTCACAAAAGAGCAACACTTAGGAGTCCCCACGACTCCTAAGGAGAAAATACACCTACGAGATCCTTTCGACTTGTAGGGAGAAAATGCTTTTATGGGACCTTTACGGCCCATAGAATTGAAAAGTCTTAGGTGATAGGGACCTAAAACCTGTCTCCTAAGCCATCGTTTCCTAAGAAGCAAACGAAAATTATGATTCGCTCCTGGTACCATATTCCAGTGTAGCGATGCTGATGCCAAACAAAAAAAACCAATCCCCAAATCCTCTCATAGCAAATGATGATTCGCTTCTGGTACCATATTCCAGTATAGCGATGCTGATGTCAACCTAAATCAAATCAAACCAACAACCTCTACGGCGGAATCATGCTCCATCCCAGAATTTACCCCGTGTCGAAATCATGCTTCACCTCGGGATATCTACCTTCCCTGCCGGAATTATGCTCCGCCTCGGAATTAAATCAACCAACAAGCTCTGCGTCGGAATTATGCTTTGTCTCAGAATGCACCCCGTGTCGAAATCATGCTTCGCCTCGGGATATCTACCTTCCTTGCCGGAATTAAGCTCCGCCTCGGAATCAAGTCAACCAGCAAGCTCTGCGTCGGAATTATGCTTCGTCTCAGAATGCACCCCGTGTCGAAATCATGCTTCGCCTCGGGATATCTGCCTTCCCTGCTGGAATTAAGCTCCGCCTCGGAATCAAGTCAACCAGCAAGCTCTGCGTCGGAATTATGCTTCGTCTCAGAATGCACCCTGTGTCGAAATGATGCTTCGCCTTGGTGTATCTGCCTTCCCTGTCGGAATTATGCTTCGGCTCGGAATCAACCAACGACCTCCTCGTCGGAATTATGCTTCGTCTCGGAATCAAGTCAACCAGCAAGCTCTGCGTCAGAATTATGTTTCGTCTCAGAATGCACCCCGTGTCGAAATCATGCTTCGCCTCGGGATATCTACCTTCCCTGCCGGAATTAAGCTCCACCTCGGAATCAAATCAGCCAACAAGCTCTGTGCCGGAATCATGCTCCGTCTCAGAATGTACCCCGTGTCGAAATCATGCTTCGCCTCGGAGTATTTGCCTTCCCTATCGGAATTATGCTTCGCCTGGGAATCAACCTCTGCATCGAAATTATGCTTCGGTCATAATGTCTGCCGCTCATCGGAATGATGCTCCAATCCCTGGAATCATGCTCCGCTCTTCGGAATGATGCTCCGAACCCTGGAATTATGCTCCACCTTCGGAATGATGCTCCGATCTCTGGAATTATGCTCCGCTCTTCGGAATGATGCTCCGAACCCTGGAATCATTCTCCACCCTTCGGAATGATGCTCCGATCCCTGGAATTATGCTCCGCCCTTCGGAATGATGCTCCGATCTCTGGAATTATGCTCCGCTCTTCGGAATGATGCTCCGAACCCTAGAATTATGCCCCACCCTTCGGAATGATGCTCCGATCTCTGGAATTATGCTCCGCTCTTCGGAATAATGCTCCGAACGCTGGAATCATGCTCAGGCTCTTCGGAATGATGCTCTGAATCCTGGAATTATGCTCCGCTCTTCGGATTGATGCTCCGAATCCTGGAATTATGCTCCGTTCTTCGGAATGATGCTCCGAACCCTGGAATTATGCTCCACCCATCGGAATGATGCTCCGATCTCTGGAATTATGCTCCGCTCTTCGGAATGATGCTCCGAACCCTGGAATCATGCTCCGGCTCTTCGGAATGATGCTCCGAATCCTGGAATTATGCTCCGCTCTTCGGAACGATGCTCCGAATCCTGGAATTATGCTCCGCCCTTCGGAACGATGCTTCGAATCCTGGAATTATGCTCCGCTCTTCTGAATGATACTCCGAATCCTGGAATTATGCTCCGCTCTTCGGAACGATGCTCCGATCCTCGGAATTATGCTCCGCTCTTCGGAATGATGCTCCGCCCTTCGGAACGATGCTCCGCCCTTCGGAACGATGCTCCGATATCTGGAATCATGCTCTGCTCATCGGAATGATGCTCCGATCCCTGTAATGATACTCTCCACTCATCGGAATGATGCTCCGATCCCCGGGATGATGCTCCGCCCCCGGAATGATGTTCCACCTCGAAGTCCAGCTTCAAGATCCATCAATTTCATGCACACAACTCAAATGTGCAGTGTGCATTCATTGATAGGGGGCAATTTGTTGGGGTAAAAATTTACACCCCGTTGACCGAGTCAAAGTCAAGGTCAACCCCCAAGCTAGGTGGGCCCAAGCCCAGGTCAAACGGGCCCATGCCCAAGTCGAGCCCGCGGCCAGCCTCCCCATGCCAACAACAAAATCATGTAATAAATAATTTTTATGTAATTTTTTATACATGAATGTATGCAAAATGGGCATAAAGCCAATATTTTGTAAGCCCATGGCTTATGTGCAAAAATGAAATGGCACATGAGCCATGGGATGGGCAAAATGCCATTTTTGTAAAGCCCAAGGGGCTATATGCAAATATGTAAGCCTATATAAGGCAAAATGATGATGAATAAAAAACAATACTTTTCATTCCCCCAAAAACTAGGGTTCTTTGTGCCTCCTGCTCCTTCTCCAAGGTTCTAAACCTTCTCATTTCTTTTGAATTAAATCAAGAGTTTTACTCTTCCTTTTCAAAAACAAAATAGTTTTTCACCACCAAACCCACAAAGGGGAACTTGGATATGTCTTTAGATCCCAAAAAGGAGAGATTTTGAGATCTCACATCTCTTGATCTTCCAAATCCAGCTAACAGAGGAGGAAGAAGAAGAACCCCTTTCACTAAACCCCCCCAAAAAAAACTCAGGAGTCCAACTCCTCTCTGATTTCTCTTCCGAGAAATTTTTTTAGGCTAAAAGCCTCTTTTTCTCGCCGGCGCTCAAGCGCAGAGCGTCCGCGTGCCGACACATGGCGCGCTTGCACTCAAGCGCTCAACGTTCGAGCGCAAAGCGCCCACGTGCCGGCACATGGCGCGCTTGCGCTCGAGCGCAAGTTGCCCCGGTGCCGACACATGGCGCGCTTGCGCTCAAGCGCGAGCGCTTGAGCGCAAGTCGCCCCGATGCCGACATGTGGCGCGCTTGCGCTCAAGCGCAAGCGCTCAGGAACAAGTCGCCCCCGTGCCGACACATGGCTCACTTGCGCTCAAGCGCCCAGCGCTCAAGCGCAAGTCGCCTCCGTGCCGACACGTGGCGTACTTGCGCTCGAGCGTCAGGCGTTGAAGCGCAAAGCACCCACGTGCTGACACGTGGAGCGCTTGCGCTCAAGCGCCCAGTGCTCAAGCGCAGAGCGCCCACGTGCCGACCCGTGGCACTCTAGCACCTTAGCGCACAGCACCTGGGCGCACAGCGCCCAATGTGCTGCCCCTACGCATCCTTTGGATGCCTTTTCTTCCCTTTTTTTCCTTATATATATACATATATATATATACACACATATGTACACATACACATACACATACTCCACGACACTGCCCCTGTTAGAAAAAAATTTCTAACGGGGCGCTGCTAGCTCCCTTAACCCCCAGCCTGCTATCCGGGTAGCGGGACCCCCGTACAAAACTCTGCGTGGCTCCCGATATATCCAAACCCCCCTTTCAAAACACAACACACGTACACTGCACATTGAGTTCGCATGACCAGTTTAACCCGTCAATCGAAGGTTCCCTCGCTCCAAAGGCGAGGGGTAATTAACGGCAGTTTAGTCAGCGGCTGCCGGAGGTTCGGATCCCCACAATCATTAAACCCTGGCCTACCCTAGGCAAGGGGAATCTATAGTACGCCTGACAAGTGCGCGCGTATTCCCATCTCAATGGGGTGACGAAAAACACCCTACAGATACCAATTTTGGCATCAGTATCGCTACAATTGGAATATTGCCAGGAGCGAGTCATTATGTGCCGTGAAAGGACTAGGAATTTGACACATGTTTAGGCATCGGCATCGCTAGCACTGGAATATTTCCAGGAGCGAATCATCATGTGCCTTTGTCGATTTGAACAAAGATGGCTTAGTAAACAGGGTTAGGATCCTGTTGACTAAGTCTTTTCGACTTTATGAGCCGTAAGGGTCTCATAAGGTTATTTCTCCTTACGAGTCGTAAGGGTCTCATAAAATTATTTCTCCTTACGAGTCATAAGGATCTCGTAGGTGTATTTTCTCCTTAGGAATGTGGGGATTCCTAAGTGTGTGTTATCCCTTGCAAGTCATAAGGATCTTGCAAGAGTATTTTCTCCTTATAAGTCGAGAGGGCTTACAAGTGTTGTTCACCATATAGGGACATTTCGCGCCATTGGTGGAACTAGGTGAGGGCTATATTTATTTGTACCCGTGGATTGTATACAAGGGCCGATATTGGACCGCTTGCAGGGCAACTTGGGGAATGTGATGGCTTAAGAACAGGTTTGGATCCCTGTAGCTTAAGGCTTTTGAATCCTATGAGCGGTGAGGGTCTTATAGGGGGGTTCTCCTTACGAGTTGAGAGGATCTCGTAAGTGAAAATTTTACGAGATTACGCCCTTCTGGGTTTTCACAAACTCGCCGGTAGCCCTGTTGTTTTTACTCACGGCGCCCTTTCGGGTTTTCATCCGTGCCCATTTTTCTTATTGACATACCCTTTTTTTAGGAGATCGTGCCCTTCCAGGTTTTCACAAACTCGCCGGTAACCCTGCTGGTTTTACTCACGGCGTCCTTTCGGATTTTCATCCTTGCCCATTTTGCATGTGGACATACCCTTTTTTTTACCCATCTGTTTGCCAATAGGAGTTAGGGGTGACTTCGCCGCTGGAGTAGCTGTCTAGCCAGTGGGACTTGAGTTGCAGTTTTCGCCGTTGGGGCTTCGATTGCAATGCAGATCTCAAGAAAGCATATCACCGTTTTGGAGGCGACATGCTAGTTTATGGACATCTCGGTCCGTTATTGCCATATTTGAGGCAGATAATTTCTAGTTTAAGGACTTCTCGGTCCAATGTCGCCATGTTTGAGTTTAAGGACATCTCGGTCCGTAATCGCCATTTTTAAGGCGATGGAGATTCTTTGCATACTACTCTCAGAGTTTTTGACTCAGGAAGGTACCGAGCGGACACGAGCGTCGTCATCTATCATTGACCTAAGTCATGACTCGTCAAGTATAGTATTTTTGAGGAATCAGCCGTTTATTGGCCTGAAGGGTCTTTCGCCATGCATATCCATGAGCAGGTAGGCTCCATCTTGGTAGACTTTGTCTATGATGTACGGGCCTTCATAGTTCAGCTCGAATTTCCCCCGTTTTGCACGGCTGGGGATCATAGGTCTTTTGACGACTAGCACAAGTTCGCCTTGGCGGAATGTTCTCGGTCTGGTCAGTTTTTCATATGACCGCGTTATCCTAGCTTTATAAGCCTCCAGATTTTGCTGTGCTATAAGACGAGTTTCGTCGAGTGCAATTTCCTTATGGTTTTTTTCTTTCCCTTTGTCTTTTTTGCTCGAACCCTTGTTTATAGGTCCGAGGTTCTTTTTAGGCAGCGTGCGGCTACGCAGCTGAATATTCTCATAGTTCTTCTCACTCTTTTCTTTTTCGGAGGTGGAGTCTTTGAATAGAGGGTTGAGGGTCATTTCGTCCTCAAAGTCACCCCCGAAGGTAAGAACTTAGGGTTTATCCCCTTCCGAACTGGTATCAACCATATAACAGTTGTCGGTCGTTTTCTCACGTGCACTTGCCATACTTTTTTGCAGTCGAAGAGCTTCGTGCTTCATCCTCTTTAAGTGTTGTTGATGGGCAACGTATCCTTGCCACCACTTCTTGAAAGCAATGCATTCTTCTGTAGGATGAGTAAACCTCCGATGATATAGGCAGTAGTTTGGATATGAGTCCTCTCTGTTGAGACTTATGACCCCGGGCATGTTTCCTTTGAGAGGTGGCAGTTTCATTCCCACTGACATGACTTTGGCGAACCACTTCTCTGTCTTGATTCTGCTCTTATTTGCCGCATGTGTGCTTTGGTCTGGTCGGAGTACTTTACGACTCCTCCTTGCCGCAGCTTGTTCTTCCTGACACTGATGCTTAGCCTTTTCGTATATGACTGTTTCGCGTTCTCGGTTAGATTTTCTCTTCCGAAAGGCTTCGTTTAACAACCTATAGATTAGGTCTTCTGACAGTTCCGGGGATTTTGGCTCCGATCCTGCCCCCAGTTCCTTTGCGTTGTTTTCTAATGTTGAGGGGGCTTCTTCATCATTTAATGACGAATGGCAAACCATGTGGAAACTTGCTACATATTCTTCGGTTTCTGATGAGCCATTTTCCTCATCGTTGTCACTCTCTTCGTTCTCAAGAATGTGCTTGAGAAACTCTTCGAGGGTGACTGGTGTCCGCGCTTTCTGGTTGTACTCCTCCAGCGCGTCAATGTACTTTTGTATGTTTGTGCGCTTGTCGTCATACTCGGCAGGTTGCACAGGCTTCTTGGTCTTCTTCTTTTTCTTCGAAGACTTTGAAGGCTCGACTTGGGGATTTTGCCCTTTGTCGATAGTTTTCGGTACGGGACGCGGTTTTAGCATCCCTTTGATGATTTCCGGTTCAAGTGGGTTTTTCCACCTGACTGCCGGACATGCCTGGAGATCCTTCAGCATTCTTTTGGTTTTAGCTGAAACAACGACTTCCCAAGGAGCTTCTTCTACGAGCAAGCATGATGCCCCCGGCGTATCGACCTTTTTAGGAGTGTACTTCCGTAGAAGGTTCACCCTCCAGTTCCCTGAAAGCACAAACTTCTCCTGTTGATACTGATCCTCGACCCATTTCTTGAAGACGTACCAATCTTCAATTGGGTAGCTCACCATTCTGTGATAGGAGCAGTAGTTGGGGTTGTTGACGTCACCGGGTTGCGGTGGACGCCGTGGGTCTGTTAATGTGATGAGTTTGTTGCGCACTTCCAGCTCAAACGGTCTCCTCGTCTTGTCACGGAGAAACGAGTAAGCGCGTCCTAGCCTTTCTTCCAGGGATAAGCGCGAAGTATGTTGTTTTGGCGAGCAACCGGTTTCGGGTTACTCGGTTGTTGTTAAGTGTTGGAAATGAAGGCCGCTTTCCCTTTACCCTTGGCATTTCGAGATTCCATTTTTTAAGAGGAAGGCTCGTGGCCCATCTGGTCCATTTAGGCCAGCTTGTCGATCAGGGCCTGAAAGGTAATCGGCTTGAAGAACATCATGAACCGGGACACAGTCGTTTGCGGATCTAGGGTCCCGATGAACATGCCCACGGCAAGGGATTCTTCGATGCGTTGTTCGCATTTTGACTATAGGTTCCACCACCGGATCACGTATTGGACCCAGGTTTCTCCCGGCTTTACTCTGGCATTGATTAATACTGTGATCGGGGTGCGCTCGCTTGCGCTAGCAAACCGCTATGTGAACAGCAGTTTTATTTATGTGAATGTTCTCATGGAGTCATTTGGGAGCTCTGAATACCATTCAAATGCCGTCTCTGACAGGCTGCCAACGAACTGGCGAAGCAATAATTTATCGTCGCCTCCAGTGTTGCCGCACAAAGCTCTGAATTGCGCTACATGCTGGTGTGGATTGCCTGTCCCTTTGTACACATGGAATTTGGGTATCATATATCCCGGCGGGTACTTGATTTGATCATACTAGCCTGGATACGGTCGCCCAGTTCTGACGATTTGGCCAACCGCTTCATTCGCTTGATGAGCTCGTATTTGTTGAGCTATATAATCATCAAGAGCAGCCTTGGAGATTGTTTCCTCTTTAGCTATTGATAGAGCTGAAAGAGGGTTTGATGTTTCCCCTCTGTCATCCTTGACGATTATCAGTGGATCTTCGGCTGGAGGTTCTGGCTGGATCATCATTCCAACCATGTCCTGGAATAGAAGTGCCATCTGCTTTAGGTTAGCAGCTTGTTCCGCGGCCTCCTTATCCTTCCTTTGAAGCACCCTTCGCAGGAACTTTGTATCGGTCTCCTGCTCTTGGCGCTGTTCAGATGTTGATTCCGGACTTTCTTTCCGTCCGGTATGTGCTGACATTTTGATCAGCGTTTCTTGGAGCTTCTATTGTTGCTCCTAAGCTTTTGTCAACGACCGAGTTTGCGGACGATGACCCATGGAAGCATGGCTTTCCTATTTCCCGGAAGCTATGTAGACCGTATGCACGATCATGCCCCCAGACTTGGGGCGTTTGGGTCCAGCGCCTTTGGAATTTGCCGCAGGCAGTGGGATTTTCTCCGGCCTCGTCTTTTTATGGGAGGTCGAAGTTGAAGGAGCCGTTGTAACATGCACCTGTGTAAAAGATACCCCTCGCTGTATGATGGAGGGATGATCTTTCTCTTGCCGAGCCTTTAAGTTCTTCGGTCGACGAGAGTAGTTCTGGTCAATCACGGAGTCCTGGACTTTTCGCCAGACCCTATGAATTTGGGAGGAGAGCCATTGATGGGGGCGCTCCGGTTTTTCATGCACCGTAGCTTCTGCAGGCGAGGGCGATTTCTTCAGCACCATCGTTGGAGAGTTCTTTCGCACCCTCCTGAGTAGATCAAAGCTATTCCCGATTAGAACGACAGTATCAACTTCCACTATTGGAGCTTGCGGAGTAAGTCCAGAGGGAGAGTTGCCTTCAGATCTTCTCACTCGGCGCTAGTGGCGACGTCGAGCGTGTCTTGCAGACCAAACCGCCTCAGTTTTGGAAGCGGTTTCTTCATGCCTCCGGCTTTGGTGAGGGGCTGCTGTTTGCGTCAACCTGTTGAACACTGACGTCCTTGGCAGAGTTTGAGGAGGAACGACCAATCTTTAAAAGACCGATCTTCTGGTACGGGGAGCATTTTTGACGACTTCACCTGCAGGAAGAGTTAGGAGGGCTATCCATTTTGGGATATCCCCTTCAGATATGATGAGCCTCTTTGCGGGCCCGTTTGAGTTCTTACTCAGCTTGTTGAACATTGAGGTGGTAGACTTGGACGACCCGTTGAGAAAGGCCGTGGTGGTTGCAAGTCGATCGAAGACCGACTTCTTGGGAGCTTCGGGTTGCGGCGTTGAGGCACCGAAACTTGTTGGTGGGATCATAGTCCCGAAGAACAATCCGGTAGTGGCTTGAGTTACCTGCCTTACCGGCATTGAAAAGATGGAGGCCGCATTGAGCCCGTATGTCACTCCTCCAGTTGAGGCGGAGCGAGAATTGCTGTTGCAAGTTGTAGAGCTGTAAGCCATTGATGTTCTCTTCTTCTGCACAGAAACAAGACACCAAATCTTAGTACCACGAATCCAAAGGCAACCATAGCAAACCGTGATTTTGTTCGCGAACACAACACACGAAGTGTAGAGTAGAAATAGGAAAAGGTCCCACCGGGCATGCCAGGATCTATTTACCGCCGAAAATAGAGACAAACCAAGATGGATCGTCCTGCCTGAATTTGGGGGCAGATGCTATTTGGATTTATCTGTCCACCTCTCCGAAGATGCCAAGTTAATTTATGGCACCGTACATCAGAGGTTTAGATAGATGCGGCCGTTGTAGCAGACTTCATCAGATTCCCCCTTCTTTGCGAGGGGTTTTTGATTGTGGGGACGCTCTTCTCTGCAAGTGCAAGCCCCTGCAGTTAATTACGTTTCCGTATCGCGATAACCACTTTCTCCTGCTCCGGAAGTTCACTTCGTGTCGTGTATGTTTTTGTTTGTTTAGGTTTCCTGTGGATTGTATACGGAGACTAATTTATGTTGTCGCCCATAGGGCGTGGATTAGTCCAAATCCGTATATTTTAGATTTGGGGTTTTTATTTAAGGACCGTTAATCTATTTTGAGATTAAGATCGACTTAAATGTATGTGAGCATTTGGGGCTCGATTTTATTTCTGTTAAGGATACATTAGTCCAATTTGATACTAAGATCCACTTAACGAGATTTTAGGATCATTTTTATTTCGGATCCAATAAAAGAGCGTTTAGGCTCTATTATTTTAGTTTAAGGACGTTTCGGTCCATTATCGCCATTTTGGAGGCGAATATTAGTTTATGGACATTTCGGTCCATTATCGCCATTTTGGAGGCGAATATTAGTTTAGAGACATTTCGGTCCGTTGTTAGTTTAGGGACACCTCGGTCCGGGCTTTAGTCCGCTTAGTCTTTCCCTTCTTTTTTTTGAAAAAAGTGCTAAGCACTTGTTTGGGCTCTGTTTAATCAGTCCCTTTTTTTTTATGCAGAAAGCGCTGAGCAATTATATGAGCTCTGATGCCCACATATGATCATGAAGAGCTTTCGGTCATGGGGATTGCCCAATAAGTGTTGAACACTTTACTGCTTTTATCTTTATATGGAGTACGAGACACTCTTTATGGCGTCCACATGGGGAGCGCGTGAGGCGCTGGGCGCTGCCCAATGAGAGTTGAACACTCGGCCGTTTTGGATTGCTTGTGGAGTGCTAAGCCCTTTTTTTCTTTTACGGTACACACGTGGGGAGCACATGAGGCGCTGGGCGCTACCCAATGAGTGTTGAACACTCATCCATTTTGGATTGCTTGTAGAGTGCTAAGCACTCTCTCTTTTTTTCTTCTTTTGCGGCGCACACGTGGGGAGCACGTGAGGCGTTGGGCGCTACCTAGCGAGTGCTAAGCACTCTTCCCTTCTGTGGCTCCCACGTGAGGAACACGTGCGGCGCTAGGCGCTGCCCTAGCACCACCATGAGGTTTAAACCGGCATCAAGTATGCAATTTTAAAAATTTGGGGTGCTAAGCTACACTAACCAAGGATCAAACTAGATGATTAGGGTTTAAGCATGATATAAAATAGTTTTGCACTAAGAGAAAGAAACTACAATCTTTGTAGACCGTGTCCTTCTTTTATAAAGCTTCGGGTAGTAGTCCCTACGACTCCTCTAGGCTCCACATGAAGAAGTGCACGAACTTGCTTCGCGATCTTTGTGTCAAATATGATCCACCCGAAGTTTCTATAGCTCAAGCTATCTCTTCACTAATTTCCTATTAATGAAGAAAACACGCTAAACTCAAGTGCTAATCAAGTGTAGGATGGTGAAGTAGGATGTTTAGCTCACTAGGTTGGTCCAAAGCCATATGGTTCACATCACATGTGAGGGTTTATGACTTTGAGGTGGAGGAAGAAGGAGATGGAGAAAGCTAGAGAAAGTGTAAGCAAAAATGAACTCTCAAAAAATGTCAGTGCAGAATGGCTAAGCTCAAGTGTTCACTTATTGAAGCATACAATTTATTCCAATAATAAATTGCTCCCATGCTTCAATAGTGAATACAAATGAATAAACAAATGATAAAAACCATGCTTTGCACCATACTCTAAATATATCCCATTTTCCACCTTAATATTCTATTTTCCAAAAATAGAAAATCCAACAATGCTTCATAAATAATATATATATATATAGGGAGAGAGAGAGAGAGAGAATAATGGAGGAAAGATGCCATGGGAGGGAATTTCCTCCTATGGTATCGAAAAAATACCCCCTCCCTAATTTTTTTCGACGATCGGCACCCACCATCTTCATCGTTATCATCTAAGATGTGGTTACGCCAAATTTCATGTGATTCTACAACTTTTTCACCGTTGATTTAGTAATGTAAAAAGTTTTATTGTCGGCAAACCGTTAATTTTGAACCCACTAAATCAACGGTGAAAAAATTGTAGAATCATATGAAATTTGGTGTACCCACACCTTAGATGATAACGATGAAGATGATGGGTGTCGATCGTCGGAAAAAATGAGGGAGAGTGTATTTTTTCGACGCCATAGGAGGAAATTTCCTCCTATGGCCTCTTTCCTCAATTATTCTCATGCATACACACACACACACACACACACACATACACACACACATATATATATATTAAGAGAAGAAAATAATTAGTGAGCAATAATATTAGTTAACATATAATTATATCAAATATAAATATATATCAAATTATTAATCAACACTTGATTTAATAATCCGGTTATATCACATATAACCGACTAATATCATTTATCAGTATATCACATTATCAAATGAACACTTGATTCAATAATCCGATTATATCACATATAACCTAACCGATAACAAATGTCGTCAGATTAGAATACGGTATCACATGCTCGTATTTAATCAGGCTCCCGCACATATCAGCATATGTGCCCTACTTCATTTCGCTTGAACTATGAAACCTTTATGTGGGACTCTAAAAACTTGTCAATACGCCAGCAGTAGGTAATGATCACATCAGTTACCTACAAACCGTCAGCGGTACTGGCCAGACGTAACGGCTACCCAGGTATTGAGCGAATAGAAGATCAACCAGCAATCTTGTCCAAACTCCCATGAAGCCTATAACGAACACTTACCGTACAGTCTGGTCTCTTCGTTTGATATGTCGCATATCAGGTCTAGAGGTGGAATCTTCAGACCCCAGTAATTTGATAAGTCATGTCGATGTGTGGCTCATAACGGTTCGAGAAATCACTGATAACATTTACCAGTAAATCTCATTAGCCCTGACCACGGACTTACTGTTATAGCCAATCGAGCATTGCGCAACATCAACTCCCAATACTGGGAGAGACGAAACCCGTCCTATCGCTCACTGCCTCCATGTGACTCGGGACTGTACCCAAAATCCACGTGTTTGCATGACTCCTTTAAGCCGTGGTAGGGAGGAAATCAAAGTATAGTGGGAACCACACAATACACTATGACGATCTCGGGTCTACAGACTAACCTGTACCAGTGTCACCAGAGAACTACTATCTGGCGATAGGTATAGTACTATTTAGGAGTTCTCGGCGAGTCCTGCTCGGTGTACCCATTCTCTAATAAGCACCTGTGTACAATCTTTGATGTCAAACACTAATGATTATGGGATCAACCATCACCCCATACATGATCAAGAAACGTACACACTAGTCTATTCTGGAATATCGATACCCTATCTCGATACTTTCTCGACTAGGAATAGTTAAAGGATGTGCTTGTGGACTACACAAGTCCCAGTAGTATGATCCACATCATAATTCTGGTAGTCAAGCAAACATCCTAAGGTCTTTATCAACATGTCAGAGAGACGGTATAATAATACTAGCGTACATGTTAAGATAAAGAGCAACCAAATAGTATACTATCTTGTTGAGCAAGACAGTCCTCTATATATATGTCCAAGCATCCACCATATCATACAATAATGACCTCTAGGGCATACATATTCCTAACAAGACCGCTGTTGTTGCGCAAAATCTGTCCCTAAGACTGTCGTTGCTCTGGTTGTTGCGCTTGTTCATTATCTCCCGACGGTTGTCGATACCATTGACTAAGCCAGGTGTAAATCCCCGTTTCCATCAATGAAATTTTTCTATATTTCCTAAGTCCTCTGAATGTTTTTCTAATTTTTCTCGTATTTTTGTATGAATTTGGAAACTTAGGTTTTAATATAAAATTTTCCCCAAACACATAACCCAAGCCCAGCCCATACATAACCCAAACCCCGACCCAGTTCCGTGCCTGACCCGACTCCCATACCCGACCTGCCTCACGCTTCCTCTTCCCCACTTCATTTCTTTTCCCGCTTCTTCTTTATTCTGCACCCCCCATGTCGTCGCCCCACGCCCCACGTCACCACCCCGTTCGCGACCACGACCCGACGTCCCCACTCCTCGACTGCGCACGCGCCCACTCCCCCCCTCGACCTCATCCCCCCTCTCCCATACAAAGCTGAGCCCCTCGTCCCCTCTACCCTTTTTTTCACTGCACCCAGCTTCCTCCTCGACCCTTCACCGCACACCAACCTCCACTTGCCGACGAACCTCCTCCAATCTCCTCCTTCATCACCGAGCACCCTAGCCTCCTCCTAAAGCCCTCTCCTTCACCTCAACACCCACTGCTCTTCACCAAACCCATCTCCTCGCAAGAACCCCACCACCAGCACCCTCACGCCGGCGAGCTCCCCACTGCCCTGAACCACCTCGTCGACCCTCTGCGTCATTAGCATCATCACCATCACCACAAAACCCGAGCCTTACTACCTCACTCCCTCTCTCCAAACCCACTGCCATCATCCAAACCCCCCGCTGTGCCATCACCGGAGCGACCACTGCCGACCATCGTCGACCCCAGCATGCCCCTGGAGATCCACAGCACCACACTCCGCCTCCAGTGATCGCGAGCCGTCTCCGGGCAACTCCGACGACGAACCCGAAACGAGAGCCGAGGCCGTGAATCCAAACCGTGCCGTTCGTCGCGCGTTTGTGCCGTTGCCGCTGCCGTGCGTCGCCAAAGCGTCTCCAGGCAAGTACCCTACTTGCTACATGCTAGTTATTACTATTACATTTCTAAAACCTATTAATTCCGTGTCCATAACTCATGAAAACTTATATGACACAAGTGCTTGATGCAAAACCCGAATGAAAACTCTCCATTAAACTGACGGAACTTGATTATATATGCTGGCCCGTGCGGCAATGAACATTGTGGTGAAATTTTACAGGAAAATTTAATCGTTACTGGCTTGAACGATCACCCCCAATTACAACCGTTAAAACTGAATATTTCCCGCGCCTGAAACTTGATAAAATCATAATTAATTGTGTATATATTGAAATGATGTGTTCGAGGGCTCGAATCGAAGCCGACTCGACGACCTAGAACCCTATAAAAGTTTTTAATTGTTTTTATACTGAAATTATAACAAGAACTGATTCAGAGAGCGGCTCTGGACTGCAGTCCAGAGCAGCTCCGGCTGTTGATTTCTATCTCGTAATGCTTACCACTTTGCTTCCTGAACTTGTATGTTGCGGAACCCTATACTTTATTGAATATGAAACTGTTATCTAAATAACGCAAGTGATTTCACCTCTTTTTATCGTCGTTTACTATTTAAACTGCAATTTAAAAGAACAGGACGTATAGCAGTCCCAAACGGAAACAGAACTGATGCCCTATCGTTGAACAGTGCATAACTTCTGACGTAGAGATGCGATTGAGAATACATCTGGTGCTTTGGAAACCCTATTGAAAACCCTACATTTCATTCAACTGTAGTATTGCTAAATTCTGATCCCAACTGGGTGAAAGTTGTGCCGCGAAACGGACGTTCAGTTCAGAAACTGAATTTCCTGCAGCGAGCACTTAAATTGAAATGGCTGTAACTTGAATACCAGAAATCCGATTGCACTGAAACAAATTTTACTGAACTTCCGACAGAGTATACTCATTACCGTATTTGTATCGTTTCACTGAATTCTGAACATATGATTTACTGCAATTTTTGTAAGCTCATGAAGTGCATAATAGTTTATATTACACATGACTTGTTAACTGCATAAATGTACATACCTTACCCAACTGCCATACACATAGTGATAGTGCGCGTTATTATTCAGTGTATAATGCATTATTGTGCATGAATGATATTAGTTTAGGAGTGTCAAATACACCAATGGAAAAGTGAATGATTCGTGACAGTGATTAATACAGTGAACCGTGACAAAACCGTGTTATTGGTGCATACTTATACACGACTAAATCATAATCATCAATAGTGTAAACCTGGGGAAAAAGGGAAAATCGAAGTGGAAAGTGTATCATATTTAGCGAGGACCGTGATTTAGAAGATGATCATTCGAACAGCGACTCTTATATATATTAGGTAGGATCTAGCGATCCGGCTGACAGGGTTATGTCCCGGGCGTGTTGGCCGTTGTCTCGGGTATGTACGAGACTCCCGTTAAACATGATCCTCCTTTCCACAACTCGATTTCAAACATGACTTAGAGACTGATAGGGACACGGATCATACTTTGCATCATTTAGTGACACAGTGATTATCTGCATTTTACTTCCACTGTTATTACCTTATTTGCCTGTTTCATGTCATTATTATAATATTGCTATTACGTCGCACTGACGACCTGAGTATGCATGCTCAGACCTCGAGGAAGAACCAGCGCAGGAGTCGGACTTACCCTTCGAGCTAGCGGAGATTTAGTCTGGAGTACCTTTTTCTTCTTTTCTGCTTTCCCTAAAGAGATCTTGTATTCGAACTCGGTTAGTAGTTCTTTTCTTATTTATTTGTAAATTGTGCACAATGAACTTTGATGTAATATTTTAGTGATGTATTTTCTTTACTTCTGTGCTTTGTTTACTGATTACCATGTAATGCTAGAAGCCGAAATGTGACTACGACGGGATTATTCCTTGACCGTAAGAACATGGCTGGCCTAGTCACCCCTCGTTTTCCGTATTTTGGGAAGCGGGGCGTGACACCAGGGTTGCTGCTGACCGTATGGTACTCCGAATCACTGATGTTGCGGCTCTGGATCCGGCTGATGCTGCAGCTCTGGTTCCGACTCATGCTGCGGCTCTAGTAATGACTATAAATGTGGAAGCATATGATATGAACTAAATATACCATCAATATATGAGTCTACGATAGAAAATAAAGCCTGACTATCTGGACCCGCATCAGTCGGATATGGATCTTGTATCAATGATTGTATATGATGCAACCCACGAGCCTGTCGTTACATGAAAAATAAGATATAATTATAGACTCATACTGCCGGATGTTAAAAACTAATTTAATTTAAAAAATTTAACTTACTATTCCTCGTTCCATGTGGCCTCTAGGCTCATACTGCTGGACGTTCGGAAAGTCGGGTAGGCGGAGCAGAAAGATATTTTACAGTGACACGCTTATATCATTGTAGGTATGTTTCTGTAGCGCCGGTGGGTGTTTGGTCACCTATTTGCTGTAAGACAATATTACGCAGCCTATCTTCCTATCTCAGTAAATATTGATGATGATACTCCCTCCAATCACACTCAGCTTTTCCTCCTCGCATGTCTCCCTCTATTATCATAGATGCAGGCGGCGGACCAGGAATATGTTGCATTCTACCAAATTGTCGCAACACCCGGTTCGGTAAGTGCATGACCACGATATTAATGCACAGTAGTAGGTATCGAGCCCGCCAAACCGGCTCTCCTTCGATACAGATGCCGAGTATCCTTGTAGACTATCTACTGTATAAGGCGTCCATGTGAACAGCGTGTTCCCCCCAAAAATTTTTGGCTTAGAGCTTGCTGTTCCCTTATAAAAATAAAAGGAAAGCTCCACGTGTTAAATACATGCACCCACATGTAAAGCATGCAACTATCACCTCAGGTAGCGCCGCACGTGAAGTTCACGTAGGCGGCAATATGTAAAGCACAGGAGCGCCTGTTCCTCTAATATTTAAACATAATAAAACAGTTAAGCTCTGTTAAAATTTTGTTGAGGCGGCGCCTCACGTGCCCCTCATGAGGGCGTCAGCGCCAATCTTGTTGGATTAATCCTATGGTGGCGCCGCACGTGCTCCTTACATAGACACCAATGTGCAAAGCACAGGACGCCTATCATGAATAAGAATTAAATTCTTAAGTGGCGCCCACGTACACAACACGTGAGCGCCAGCGCCCAAATTAAAGCAAGTAAAATTAAATTCTACATGGGGATACTTTCCTAAAAACTGGGATATTCTCTGTTAAACAGATCCGTTGGATCAAAAATCCAATGGTAATAATAAATCATCAGATGATAAATTCTATTTGGGAAATATTTTCCTTCTAATATGGAAAGATCTTCTCTAATAGAGAATTTTGGAATTAAAATCCAACTGTGATAAAAATATCACTAATTAAACTATCTGATAGAATTAAATTCTATAAGAGAGATCTTCTCTGTTAAACAGAATTAAATTCTATGATTAGGAAAATATTTTCTAATCTTGTTAAACTAACAAGATATTCATATGATAGAATAAAATTCTAATCTTCTTAAACTAATAAGATATTCATATGATAGAATAAAATTCTATCTCAGGAAAATATTTTCTAATCTTATTAAATAAACAAGAAATCTTATCTGATAAACAGAGAGTCTTTGGATTAAAAATCCAACGGTGAATAAAATTCACCAATTGATCTAAAAAATCATTTTTGATCGATCAATTATGATCTCTCAATGAGAGATTTTCTCAACAAATTGATTTTTTCTCTTCTCCTATAAATAGGTGCAAAGAGATTAATCAAGGGGGATGACTGGATAAAAAGAAAAGAAAAGAGAAGACTCCCTATAAGTTTCTGTAAAAAGACAGAAGGCTCTAAAATCAACAGAGAATTTAATTTTTCCAAAGAAGAAGACCACCCTCCTAAAAGCCATAGGTAAAGAAAAAAGAAGAGATCAAAATATCTCCTTTACCTGACATACCATATCTAAGGGTTTAACCATTCTCAAAGAACTTAGTTCTTTATCTGGATATGAGATCCACAAGATAAGTCTCACACAGGTTGAGAATTTAATTCTCAACGGGATGATCTTGTTCTGGACAATCAAAGATTCAGGGAAGAATAAAATTGAAAAGAAAGAAAATGGAGTTCATAATACTCCAGGAACATAGTTCTTTCAAATTAGGAACTTAGTTCTTTCAAATCAAGAACTTAGTTCTTTAAAGAATCCGATCCAAGATTCTTAAAATAGTGATCTTGGTAATACTTAATGGACAAAATACCATTAACAGAGATCTAATATCTTTTGAAAGTATGAACATGGAAAACATGGTGCTCATAATACTCCAGAAACTTACTTCTCTCATAAAACAAGAACTTAGTTCTTAAAGAACCTGATCCTAGATCCTCAAAATAGTGATCTTGATGATCATTAATGGTCAAAATACCATTAACAGAGATTTAAGTTCTCTAAAAATATAAACAGAGATTAAATCTCTAAAAAGAACTCAACGCCTCACGTGAAACACACATGGGGGCCCAAAATAGAAGGCCATCGCCTCACATGAAATACACGTGAGCGCTGAGTAAAGTGCTTATGTAACGACTCTGAATTTACTGTACGAATTTTTTCAATTTAATGTACAGAAAATGGTTTTGCAAGCCCGAGTACAATTTAAAAGTTTATTTTTGTTTAAGAACAGCAAGAAATAGCTTGTAGATCATTGGTAAAGTCTTGCACTCCTATGACGTAGCCCCTGTGTTCGAATCCTCTCAGACACATTATATTTTGTCTGATTTTTTTAAAAACTTTTTGGAAGCCCAAAAGTTTTGTCACGCCCCGCTTCTTAGAGTACGCTAAGATCGGCACATGACAGAGCCAACCATGCTACCTGTGGTTAGGAAACATCCCTCCACAGTCACATTACGGCTGTCTACAAGATATCAAGAACAGTAAAATAAAATAAACTATCTAGTACATGTCCATAAGCCAGAATAACGAGTCAAGAAATAATATGCGGAAGCAATAAATCCAATAAACAATAACAATCTGGAAAGTACGTCCCAAAATACGGGCTCACATCAGGAATGGAAGTACGAAAATAAAACTAACTAGCTAGCTACTAACAGGATCCTCAATGCTTGGCCTGTTGGCTGAAATACTCCTGAACGGCCTGCGACAAAGATAGAGGATCTGGGCTATGCAAAACCCAGACGTCGGTGCGTCATAATATCAATGATAATAAGCAACCAGGATGTAACAAGATATGCAGGCATGAAAAGTAACATGAATGTAATGAGTAAACACAGATATAGAGCAGTGAAGTGTATCAGTGTAAGTGACGCGCGGTGATCAATCTAGACCGTGCTACTGGGTTATCTATTCTAAAGTTTGTTTGAAATCAATTAGTGTACTCCTCCATGTAACTCAAAGAATATGTCCCGTTATCCCCCGGGACCACGGATCAGGTAGTGGGAGTCATGAATGACTCTGTCCCGTTATCCCCCGGGACCACGGATCAAGTAAGAATCATGAATGATTCTGTCCCGTTATCCTCCGGGACCATGGATCAAGTAATACCCTTTTAAGCTACACTTCAGTTACACTTTTGATTTCCCCATACCCCCAAGGTTATGTGTTCAAGTCAGGTATTGATAATCTAGAGCTAATCCCAACACAGGATCAAGCAGGTATAGGTTTGTCTATGTAGACAACATGATACGTCCGTCAGGACGACAAGTCAGGATTGTCGGCATTAGGAACAGGATCAGGTATCAAGTCAAACAGTGGTATATCAAGTCATGTCAGGTAGTGCACATGCATCAAATGGATGCCCAACAATAAAATGTAGCAAGTATCGAATCAGGGTAAAAGTACGGATGTACGGTAAAAGTATGGATGCACAAATATCTATCAGGGGTTACATCATGACTATGTAGAATGCACATTATCAAGCATGGGGTACTAATTTAACAGTAATATGAATTAAGATGACATGGCATATAACTGACATATAGAATTATTGGTATGGATACACAATAAAACATGGATGCACAATTATCTGTCAAGGGTTACAACTACAGCTCCATGACTATGTAGGATGCCCATTATCAAGCATGGGGTGTTAATATAACAGTAATATGAAATAATGTGACATGGCATGCGAATAGATATATAATTAATGGTATGGATGCACAAATATCGATCAGGGGTTACATTTACAGCTCCAGGACTATGTGGGATACACATTATCAAGTATGGGGTACCAATGTAACAATAATATGAATTAATGTGATCTGTAGATGCAGCTACATATATAATAAATGATATGGATGCATACGGGTATCCTAAAAAAGTAAAATATTAATATGGGTGTACAGTGCAATCAACATGTGATATTTTTATTCATATAGATTCATAATAAGATACATAGCATGTAGCAAGATGAACATGCCTGAGCAGAACACACGACGGGTGCGTACGGCACGTCCGACGTCGGGTAAACGTCGCAACGCACACATGGCACGCGGGACGGGTCCAGGCAAAGCAAGAGGATAACCACGCAGGTAGGGGACGTTCACTGGATCGCCTGAATCGTCAGCGCCGAGCACGGCTCCGGCGGGTGATCACCGGAAAAGAAACAAGAAATCAAGAAAGAAAAGAAGAGAAGGAGAAGAAGAAAAGAGGAATGGGGTGTGCGACTTGGCTCTGGGTTCTGGGACAGAGGAGAAGACGACGGCTTGAGGACGATGATGGGTGGCCGTCGGCGAGGCCTAACAGCGATAAGAGGGCAGAGGGATTCTAGGGTTCTATTGGGGTTGCTGTTGGGTCGACAGGAAGTCGAGGGTGCAGGGTACTGGTGGTGGTTTGGGTGTCAGGGATCGGAGAGGGAGGTGAGGAGATGAAGAGGTGAAGACGACGAGGTCTCCGGCAAGGGTTAACGGCGATGAAGGTGGAGGTTCTTGGGTCAGGGTTTGTTGTGGGTTCTCGGGGTTGCTGCAGGGGTGTCGGGGATGGAGAAGAGAGGAGGTGGTGAAGGTGATGATGATGGCAAGGAGGTAGTGGTGACGAGGTTGGGAGGTTGGCGGCGAAGGCGAGATGAGAGGCTAAGGTTTGGGTTCGCGAGTTGAGGCGGGAAAAGAATTTTGAAAAGAAGGAGAGAGAGGTCTGTGCATGAGATTTTATAAAATTTAAAAAGAAATGATAATATATAAATATAGTAAGAGAGAGAGAGAGAGACGGAGTTTGGTTAGTTAGGATTTTAATATATAAAAAATTATTTCTGTTAAAGTAATATAAACGAATATATATATTAACAGTTATATATAAAAGAATATAATATTAAATAAATTTGAGTTTTCTGGTTAATACAAAATAGCCCAAAACACGGCCGGGTTGGGTCTAAAAATCCAGTTTTAAAATATGTAAAATATACGTGTCGACCAACATTAAAACAGGATATCCGGGTAACGAAAAAGTATACCCCCAAGAAAGGATGTATGCACGTGCCCGTAGCCATCCAAACGAGTCCGTTTCACTGAACGGGATGAGAACAAGATGCGCGGATGCTACGACAGTGTTAGGGGTATCATGCAGGCCATGCTAGATATTTTAAAAATATTTTATTTGACTTTATATGTTATATTGAAAAATATACAGATACCAGATAAATGCCAGTATGCAATATATAAAAAAATGAAAGTGCACAGATCCATAAAACAAGCCGGGATAAATCATAAACAGGAATCAAGACGGGTTTCCAGCAAGCGGTTCTGATCGGATGCAAATACAGATGTCAAATACACTATTCGCATCCAAAACACAATAAATCAAGAAAATACCATAAATAAAGAAATACTCAAAATAGAACTTGTATAAATGAACTAGGGTGTTACATTATACCCAACTACAAAAAGAATTTCGTCCTCGAAATTCCAGGAACAAGAAAAGATAAACAATCAAGAATCTACAAGAATAGGTGTGGAAATTTCTGTCGAATCTCGTTTTCTCGTTCCCAAGTCGGTTCTCCGTGCGAGCGATTTCCCCAAGAAACAAGTATGAGAGGGATAACCTTGTTCTTGAGGACCTTTTCTCTTCGATCAACAATCGACATTGGTCGTTCCTCATAGGTCAAATCCTCCCTTACAGTCAGCTCCGAATGATTTTGTAAGTCCACGTTGCGACCCCCGGTTCTTACGGGGAGGCGGAAACGGTATAAAATCAAAATTTTAACGCAAGAGGCAACATGGACTAAGCTGGGTCGGGATCTTTACCTAAACTAAAACTAGCATACTAAGCTAAAGATATTTAGCTACTCGGATGAAGATGGTTATACCTAAACTTGAACTCCTTCTCTTCAAGCTCCGATGGTGGTCGATGGCTCCTTCTCGTTGTCTCCGTACGCCGAAGATAGATCCACTTGAAAGCTCCAACCTTTAGCTCCTTCTTCGTTCTTTGAAGAAACTAGTTCACTTGGTTTGCTAAACCTAGTGAACTAGAATGAGTAGAGATGATTTAGAATGGGATTTTATCTATGGTTCTTGATTCTCAACTCATGAGACAAGAGAACCATAGATCAAGAGAGGGAGCAAGAGGTTGAGGGTGAGAGCAAGAGGAGAGCTCAAGAACAAGAGAGAGAATGAGCAAGAAAGAATGAGCAACTCTTTTGTCTTTCACCCTCTCATAATCCAAAGTGATCATAACTCATCATATCAAAAAAGTCTTATGTGATGGTTTGAAGCAACCATAAGCTTATCATGTCATGCACTCATTTTACTCAAATGAGCAAGCAAGAAAAAGTCTTTGGCATGAAATGATAACCATGGTTATCATGATGGTCAACTAGTCAAGCCTAGTCAACCGGTCAACAAGTCAACAAAAGTCAACAAGTCACCAAAGTCAACAAGTCAACAAAAGTCAACAAGTCAACAACCATATCACCATAACACTTAATTAATATAATAGTTAATCACATATCATATTCTCATTAGGGTTGAGCATAAAGTCAAAAAGTCAACGGTCAACTGTCAACAACCCTAATGAGAATCCGCTGCCTCTGCCTCCCTGTCAACTGTGCATACACACCCGCATCCGCGTTCCGAGGAACACGAATGCAAACTGGATAAATCCAATCCCATAAGGCACACTAGGATCTGGCTTAAACCAAAGCCCGCTAGTGTAAACTGTCCGGACACTGTACGTGCACAAGTGCACGGATGTGACCGAACCCTGTCGCAAAACCATGCGACCTGTCGCAATACCATGCGACCTCTACTCTTTTTCCTAAAGGCGAAAAGCTTTCTGTGTGGGACTCTAAAGACTCGACACTACGCTGGCAGTGGGTTTAACCACAGACCGCAAGCGGCACTAGCTGTGCGTAACGGTCCCCAGGTAATGCCGACAAGAAGACGGACGAGGCGAAACCCATCTGAACTCCTACTGAGCCTGAGTGTGACATTCTCCGTACAGTCCGGTCTGTTCGTCTGATACATCGCATGGCGGGCCTAGGGGGCGGTAAACGTCAGTCCCCCAATAGCGGTACAAGTCGTGCCGGAGTGAAGCCCAATACACCCTGAGATAACACTGGAAACCTACCAGTATATCTCGTTTGCCCTGGCCAGGGACTACTCGTGTAATGGCTCTCCTAGACACAGCGCGATGTCAACCCCCAATACCGGGAGAGACGAATCCTGTCTAACCGTCACTGCCTCCAAGTGCTTCGGGACTGCACCCAACCACCACCTGTTTGCACGACTCATTTGAGCCGTGGTAGGGTAGTGATCAAAGTACAGTGGGAACACACTCGAGGCGGAGTGACAGTGTCAAGTCAGCGGACTAAGCTGTACTCATGTCACCTGGGAACTGATAACTGACGATAGGTATAATACCAACTAGTCAGTTCCCGACGAGTCCTGTCCAGTGTACCCGTAACCTAACGAGCACCCGCATACTATCTCAAGTACGACGTACTGACGGCTGTGGGACAGACCGTCTCCCACACTGGGATGAGAAGCGCATGCGCTGGTCTACTCCGGAGTATCGATGCCCTGTCTCGATAGTCCTGCGACCAGGGACCTGAATAAGGATGTGCTTATAGATTACCCAGCCCCCACTAGTGTGACTGCCATCACAACGCTGGTAATCAAGCAAAGATCCTAAGGGCTCCACTAATGCGTATAAGTGATATACTGAAATAAACACAAGTACACATTGAAGTAGAAACAAACCAAGTAGCATACTACTATTTTGAGCAAGATTGTATATACAAGGTGAATATCCCAAGCATCCATTAAGTAATATACAAACTAGTATGATACAGTAATGGCCTCTAGGGCATATACACTAACAGATTTAGCACGTGTGTTTCATCTCGAACATACTTACGGAGTTGAGATACATGAAAACGTCATGAACATTCGCTAAAGATGGTGGTAACGCCAATCGATAAGCCACCTCTCCAACATGCTCCATAATCTCAAAAGGCCCCATGAATCGAGGACTAAACTTGTCTTGACTCCCAAAACGAATCACTCCTCTAGTCGGTGATATCTTCAAGAATACCATATCACCAACAACGAACTCTAGAGGCCTTCTCGATGTATCGGCCCAACTCTTCTATCGATCCTGCACCGTCTTCATGTGATTCCGGATAGTACTAACCTTCTCTACTGTTTGCACGATCAAATCCAGTCCCAACAATCTTCGTTCTCCAACATCGTCCCAATAAACGGGTGAGCAACACTTACGACCATACAATGCTTCGAATGGAGCCATCCGAATAGTCGCCTGAAAGCTGTTATTGTACGAAAACTCCACCAAGTGTAGATGATCCTCCCATGAACCCTTGAAGTCCAACATGCAAGCTCTCAACATATCTTCAAGAGTTTGGATCGTTCTCTCCTACTGGCCATCGGTCTGACGATGATAAGCGGTGCTAAATTTCAATCGCATCCCCAAACTTTCCTGTAAACTCCTCCTGAAGTGCAGTAAGAATCGGGTATCAGGATCGGAAACGATGCTCACAGGTACTCCATGAAATCTTACAATCTCCTGCATGTAACGTTCTGCTAACGCTTCCATTGACTGACCAACTCGAAATGGTATGAAATGAGCCGCCTTGGTCAATCGATCAACAATCACCCAAACTGCATTTTTGCTCTTCGGATTCCGCGGTAAAGCAGTCACGAAATCCATGGTTATATATTCCCACTTTCATTGAGGAATCGAAAGTGGTTGCAATAAACCAGCAACCCTTTGATGTTCACCCTTAACTTGCTGACACACCAAGCACTTCGCTACAAAGCGAGCAATCTCCCTTTTCATGCCTTCCCACCAGAAATGCTGTCGTAGATCACGGTACATCTTCGTGCCACCTGTATGTATGGAATATGTGAAACTGTGTGCCTCCTTCATAACTTCTTCACGAATGTCTCCCTTCGGCACACACAAACGGCTACCATAACGCAAAGAACCATCTTCATGAATCAACAAGTCCGTTCGAAGTCCCGCTTCTACATGTTCTTGAAACTTTTGCAATCTTGCATCCTGTGACTGTGCTGCTTTAATATTATTGATCAATGACGACTGTACTTGCAGCCGCATCAACTGTCCCGAAGAATGCGGTAGCACAATCTCCAATTCGAATCTCCGAAAATCTTTGATAAGCTTCTTCTGTGCGGTCAACATCCGAATTGCTGGCAACCGACTAAGTGCATCCGGCACTACATTAACTATCCCCGGATGATACTTGAGAGCAAGATCGTAATCAGCCATCAGCTCCAACCATCTACACTGCCTCATGTTAAGCTCTTTCTGCGTGAACACGTACTTTAGGCTTTTGTGACCGGTGAATATTTCGACCCTTTTGCCCAGTAAGTTGTGTCTCCAAATTTTTAAAGCGAAAATCACTGCTGCAAGCTCCAAATCATGAGTTGGGTAATTCTTCTCATGGGTCTTCAACAGTCTCGATGCGTAAGCTATAACCTTCCCATGGTGCATCAGAACACATCCCAAACCTTTCCCATATGCGTCGCTGTGAATCACCAATCCTCCGGAACCGTCTGATACGGTCAAAATAGGAGCGGTTATTAATCTTTGCTTCAACACCTCAAAAACTAACGCACAACTATCCGTCTATACGAACGGTACCTCCTTTCGTGTAAGCTTGGTCAAAGGCTCAGCTAATCGAGCAAAATTCTCCACGAACCTTCTGTAGTATCCTGCAAGTCCCAGAAAACTTCTGATCTCTGCTACGTTCTTCGAAATCGGCCAATCTTGAACTGCCGCAATCTTCTCAGGATCGACGGCGATTCCATCTTCGGATACAACCTGCCCCAAAAACATCACTTCTCCAAGCCAAAACTCGCACTTGCTAATCTTTGCATACAATCTTTCTTGCCTCAATGTCTGTAGTGCGATCTTTAAGTGTTCTGCATGCTTTTCTAGGCTCCTCGAGTAGACCAGAATATCATTGATGAACATCACTATAAACTGGTCAAAGAACGGTGAAAGGATTCGGTTCATCAAGTCCATAAATATCGCCAGTGCATTCGTAGCTCCGAATGGCATCACTAAATACTCGTAATGTCCGTATCGAGTTCGGAATGCAGTCTTGCAAATATCCTCTGATTTAACTCGAACCTGATGATATCCGGACCGCAAATCCAGCTTCGAGAATACCCTCGCGCAATTGAGTTGCTCGAATAATTCGCCAATGCGAGGGATCGGGTACTTGTTCTTAATAGTCACCCGGTTCAATTCTTGATAATCGATGCACATCCTCCTTGTGCCATCTTTCTTCTTGACTAGAAGAACTGAAACTCCCCAAGGTGAATTACTGCTACGAATCCAACCCTTCTCTAGCAATTCGGTAATCTTCTTCTTTACTTCTTCCAATTCCACTGGTGCCATCGGATAGTACGCCTTTCAGATTGGCGCTGCACCAGGAACAAGATCAATCGCGAACTCCACATCTCATTTTAGCGGTAAACCCGAGTCGTTCTTGAACACATCCATGAACTCTCAAACTACAGCTGTTCCCGCCAAAAAAAAAATTCTACGCAAAAGAGCCCAAGGTATCAAATGGCAGCGATACGTTTAAGAACATGCGAACCAGTATTTTCCGGGATGCATTTTGATAGACTCCCGAATGAGAAACAAATAAATTCTAATTGTATTGAAAGCGTCTCGAAAATGTCTTCGATTTGATATATTATGGGCTTCATAATTCATCCGGGATCAAAAGTTATGAGCAAATATGCTATGCATGTGTAATCTAAGGAAGAGAATGCGAACCAGTATTTTCTGGACTGCATTTTGATAGATTCCCGAATGAGAAACAGCTAAATTCTGATGGTATCGAAAGTGTCTTGAAAAATCCTTCGATTTGATATATTATGGGCCTCATAATTCATTCAGGATCAAAAGATATGAAGCATCACGTGCTCACACGTGACCGGGCATCACGTGCCCACACGTGACCGAGCATCACGTGCAGACACGTGACCATTTACAGGCAAAACCTGTAGGCACTGAATAAAATAAATAATTGGAAATAATTAATCAGTGGAGTCACGTGCCAACACGTGATGGGCCTTTAAACCCACTGAAAAGAATTAAAGGTATAATAAAATAACAAGGAAAAATCCCAATGAGGCATCACGTGCCAACACGTGACCAAGGGTCACGTGCTGACACGTGATAATTCCTGAGTTCTTTAAAACAATAGAATTAAATTCTGGTCAAATACTTAATCAGAGGGTCACGTGCCAACACGTGATAGGTTCCTAAAGATCTATGAATTAATAGAATTAAATTCTAATTAAGAAGGAATCAAAAACCCTAACTAGAAAAATATTTCTCTAAATGTTTCCAAACAAAAAAGAGGGTGCTCTGTAAAATGGAGCACCGTTGGATTAAAAATCCAATGGTGATTAAAAATTACTAATTTATGGAAAGATTTTATACAAGGAAAGATTTCCCTGAAATTTGCCAGGAATAACAGATAAAAGATCTTTTGGATTAAAAATCCAATGGTGAATAAAATTCATTGAGTGATCTAAAAGATCATGTTGGTTACAAAATCAATTAAAATCCTTCAATGAAAGATTGACAAAACAAATTGATTCTTTTCTTTCTCCTATAAATAGGAGTCAAGAAGAGAAGAGAGGGGGATCTACTTTTTTTTGGGAAATATACAACAACAGAGAGAGAAAAGAAAGGAGAATTTAATTTTCAAGAAAGAAACCCTATGTGAGAAAGAGGAAAGGGATCAAAACTTCAAAAGGAGAATTTAATTCTCAAATCTAAGAGTTTAACTCTTCTGCAAAAGAACTTAGTTCTTCCTCTGGTTGAAGATCTGCAGAAGCAAATCTCCCCATAGGTTGAGAATTTAATTCTCATCGGGTTGAGATTCTGCCATGCAGATCCAAAACTTAGAGGGAGAATTGAGTTCAGAGAATTTAATTCTTCCAAATTCACAGGAATTTAATTCCTCCAAGATAAAATTAGGGTTTAACCCTATATGAGAATTTAATTCTCCCAAACTCACACGAATTTAATTTCTTCAAGATAAAACTAGGGTTTAACCCTATATGAGAATTTAATGCACCTAAAATTATAGGAATTTGATTCCTTCAAGATGGACAAAACTAGGGTTTAACCCTAATTGAGAATTTAATTCTCTCAAATTTACAGGAACTTGATTCATCCTAAACTGAAATTAGGGTTTCACCCTATATAAGAATTTAATTCTTTTACATATATGGGAATTTAATTCCTCTAAAAGAAATTAGGGTTTAACCCTACATAAGAATTTAATTCTTTCATATACATGGGAATTTAATTCCTCTAAAACATAATTAGGGTTTAACCCTACAAAGAATTTAATTCGTAAAGAAATCAAAAGACTTGAAAGATCTCCATGCATATAAAGAATTAGGTCACGTGTTCCCACAAGACCCTTAAACAGACTCCCCAAAAATGAGAAGAAAAAGCATTGAGGCAACCCCTCACGTGCTCCCACGTGACCTCCAAAACAATGAGAATTAAAATAAAGGCAGATTCTAATTTGGGCGCTCTCACGTGTTACCACGTGACCCCTTAATAAGTGCTTTAATAATCAACGCACAAATCTCCATTACGTGCCAACACGTGATGGTCAGAAAACTAAAAGTGTTTAACACTTATTTGCAGAACAAAGTGAGGAGATCTGGCCCCACCTTTGGGTGCCCTTACATGTCGCCACGTGACCCGTTCCTCTCTAGTGTTTAATACTAATTTGAAGGATTTATTTCCAGTGTTTAATACTAATTTGAGAAATTTATTTCTAGTGTTTAACACTAATTTGAGAATTTTATTTCCAGTGTTTAACACTGTTGTCTTCTAGTGTTTAACACTAATTTGAGAGATTTATTTCCAGTGTTTAACACTGTTGTTCCCTAGTGTTTAACACTGTTGTTCCCTAGTGTTTAACACTATTGTTAGCCAAATTGGCTAATTTTCCAGAGGCAAAAGTCTCCCCTTCAACCGAGTCTCAAAATCGAGTAAAATTTAGAGCTACAATGTTTAATGCTCAGTCAAAGATAAAAATGTTATCGAAGCCCTTGCTAAGTGATGAAGGGCTGAACCCAGACAAATGTCTAATGGTCCAACAAAGGGCCAACACTTCAAACTTAATTGGACTTAGCCCAAGTTGGCCATAAGTCCTCAATTCAGACTTAACTGAGCCAATGTTCCCATAATATAATTGTTCCCCTCCGAACGGCGGCCTGCAACGTTAGGACGTCACGTGCCTGAGGTTCGGGGCAGATGCTATTTGGTTTTTATCCGTCCACCTCTTCGAAGATGCCAAGTTGATTTATGGCACCGTGTATCGAAGGTTTAGACGGATGCGGCCGATGTAGCAGACTTTGTCAGATTCCCCCTCGCTTGAGGGGTTTTTGATTGTGGGGACGCTCTTCCCTGCAGGCGCAAGCCCCTGCAGTTAATTACGCTACCGCTTTGCGGTAACAACTTTCTCCTTCTCCAGAATTTCACTTCGTGTCGTGTGTGTTTGTTTTGTTTGTGGCTGCCCGTGGATTGTATACGGAGACTGAGTAATGCCGTCGCCCGTAGGGCGTGGATTAGTCCAAATCCGTATTTACTTAGATTTGGGTTTGGTGTTTTTAGTTTAAGGATGCATTAGTCGCGTTGCGACTAAGATCAACTTAAACATTCGTCAAGGATACGTTAGTCTTGCTTTGGACTAAGATCAACCTGACGTGGTGATTCATTTAATTTATGGCCATCGGGACTCATCACCTCTCTAAAATCGTTGAAGGATTACAACGATAGGTGTCAGAGGAGCTCAGAGATGTACCCTTGAACCAAAGCTGATTGAGGGTTTTATAGTCCATTTAAGTGCTTAAGGATACGTTAGCCGTATTTGGGGCTAAGATCAACTTAAACGGGATCGTTTAGATCCGGCAAAAGAGCAATTGGCTCTATTGTTCCAGTTTAGGGACGTAGTGGTCCCTTATTAGTTTAGGGACGTCTCGGTCCGATACCAGTTTAAGGACGTAGTGGTCCATTATTAGTTTAGGGACGTTTCGGTCCGATGCCAGTTTAGGGACGTAGTGGTCCATTATTAGTTTAAGGACATTCCGGTCCATCGCCAGTTTAGGGACGTAGTGGTCCATCATTAGTTTAGGGACATTTCGGTCCGATGCCAGTTTAGGGACGTAGTGGTCCATCATTAGTTTAAGGACGTCTCGGTCCATCGCCAGTTTAGGGACGTGGTGGTCCGTCATTAGTTTAGGGACATTTCGGTCCGATGCCAGTTTAGGGACGTAGTGGTCCATCATTAGTTTAAGGACGTCTCGGTCCAATATTAGTTTAAGGACATCTCGGTCCGATATTAGTTTAAGGACGTCTCGGTCCGATATTAGTTTAGGGACATCTCGGTCCACGAGTTTAAGGACCCCGCAGTCCATATCGATGTGTGGTCGTTGGGACCCGTCACCTCTTTGACGTCGTTGAGGAATTACAACGACGGATGTCAAAGGAGTTCGGAGATGTACCCTCAAACCGGACGTGGATTGATTTAGGAGAGCCATTTTGCTCAGTCAATTTAATTTAAGGACTTATGGCCACGATTGGGCTAAGTCCATTTCAACATTGCATTTTTTTATTTAGGTTCTACCCACAGAAGATATAGAGTATCGGTTTATTTTGGGTCCTGCCCATTTGCAAAGTATCTACTTCGTTTGGGCTTTGCCCCTTTTTTTAAAATGCATAGCATTCTGAATATTTTTGTTTGGGCTCTGCCCATTTATAAATGATGCAAAGCATTTGTTCTTGTTTGGGCTCTGCCCCCTTAAAATAATGCATTTGCGCTTTGTTGAGCCTGTTAGGCCTTCTCTTAATTGGGCTTGGCCCTTTTTAATGCATCTACGTTTTGCGCTAAGTAACGAGCGCAAGTCCATATGGTGATGACACATGTCGTGCTTTGATGAGCGCAAGCGCACTAGCGCAGTGCAATGCGCTGTTGCGCTGCTGACACGTGACGCGCTCTCAGCGAGTTGCGCCAATTCCGGAGAGCAAAGCTCTATCTCAAGGGCGCTTAGCGCAAGTGTTTTATGGCCGACACGTGGCGCTCTCTCAAGAGCGCAGCGGTGCAACTTGGAAGTGCAAAGCACTAAGAATCTTTTTAGATTCCAGAAAGGAAGTGCAAAGCTCTGTTCAAGTTCTTGGTCTAAATTAGATCAAAGAAAAAAATAAATTTCTTCTTTATTCGAAGAACCAGAGGTTCGCAGAAGTGCAAAGCACTATTCTTTTATTGTTTACATCGTTTTTAAAGAACCGAAGGTTCACAAGAAGTGCAAAGCACTGTTTTCTTCTTTTTTATAAAGATCATTGATCTTTTTTTTTTTTGTTTTAGACTAATGGTCTTTTAGAAGGAATTTCTTCTAATCCATGAAGGTTCTTTACCTCTTTCTTGAAATTTTCTCGGAGTTCTTTCTGTTTAGGGTTCTTGAATTCTCAAAAAAAAACTCGATGCCTTTGAATTGAGGCCTAAGGTCCTTTTTATAGTGCTCACAAATTAGTTAAATTTGTTAAAGAGATCATCCTCTGAGTGATTTGGGGAATTTTCCCTACCGTTGGATCTTTGATCCAAGGGCTTCTGCCTTGCAGAAGAAAATCTTCTTGTTTCAACAAGAACAGAAAAGATTTCTTAAAAATCTTAATTTAATTTGGCGCAGATGCCCCAGCGCATGACACGTGTCGCGCAGCGCAGAGCGTAGCGCAACTGCGCTAGTGCATCTGCGCTGACACGTGTCGTGCAGCGCAGAGCGCAGCGCAACTGAAGCGTTGCTTCAGGCAAATAGAGCTCTGCTCTGATTGGGCGCGTCTTCTTGGGCGCAGCGCTGATACATCTGCGCCTGACACGTGGCGCGTTGCGCTCAGCGCAAAGGATCTGAAGCGTTGCTTCATTTATTAAATTTTTGAGAATCAGAAGCGCCGCTTCATCTCCTCTTTTCAAGTCAAACTTGTATTCCCAAAATTCTGATTTCCCGGGCCTTGGCAATGATTTCATTGTGCACAGAATTTTCTGTGCTTGGGTCTATATATATAACTCAAGGCTGAGCCTTTTCTTCTCTCATTTTCAGAGAACTTCTTCGATCATGGCTTGCAACCGCCCTCATGCCTGTCGACAACCATGGGAGGTGCCGATCCGGGACATCGTTCCTCGTTTTGCTGCACGTCTGGTGGACCCTTCTCTCTCGGACGAGCAATGCGACGCTGCAATGCACGAGCTTTTGACTCATGTGGGGTCTCCTCTCCCTCCGAATTCCATTTGGCTTCGGATGATCCTTGCCTCGGCGCTTGCCGACATTCCCCCTCCTCCAGCAGAGATGTCCTCAGCAATGCTGGATGCCGCCGAAGATAAGATTGAGTGCTTTCTCGAAGCGCACTTGATCACCAAACCCTTGAGGGACTGCTCTTTCCACTTGCTGAGCCAGATACGGGCTCGTCGAGTCGTCATCGCCACTTTCTCCCAGGAATGCGGCGTCGACCGTTGGATGGCTACCCCTCGGGAAGATCGCCGCTTCGACGCGATGGAGAAGGCGGAGAGGGAGCTGAATAATTTTCTTTTCCTTTTTGTGAACCCTTGTCTCTCTGATCCCGTATTCGGTGATCTTTTTTAAATTTAATAATAAATAAATGTTTTGATTAAGTATTTTATTATCTGTTAAGTGTTCTTTTTATTTGAACTCTTTGTTGTGCTTGTGCATCGTATTTTAATTTGTTGTTATCAAGTGCATGTAATTTTGCATGGCTAAATTACCTTTGGCACTTAGCCCCTTTTTCTGCACTAGCGCATCTGCGCTGACACGTGTCGCGCAGCGCAACTGTGTTGCCACGTGTCGCACGGCGCAGAGCGCAGCGCGGCGCTTCCTTTAACAGAGCCTTGCTCTAATTGGACGCGCTGCGCTAATGTATCTGCGCTGGACACGTGGCGCAGAGCGCTAGCGCAAAGGATCTGAAGCGTTGCTTGCTTTAAACAGAGCTTTGCTCTGATTGGGTGCGCTGCGCTAATGTATCTGCGCTGGACACGTGGCGCGGAGCGCTAGCGCAAAGGATCTGAAGCGTTGCTTCCTTTGAACAGAGCTTTGCTCTGATTGGGTGCGCTGCGCTAATGTATCTGCGCTGGACACGTGGCGCAGAGCGCGCAGCGCAAAGGATCTGAAGCGTTGCTTCCTTTAAACAGAGCTTTGCTCTGATTGGGTGCGCTGCGCTAATGTATCTGCGCTGGACACGTGGCGCAGAGCGCGCAGCGCAAAGGATCTGAAGCGTTGCTTCCTTTAAACAGAGTTTTGCTCTGATTGGGTGCGCTGCGCTTGAGACTTGAAGCGTTGCTTCGAAAATTTAAATTTTGAATTCAAACAGAGCTTTGCTCTGATTGGGCGAAACAAATGCCCCCCCAACGTTGCGCTCACGTGGCGCACACATGAGTGCAACGGTGGCAACCCCTTCTGACCGTTGGATTGAGGGGGAATTCCAAGAGGCGCAAGCGCCTTATAAATAGGGCCTTTTAACCCTTAGAAAATCTCACCATTTTCTTGGATTTAGATTTTCAGAGCTCTGCTCTTTGCTTAAGAATTTCAGAGCTTTGCTCTTGTTTTCAGAACTCTAGAGCTTTGCTCTTATCTCCCAAAGTTTAGAAAACTTTTAGGTAATAATTAATTTTAAAATTAAGTTAAGTTAATTTAAATCAATTTTAACCAATAGAGCTCTGCTCTCATGGATCTTTTGATCTGAAGAAATTCCTTTTAGGGTTTCATTAACAGAGCTTTGCTCTCACAAATCCATAGATCTACAGAGATCTTATTCATGGGTTCTAACCCATGAACAGAGCTTTGCTCTTTGAATCAAATGTAGATCTTTTAGATCTGAAACAAATGAAGAATTTTTCTATAAGCTTTCGTGGATCTTTTTTTTTTATTTCAGAAATTTTAATTTTAAATTTCTTTTCAAAAACTTGCTTTTTGATGGAGTATTATAGAGCTAAGCTCTTTCTTAAGGAATTTTAATTCTTTTGAGACCAGAATTTGACAAGTGTCACTCTGTGACAGAGCTTTGCTCTGAAAGAGGAGATTCTCTCCTTGTCTCTAGGGATTCTCTCCCCCTTTTTTATTATGGGAATGTTCCCCCTAAGGACCAACTGACAATCTCATCCAATGATGAGTTTGTCTCTTTAATTGACGTATTGTCATTTAGATTTTGTGGGTCCCTCTTTGGTCCCCTACTCACTGCACTGGGGTGCGGTGTAATTAATTAATTTTGATTTTAATTAATGCATTTTCTTCTTTCAATGTCAAACGTTGGGATTACAACACTGACGGCTACATTGCTCTTTTTGCAGCGATCATGTCTGAAGACACTTCATTCCCGTTTGTCCGCTCGGAGGAAGGATTCCCAGAGGCGCCTTTGGACCGTGAGGTCCTGACCATGATCAAGGCATACGACCCTGAGCATAAGAGTCTCCACCTCTGGGGGTCGTGGTACAATCAGATCATTATGGGCCGACGGAGCTTTACATGCGCGGTGCCGTCGGAACCCATAACGGCGATTCATTATGCTACCCCACCCTCGGTGCAGTATGCCGTGGAGCTGGCAGACTGGACATCAAAAGGTTTTCTACATCCCGCTATAGATGCGATACCGGTCCAGCGTCCTATGGTTTTGGACATCCTAGGACGTCGTATCTGTCAAGGTGAAGCGCGGCCTTGGGGGCAATCGTATAACCTTGGTTTGATTCCCCGCCACCCGATTGGCTATCTGCCATGGGCCCGGTATATCCTGTCGACGAAGAAGTCACAGTTGATAAGACTAGGATTGTACACCGCAGTCTACGTCTCTCTCTTCCAATATCCTACGCTCCCCACCTGGTGGCTCAAGGCCTTCTTGGAGCAATGGAATATTCCCACCCACACTTTCCTTGCCATGGATCGGGAAGTGTCAATTTCTCTGGAGGAATTTGCGGAGGTATCCGGCTTACCGGTGATGGGGGAACATTATGAGGAGCTGCTCCCAACAGACGTGTACGTTTTCGGAGCTAGGCCAATGGTAAGGGGGGTCACTCCGGATACTGCTGTTCAACACCAGTTCCCAAGCTTAATTAACGTGTTGAACATATATGAGTCTCTCTTCGTTGAACATGGGAGTCGAGGAGTTAACTTTGAGGATTTCATTGCTCGGTTCCTTCACCCCAACGCCCTCTCTGCGGCCACTGCCAAGTCTGCCACCCTCGAGGACCCTTTCGGTTTAGGTTTGGATAACCTGCCGGCGAACGAAATAGGTCAAAAGGATTTCTTTCTTCCTAACTTTCCAACCGTGTCTCTTGCAGAAGTAGCGGCCCCTGGGATGGATGAGGAGACCTTTTTCTTGGGGTTTCTCGGGTTATGGTTGAGTTGGTTCGCTATCCCAATGCACTCTCATCGAATGCGACCCTCTGTCTTTTATCCAGCACATCGGATGGTCATCGGGGTGAAGGTAGCTGTTGGGATCGCCGGCCTGGCACACTTATACCACGGTCTCAGTCGAGCGGCGAATGCCAGTGAGCCCGGGGTTTTGCATGTGGTCTTCCCGATGCATTACTTCGCGTCGTGGCTCGAGTTACACACGGCGGGTGTCTTCGGGATGCACAAGAGGCCCTCGTTCTTTGACAAGAGCGGTTTTCCTCGCATTATACAACTGATCGGTGCATCAATTGTAAACCCTTCACAACGGAACGCTAGGGGCTTGCTCCTTCGCCCCCATACCGTCGAAGCCGGGATGTCCTTTGTCGATAAGGTGTTGACCGTTGGAAAGGTGTCTACCACCGTGACGCGGCCATTACAGGATATCTTTAAGGATGGAGCTTCTGTTTTAACGGCCCGGGAGACCCTCCACTTATATTCCATTAGACCGGGCTTTTTAGTTTTTAGGCAGAATGATGTGGCAATTTTTATGAGGTATAACCCACATCGTTTTGCTCAACAACTGGGCTACGATCAAGGGGTCCCCTTGGAAGCCTTTTTGGTGGAACCAGCTGCCACTGAAGAGGGGATGGAGAACGCCTTGCACCATTTCATGCGCGTGAATACGACCTCTCGTTTTTTTATTAATGCGCCGACTTACGCTCCGAGACTCCTCAATGTGTACAAAGACTGGTACAATCATGCGACAGGGGCAGTCATAAAGGAGGAAAGGCGACTGTTGGTCGATCGTAAGGGTGCACCTCCAGGTACCGATCGCACCGTTCCCTTGGTTCCTAGGACCCCAGTAATCGCTCCCTTAAAAGATGCCGGGGGCAGACCATCACGTGCGCAAAGTCCTCCACGTGAATTATCACTTCCTGATATCGCGGAAGTACCTCCTGCACCCTGTGCTCAGGTGGAAGCAATGGTTGTACCCTCGCCGGAGTCTGGCGTGGGTGCGGACATCGGGACTCGTCGTCCCAGAGTAGCTGCTAAACGGAAGTCGATCCCTCGCGGGCCCAGGGTCGGAGGGCAAAAGAAAAAGAAGTCGCTCTTTGCAGCGGACGTTGCGTTCGGCCAGGAACCCCACGCTCCTTATTCCGAGGGTCTGCTCGAATATGGGACTAACGCGGGATTAGTGATGCCGCCGCCGGACGATACAGACTTGGAAGCTGCTCTCAGAGCTTCAGCATGGCTGGTGAAGCGTGATGCGTGGCTGGCTAAGCTTGCGCAATCAGGTAACTAGTAGTCACTTTTTCTTTATTGCAACGTATTTTCTTCGTCATTTCATTATATATATATATATATTTTTTAACTAACGCTTTTCTCTTTTTTTTTTTTTTTAACAGGCATCACCGATGAAGAAGCCATTGCCGCTTCTCTGAAGACTTTCCAGGAGGAGGAACGTCTCAGAGAATCTATGGGTCTGAGTAAGTTTCGATTCATCGAATTTTTCATTTTCCTTGCGTTATGGTCGACCTAACCTTTCCATCTTAATTGCAGGGACTTCAATGCCGCTCCCTCCTAGCGACGCAGATGTTCTACCAGCGGCCGATGTTCCTGTTTCCTCTAGGACACCGCAGGAGGCTCATCTCGGGGAGCCGATGAGAGATGCCTTGAAGGCTCTGGAGGCATCCCTGAATGAAGATGATGATGCCTTGAAGGAGGCATCACGGAGGTCCCTCATGACCGCTCGGGAGGAGAGGAAACGGTTGAGGCGTGAGGCGAAGGCGCGTAGGGCTGCCTTGGCTATGGGAGCGGGCCCTAGCACCGTTCCTCGAGCTGATACTCCCTCTGAAGAGGCCCCTGTCGCCCTGTCCACTGCCCGCAGAGGGGTGGCACGTGCAGCTCGGAGCGCGAACGGTAAATCCGCCTCAGGTAATGTTTCTCTTGGAGTTTTTGTTATAAGTATCTTAATGTCGTTTGTCCTTACGTCTCTCATCTTGCAGGACCAAGTCCGATCGAGGGGGAGGCGGAAACCGTCAATCTCGAAGGGACAGAGAGGGCAGTACCTGCCGAACTCGAGCCAACGGTGGGCAACGTCGTTGTGGCTTTGGAGCTTGGGGTAGAGGTTGAGGGGCCTGCAGCCGATAAGGTCACGGATGCTGAACCCGAAGTGGTGGCAGATGACGTGATCATTATAACTGAGCCCAGAGTGGCGGCGAATGAGGCGCTCGAGACCGGTGATCCCCCGGCGATGGTGGACGATACAACCGCCACTATTGAGCCTGAGATGGTAGTGGGCGAGGTGGCCACGATTCCTGAAGACGAGCCAACCGCTCCTTCTCTGGAATCTGGCAATACTCCAGTCATAGCTCTTCCCGTCTACGGTCCTCCGCCGTCTCCCGGGTTTGCGAGCACGACGACAGTCCCTATTGAATCGGGCGATGAGGCCACAGGCGGTGGTCTCATGTCGATAGAGGAGGGAGTCGTCTCTGTTTCCGCCGGGAGCTCCTCAGGTACACCTTAAGTTGTTGTTTTTTTTTATTTGCTTTACAATCTTTTCTGACAAGTTCATTTTTCGTAATGCAGGTGCAGCTAGTGTTGATGCCCCACTACTTGAGGGAGCTCCCTCCACGACTGCCTTGGCGATGGTTACCCCTCGGCCCTCTCTTACACCGTCAAAGATGTTGGAAGGTATGGGTTTATAACTTATTAATCCTATGTTTGAGATATACAGTTTATGTACTGAAGTCACACCGTTGTATCTTTCAGGAGTGCTTTTTGATCATCTCTATCAAGTGTTGCTCCCACACTTCTCCTTCCCATCTGAATTCGCCTCCCCGTCTGGTGGCGCTGGTGAGTACTTGTTCCCGATTGGTAGCTTTGTCTTTTTAGCGGTAGAATTATTTCCAACTCTCTCTTGTTGTGACTGCAGCGTTGCAAATCGAAGGGGGAGCAGGAAGATCGGCTGTGCCACCAGTCCTTCCGGACTTGCCACCTGTCTCCACTGGTATAGTAAACCATTTTATCAATGACTTCCTTCATATCTATTGAATCATCATCTAATCGCATTTCGTCTTTTTCCAGCCGTCGTTCCAGTCTCGGTGCCTTTCGAGTCTCGCATTACAATACCAGGCGGCCCTTCCCAGCGACGGCCGTCCTCAAAAGGTGCCGCGAATAGTTTGCGCATGTTGAGCGACTACATTGAGGAACTCGACATCGAGGCTCCTGTATCTGCTGAGGACTTCGCCACGACGGTTAACCCAATGTTGGCGATATTTGCCACCTTCCATGACGAGGGTATTGTTGCCTCCTGGGTTAACTATTGTCGGGAGGTCGAGGCTCGCCTTCATCAGTTGGAGTCAATGCGCCCGTCCCCCGAGACTTTGGCCTTGAGCACTCAACGGGGAGCATGGCTCGAGCAAAGCGCTTCTCGTTTCCGTCATCTGGAACAAGAAGTGGCTTTGAGGCTGAAGGAGTGCCAAGATTCTTCGAGCAGAACTGCTCGCTTGCGTGCCGAAGTTGAGGCGAACGCTGCTGAGGTAAAGACCGTGTTCGAGGGTCTTCTGGAGCGCATGTCGAATGGGCTGAGATTAAAGCGGGCACTTGATGTCGCCGAGCATGACATTCCAGGCCGTGAAGCTGCTTATCAAGCCGTCAGGGATCAGCTTGCCTCCGTCGCACAGCAACGGGCCCAGGTGGAGGCGGAGTTGGCAGTCGCATCCAATCAGGAAAAGGCATGGAAGGAGGTGTACGAACAACTGATAGAGCTATTTAAGACGCTTCCTTCCCAATAGCTGCCTTTGTATCAGTGTATTTGTAAAAAATTTCTTTTCTGAGTAACGTGTACCCTTTCTTCGCTCTTTTGTATGATTCACCATGTATTTGATTGAGGTCAATGAATAAAGATACACACTTTCTTTTGCAATATCTTGTATGTTCTTTTGTTTTCTGCCTTTACACCATGATGTTGTCGATGAACTTGATTGGCATACAACTTAATTTCTCCAAGAGGCGGCGATGGCTTAGGCCGCAGGTTCAGATCTGCCGCCTAAGACTTTTCAATTCTATGAGCCGTGAGGGTCTCATAGAGATTTTTCTCCCTACGGATCGAGAGGATCTCATAGGTGGATTTTCTCCTTAGGAATCGTGAGGATTCCTAAGTGTGGTTTTCTCTTATAAGTCGTAAGGATCCTATAAGAGCATTTCTCCTTCTTACGAGTCGAGAGGACTCGTAAGCGGTTGTTTCCCTCTTTGTCGAGAATCGACTTCAGAGAGTGAGACCCGTGAATAGTATGCAAGAGACCATTTAGGATTGACTTGCAGGGTCCCATTGTTCAGGAAGCAAGTTTTTGAATCCTTACTGCCCGAGATGTGAGTCAAAGAAGCTCTCGTCACGGAGTGTTTGTATCCGTGAGTTGAGAAGTTTGCTGGGATTACTTGTTTCCTCAGCGCCAAGGATTATTTGTGTCCTTGGGGTTTGAAACGAGTCGATGGTTCCTACGGAGGCACTGGTGGCTCTGCGGGTCGACGCGGATCAGAAGGCTCTCGTCAAGGAGTGTTTGTATCCGTGAGTCGAGGAATTTGCTAGGGATTATTTGTGTCCCAAGCGCCAAGGATTATTTGTGTCCTTAGGGTTTGAAACGAGTCGATGATTCCCACGGAGGCTCTGGTGGCTCTACAGGTCGACGCGGATCAGAAGGCTCTCGTCAAGGAGTGTTTGTATCCGTGAGTCGAGAAATTTTGCTAGGGATTATTTGTGTCCCAAGCGCCAAGGATTATTTGTGTCCTTAGGGTTTGAAACGAGTCGATGATTCCCACGGAGGCTCTGGTGGCTCTACAGGTCGACGCGGATCAGAAGGCTCTCGTCAAGGAGTGTTTGTATCCGTGAGTCGAGAAATTTTGCTAGGGATTATTTGTGTCCCAAGCGCCAAGGATTATTTGTGTCCTTAGGGTTTGAAACGAGTCGATGATTCCCACGGAGGCTCTGGTGGCTCTACAGGTCGACGCGGATCAGAAGGCTCTCGTCAAGGAGTGTTTGTATCCGTGAGTCGAGAAATTTTGCTAGGGATTATTTGTGTCCCAAGCACCAAGGATTATTTGTGTCCTTAGGGTTTGAAACGAGTCGATGATTCCCACGGAGGCTCTGGTGGCTCTATAGGTCGACGCGGATCAAAAGGCTCTCGTCAAGGAGTGTTTGTATCCGTGAGTCAAGGATTTTGTTAAAGTCACTGGCTTCTTCGGTTGAAATGAGCCGTTGAGGTTTGGCTTCGTCGTTTGACAGAATCCGCTGGGGAAGTATGGTTTCTTCTTTGTTTACGCCCTTGGATTGTATACAGGGATCGATGTGACCTCTACTGTAGGGCCAAAGTTTTATCATTTCTTCTTTTATTTTATTTTATTTCCGCGATGCTCTATCATTTCAGCTTTTATATCGCGAAGGTCGCGATTGCCCAAACATTTCGGCAATTTTTCGCGGTGCCCAATCATTTCGGCTATTTTTTCATGCATACACCTTTTTTTTTTTTTTTTTTTTTTTTTTTTTTTTTTTTTTGCAAGTCGTCCCATCATTTCGGCTATTTCGTATGCATGTGCGGCCTACTGGCTTTTCGCTGTAAACCTGAATTTGGACACCGATTTCGGCATCAGCACCGCTACAACTGGGATATTGCCAGGAGCGGATCATCATTTGCCTCTGTCGTTGTCAAACAAAGGAGGCTTAGCGACCAGGGTTAAGGTCCCGTCGACTAAGGCTTTTGACTTCATGAGCCGTAAGGGTCTCACAAAGTTATTTCTCCCTACAAGTCGTGAGGATCTTATAGGTGCATTTTCTCCTTAGGGATCGTGAGGATTCCTAAGTGTATTGTTCCGCTGTAAGTCGTAAGGATCCTACAGTAAGGTTTTCTCCTTATAAGTCGAGAGGACTTACAAGTGTTGTTTGCTGTACAAGCACATCCCTAGTCATGGATGGGACTTTGTTAGGGAAATATTTATTTGTGCCCGTGGATTGTATACAAGGGTCAATATGAGCCGCTTGTAGGGCAGCATTGGAAGTTTGTGGGGGTTTGCTTAAGCACAGGTTTAGGTCTCTGTGACTTAAGACTTTCAAATCTTATGAGCCGTGAGGGTCCCATAAGAGAGTTCTCCTTACGAGTCGTGAGGATCTCGCAAGTGTATTTTCTCCTTAGGAGTCGTGGGGATTCCTAAGTGTGTTGCTCCCTTGTGAGTCGTAAGGATCTCACGCGGGTGGTTTCTCCTTATAAGGTCGTGAGGACCCTATAAGTGTCTTCAACGAGGTTGCGCCCTTTCAGGTTTTCACAAACACTCGCCGGTAGTCCTGTTGTTTTTACTCACGGAGCCCTTTCGGGTTTTCATCCGTGCCCATTTTGCTTATGGACTTACCGCTTTTTTTTTTTTTTTTTTTTTTTTTTTTATCTCGTCAGCCTAAAGATGCTGTGGTAGTAGTTTAAAGACGTTTCGGTCTGTTATTAGTTTAAGGACATCTCGGTCCGCTATTAGTTTAAGGACATTTCGGTCCAATGTGGAGAGGGCTGACTACTGCTTATAAAGCTTGGGCTTAGGAAGACAGCGAGCGGACATAGTCGTCGTCATCTGCTATTGACCTAGGCTGTGGCCCATTAAGCGTAGTATTTCTTTAAGAAGCGACCGTTTATTGGTCTGAAGGGTCTTTCACCGTGCATGTCCATGAGTAGATAGGCCCCGCCCTGGTAGACCTTATCGATGATGTAGGGTCCTTCATAGTTTGGCTCAAACTTTCCCCGCTTGGCGCGATTGGGGATCATGGGCCTTTTGACCACTAGCACTAGTTCGCCTTGATGGAACGTTCTCGGTCGGGTCAATCTTTCGTATGAGCGCGTCATCTTTGCTTTATAAGCCTCTAGATTTTGTTGCGCTATGAGCCGTGTTCCTTCAAGGGCGTCAAGCTCCTCAAGCCGAAGGTGAGCATTTTCTACGTTCGTCAGCTCGTGGTGGACTGCTACTCGTAGAGAGGGTAACTCTATCTCGAGGGGGAGTATTGCTTCCGTCCCAAATACCAACGCGTATGGCGTTGTTTTTGTGGCTGTCTTGAACGTAGTTCGATACGCCCAAAGAGCTTCTTGCAGCCTCTCGTGCCAGTCTTTTTTATTTCGGGATACTGTTTTCTTTATGATCTTCGTCAAGGTCTTGTTGAAGGCCTCAGCTAGACCGTTAGCTCGCGGATTATAAACTGATGAATATCTCCAGTCTATATTGTGCTGCTGTGCGAAACGGCTAATCTTATGACTTCGGTAGGCTGGCCCATTGTCAGAGATGATCCTTCTCGGGGTTCCGAACCGGTATATGACGTGCGTTTTGAAGAAATGGAGAATGTTCTCCGTCTTCACTTCCCTCAACGGTACCGCCTCCGCCCATTTGGAGAAGTAATCAGTCGTCGCCAAGATGAAACGATGTCCTTTTGACGATGCTGGTTCGATGGGACCGACTATGTCAGTTCCCCACATTTCGAACGGCCAACTAGCCACTGTTGGGTGCAGTGGATTAGGATGCTGATGGATAAAGTCCCCATGAATTTGGCACGAGTGACATTGTCCGGCGTATTCCAGGCAATCCTGCATCATCGTAGGCCAGTAGTAGCCCATCCGCTTTATCTTTAATTTCATTTTAGGGCCTGCTTGGTGGGAACCACAGAGTCCGTCGTGAACCTCTTGGACGACCCTTCTCGCCTCGTCAGGTCCTAAGCATCTTAGCCACAGAGAGTCGAATGACCTTTTATACAAAGTATCATTGACGAAGGCGAAAGACAGAGCCCGTTTCGTGAGCTGATGTCTTGTGGACGCTTCTTCAGGTATTCGGTGGAACTTGAAGTAATCTATGAAGACTTCTCTCCAGTCCTCGGTATTTTCCCTGTCTTTTGTTTGCAGGGTTGTCTCCTCTTCCGCTTCTTTTTCTTCAGACGATTTTGGAGATATTTCTGTTGGGGCGAGCACTCGACGGCTTTGTACTATGATTTTAACGTCGTCGAAGTTCTCGTCAGCCAGTTCTTTAGCAAGTTTGGCTAGTGCGTCTGCTTTGCTGTTTTCCGCACGCGGTATGCTTTCCAACGTGTAGGAGGGAATTTGGGTTAGCAGTTGCTGCACTTTTTCACCGTATTTTATTAATTCCGGTTTACATGTTTGGTAATCGCCGTTCACTTGACTGACGACCAATTGGGAGTCCCCGTATATGAGGAGGTTCTCAACTCCCATATCGATGGCGATCTCGAGGCCTGCTATCAGAGCCTCATATTCAGCTTCATTATTCGTTCTCGGTTCTGTCAAGGAGAAGGCGAAGCGCATTATCCCTCCTTGTGGAGTCACGAAGATGAGTCCCACCCCCGATTTGATCATTGGCGTACTTTGTTTGTGCTTTTTCATGGAAGATGCTCCGTCGAAATAAAGTTCCCAACGGGTATCACCACTGTCGATTGTGTCAAACGCATGTCTGTCTGGCAAATCGCAGTTTAAAGGAGAATCGGCAGGTATGGGATGCTCAGCAAGGAAGTCGGCGATGGCCTGGCCTTTTACTGCCCTGAGAGGTTGATATGTTATCGAAAATTCCATCAAGAGTAGGGCCCATTTAGCGAGACGCCCTGTCAATATGGCTTTTGACATTAAATATTTGAGAGGGTCCACTTTTGAAATCAGACGGACCTCGTGCGCTAACGCATAGTGCCTAAGCTTTGTTAGTGCGAAGATCAACGCCAGGCAGTGTTTTTCAATGGGAGAGTAATTGCTTTCTGCCCCCAGCAGAACTCGACTTAGGTAGTAGAGTGCTCTTTCTTTCCCTTGGTCGTTCTCTTGTGCCCATAATGCGCCCAAGGAACCTTCGAGGGCGGTTGTATAAAGAATGAGAGGCTTCCCCTTAACCGGAGCAGCCAGCACCGGCGGGTTTTGCAGGTATTGCTTGATCTCATCTAGCGCGCCTTGGCATTTTTGATCCCAAACGAATGGGGTTCCCTTCTTCATCAGGTGACTATAAGGACGGCACTTTCCTGAAAGGTTAGCTATAAATCGCCTTATATACGCGAGCTTCCCTTGGAGAGACCGCAGCTGTTTGAGAGTCCTCGGTGGAGGCATTTCCATGATCGCTTTAATCTTCGACGGATCTATTTCAATACCCCGGTGTCGAACGACGAATCCTAGGAATTTGCCCGAGGAAACCCCAAACGCACATTTAAGAGGGTTCATCTTCAAGTTATATTGCCGAAGGCGTTGAAACACGATCTTTAAGTGCTCGAGATGTTCTTCGTATGATTTGCTTTTAACCACAAGATCGTCGATATAGCATTCAACGATTTCATGTATGAGGTCGTCGAAGATCTTTGTCATGGCCCTCTGATAAGTAGCACCGGCGTTCTTCAAACCGAAGGGCATCACTTTGTAACAAAATATACCAAGAGGAGTCCTGAAGGCTGTGTGCTTCTGGTCTTCGGGATGCATTTTTATCTGGTTATACCCCGACGAGCCGTCCATGAAGGAGAAAACCTCATGAGTGGATGTGTTGTCTATCATAAGTTCAGTGACTGGCACTGGGAAATCATCTTTTGGGCAGGCTTTATTAAGATCCCGAAAGTCTACGCATATGCGTACTGTCCCATTTTTCTTCATTACTGGGACGATGTTGGCAATCCATTCAGGGTACTGAACTTCCTGAATGAAGCCAGAGTCGATTAACTTTTTGACTTCGGTGTTTATGCTCATCTCAAGCTCGAGTCGCATTCTTCTCGGCGCCTGTTTGATTGGCTTGACGTCTGGGGATATTGCTAGTCTATGTACAGCAACTTCTGGATCTAATCCCGGCATCTCGGAATAGTTCCATGCGAAGCAATCTTTATGCTGCACAAGGACGTCTTTTAACGCAGCCACCCTCTCTTCAGACAGCAGCTCGCTGACGAATGTCGGTCGCGGATCATCTACTGTCCCCAACTCAATTTTCTTAAGATTGTCTGCGGTGGTATGGATTCCGTCCTCCAGTTCTTTCGGAGCTGGGGGAAATTCTGAGATCACCTCGTCGCTGCCGCTTTCAAAGCACCAAGGGAGGTTGTTCATATCCTCGGACCCTTCTTTTAATATTGTTATCACATGGCAGGTGCGAGTTTCCTGCTGATCCCAATGCGAGGTTGGTCTTGTTCTTGTGTTTTTGGGTTCGTGCTTTTGCGGCGGCGCTACCTTCCAACTGTCAGACAATGCGAACTTGCCAAGCTGATATTGATCCTCCGCCCAATTCTTAAAGGTGAAGCAATCTTCGAGTGGATGCCCTATTACTCGATGGTAAAAGCAATATTTTGGGTTGGAGACTTCGCCCGCCTGCTCAGGATGTTTAGACTCTGGCAGAGTAAGCATTTGATGTTTCAGAGCAAGCTCAAGTATTTTCCTTGTTTTGTTCTGAGGAAATGAGTATGCTCGACCCATTTTCTTCATGATGGCTTGGTCAACAACGCTTGACTCTCGGATGCGTGGCTTCTTAGCTTTGCTTTGCGGTTGTCGAGCGCTTCTCTTGCCTTTCGACTTATTTCCGCCTTCGAGTCGAACTTTCTTAATAGTAGGTTGACAAGGGGCGGCGTTTTCGTCTTTCATCGCCCGCTGAAGGAGGCGCCGTGTCTTGGCCTTCTCATAGATTGCCATTTCACGATCATGATCATCTCGGGATTCTCGACTGGCATCCCTTGTAGGTTTGCTCATTTGGCCTTCAGACGATGGGTTAGGAGGTCTTGCATAGGGAATTTTCACTGATTCCGGATTAGTTTCTTCCCAGTGAGCGTCTGCTTCTTCATCAAAGTCATACATGACATAACAGCTGTTTATTAGCTCACGTTTCTTTTGAGCGAATATACCCGAGCCCTTTCGTTTCCGTTCTCCCGTTAGGCAGTTTGCATTGAGTTCCGGGAACGTTCCAGACCTTGTCATAGAATTTGGCCTTTCTGACGGTCTGTGTGAAGGACATCCCTTGGCGTTTCAGCAGCTTCTTCAAACCTTCGGTATAATACCTGGGAAGACGGATAGGCTGGAGCCTGTCGAGCGTGGGATCCGCGCCGTGCCAAATTTCCTTTTCCACCTTGTTTTCTTCAGAACGGTAGAATAGGATTGCTTTCTCGCCTTTTCGTCCAGGAGGGATATAGAATGTCTGCAATTCTTCTATGCTGTTGGTGTCGAGTGCATCCAGTTCTTTGTAATGCTCGAGCGGCACCAAGGTTATCTGTAGACTTCGCTCTTCCTCGGCAGAAGCCCGTATCGAAGGCCGAGCAGGGAATACAGCATGAACTTCATCCTCTGAGTCACTACCGAAGATCAATGAAGGACCAGATGGTCCTGGCCTGGTGGACCGGGACGGACCTGAATAAATTATATCCTCCTCCTCCTCGGTGTCACTGCCGAAGATAGGGATGGTTGCGTTAGTTTTGTTCTCCGGTTTGTGACACCTTTCCGCGTCTTCGAAATTCGGTAAGAAGTATTTGGCATCTTCATACTTGCGAACTTCGTTCACGGAAAATGGATTCAACTCTCCTGCCACTGTGTACTCGAGGCCGTCCCTAGAATACTTCATGCACTGATGCTGTGTAGAAGGGATGATATTGTATTCGTGTAGCCATGGTCGGCCGAGCAGAGCATTGTAGCACGTCTTGGCGTCTATAACATGGAATTTGATGTCTGTGACGAGCACCCCGAAGCGTAGCGTCAATATCACAGATCCGAGAGTCTTTGAGGATTGAGAGTCGAAACCGGAGATGGTGATTTTGTCCCGGGCGAGGTGTTGGACACTCATGCAAATCTCCTTTAACACTCGCACATTGAGTAAATTGACAGACGATCCGTTATCGACCAAGATTTTTCCTATCTTTATGTCATGGCAGTATCCTGAAACATAAAGTGGGCGATTGTGCTCACATGTTCCGAGGAGAAGGTCTTCATCACCAAAAGCAACGTCGGCTGTGTGCACCTCTTCCAATTCATCCTTCATCTTTTGTTCGGCTAGGAAAGCCTGGAACTGGTCCGGATCTTGTAGGGCCTTAATCAGAGAATCCCTCGCTTCTTTCGATAGCAATAGGGCATCGAGAATGCTGAGTTGTGAGGGTAGCTTTCTCAGATGCGCCAAGACATTGTAATCTACTTTATTCCTTTTTGGGGGATTCTTGGCGGTTAACTCTTCCGCAACTTGGCCATCCAAAGCGATGTCTTCAGAGACCTTCTCTTTCCCTTTGTTTTTCTTATTCAAGGGTCCGAGGTTCTTTTCGGGTAATGTTCGATTGCGCAGCTGTATATTCTCGCAGGCCTTTAGTTCTTTTTCTTTTCCTGAAGTGGATTCTTCGAAGAGAGGGCCAAGCTCTAGCTCTTCATCGGAGTCGCTCCCAAATGTAGGCACTTGTGACCCGGTAGTGTTAACCATGTGACAATTGCCGGCAGTTCTTTCAAGTTCTTTAGTCGTATTTCTTTGGCCTCGGCGAATTTTACGTTTTTCCCGTTTAAATCGTTGTCGATCAGCGACGTATCCTTGCCACCATCCATTGAAAGCTTTGCAATCTTGGGTGGAATGCGAGACCTTCTGATGGTATAAGCAATAAAAGGGGTGCATTTCTACCGCGCCGGTAACTTTTTCTTCAGAGGGTGGTAGCTTCATGCCCATCGATATGGCCTTAGCAAATTTCTTTTTTATCTTGAATTGGCTTTTGTCAGTGGTGGAGGCATTTTGCTCCAACGGGATCATTTCAGCTCCTTCCTCAAGTCGCTGACGCTTAGCCCTTTCGAATATAGCCATCTCGCGTTCTCGATCAGCCTTGCTTTTCAACCGAGCTTCATTAAGAAACGCATTAATCATTTCAACCGGTAACCCTGGGGTTCCTGATTCGGCATTTGCCCCCAGCGTTTCAGTGCCAGAAGTTCCTTCATCGTTCGTGGTCGAATGGGAGATCATATGACAGCTTGCCACATATTCGTCAGATCCATCCGATGAACTTTCTCCTTCATCTTCTTTTTGGAAGACGTGATCAAGGAAATCTTGGAGCGTGATGGGAGTTCGCGCCTTTTGGTTATATTCATCCAGCGCATCGATTTGCTTTTGTAAGTCCGTGCGCTTGTCGCCAGGCTTCACGGGCTTCTTAGATTTCTTCTTCTTCTTTTTCGAAGATTTTGACGGTTGGCTATGAACGCTTGAACTACCACCATCGGTCTTCGGGGTCGGTCGTGGCTTCAACATTCCCTCAATAACCTGCGGTTCCAAGGGGTTCTTCCACTTGACCGCTGGGCAGGTTTGAAGATCATTTAGCATTCTTTTCGTTTTGGCCGATAATACAACCTCCCAGGGAGCCTCTTCAATAACGGAGCATGTTGCCCCCGGCGTATTCGTCCCCTTATAGGTGTGGGGCTGCGGAGGGTTCACCTTCCATTTGTCAGACAGCGCAAATTTGCCCTGACGGTATTGATTCTCAAGCCAATTTTTGAAAACGTAACAGTCTTCGATTGGATGTCCCAACACTCTGTGATAAGGGCAGTAACTAGGATCGTTGACGTCATTCGGTTGTGACGGACGTTTTGGATCTGGCAGATTTATAAGCCTGTTGCGCAACGCCAGCTCGAATAGCCTCCTTGTTTTATCACGGGGGAAGGAGTAAGCACGTCCCATCCTGTCCTCAAGGGGTACGTATGGGCGTGTATTGTTTGGACGAGCAGCCGGCTTCGAGTCGCTTGGTTGTTGTTGGGCATTGGCGACGATGATCGCTTTTCCCTTTCCTTTATCGTTTCGGGGGTCCGGCTTCGGGAGAGGGGGTTTATGGCCCATCTGGTCCATCTGCGCTAATTTGTCGATCAAAGCCTGGAAGGAAGTCGGTTTGAAGAACATCATGAACTGTGAGATGGTTGCCTGCGGATCAAGCGTTCCAACAAACATCCCCACTGCCGGCGCTTCTTCTATGCGTTGTTCACACTTAGACCATAGATTACGCCACCGTATAGCGTATTGAACCCACGTCTCGCCGGGCTTTACCCTGGCGTTAATCAGCGCCGTCATCGGAGTACGCTCGCTGGCGCTTGCAAAACGTTGGGTGAAGAGCAGCTCCATCTCCGCAAAGGTTTTAATAGAGTCGTTGGGGAGCTCGGAATACCACTCGAAAGCCGTGTCTGATAAGCTTCCAACGAATTGGCGCAGCAAAAGTTTGTCGTCGCCTCCAGTGTTACCACACAGTGCCCTGAACTGGGCAACATGTTGATGGGGGTTGCCGGTCCCCTTGTAGACATGAAACTTAGGAATTGTGTAACCTGGCGGGTACTTGATTTGGTCGTACCAGCCCGGATATGGCCGCCCCGTTTTCACGATCTGACCGGCTGCTTCAACCGCTTGATGCGCCCGTATTTGTTGAGCAATATATTCATCCAAATCAGCTTTTGATATGGTATCCTCTTTAGCTGCGGATAGAGCCGGTGGAGGATTCGATGTCTCTCCCCTATCATCTTCAAGAATGATTGGGGAATCTCCAGCAGGTGGATCTGGTTGAATCATCATACCCACCACGTCCTGGAACAGGAGGGCCATTTTCTTTATGTTGGCCGCCTGTTCTGCAGCCTCTTTGTCTCTTTTTTCCAGTATTCGGCGGAGGAACTCAGCGTCGGTCTCCTCCTCTTGACGTTCATCTAAGGACGTCTCAGGATTCTCTTTTGGCCCCGTGAGTGCAGCCATTGTAGTCATCATCTCCTGGAGCTTTTGTTGCTGCTCCTGAGACCTGGTCACTGACCGGGTAAGCGGTCGGTGACCTGTAGAAGTACGACTTTCTTCTTTTCCTGAGGCCATATAGATTGTATGAACTGTTATGCCCCCTGACTTGGGGCGTTTAGGTTCACCATTGTTAACTCTTGCTGCCGTTGCGGGAGCTTTCTCTGGCCTCCTTCTTTTGTAGACCTTTGAGGTTGAAGGAGCCGTCGAAGCGGGCATTCTAGCATTTGTTGCCCCTTGCTGTTTAATGGGGCAGCTTTTGTTATTCTCCACCTTCGCCTTCTTCTGGTGACGCAGGTGGTCCGGATCGATCACAGAGTTTTGAACCCTGCGCCATACTTTATAAACTTTTGATGACAGCCGTTGAGGGGGCTGTTCCTGTTTCGTCTCCGGAGCTTTTTCCATGGGTGGAGGAGACCTTTTCAATGTAGCAACCGGGGAGTTCTTTCTCACTTTCCTTAGCAATTCAAAGCTGTTCCCAGTTGGAACAGCAGCGTTGACCTCCGCCACTGGAGCAGGCGGGGTTAACCCTGAAGGGGAGTTGCCTCCTGCTTTCCTTAATCGCTGCCAATGGCGACGTCGCGCACGACGAGCCATTGGGACTGGCTCAGATATCGGGACAGTTTCTTGTTGCCCCTTGTTTGGGAGTGGGGCAACTGCCGGTGTCAGCCTATCAAAGACTGATGCTTTTTGATCAGCTGAAGGAGGAGTAGGAACCGTCAATCTTGTGAAGACTGACTTCCTGATAGGAGAAACTGCTTCAACGACTTCCGAAGCTGTGGCCGTTGCCCTCTTTGGGACAGCCACTTTATGATCCTGACCTAGCCTGGTGAAAACAGAGGCTGTCAGCTTAGTAGCGGGCGACCCGTTGACAGGGGTCGTAGCAGCAGCGAGCCGGTCGAATACCGACTTCTTGTTCGCTTCTGGTGCGGATATCGGCATAGAGAAGCTTGCAGGGGGGACCATGGTCCCGAAAAATAGGCCGGTGGTGGCCTGGGTCACCTGCTCTACCGGCAGAGTAAGGAAAGAGGACGCTTGGGGCCCATATGTTACACCTCTCGGTGAGGTAGAGCGTCCGTTGCAGTGGTGCTTCGCGCATTTGGTGCAGTGGGAATCCATGGATGCTTGAGTTCTCTCTGCGCCAGATAAAAGACCAAATCTTAGCAACTTGAAATCCGAAGACAACCATTTAATAAACCGCGATTGATTCGCGAAGACGACACACGAAGTGTGGAGTGGAAAGAGGAAAAGGTCCCACCGGGCGTGCCAGAATCTGTTCCCCTCCGAACGGTGGCCTGCAACGTTAGGACGTCACGTGCCTGAGGTTCGGGGCAGATGCTATTTGGTTTTTATCCGTCCACCTCTTCGAAGATGCCAAGTTGATTTATGGCACCGTGTATCGAAGGTTTAGACGGATGCGGCCGATGTAGCAGACTTTGTCAGATTCCCCCTCGCTTGAGGGGTTTTTGATTGTGGGGACGCTCTTCCCTGCAGGCGCAAGCCCCTGCAGTTAATTACGCTACCGCTTTGCGGTAACAACTTTCTCCTTCTCCAGAATTTCACTTCGTGTCGTGTGTGTTTGTTTTGTTTGTGGCTGCCCGTGGATTGTATACGGAGACTGAGTAATGCCGTCGCCCGTAGGGCGTGGATTAGTCCAAATCCGTATTTACTTAGATTTGGGTTTGGTGTTTTTAGTTTAAGGATGCATTAGTCGCGTTGCGACTAAGATCAACTTAAACATTCGTCAAGGATACGTTAGTCTTGCTTTGGACTAAGATCAACCTGACGTGGTGATTCATTTAATTTATGGCCATCGGGACTCATCACCTCTCTAAAATCGTTGAAGGATTACAACGATAGGTGTCAGAGGAGCTCAGAGATGTACCCTTGAACCAAAGCTGATTGAGGGTTTTATAGTCCATTTAAGTGCTTAAGGATACGTTAGCCGTATTTGGGGCTAAGATCAACTTAAACGGGATCGTTTAGATCCGGCAAAAGAGCAATTGGCTCTATTGTTCCAGTTTAGGGACGTAGTGGTCCCTTATTAGTTTAGGGACGTCTCGGTCCGATACCAGTTTAAGGACGTAGTGGTCCATTATTAGTTTAGGGACGTTTCGGTCCGATGCCAGTTTAGGGACGTAGTGGTCCATTATTAGTTTAAGGACATTCCGGTCCATCGCCAGTTTAGGGACGTAGTGGTCCATCATTAGTTTAGGGACATTTCGGTCCGATGCCAGTTTAGGGACGTAGTGGTCCATCATTAGTTTAAGGACGTCTCGGTCCATCGCCAGTTTAGGGACGTGGTGGTCCGTCATTAGTTTAGGGACATTTCGGTCCGATGCCAGTTTAGGGACGTAGTGGTCCATCATTAGTTTAAGGACGTCTCGGTCCAATATTAGTTTAAGGACATCTCGGTCCGATATTAGTTTAAGGACGTCTCGGTCCGATATTAGTTTAGGGACATCTCGGTCCACGAGTTTAAGGACCCCGCAGTCCATATCGATGTGTGGTCGTTGGGACCCGTCACCTCTTTGACGTCGTTGAGGAATTACAACGACGGATGTCAAAGGAGTTCGGAGATGTACCCTCAAACCGGACGTGGATTGATTTAGGAGAGCCATTTTGCTCAGTCAATTTAATTTAAGGACTTATGGCCACGATTGGGCTAAGTCCATTTCAACATTGCATTTTTTTATTTAGGTTCTACCCACAGAAGATATAGAGTATCGGTTTATTTTGGGTCCTGCCCATTTGCAAAGTATCTACTTCGTTTGGGCTTTGCCCCTTTTTTTAAAATGCATAGCATTCTGAATATTTTTGTTTGGGCTCTGCCCATTTATAAATGATGCAAAGCATTTGTTCTTGTTTGGGCTCTGCCCCCTTAAAATAATGCATTTGCGCTTTGTTGAGCCTGTTAGGCCTTCTCTTAATTGGGCTTGGCCCTTTTTAATGCATCTACGTTTTGCGCTAAGTAACGAGCGCAAGTCCATATGGTGATGACACATGTCGTGCTTTGATGAGCGCAAGCGCACTAGCGCAGTGCAATGCGCTGTTGCGCTGCTGACACGTGACGCGCTCTCAGCGAGTTGCGCCAATTCCGGAGAGCAAAGCTCTATCTCAAGGGCGCTTAGCGCAAGTGTTTTATGGCCGACACGTGGCGCTCTCTCAAGAGCGCAGCGGTGCAACTTGGAAGTGCAAAGCACTAAGAATCTTTTTAGATTCCAGAAAGGAAGTGCAAAGCTCTGTTCAAGTTCTTGGTCTAAATTAGATCAAAGAAAAAAATAAATTTCTTCTTTATTCGAAGAACCAGAGGTTCGCAGAAGTGCAAAGCACTATTCTTTTATTGTTTACATCGTTTTTAAAGAACCGAAGGTTCACAAGAAGTGCAAAGCACTGTTTTCTTCTTTTTTATAAAGATCATTGATCTTTTTTTTTTTGTTTTAGACTAATGGTCTTTTAGAAGGAATTTCTTCTAATCCATGAAGGTTCTTTACCTCTTTCTTGAAATTTTCTCGGAGTTCTTTCTGTTTAGGGTTCTTGAATTCTCAAAAAAAAACTCGATGCCTTTGAATTGAGGCCTAAGGTCCTTTTTATAGTGCTCACAAATTAGTTAAATTTGTTAAAGAGATCATCCTCTGAGTGATTTGGGGAATTTTCCCTACCGTTGGATCTTTGATCCAAGGGCTTCTGCCTTGCAGAAGAAAATCTTCTTGTTTCAACAAGAACAGAAAAGATTTCTTAAAAATCTTAATTTAATTTGGCGCAGATGCCCCAGCGCATGACACGTGTCGCGCAGCGCAGAGCGTAGCGCAACTGCGCTAGTGCATCTGCGCTGACACGTGTCGTGCAGCGCAGAGCGCAGCGCAACTGAAGCGTTGCTTCAGGCAAATAGAGCTCTGCTCTGATTGGGCGCGTCTTCTTGGGCGCAGCGCTGATACATCTGCGCCTGACACGTGGCGCGTTGCGCTCAGCGCAAAGGATCTGAAGCGTTGCTTCATTTATTAAATTTTTGAGAATCAGAAGCGCCGCTTCATCTCCTCTTTTCAAGTCAAACTTGTATTCCCAAAATTCTGATTTCCCGGGCCTTGGCAATGATTTCATTGTGCACAGAATTTTCTGTGCTTGGGTCTATATATATAACTCAAGGCTGAGCCTTTTCTTCTCTCATTTTCAGAGAACTTCTTCGATCATGGCTTGCAACCGCCCTCATGCCTGTCGACAACCATGGGAGGTGCCGATCCGGGACATCGTTCCTCGTTTTGCTGCACGTCTGGTGGACCCTTCTCTCTCGGACGAGCAATGCGACGCTGCAATGCACGAGCTTTTGACTCGTGTGGGGTCTCCTCTCCCTCCGAATTCCATTTGGCTTCGGATGATCCTTGCCTCGGCGCTTGCCGACATTCCCCCTCCTCCAGCAGAGATGTCCTCAGCAATGCTGGATGCCGCCGAAGATAAGATTGAGTGCTTTCTCGAAGCGCACTTGATCACCAAACCCTTGAGGGACTGCTCTTTCCACTTGCTGAGCCAGATACGGGCTCGTCGAGTCGTCATCGCCACTTTCTCCCAGGAATGCGGCGTCGACCGTTGGATGGCTACCCCTCGGGAAGATCGCCGCTTCGACGCGATGGAGAAGGCGGAGAGGGAGCTGAATAATTTTCTTTTCCTTTTTGTGAACCCTTGTCTCTCTGATCCCGTATTCGGTGATCTTTTTTAAATTTAATAATAAATAAATGTTTTGATTAAGTATTTTATTATCTGTTAAGTGTTCTTTTTATTTGAACTCTTTGTTGTGCTTGTGCATCGTATTTTAATTTGTTGTTATCAAGTGCATGTAATTTTGCATGGCTAAATTACCTTTGGCACTTAGCCCCTTTTTCTGCACTAGCGCATCTGCGCTGACACGTGTCGCGCAGCGCAACTGTGTTGCCACGTGTCGCACGGCGCAGAGCGCAGCGCGGCGCTTCCTTTAACAGAGCCTTGCTCTAATTGGACGCGCTGCGCTAATGTATCTGCGCTGGACACGTGGCGCAGAGCGCTAGCGCAAAGGATCTGAAGCGTTGCTTGCTTTAAACAGAGCTTTGCTCTGATTGGGTGCGCTGCGCTAATGTATCTGCGCTGGACACGTGGCGCGGAGCGCTAGCGCAAAGGATCTGAAGCGTTGCTTCCTTTGAACAGAGCTTTGCTCTGATTGGGTGCGCTGCGCTAATGTATCTGTGCTGGACACGTGGCGCAGAGCGCGCAGCGCAAAGGATCTGAAGCGTTGCTTCCTTTAAACAGAGCTTTGCTCTGATTGGGTGCGCTGCGCTAATGTATCTGCGCTGGACACGTGGCGCAGAGCGCGCAGCGCAAAGGATCTGAAGCGTTGCTTCCTTTAAACAGAGCTTTGCTCTGATTGGGTGCGCTGCGCTTGAGACTTGAAGCGTTGCTTCGAAAATTTAAATTTTGAATTCAAACAGAGCTTTGCTCTGATTGGGCGAAACAATAATAATTGATCTTAGTTCCAAATTGGACTATAGGTCACTTATCCACCTTGGTTCAAGGGTACATCTCTTCACTCCTTTGATATTTGTCGTTGTAATTCCTCAACGTCTTCAAAGAGGTGACGGGTCCCGACAACCACATATTTCACAGACTATGACGTCTCTAAACTACGGACTGTGGGGTCCTTAAACTCATGGACTATGATGTCCTTAACCTCGACCGTGATGTCTTTAAACTAACATTGGACTGTGGGGTCCTTAAACCCATGGACTATGATGTCCTTAACCTCGACCGTGATGCCTTTAAACTAACATTGGACTGTGGGGTCCTTAAACCCATGGACTATGATGTCTTTAACCTTGACCGTGATGTCTTTAAACTAACATTGGACTGTGGGGTCTTTAAACTCACGGACTATGATGCCCTTAACCTCGACCGCGATGTATTTAAACTAACAATCGACCGTGATGTTTTTAAACTAACATTGGACTGTGGGGTCCTTAAACCCACGGACTATGATGTCCTTAACCTCAACCGCGATGTCTTTAAAATAACAATGGACCGAGATGTCCTTAAACTAACAATGGACCGTAATGTCCTTAAACTAATCGACCGCAATGTCCCTAAACTAAACAATAGAGTCCAAATGCTCTTTTGTCGGATCTAAACGATCCCGTTAAGTTGATCTTAGTATAAAATTAGACTAACGTATCCTTAACAAATGTTTAAGTCGATCTTAGTCTCAAATGAGGCTAACGTATCCTTAAACCCAACCCCCCAAACCCAAATCTAAGAAAGATACGGATTTGGACTAGTCCACGCCCTACGGGCCACAACATAAATTAGTCTCCGTATACAATCCACGGGCAACCTAGCACAAAAAAAACACTCACGACACGAAGTGACCATATGGAGAAGGAGAAAGTTGTTACCGCGATTCAGTAGCGTAATTAACTGTAGGGGTTTGCGCCTGCAGGGAAGAGCGTCTCCATAATCAAAAACCGCTCAAACGAGGGGGAATCTGACGAAGTCTGCTACATCGGCCGCATCCGTCTGAACCTTCGATACATGGTGCCATAAATCAACTTGGCATCTTCGAAGAGGTGGACGGATAGCACCAATTAGCATCTGCCCCGAATTTCAGGAAAGACGAACCTGCGCGGTCGCGTCTCTGTTTTTGGAGGGGAACAATAGCTAGCGCTTCCTCCTTATCAACTTCCATCGACGAAAGTACGGCGTCCGTCGGCCTAACCCTAAACTTGACTGGCCCGACAGAACTGCTACCTCCAGCAAAAACAAACTCCAGATATCCGAGAATCTGGAAAATCACTTTCTTCGCCATACAATCAATGTGAGCGTGGACAGTGCCTAGAAAGTCCATTCCCAAGACAACATCATAACTGCCGGTATCGATCACCAAGAAATCTGCAAATAACTCCTGTCCGCAAATAACAACAGAAAAATCCTTGCACTCACTACTAGATATGATCTTCCCGTTCCCAATGTGTATGTCCCAACAACTAGATAGGGTCGTGAAAGAAATCGAATGTGCAGCAATAAACTTGGACGACATAAAACAATGGGATACACCAGAATCGAATAATACTAATACGGGAAAATCATGAACAAGTAGTATACCTGAAACAACTTCATCTGAAGCCTTGGCCTCTTCGGCCGTTAGAGTAAAGGCTCGAGCTTGATTAGGTCCCTGAGTTATCTGCTTCTGTCTCTGAATCAGCTCTGCGGTGGCTTCTGAACATCATCCTTCAAACATAGCTTCGACGGGAAAACACTGACAGTATGATCAGCTGATCCGCAAACCAAACAAAGTCTAAGCTTCCTTCGACAATCCTTCTGCAGGTGTCCAGGTAGATGGCAGAACTCACAAAACATCCTTCCCTTCTGCTCGGGTACGACGGGCTTCTTCATCAGTACTACGCCATGTCGGTTCACCGGAATTCCTCTGCGTATAGGCGCTCAGTTTGGCGTAAACACCGGCTTCCGTATCACAACTGCCTGCTGCGTACCCCCTGTCTTCACTGATAAGCTCTGCTGCTCTCTAGCAGCTTTAAGAACTTACGAGAAAGTGGTCAATCTCAGAGATATAATGTGCCTCTGGATTTCCACATCCAAACTGCGCATAAACCTTCGTGCCCTATCAGCTTCTTTGGCCACCAAAGGTCCAGCGAATCGACTGAGCCGTGTCCACTCAGCCACATGCGCATCCACGGATCCGCCATTCTGCTTCAGACTGATAAACTTTTCTTCCATTTCTTCCTGTGCGGTCTGCGGAAAGAACTTCTCCAAGAAACTCTGCGAGAAAGTTGCCTAACTGATCGGCTTGGGCAAACGGGTCTCTTCGACTAGCCACCACTCACGGGCATAGTCTACCAATTGGATGCGTACAACATCCACTCTCTGGTCCTCCGGAATCTGTGTTGCAATGAGCAGATTCTCCGTATCGACCAGCCACTGCTCCGTTGGCAATGGCTCCTCCAAACCAGTGAAAATGGACGGACCATGTCTCCTGAAATCCGCCACGGTACCCACACGCTGTACTGGTTTGGCCGCAACATTGTTTACGGACTGCTGGACAGTCCGCAAACCTTCCTGAAAAGCTTCAGCTTATCGCTGGTTCAACTTGGTTTGCCGCTTCTGGTTCTCCAGCATCCCACGAACTACTCCAAGCAATGCGGCGTCATCAACACGCCTCTGGTACGATCGCAGTTCTCTATCCGCCATAATTTTGAAGTTAAAACACTGAAGAGGATTAGCATGATAAACACGATTCAATAAACAGGATACAAGAAGCAAGATAGTTATGGATTCAAGGATGGCAAGATAGCAATGAGGCAGGACATGCTCCTAGTTACGAGTATTCCGATTCGTGTATTGGGTCCAATACCCAACTACAAAAGAATCAAACTCGATTAACCTAAATCCTATGGCTCTGATACCAAGAAAACCTGTCATGCCCCGCTTCCCAGAGTGCGCTAAGATCAGCACGCAACAGAGCCAACCATGCTACCTGTGGCTAGGAAACATCCCTCCACAGTCACATTACGGCTGTCTAAAAGATATCAAGAACAATAAAATAAAATAAACTATCTAGTACATGTCCATAAGCCAGAATAACGAGTCAAGAAATAATATGCGGAAGCAATAAATCCAATAAACAATAACAATCTGGAAAGTACGGCCCAAAATACGGGCTCACATCAAGAATGGAAGTACGAAAATAAAACTAACTAACTAGCTACTAACAGGATCCTCACTGCTCGGCCTGTTGGCTGAAATACTCTTGAACGGCCTGCGATAAAGATAGAGGATCTGGGCCATACAAAACCCAGACATCAGTGAGTCATAATATCAATGATAATAAGCAACCAGGATGTAACAAGATATGCAGGCATGAAAAGTAACATGAATGTAATGAGTAAACACAGATAAAGAGCAGTGAAGTGTATCAGTGTATGTGACGTACGGTGATCAATCTAGACCGTGCTACTGGGTTATCTATTCTAAAGTTTATTTGAAATCAATTAGTGTACTCCTCCATGTAACTCGAAGAATATGCCCATTATCCCCCAGGACCACGGATCAAGTAGTGGGAGTCATGAATGACTCTGTCCCATTATCCCCCGGGACCATGGATCAAGTAAGAATCATGAATGATTCTGTCCCGTTATCCCCCGGGACCACGGATCAAGTAATACCCTTTTAAGATACACTTCAGTTACACTTTTGATTTCCCCATGCCCCTGTCACGACCCAAATGTGGATGTGACCGGCACTTAGACTGTATCATACCTAAAGATATGCACAAAGTCCAAGTAGACCGAAAAACCAAGATCAAATACCTTTTTCCGGAATTCTTTATAAAAATTTTAGTTTTAAGTAAAAATCACAATTTGTTAAGTTAAATTATTAAACAAGTATAAAGTGTTAAATTTGGTTGCATCCCTACTTGGGATCAACAATATCAACAACGGAAAACAATTCTCAATATATAGGACATCAACATAAATCTCAGACATAAAAAGAAGAAATCACAATTTATAGACTAAACGATCTCAACTGTCAAATAATATATATATCATCTCTCAATCTAAGTCATATACAGATCTGATGGAGATTTTTCTTGATACAAAATACAATACCAAAAGAGAAGGTTACTACATATATAACCTACCTATCAAAAGATGTAATAAAGCAGCAAAAAGTAGATCTACGCCGCTGCTAACCGTCCACTCTACCCCTGCAAGGAACTGTGGCACAACGGGGTGAGTTGCCAACTCAATGAAAATAACTAACATATAACGGTTAATTATGTAAATATGACGATTATACTAACTGAAATGTGAACAAGTATAATGTATGATTATATGTGAAAACCATGAATCTATAATACGAATCTCATAGTCCAAACTGAAATCTCATCATGTATTCCCAATAAAATTCAATTCCCCGTGTCCATCATCGACACAAAACTTCCATTTCTCACAGGCATCATTTCTGGAATGATCCTGAAATCGACAATACCGGTCGTTATCATCTAGATATACGCCGTATTTTTACTACCATCTCCGGTATCGAGTAACCTCGCTAGGCTCCCCCGTCTCTATGCGGCTATCCTGCCCCTCGGTCTCGACCGGGTCCACCATGTATCCAACTGTATATCTCCCCCACTCAATATAGATAACGTAAAATCCGTGACCGTATATCTCCCCCACTCGGTCCGGAATAAAATCAAAACAGAAAACATCTCATGATGGACATGACACATCAATCATGAACAGTCACTGGATTTATGTCGTAGTATTCAAAACTCAAAACCACAAATCCTCAATAATACATTTACTTCTTAATTCAACATGAAATACACATATATTAACATGATATAAATGATGCAATTTACTACTATTATTAATATGTGAGATACGATATAAATCATTTTAATAAGTATTATGCTAAGTGTAAAGGTGACATAGCAGTATCGACGAGATATGTGTAACATATAAGACGTGCACGTGGCATGACTTGTCGATAATTGTGTAGTGTTCTAACAACTAAACAAGGTGTATGTAACTTATGAATATGTATTGTAAATCTAGCATATCAAATAAAGCATGAAGTTAACTAAACTACGGGCGTATCACGCCATTTTCACGAAATTCCCCGGTAGATGTTTAGTCTACTCACCGGAAACGTCGAATCTATTCAGGAATTTCCAATCCTTTCCCTTTCCTCGCTGCCTCCGTAATTCCCGTATTCGAATCTAATATCACAATTTAACGTATATAAGAAAACGGCTATTCCGACATGACGGAAATGAAAAACACCCGTTCCCACGTACTAGTTATAGTATATAGACTATATCGAGGTATTAAACACTTAATCTTACTGGATTTTAAGCTTAACCTGCATCATTACAGAATTTAAATCGCGACGCGTTTTAACCGTGTCGTATTTGGTGTTTTAAGATATCCTTTCCGATATACCTTCCAGATTCTATCTGTAGTGAAACTAATTTAATTAAACAATATCAAAATGGCCAAAATTATACACTGGAACTTACCCAATCACCCAAAATACCCTAGCTCCCTACAGAACCGGCGACGCCGGATTTCCCTTCATGGCCGCCGGCCAAAAACCGGCCCCCTGGGTTCGTGATCCTAGGGTTTGTTCTAGGTGTTACATACATCATTTTAGCACTGTTTTGTTAAGTTAATTATCTTCCAAACAATAACAGATTTTAACAGAGCTTATAATTAACTAAAATACGATATTATGTACCTTTGTTTAATTCAAATTAACTAATCTACAGAACTTAAATTATCTACCGTGTTTAAGAATTTTACCCTCCAATTAGTTGTTGGAATAACCCTCCAAGATGCTAAGTCCCTCCTACCTTGATGGTGATGAAAACCAATAACATAGCTTCCTTCTTGTTTTTCTCGTTCTTTCTTTTTCTCCTTTAACTTCTTTTTCTTTTAAAATTTTGAGTTTTAATCTCAGCAACTGAACTGAATAGGGTTATATATATGAGAGAAGGAAGGGATAAGGTGAAAAAGGAGGTGGAACCAAGCTAGAGGTAAGGGTTTCATGCAAGTAGGAGGTGTGAGGTGGGTGTTGTGCATGCAAGCATGAGGTGTGTTAGCCTTTATCCTTTAATTAGTTTTAATTTGAAAATAAATTCTGAACTAATTTATCTTCTACTCCACTTTCATTTATATCCTTAACAATTTCCTATTTGCATAAACTTAAACTTTACTTATAAACCCTTCACAACCTAGCTTATTATAAAACACACATTTTATTAAAATGAAGCTAAATTTGTCACTAAAATCCTTATAACTTATTTATTTTGCATACTAAAATTTAAACTTAAATTGTTTTACATGGAACTTATGAAAATTGACTTATTTGATTTTAACAACTTTGTGATTTATCATATTATTCTTAAATTAATTAATTTTATTTATTTCTAAATTTTCAAAATGCTATAATATTCCCCCTTAAGAAAATTCGGTCCCCGAATTAAAATAATTAACTAGGCATACCGTCGAAAAGATGTGGAAATTTCTTCCGCATCGCATTCTCGGTCTCCCAAGTAATCTCCTCACGATTATTTCCTTGCCACAGAACCTTCACAGACCGAAGTACCCTCGATCGTAGTTTCTTTGCCTGCCTGTCAAGAATAGCGACTGGCTGCACTGTGTAGGATAAATCCGGCTCAAGCTGTAAGGTCTGATGCTGGATCGCGTGAGATGGATCGTGAAGATACCTGCGAAGCATCGAAACATGGAACACCGGATGCACGTCGGGAAAACTCGGTGGAAGTGCTAAGCGATAAGCTACAGCACCCACCCTCTCCAGAATCTCGTAAGGTCCGACATATCTGGGGCTGAGCTTCCCTTTCTTTCCGAAGCGCATCACACTTTTCATCGGAGATACCCGAAGGAACACATGATCTCCCACTCCAAACTCGAGTCTACGACATCGTCGATCTGCATATGATTTCTGTCTGCATTGGGCCGCCTTCATTCTATCCCGTATCAACTGAATTTTCTCTGTAGTCTCCTGTACTATTTGCGGTCCAAAAATGCAACTCTCGCTCAGTTCCGTCCAGCAAACATGTGATCGACATTTCCTGCCATACAAAGCTTCAAAGGGTGCCATCTGGATCGTCTCCTGAAAACTGTTGTTGTACGAGAATTCTATCAAAGGTAGGTGACGATCCCAACTACCACCGAAATCAAGGCTACAAGCCCGAAGCATATCCTCTAGTGTCTGAATAGTCCGCTGCAACTGACCATCTGTCTGTGGGTGGAAAGCTGTACTAAAACTCAACCGTGTACCCAGAGCTTCTTGAAGTTTCTGCCATAGCCTGCTAGTAAACTGGGTACCCCTATCCGAAACTATGCACGTCGGAACTCCATGCATACGTACAATCTCATCGATATAAATCTGAGCATACTGTGCAAAACCATACGTCGTCTTCACTGGGAGAAAATGAGCTGCCTTTGTCAATCTATCAACAATCACCCAAATGGAATCATACCCTCTGCTAGTCCTGGGTAGACCTACCACAAAATCCATGGAAATCTGTTCCTATTTCCACTCTGGAATGGGTAAGGGCTGCAACTCTCCGGCTGGCCTCTGGTGTTCTACTTTGACTTGCTGACAAGTCAAGCATCTCGAAACATATTATGCAACATCCCTCTTCATTCCTTCCCACCAGTAAACATCCTTCAAATCATGATACATCTTGGTGGAACCAGGATGAATACTGGATGCCGATCTATGGGCCTCCTCTAAAATCTCACGCCTCAATCCGTCAGAATCTGGCACACAGAGACGAGTCCTAAAACGTAATACTCCATGATCATCAATCACAAACTCCGTCTCCCTGCCCTGCCTAACCTGATCCATAATCTCCATCATACGAGTATCTGTGGGCTGTGCCTCTCGAATGCGATCCAATAACTGAGGTCAGGTGCGAACATGTGCTAGCTGGCCTCCTGCCGATGTGAACTTAAACTATATACGACTATCACACAAGATCTGCCAGTCTGTAGAAGACTGTCTCTGTAAGATACGCAAATGAGATAAGCTACCTCCAGGTCTTCGACTTAAAGCATCTGCTACAACATTCACTTTGCCTGAATGATACAAGATCTCACAATCGTAATCTTTTACCAGTTCCATCCATCGACGCTGCCTTAGGTTCAGATCTCTCTGCTGAAAAAATATATTTTAAGCTCTTATGATCTGTGAAGATTTGACATGACTCTCCATACAAGTAATGTCTCCAAATCTTCAATGCGAATACTACAGCAGCCATCTCTAGATCATGAGTGGGGTAGTTTTGTTTATGCCTCTTCAACTGTCGAGAAGTATAAGCTACAACCCCGCCGTGTTGCATCAACACACAGCCTAAACCCACTCTAGAAGCGTCACAATACACAACAAAACCCCCTGACCCGGAAGGTAAAGATAATACAGGTGCAGTCGTCAAGTGTGTCTTCAACTGCTGGAAACTCTGCTCACACGCATCTGTCCACTGAAATGGAACCTCCTTCCTAGTCAATCCGGTCAAAGGTGCAGCTATCCGTGAAAAATCCTGTACGAAGCGTCGGTAATAACCTGCCAGACCTAAGAAACTCCGAACCTCTGTAACTGACACAGGTCTGGGCCAGTGCTGTACCGCTTCAATCTTCTTTGGGTCCACACATATACCCAATCTCGTAACTATGTGACCCAAGAACTCTACACTATCGAGCCAAAAAGCACACTTAGAGAATTTTGCAAACAACCGATACTCCTTTAAGGTCTGCAACGTAATACACAAATGCTGCTCGTGCTCCGTCCGACTCCGAGAATAAACAAGAATGTCATCAATGAACACGATAATAAATCGATCGATGAAGGGTCTGAAGATACGGTTCATCATATCCATAAAAGCTGCTGGAGCGTTGGTGAGTTCGAACGACATCACCAGAAATTCATAGTGCCCATATCTTGTACGAAACGCCGTCTTCGGAATATCGTCCTTCCGAACCCTCAACTGGTGATACCCCGACCGCAAATCAATCTTCGAGAAGTAACCAGCTCCCTGCAACTGATCGAATAAGTCATCTATGCGTGGTAGTGGATACCTGTTTCGCACAGTTACGCGATTTAGCTGTCGATAGTCGATGCACAGTCTCATACTACCATCCTTCTTCTTTACAAATAAGACAGGAGCTCCCCATGGTGATACACTGGGACGAACAAGCCCTCTATCTAACAACTCTTGCAATTGGCTTTTGAGTTCCTTCAATTCCGTCGGTGCCATTCGATAGGGTGGTATAGAAATAGGCCCCGCTCCCGGAATCAAGTCGATGCAAAATTCAATGTCACGATCGGGTGGCAATCTTGGCAACTCAGCAGGAAATACCTCTGGAAATTCTCGTTCGATCAGAACCTGGTCCAATGGAATCTCAGTAACCCCTAAGTCCTGAACAAAAGCCAAGAACCCATGGCAACCCTTCTTCAAGAGTCGCCCCGCACAAAGAGCAGAAATCATATTGGCAGAAGTTATTTTACAATCCCCCTGCACAACAAACACCGGTTCCCCTGGAAAACAAAATTTAACCGCCTTTCCCCGACAATCTACATAGGCATGACAAACGGCTAACCAATCCATACCAAGAAGTATATCAAAATCTAACATATCCAGGAGAATCAGATCAACTAGTGAATCTCTATCACCAATACGCACAGAACACGATCTGAATACGTGCCGAGCTATAAAAGAATCTCCCACCGGGGTAATCACCACTAATGGTAACTCTAACAACGACGATTCTTTCCCCAAAGAAAGTGCAAATCGTGAAGATACATAAGAATGTGTTGAACCAGGATCAAATAAAACATGTGCCTCTAACGAGCATACTGTAAAAGTACCTGTCACGACTGCATTTGATGCCTGGGCATCCTGTGGAGTCAGCGCAAATACTCATGCCTGGCCCCTGCCCGCATCCTGTCGTCCTCTACCTCTATCTCCTCTATCTCTCTGAACACGTCACGCAAAGCCTCGACCTCGTGGTACAACTGCCTGACATGTAGCGCCTACTGGGGGAGGAAGTAAAGCCATCGGCGTCGAAGGTGGAAGGGGTAAAGCAGCCTGTGGAACAACGGTCCCTCCCTGAGATCTACAATCCTGCGCAAAGTGTCCGGGAAGTCCACAACTAAAACATGTAGATGAAGGTCTCTGATCATCAGGATAAGAACTAAACATCTGGCCTTGGGTCCAACCTCGTCCGACACTGCGGTCTGGAGTATATCTGCCTCTACCTCTGCCAAACTGTCTAGTCATCGGCCCGATCGGTCTACTCCTCTTTGGCTCTGGAACAACTACAGACTCGCTCAAACGTTCCTCTACTCGTATCGCTGCATCTATGGCCTGCGTAGACGTATCAAAATGCTGGGAGCCTATAGCCAGATACAACTGCGTGTCCAGACTCCTTAGGAATCTCTTCACCCGAAGCACCTCCGTAGGTACTAAGTATGGGGCATAGCATGACAGCTGGGTGAATCGTAAGTCATAATCTGCTACAGACATACTTGCCGATTTCCGCAACGCTTCAAAACTGCTAGCTCTAGCGTCCCTCATACTTTGGGAAAGAAATCTGGCAAGAAAGACCGTGGAAAACTCGGTCCACGACATCGGAGGAAGACTCGTGGCTCGCCCTCTCTCCATCGACTCACACCACTCCTGTGCAAGTCCCACCAAACGAAAGCTAGTCAGCTCAACTGACCTTGCATCAGAACATAGCAATGATCTGCTAATCCTCGCCATCCTATCAAGAAACGACTGAGGATCATCCGCTACATCGGTCCCCGTAAATACCGGAGGCCTCAATCTCATAAACTCTGCAAGTGATACCTCCATCACCCTCGTATTTACCAGTACCGCCGTCTGCGTAGGCTGTACCTCAGACTCTGCTACGGTCAGTGCCGGATCCTGTCTCAGTACTCGAGTGGCCTCAGCTAACTGTCCTACCACTCGCTGCAATCCCAACATGCCCTCCTCAATCCTAGTCATGCGATCTGGAGGAGGATCAACATGCTCATGCACCGCCGGAACATCCGGTGTACCAGTCGCCGTCACAGGCGGACTCGCCCTAGCTGCATCTCTGGCTGTGGCTCGTCTAGCACGCGTAGCCATAGAAACTGGAATAAGAAACGAGAGTTGATAAAGCTTACGAATAGGAACAATCAATAACGGAGAATCAACGGAAGAATAGATCAAGATATACATCCTAAGGTTCGCTAGGCTGAGTACGATAACGTAAATATGCCGCGGAATATACGTACGGTACTGCACTCATCCTAATTCATCTACTCCATCAAACCAAAGGTTATCCTAAATCACGGACTCACGTCAACCTATTTTACATTTCCCCTACTTGATTCCGTAAGGTTACTCCTAGGCTCTGATACCAACTTTGTCACGACCCAAATGTGGATGTGACCGGCACTTAGATTGTATCATACCTAAAGATATGCACACAGTCCAAGTAGACCGAAAAACCAAGATCAAATACCTTTTTGCGGAATTCTTTATAAAAATTTTAGTTTTAAGTAAAAATCACAATTTGTTAAGTTAAATTATTAAACAAGTATAAAGTGTTAAATTTGGTTGCATCCCTACTTGGGATCAACAATATCAACAACGGAAAACAATTCTCAATATATAGGACATCAACATAAATCTCAGACATAAAAAGAAGAAATCACAATTTATAGACTAAACGATCTCAACTGTCAAATAATATATTTATCATCTCTCAATCTAAGTCATATACAGGTCTGATGGAGATTTTTCTAGATACAAAATACAACACCAAAAGAGAAGGTTACTACATATGTAACCTACCTATCAAAAAATGTAATAAAGCTGCAAAAAGTAGATCTGCGCCGCTGCTAACCGTCCACTCTACCCCTGCAAGGAACTGTGGCACAACGGGGGTGAGTTGCCAACTCAGTGAATATAACTATTGCCAACTCAGTGAATATAACTAACATATAACGGTTAATTATGTAAATATGACGATTATACTAACTGAAATGTGAACAAGTATAATGTATGATTATATGTGAAAACCATGAATCTATAATACGAATCTCATAGTCCAAACTGAAATCTCATCATGTATTCCCAATAAAATTCAATTCCCTGTGTCCATCATCGACACAAAACTTCCATTTCTCACAGGCATCATTCCTCGAATGATCCTGAAATCAACAATACCGGTCGTTATCATCTAGATATACGCCGTATTTTTACTACTATCTCCGGTATCGAGTAACCTCGCTAGGCTCTCCCGTCTCAATGCGACTATCCTGCCCCTCGGTCTCGACCGGGTCCACCATGTATCCAACTGTATATCTCCCCCACTCAGTATGAATAACGTAAAATCCGCGATCGTATATCTCCCCCACTCGGTCCGGAATAAAATCCTCCGTAATTCCCGTATTCGAATCTAATATCACAATTTAACGTATATAAGAAAACGGCTATTCCGACATGACGGAAATGAAAAACACATGTTCCCACGTACTAGTTATAGTATATAGACTATATCGAGGTATTAAACACTTAATCTTACTGGATTTTAAGCTTAACCTGCATCGTTACAGAATTTAAATCGCGACGCATTTTAACCGTGTCGTATTTGGTGTTTTAAGATATCCTTTCCGATATACGCTTCCAGATTCTATCTGTAGTGAAACTAATTTAATTAAACAATATCAAAATGGCCAAAATTATACACTGGAACTTACCCAATCACCCAAAATACCCTAGCTCCCTACAGAACCGGCGACGCCGGATTTCCCTTCATGGCTGCCGGCCAAAAACCGGCCCCCTGGGTTCGTGATCCTAGGGTTTGTTCTAGGTGTTACATACATCATTTTAGCACTGTTTTGTTAAGTTAATTATCTTCCAAACAATAGCAGATTTTAACAGAGCTTATAATTAACTAAAATACGATATTATGTAACTTTGTTTAATTCAAATTAACTAATCTACAGAACTTAAATTATCTACTGTGTTTAAGAATTTTACCCTCCAATTAGTTGTTGGAATAACCTCCAAGATGCTAAGTCCCTCCTAGCATGATGGTGATGAAAACCAATAACATAGCTTCCTTCTTCTTCTTCTTGTTCTTTCTTTTTCTCTTTTAACTTCTTTTTCTTTTAAAATTTTGAGTTTTAATCTCAGCAACTGAACTGAATAGGGTTATATATATGAGAGAAGGAAGGGATAAGGTGAAGGAGGAGGTGGAATCAAGCTAGAGGTAAGGGTTTCATGCAAGTAGGAGGTGTGAGGTGAGTGTTGTGCATGCAAGCATGAGGTGTGTTAGCCTTTATCCTTTAATTAGTTTTAATTTGAAAATAAATTCTGAACTAATTTATCTTCTACTCCACTTTCATTTATATCCTTAACAATTTCCTATTTGCATAAACTTAAACTTTACTTATAAACCCTTCACAACCTAGCTTATTATAAAACACACATTTTATTAAAATGAAGCTAAATTTGTCACTAAAACCCTTATAACTTATTTATTTTGCATACTAAAATTTAAACTTAAATTGTTTTACATGGAACTTATGAAAATTGACTTATTTGATTTTAACAACTTTGTGATTTATCATATTATTCTTAAATTAATTAATTTTATTTATTTCTAAATTTTCAAAATGCTACAGCCCCCAAGGTTATGTGTTCAAGTCAGGTATTGATAATCTAGAGCTGATGCCAACACAGGATCAAGCAGGTATAGGTTTGTCTTTGTAGACAACAAGATACGTCCGTCAGGATGACAAGTCAGGATTGTCAGCATTAGGAACAAGATCAGGTATCAAGCTAAGCAGTGGTATATCAAGTCATGTCAGGTAGTGCACATACATCAAATGGATGCCCAACAGTAAAATGTAGCAAGTATCGAATCATGGTAAAAATACGGATGTACGGTAAAAGTATGGATGCACAAATATCTATCAGGGGTTACATCATGACTATGTAGGATGCACATTATCAAGCATGGGGTACTAATGTAACAGTAATATGAATTAATATGACATGGCATGTAACTAGATATATAAAATTAATGGTATGGCTACACAATAAAACATGGATGCACAATTATCTGTCATGGGTTACAACTACAACTCCATGACTATGTAGGATGCCCATTATCAAGCATGGGGTGTTAATATAACAGTAATATGAAATAATGTGACATGGCATGCGAATAGATATATAATTAATGATATGGATGCACAAATATCGATCAGGGGTTACATTTACAGCTCCAGGACTATGTAGGATGCAAATTATCATGTATGGGTTACTAATGTAACAATAATATGAATTAATGTGATCTGTAGATGCAGCTACATATATAATAAATGATATGGATGCATACGGGTATCCTAAAATAGTAAAATATTAATATGGGTGTACAGTGCAATCAACATGTGATATTTTTATTTATATAGATGTATAATAAGATACATAGCATGTAGCAAGATGAACTTGACTGAGCGGAACAGACGACAGGTGCGTACGGCAAGTCCGACGTCGAGTAAACGTCGCAACACACACACGACACGCGGGACAAGTCCAGGCAAGGCAAGAGGATAACCACGCAGGTAAGGGACGTTCACTGGATAACCTGAATCGTCAGCGCCGAGCACGGCTCCGGCGGGTGATCACCGGAAAAGAAACAAGAAATCAAGAAAGAAAAGAAAAGAGAAGGAGAAGAAGAAAAGAGGAATGGGGGTGTGGGACTTGGCTCTGGGTTCTGGGACAGAGGAGAAGACGACGGCTTGAGGACGATGATGGGTGGCCGTCGGTGAGGCCTAACAGTGACAAGAGGGCAGAGGGATTCTAGGGTTCTGTTGGGGTACTGTTGGGTCGATGGGAAGTCGAGGGTGCGGGGTACTGGTGGTGGTTTGAGAGTCGGGGATCGGAGATGGAGGTGAGGAGATGAAGAGATGATGACGACGAGGTCTCCGGCGAGGGTTAACGGCGATGAAGGTGGAGGTTCTTGGGTCGGGGTTTGTCGTGGGTTCTCGGGGTTGCTGCAGGGGTGTCGGGGATGGAGAAGAGAGGAGGTGGTGAAGATGATGATGATGGCGAAGAGGTGGTGGTGACGAGGTTGGGAGGTTGGCGGCGAAGGCGAGGTAAGGGGCTAGGGCTTGGGTTCGCGGGTTGAGGCGGGAAAAGAATTTTGAGAAGAACGAGAGAGAGGTCTGTGCATGGGATTTTATAAAATTTAAAAAGAAATGATAATATATAAATATAGTAAGAGAGAGAGAGAGAGAGTTTGGTTAGTTAGGATTTTAATATCTAAAAAAATATTTCTGTTAAAGTAATATAAACGAATATATATATTAACAGTTATATATAAAAGAATATAATATTAAATAAATTTGAGTTTTCTGGCTAATATAAAATAGTCCAAAACACGGCCAGGTCGGGTCTAAAAATCCAGTTTTAAAATACGGAAAATATACGTGTCGACCAACATTAAAACAGGATATCCGGTTAACGAAAAAGTATACCCCCAAGAACGGATGCACGCAGGTGCCCGTAGCCATCCAAACGAGTCCGTTTCACTGAACGGGACGAGAACAAGATGCGCGGATGCTACGACAGCGTTAGGGGTATCATGCAGGCCATGTTAGTTATATGTATGCCCTAGAGGCCATTACTGTACATTGGATGTATATTGTAGTGGATGCTGGGACATATATAGGGAGGACTTTCTTGCTCGACATGATAGTATGCTATCTGGTTGCTCCTTACCTTAACGTGTACACTGATTGTCTCTCTGTTACATGTTGGTAAAGCCCTTAGGATGTGTACCTGACTACCTGGACTATGATGCGGATCATACTAGTGGGGACATGGTAGTCCATAAGTACATCCTTCAAAGTCCCTAGTCGTGGGTGTATCGAGATGGGGCATCGATATACCAGAGTAGACTAGCGTGTACCTTCTCGACCCATACAGATGGGCGATGGATGATCCCATATCCATTGGTGTTTGACATCAGAGATGATATACGGGTGCTCAGTAGAGACTGGGTACACTGGACGGACTCGCCGAGAACTCCCAGATGGTATTATACCTCACGTCAGATGGCAGTTCTCTGGTGACACTGGTGCAGAGTAGTCTGTTGACCCGAGATCGTCATAGAGTCTTGTGTGGTTCCCACTGTGCTTTGATTTCCATCTTACCACGTCCAAGAGGGCGTGCAAAACGGTGGTTTTTGGGTACAGTCCCGAGTCACATGGAGGCAATGAGCGATAGGAGGGGATTCGTCTCTCCCGGTATAGGGAGTTGATGTTGCGCTGTGTTCGATTGGCTATAACAGGAAATCCCTGGCCAGGGTTGCTGAGATTTACTGGTAAGTGTTACCAGTAGTTTCTCGAATTGTTATAGACCTCGTATCGACACGACTTATCGAGCTATTGGGGTCTGACGTTTACCACCCCTAGGCGAGATATGCGACATATCAGACGATCAGACCGGACTGTACGGTAGTGTTACTGGTTGGATTCACAGGAGTGTGAGCGGGCTTGCTCGTCGATCTTCTGATCGCTCAATACCCGGGTGGCCGTTACGTTTAGCAGACCGCTTGCGGCTTGTGGGTATTTGATATGATCATCATCTGCTGCCGGCGTATTGACGAGTCTTTAGAGTCCCACACAGAGGTTTCCTGGCTCAAGCGAAACGAAATAGGAGTGCATATGAGATATGTGCGGGACCGAGAATAATGCGTGTATGTGATACCGTATTCTATTCTCGCGATGAATGTATCGATTAGGTTATATGAGATATACCCTAGTTATCGAATCAAGGATTGATTCGATAAGTCGATACATTAGACACTAGCCGGTTATATGCGATATGACCGGATCGTTAAATCAAGAGTTGATTTAATGATTTAATGCATAATTATATATTTGATATATTACTTTGCATTAACTAGTATCGGTTCACTTTAAATGGATTTTCTCGCTCGGATGTGCACATTGTATATTTGATATAGTTTTTGTGCACATGATTGTATCATGTTTGATGATGCATACTTACTTGGTTTGTGTAAAGAATTAAACCATGATTATTTAAATGGTTAGGGTTTTGGTTTTCCTTATTCATTTATTTATCTTTTTCATTTATTCTTTTTGGAAATAAAATAATTGGCATAAGAGGATAATGGTGGCTTTCTTTGTTTGTTCATGAACTTTCATGAAGCTTTGACTTAGTCAACCATTCTTGTCTCTTGCTTAACCCTAACCATCATAACTTACCATGGTCGATTCTCTACAACTAACTAAGGTTAAGATTATGATAAGTTTCCATTTTTATTATTCTTTTAATATAACTTATCATAATTTTATCTTCTTCTTCTTCTTCATCTTCAAAGAAGAAACCTTCACTTCATCAATGGTGGATTGATGAAATGAGTGAGAAATCCAATTCTAAAGTCTACCCACTTCCTATTTCTTCATCCTCTACCTCTTGCCAAGTAGTAGAGTGTGTTTCCTTCACGAGTTTTCATGGCTTGGTGAAGGTGGAGCTTGATCTAGCGATGCTTCGACGTAGATCATCTTCGGCATGGACATCGACGACCTAGCTCGCCTATTCTCCGATGAAGCCGACGCTAGAGCCCGGGATTTATTTTGGACAGCGAGAGGACTTCATTGCGGAGCTATGGAGGTGGAGCACCGGATCTACAAAGGTTGTATTTCCGTATTCTCTTAGTTAAGTGTTAACTTGTTATCGTTTCGCCTAGATATCTAGTTAACGATCCGTAGTCTAGGGTTTCTCGGCACCGTATTTTTGAAATTGGCATGATCGATACCTTGTGAGACCTCCTTAGGGTGCCTAGGAACCTTTCAGGCCATGCTAGATATTTTTAAAATATTTTATTTGACTTTATATGTTATATTGAAAAATATGCAGATGCCAGATAAATGCCAGTATGCAGTATATAAAAAAATGAAAGTGCACGGATCCACAAAACAAGCCGGGATAAATCATAAATAGGAATCAAGACGGGTTTCAAGCAAGCGAGTCTGGTCGGATGCAAATACAAATGTCAAATACACTATTCGCATCCAAAAAACAATAAATCAAGAAAATACCATAAATAAAGAAATACTCAAAATAGAACTGGTATAAATGAATTAGGGTGTTACAAGTTTACACGTGCACTGCACATAAAAATGAAAAGACAGAAAATAAACATGTGCACATTGATATAAATAAATAGGAGTACACGTGGCGAGAATCCACATGCCCTTACCACATAAATGACCGGCGAGATGGCCAATAATGCCGGCGCCGACGGGTCGACCGTGGGAAAAAGTCCTTGGGCTTTGCACACTTGTCGTTTCCCCAACTCCCATTACCCCTGCACTGTTTGATTACTCCGAAATTAAACAGTGATTTCAATTTCACCTTAAAATCAAATTTAAATGGATTTTAATTCATTCTTTCATTTCCAAAATACTAATTTCACACTATAAATACTAGACCATACCCTAGCACTTCCTCATTCTGAAAATTTTAGCCAAAACTATCACATTTTCTCAAGTACAAGAAGAGTGCAAGTGGAGTTAGCCAACGACCAACTTCCGGCGAGAAATCGAGGAAATTCCGGTGATGCCACGGCGACTACCCTCTCTCTTTCTACCTCCTCTTCATCCATCTAGCTTGTAAGTCCCTCCTTATTCTTCTCTTTCTTCTTCAAAAGTTCTTTATTTCAAAATATGTCAGTAAGTGGAGTTAACACCGACCTTTTATTCTAATCCTAAAAATTTCACTATTTCTTTCATATCTTTCATTCAAATTCTTATCCTATATATAACTAGTATTTAGAACAACTTTCACTCAAAAATATCATGAAATATAACTTTAAATCAACTTTTACATTAAAATACCATTAATTTTATATCTACCATATTTAATTGTTTTGCTTAATCATACCTTTAGAAAACCTCACAGGGTAATGACCTACCCCTCACAAACATATATGGTTTCCATTGCATGATACTCTTTTAGCATATTCTTGGTTACAATTACAATATTTTATCAAAATACTATGTACTATAAAAACCCGATTTTCTTATGAATTATATTATCAAATTTTTTTGCAAATATGCCTCTACAATCCATTTGGGGAACCCGCTATTGGATGGTGCGGATTATCTCTCATCCTAGGACTAGTAAAGCGAGATGCAGACCTGCTCACGGAGCATTCGGTCTCAAAAAAATTTTAATACGATTTTTTAGAAAAACAAAATTTTCTATATAATAATAAAATTAATTTTTAATAATTATATAAATATTATTAAACCATATATTTTCAAGATATAATAAAATTCCATGTTTTCTAAAAAATAAAAGAATAACAAGTTTCGTCAAAATACCTTCAAATTATCCAAAAGTCAAGTTTTACAGTAAAATACCATGAACTATTCAAGTTAAGATAATTATCGTTAAAATATCTCAATTCTTAAAATACACATCCATGGAAACCCTAAAAAATATAAATAATTTCTCGAGTTTATTTTGAACTATATTAAAATTATTTTTCAAAAAATCCTCTCGAGATATATAAAACATTGTTAAGGATTTTAGTAAATATGGGTTTAGGGGGGATCAATTCTCTTGAGCCTCAGAGAGCCAGAGAAAGTGAGTGCTTGCCTATTTAAGGTAGAAAAACTTAACGGTGTTATCAATAGTAATTGTCTTGGAAAAAGACACAAATCCTGCCGTCCGTGTGCAGCAGTTACCGTTAACTCCCGAAGCTAATTCAGGATCCAAATCAGTTATAAGTGTCTGACTCAAATATGAATCGAAATCAAAGTTGAAATCAACTCAAATCAGAATTCTATTCAAACATGAATCCAAACTCTAGCATGCATACTTGAACCTGAATCTGAATACCTGAGTTCAAACATATATATCAAACCTAAATACATGACTTGACTTGACTCGAACCATGGATACAACTTGACATGAATACATGAATACTTGACATGAATACTTGATATATACATGAACTCAATCTTGCAACTTGATGTATTCATGGATTCGAGCAAGACTAGTAATTTTAACTGTAACTTAGCATATACGGGATGCTGGAGTAGTTCATGCGTGAATCCAACGAAATTTCAGGAGTCCCACTAGATCATGAATCTATGTCTACTAACACAAGCAAGCTATCAGGAGGGTCCGTGTTTCCTTGCTCCTGGATTACAGCCTTTTGAGTTTGGAATACTTCAACACTAGGTTGAAGTCCCGTTACTAACACTTGATTCGGGCCCGTGGTTTCTTATCCCTGAATTACAGCCTATTGAGTTCGAGAACACTCTTGAGATTGGTAGACATTTACCCTTGAACTTACGTTAAATTAGTATACCCAAGTAGAGACATGTTAAGACACTTACTTTCACTGCATGTTCACTATACCTACACTACACGACTATATTACTTTTATATTGCCATGCTCATACTATCATGCTTATCTACTTGTCATCCATTACCATACTTGTTCACTTATATTATGATACAACTGCAAGCTATATAAACTCGCCATGTTTACATTAAACGACATGCTGACATATCATAATCCATAATCCATTGTTCATGATCTACCTTTTCCTTATCATTACAATTTATATTTCACTTCATTCCTTGGGACTTACCGAGCGAAAGTTCGCTGACGGGCATTCCACCTTTCACTGTTTTTGTTGGAATGTTCGTCAGATATCGTGAAGACTGAAGAGGTAGACATCTCAGAGGAAGAGCACGATCAGACCGATACCCAGGCCTAGACCAGTTACTTTTCTCAGTTTATGTACGCCATCTGTTTAGACGTTTCAATTCTTGTATTTTTTCAGTTAAAAATCATGTATTGTAAATGAATCAAGTTGAATGTAAATAATGTTGTTGAAGTTTTAATCTCATGTATATTATCTTGTCATTTTATATTGCTTATTTTACGCTTAGCGTATTTTTTCCGGGAAATGACCTTCTCGAAATAAATACGTCGCGGGCCTCGTCACGTACCTGCTTCCATCTACTGAGAAGCGGGGTGTGACAGCTTAACACTTCATATGCACTTAAAATGGCTGAGTGCTCACACTGATTGGGAAGCGCCCAGCGCCTCATGCGAAATACACGTGAGCGCCATAAAAGATTAGCGCTTAGCACTATTATATCACCTCACGTGATATACACGTGAGCGCTACATGCAACCGAGTACTTAGCACTGCTGGGTGTTACAGAAACCCTATCTTAGCTCAAATTGGCTAAGTTTCATGAAGTTAAACTTCTTTGATTTTAAATCAAGCGAGCCCATATACTCGTGATTTTCAAACTGATCTTAGTCTCAAACATGACTAGTGATCTCTCATTGATGATATCCAAAATCATATTCATCCCATACTTCCTAAGTTAATCTTAGTCTCAAATAAGGCTAATGGTTCTTAGATGATCCATCATGATCTTTTCCTTAAATACGGGATTTGGTTCAAGGGTACATCTCTCTACACCTCTGATATATGTCGTTGTAATTTCTCAATGTCTTCATAGAGGTGGTGGGTCCCGACAACCAGCAATTCTTTTCTCGTCCCAACTTGATGTAAAACTTCATCAAGACTGGGAATATATATCCCACATTGATGCACTTCCAAATTGACATGCACACATCAAATCAGACCGCACCCCAAATTGGGTGCATTCCATGTCACCATTGTTCACTCCGTCACGTAACAAATACACGTGCGTACAAGATGAATGTTGGACCGAAATGTCCTTAACTAAAATTTCGCCTCAAACATGGTGATGATGGACCGAAATGTCCTTAAACTAACATTTGTCCCCAAAATGGGAATATTGGACTGAAATTTCCTTAAACTAATTTTCATCCCAAACAGGTATCATTGGACCGAAATGTCCTTAAACTAACATTCGTCCTAAACAAGAAACATTGGACCGAAATGTCCTGAAACTAACATTCGTCCCAAACAGGAAATGTTGGACCGCGGTGTCCTTAAACTAATATGTTTTGCCCTGTGGACTGTTTCCATAATGACTACCGTATACTATCCATGGGCGATTCATAGATGATCTAATGATCGGTTGAGCCTATATGCTCAATGCTCATAAGTCGATCTTAGTCTCAAATATGGCTAATGATCCTTAGATCAAACCCAAATATCCCATGAACCGATGAACCTAACAAATGTGAGATATGCGTCCTAAGTTCATTCACGTTGGAAAACCAAGCTACCAACGTGGGCCCCGTCAAGCAAAATTCTTGACCTAAGTCCAAATCTAAAATATACGGATTTGGACTGATCCGCGCCCTACGGGAGACGACATAAACTAGTCTCCATATACAATCTACGGGCAACCTAAACAAACAAAAACACACACGATACGAAGTGAACTGCCGGAGCAGGAAAAAGTGGTTATCGTAATGCGGTAACGTAATTAACTGCAGGGGCTTGCGCCTGCGGGGAAGAACGTCCCCACAATCAAAAACCTCTCATAAAATGAGGGGGATCCGATAAAGTCTGCTACAATGGTCGCGTTTGTCCAAACCTCCGATATATGGTGTCATAAATCAACTTGGTATCTTCGGAGAGGTGGACGGATAAATCCAAATAGTATCTGCCCCAAAATTCAGGCCAGACGTCCTAATGTCTCGGTCCGGTCTTTCGTCGGTTGTTTCCCTCAATCAGAGCAAAGCTCTGCTGGAAATTCAAAATTCAAATTTTGAAGCAACGCTTCAAATCCCGGGCGCAACGCTCCACGTGTCCAGCGCTGATACGTCAGCGCAGCGCCCGAGAAGGCGCACCCAATCAGAGCAAAGCTCTATTAAAGGAAGCAACGCTTCAGTTGCGCAAGCACTGCGCTGCGCGACACGTGTCAGCGCAGATGCGCTAGCGCAGTTGCGCTGCGCGACACGTGTCAGCGCAGATGCGCTAGCGCAGTTGCGCTGCGCTGTGCGCTGCGTGACACGTGTCACGCGCTGGGGCATCTGCGCCAAACAGAATTAAATTTCTAAGAAATCTTTTCTGTTCTTATTAAAACAAGAAGATTTTCTTCTGCAAAGCAGAAGCCCTTGGATCAAAGATCCAACGGTGGGGAAAACTCCCCAAATCACTCAGAGAAAGATCTCTTTAACAAACTTAACTAATTTATGGGCACTATAAAAAGGACCCCAGACCACAATTAAAAGGGATCAACATTTTTCTAAAAAAAAAAAAAAGAAAGAACTCTCAGAAACTCCTCAAGAATAAAAAAGGTAAAAACCTTTAGAAAAAGAGAAAGTTCTCTTATGAACAGATCATAGATCTAAAAAACAAGATCAATGATCTTTAATAAAGATAAAATAAAATAAAATAGTGCTTTGCACTTTTCATGAACCTTTGGTTCTCTGAGATAAAAAAAACAAGAAAAAACTTATTTTTCTTTGATCTAAATTAGATCAAGAAATCAAATAGTGCTTTGCACTTCTATTCTTGAATCTAAAAGATTCTTAGTGCTTTGCACTTGCAAACTGCGCTGTTGCGCTCTTGGGAGAGCGCCACGTGCCAGCATCTAAACCACTTGCGCTACGCGCTCTTGAAATAAGAGCTTTGCTCTCTGGAGTTGGCGCAACTCACCAGAGCGCGCCACGTGTCAGCAGCGCAACAGCGCAGCGCAGCGCACTGTTGCGTTTGCGCTCACCAGAGCATGACACGTGTCCTCACCACAAGCGCTTGCGCTCAGTGATTGGCGCAAAGCGCCTGATAAATGCAATGCATTTCATTTCCTGAAGGGTCAAGCCCAATTAAAAGGCTTAACAGGCCTAATAAATAAAATGCTATGCATTATTTAAAAGGGCAGAGCCCAATTGAAAGGTCCAGTGGACCAAAACAAATGATCTGCATCATAATAAAAAGGGCAGAGCCCTGTCAAAATTGGCATAAATGGCCTGAAGTAATGCAATGCATTATTTAAGTGTGGGCAAAGCCCTAGCACAGGTCTGATAGACCGGAAATAAATAAAGGTGTTGACCATTTTCCACTGGACTTAGCCCAATTTTGGCCGTAAGTCCTTAAATAAAATTGACTGAGCACAGCTCTCTCTTAAATCAATTTATATCCGGTTCGAGGGTACATCTCCGAACTCCTTTGACGACTGTCGTTGTAATCCTGCAACGACGTCAGAAAGGTGACAGGTCCCGACGACCACACAAACTAATGTTGGACCGAAACGTTTCTAAACTAAAGTTGGACCGAAACGTCCCTAAACTAATGCTGGACCGGAACGTCCTTAAACTAATGTCGGACCGAAACGTCCTTAAACTAATGTCGGACCGAAACGTCCTTAAACTGGCGATGGACCACCACGTCCCTAACCTGGAGCATGGACCGCAACGTCCCTAAACTACCTATGGACCACTACGTCCTTAAACTGGAACAATAGAGCCTCCAAATGCTCTTTTGCCGGATCTAAATGGTCCCGTTTAAGTTGATCTTAGCCCCAAACACGGCTAATGTATCCTTAAACATTCAAATAGACTATAAAACTCCAAATCAACCTTGGTTCAAGGGTACATCTCTGAACTCCTCTAACATCTGCCGTTGTAATCCTTCAACGACGTTAGAGAGGTGACGAGTCCCGATAGCCAGATATTAAATGGATTATCACGTTAAGTTGATCTTAGTCTCAAGCAGGACTATCGTATCCTTAACGAACGTTTAAGTTGATCTTAGCCGCAACGCGACTAATGCATCCTTAAACTAAAAACACCAAACCCAAATCTAAGTAAATACGGATTTGGACTAATCCATGTCCTACGGGCGACGGCATTACTTAGTCTCCGTATACAATCCACGGGCAACCACAAACAAAACAAACACACACGACACGAAGTGAAATTCTGGAGAAGGAGAAAGTTGTTACCGTGATGCGGTAGCGTAATTAACTGCAGGGGCTTGCGCCTGCAGGGAAGAGCGTCCCCATAATCAAAAACCCCTCAAGCGAGGGGGAATCTGACGAAATCTGCTACATCGGCCGCATCCGTCTAAACCTCCGATACACGGTGCCATAAATCAACTTGGCATCTTCGGAGAGGTGGACGGATAAAACCAAATAGCATCTGCCCCGAATCTTAGCGTCAGGACATCGCGGTCCTGTGCGCCGCCATTCGAAGGGGAACAGATTCCATTCGGAGGGGAACAGATTCTGGCACGCCCGGTGGGACCTTTTCCTCTTTCCACTCCACACTTCGTGTGTCGTCCTCGCGAACCAATAGCGGTTTTTTTAATGGTTGCCTTCGGATTTCAAGTTACTAAGATTTGGTCTTTTGCCCAGCGCAGAACTCAAGATTCAATGGCCTTCAACTGCACCAACTGCTCGAAATGCCACTGCAACGGACGCTCCACCTCACCGGGAGGTGTAGCATATGGGACCCAAGCGGCTTCCTTCCTCGCTCTGCCGGTAGACCAGGTGACCTAAACCACCACTGGTCTATTCTTGGGGACCATGATCCCACCTACAAGCTTCTCTGCGCCAATACCTGCACCGGAAGTGAACAAGAAGTCGGTCTTCGACCGGCTCACTGCTACGACGACCCCTGTTAACGGGTCGTTCACTACCAAACCGACAGCCTCTGTTTTCACCAGGCTAAATCAGAACTCTAAATTGGCTGTCTCAAGGAAAGCAATAACTGCTGCTCCAGAAGTCGTCAAGGCGGCTTCCCCTGTCAAAGAGTCAGTCTTTTCAAGACTGACGATTCCTGCTCCTGCCCTTGCCCGAGGATCTGTCTTCGACAGGTTAAATATCACCCCTCAAAAGACAACCTCAGTCTTTAAGAGGTTAACATTAGCGGCGCCTCATTCAGACAGGGGGCAAAAAGAAGCTATCTCTATCTCTGAGCCAGTCCCAACGGCTCGTCGTGCTCGACGTCGCCATTGGCGACGAGTGGGGAAGGCAGGGGGCAACTCCCCCTTAGGGATAACTCCACCAGCTCCAGTGGTGGAAATCAACGCTGCTGTTCCAACTGGGAACAGCTTTGAACTGCTGAGGAGGGTACGGAAGAACTCTCCAACCGCTACACTGAAGAGATCTCCTCCGCCTGCAGAGAGAGTCCCAGAAACAAAGCAAGAACAGCCCCCTCAACGGCTGTCCTCAAGAATTTATAGAGTTTGGAGGAGGGTTCAAGACTCCGTGATCGACACGGATCACTCCCGTCAACGAAAGAAGATGAAGGTGCAAAAAGAAAAGGACCGTCCTATTAAACAGCAGAGGACAACGATCACCAAGATGCCCACTTCAACGGCCCCTTCATCTTCAACGGCCCACAAAAGAAGAAGGCCGGAGAAAACCCCCGCACCCGCGGCAAATGCCAAAGGTGGTGAGCCTAAACGCCCTAAGTCCGGGGGCATGATAGTTCATACCGTCTACGTAGCATCTGGTAAAGAAGATAGCCGCATATCTAGGGGTCATCGACCGCTCACCCGATAGTGACCAAGGCACAGGAGCAACAGTAAAAGCTCCAAGAAATGATGAATGCTATGGCTGCACTTACCGGACCAAAAGAAAGCCCTGAAACGTCCTCGGACGAACGTCAGGAGGAAGAAACCGACGCTGAATTCCTTCGTCGGATATTGGAGAAGAAGGACAAAGAGGCTGCTGAACAAGCAGCCAACATACAGCGTATGGGCCTCCTCTTCCAAGACATGATAGGGATGATGATACAACAAGATCCTCCGGCCGAAGAGCCCCCGATCGTTCTTGGAGACGATAGGGGAGAAACATCAAATCCTCCACCAGCTCTGTCGATGGCTAAGGAGGATACAATCTCCAAAGTTGATTTGGATGAGTACATCGCCCAACAAATACGGGTTCATCATGCAACCGAAACAGCCGGTCAGGTCATAAAAACGGGGCGGCCATATCCAAGTTGGTATGATCAAATCAAGTACCCATCCGGTTATACAATTCCCAAGTTCCATGTCTACAAAGGGACGGGCAATCCTCATCAGCATGTTGCCCAGTTCAGGGCACTCTGCGGCAACACCGGCGGTGATGACAAGCTGTTGCTTCGCCAGTTTGTTGGAAGCTTATCAGATACGGCGTTCGAATGGTACTTTGAACTCCCGAACGACTCTATTAAAACCTTCGCGGAGATGGAGCTGCTGTTTACTCAGCGTTTTGCAAGCGCCAGTGAACGTACCCCGATGACAGCACTGATTAACGCCAGGGTAAAACCCGGCGAGACGTGGGTTCAGTACGCTATACGATGGCGGAACTTGTGGTCAAAGTGTGAGCAGCGCATTGAAGAAGCTCCCGCGGTGGGTATGTTTGTGGGAACCCTCGATCCACAAGCAACCATCTCACAGTTTATGATGTTTTTCAAGCCGACTACCTTCCAGGCCTTGATTGACAAACTAGCGCAAATGGATCAAATGGGCCATAAACCCCCTCTTCCAAGGCCAGACACCCGAAATGACAAAGGGAAGGGAAAAGCGATCGTCGTCGCTAATGCACAACAACAACCGAGCGACTCGAAGCCGGTTGCTCGTCAAAACAATACGCGACCGTACGTGCCCCTTGAGGATAGGATGGGACGTCCCTATTCCTTCCCCCGCGATAAAACGAGGAGGTTATTCGAGCTGGCGTTGCGCAACAGACTCATAAATTTGCCGGATCCAAAACGTCCGTCGCAACCAAGTGACGTCAACGAGCCCAACTACTGTCCTTATCATCGAGTACTAGGCCATCCGATCGAAGATTGCTACGTTTTCAAAAATTGGCTTGAAAACCAGTACCGACAAGGCAAGTTCGCGTTATCTGACAAATGGAAGGTGAATCCCCCGCAGCCCCACACCTCTAAGGGGACGAATACGCCGGGGGCAACATGCTCCGTCATTGAAGAAGCTCCTTGGGAGGTTGTATTATCAACCAAGACAAAGAGGAAGTTAAACGATCTTCAGACATGTCCAGCAATCAAGTGGAAGAACCCGTTAGAACCGCAGGTCATTGAAAGGATGTTGAAGCCACGTCCAACTCCAAAGACCGATAGTGGTGGTTCAAGCACTTGCAGCCCGCCGTCAAAATCTTCGAAAAAGAAGAAGAAGAAAGCTAAGAAGCCCGTGAAGCCTGGCGACAAGCGCACGGACTTACAAAAGCAAATTGACGCGCTGGATGAATACAACCAAAAGGCACGGACTCCCATTACGCTCCAAGAGTTCCTCAACCACGTCTTTCAAGAGGAAGGAGAGGGAGAAAGTTCGTCAGATGAAGCTGAAGAATGCGTGGCGAGCTGTCATATGATTTCCCATTCGATCACGAACGATGAGGAGACTCCTTGCACCGAAAAGCTGGGGGCAGATCCTGAACCAAAAGTTCTAGGGCCACCAGAGGAAATAATCGACGCATTCCTTAATGAAGCTCGGTTGAAAAGTAAAGCTGATCGGGAGCGCGAGGCGGCTATATTTGAAAGGGCCAAGCGCCAGCGACTTAATGAAGGAGCTGAGACGATCCCGCTGGAGCAAAACACCTCCGCTACCGACAAAAGCCAATTCAAGATGAGGAAAAAATTTGCTAAGGCCATATCAATGGGCATGAAGCTACCATCCTCTGAAGGAAACATCGCCGGTGAAGTGGAAACGCACCCCTCGTATTGCTTATATCATCGGAAGATTTCGCACCCCACTGAAGAGTGCAAAGCTTTCGATAGATGGTGGCAAGGATATGTTACTTATCGACAACGCTTTAAGCGGGAAAAGCGTAAAACTCGTCGGGAGAAAAGAAATACGACCGAAGAGCTTAAAAGAACTGCTGGCGATTGTTGCATGATTAACACCGGTAAACCACAAGTGCCTACATTTGGGAGTGATTCTGATGAAGAGCTAGAACTTGCCCCCCTCTTTAAAGAGTCCGATTCGAGAAAAGAAGAAGAACCGAAGGTTTGAGAAAATATCCGGCTACGTAATCGCACGCTGCCCGAAAAGAACCTCGGACCCTCGAACAGGAAAGATAAAGGGAAAGAAAAGGTCTCTGAAGATATCGTCTTAGATGACCAAGTGGTGGAAGAGCTAGCTGCTAAAGACCCACCAAAGAAGAATAAGGTGGATTACAACGTCTTAGCACATCTGAGAAAGCTGCCCTCACAGCTCAGCATTCTTGACGCCCTTTTGCTATCAAAAGAGGCGAGAGATTCGTTGATTAAAGCGCTCCAAGACCCGGAACAATTCCAAGCATGCTTGGCCGAGGAAAAGATGAAGGATGAATTGGAGGAAGTGCACACGGCCGATGTCACTTTTGGCGATGAAGACCTTCTACTTGGGATGTGCGAACACAATCGCCCTCTCTATGTCTCGGGATACTGCCATGATATAAAGATAGGCAAAATCCTGATCGTTAACGGGTCGTCTGTTAACCTACTCAACGTGCGGGTGTTGAAGGAAATCTGCATGAGCATCCAGCACCTTGCTCGGGACAAGATCACCATCTCCGGGTTCGACTCCCAATCGTCAAAAACTCTTGGATCTGTGATACTGACACTACGCTTCGGGCTGCTCGTCAGAGACATTAAATTTCACGTCATAGACGCCAAGACATGCTACAACGCTTTGCTCGGCCGACCATGGTTACACGAGTACAACATCATCCCTTCTACACAGCATCAGTGTATGAAATATTTTAAGGATGGTTTCGAGTATACCGTGACGGGAGAACTGAACCCATTCTCTATAAACGAGGTCCGCAAATATGAAGACGCCAAATACTTCTTACCGGATTTCGAAGATACGGAGAAGTGTCACAAGCCGGAGAATAAAGCTAATGCCACCATCCCTGTCTTCGGCAGTGATACCGAGGAGGAAGAGGAGAGAGTTTATTCAGGTCCTCCCCAATACACCAAGCCGGAACCAACGGCTCCTACATTGATCTTTGGTAGCGATTTGGAAGATGAAGTCCATGCAGTATTCTCTGCTCGACCTTCAATACGAACGTCCGTTGACGAAGAGCAAAGTCTACAAGTCGCCATAGTGCCGCTTAAACACCATAAAGAACTGGATGCACTTAATATCTACAGTGTAGAAGAGTTGCGGACATTCTATATCCCTTCCAGACGAGAGAGCGAGGAAGCAATTTTGTTCTACCGCTCTAAAGAAACCAAGGTGAAAAAAGAAATCTGGCATGGCGCGGATCCTACGCTCGACAGGCTTCAGCCTATCCGTCTTCCCAGATATTATACAGAGGGTTTGAAGAAGCTGCTGAAGCGCCAGAGGATATCCTTCAAGCAGACCGTTCGGAAAGCCAAGTTCTATGACAGAGTTTGGAACGTTCCCGGGACTCAACGCAAACTGCCTAATGGGAGAATGGAAACAAAAGGGCTTGGATACATCCGGTCAAAGAAACGAGAGTTACTGCCCAGCTGTTACGTCGTGTATGACCTCGATGAAGGAGCGGATGCTCAATGGGAGGACGCTAATCCTAAGCCAGTGAAAGTTCCAGATGCAAAGGAGCCCAGTCCGTCGTTCGAGGAACAAATGGACAAACTTATAAAGAAAGCTGGTCAAAAATTCCGAGATGATCACAACCGTGAGACGGCCATCTACGAGAAAGCCAAGACGCAACGCCTTCTCCAACAGGCCGTAAAAAATGAAAATGCCGCTCCTTGTCAACCTGTTATAAAGAAGGCTCGGCGCACAAGCAGAAATAAGTTGAAAGCCCAAAAAGGCGCTCAACAACAACAAAGCAGGGCTAAGAAGCCACGCAAACGGGAGTTGAGCGTTATTGATCTATCCCTCATGAAGAAAATGGGTCGAACGTACTCGTTTATTCGGGACAAGACGAAGAAGATACTTGATCTTGCTCTAAAGCATCAATTGCTTACATTGCCGAAATCCAAGCACCCCGAGCAAGCAAGCGAAGTCTCTGGCCCAAACTATTGCTCTTACCATCGAGTAATAGGGCACCCGCTCGAAGACTGCTTCACCTTTAAGAATTGGGTCGAAGATCAGTACCGGCTCGGCAAGTTCGCTCTGTCTGACAAATGGAAGGTAACGCCGCCACAGAAGCACGAGCCCAAGGCCACGAAAGAAGAACGGGTTCCACATTGGGATTGGAAGCGAATTCGCACCTGTCACATGATTACAATATTAAAAGAAGAGCCCGAAGACATAGATGAACTCCCTTGGTGCTTCGAAAACAGCAACGACGAAATAATCTCAGAATTCCCACCAGCGCCAAAAGAGCTGGAAGATGGAATCCATACCACTGCAGATAACCTCAAGAAGATTGAGTTGGGGACGGCAGACGATCCGCGACCGACATTCATCAGCGAGCTACTATCTGAAGAAAGGGTAGCTGCGTTAAAAGACGTGCTTCTACAGCATAGAGATTGCTTCGCGTGGAATTATTCCGAAATGCCGGGACTATGTCCAGAAATTGCCGTGCATAAATTGGCGATATCCCCGGACGTCAAGCCAGTCAAACAGGCACCGAGGAGAATGCGACTCGAGCTTGAGATGAGCATCAATGCCGAGGTCAAGAAGCTGATCGACTCTGGCTTCATCCAGGAAGTTCAATACCCTGAATGGATCGCCAACATCGTCCTGGGGATGAAGAAAAACGGGACAGTGCGTATATGCGTAGACTTCCGGGATCTTAATAAAGCTTGTCCGAAGGACGATTTCCCAGTGCCAGTCACCGAGCTGATGATAGATAACACGTCCACTCATGAAGTTTTCTTCTTTATGGACGGCTCATCAGGGTATAATCAAATAAAGATGCATCCCGAAGACCAGAAGCACACCGCCTTCAGGACTCCTTTGGGTATATTCTGCTACAAGGTGATGCCCTTCGGTTTAAAGAACGCCGGTGCCACCTGTCAGAGGGCCATGACGAAGATCTTCGATGACCTTATACAAGAAATCATTGAATGCTATATCGACGACCTCGTTATTAAAAGCAAATCATATGAGGAACATCTCGAGCATCTGAAGACCGTATTTCAACGCCTTCGGTAATACAACTTGAAGATGAACCCGCTTAAGTGTGCATTCGGAGTTTCCTCAGGAAAATTCCTGGGATTCATTGTTCGACATCGAGGTATTGAAATAGATCCGTCCAAGATCAAGGCGATTATGGAAATGCCTCCGCCAAGGACTCTTAAACAGTTGCGGTCTCTCCAAGGGAAACTCGCATACATACGGCGATTTATAGCCAATCTTTCAGGCAAGTGTCGTCCTTACAGCCACCTGATGAAGAAGGGAACCCCGTTCGTTTGGGATCATAAATGCCAAGGCGCACTGGATGAGATCAAGCAATACCTGCAGAACCCTCCAGTGTTGGCTGCTCCGGTTAAGGGAAAGCCTCTCATTCTTTATACAGCCGCCCTCGAAGGTTCTTTAGGCGCATTATGGGCACAAGAGAACGATCAAGGGAAAGAAAGAGCACTCTACTACTTAAGTCGAGTTCTACTGGGGGCAGAAAGCAACTACCCCCCCATCGAAAAACACTGCCTGGCGTTGATCTTCGCGATAACAAAGCTCAGGCACTACGCGTTGGCGCATGAGGTCCGTCTCATTTCAAAGGTGGACCCCCTTAAATACTTGATGTCAAAGGCCATATTGACGGGACGACTCGCTAAATGGGCCCTACTCTTGATGGAGTTCTCGATCACGTATCAACCTCTCAAGGCAATGAAAGGCCAGGCCATCGCCGACTTCCTCGCTGAGCATCCCATACCCGCCGATTCTCCTCTAAATTGCGATCTTCCAGACGAACATGCGTTTGATGCGATCGACGGTGGTAATACCCGATGGGAGCTCTATTTCGATGGAGCATCTTCCGTAAAGAAGCGCAAACAAAGTACCCCTATAATCAAATCGGGGGTAGGACTCATCTTTGTGACTCCACAGGGAGGGATAATGCGCTTTGCTTTCTCCCTAACAGAACCGAGGACAAATAATGAAGCTGAATACGAAGCTCTGATAGCAGGCCTCGAGATCGCCATTGACATGGGAATTGAAAACCTCCTCATATACGGGGATTCTCAACTGGTCGTTAATCAAATAAACGGCGACTACCAAACATGCAAACCAGAATTGGTAAAGTACGGCGAAAAAGTGCAACAACTGTTGATTCAAATTCCCTCCTATACTTTGGAAAACATACCGCGCGCGGAAAACAGCAAAGCAGACGCATTGGCCAAACTTGCTAAAGAACTGGCTGAAGAGAACCTCGATGACGTTAGAATCGTGGTGCAAAGCCGTCGGGTGCTTGCTCCAATAGAAATATCTCCGGAATCATCCGAAGAAAAAGGAGCGAGCGAGCAGATGGCTCTACAAATAAAAGACCGGGAAAAGGCCGAGGATTGGAGGGAAATCTTCATAGACTACTTTAAGTCCCACCGAATGCCCGAAGAAGCGTCCACAAGACATCAGCTTATGAAACAAGCTCTGTCTTTCGCCTTTGTCAATGATACTCTGTACAAGAGGTCGTTTGATTCTCTGTGGCTGAGATGTTTAGGACCTGACGAGGCGAAAAGAGTCGTTCAGGAAGTTCACGACGGACTCTGCGGTTCTCACCAAGCGGGCCCAAAGATGAAGTTGAAGATCAAACGGATGGGCTACTATTGGCCCACGATGATTCAGGATTGCCTCGAATATGCGAAGCAGTGCCACTCATGCTAAATTCATGGGGACTTCATCCATCAGCATCCAAACCCATTACATCCAACGGTGACTAGCTGGCCGTTCGAAATGTGGGGAACTGACATAGTCGGCCCCATCGAACCAGCATCGTCTAGAGGACATCGTTTCATCCTGGCGACGACTGACTACTTCTCCAAATGGGCAGAAGCAGTACCGTTAAGAGAAGTGAAGACGGAAAATATCCTCCACTTCTTCAAGACGCACATCATATACCGGTTTGGAACGCCAAGACGGATCATCTCCGATAACGGGCCGGCCTACAGAAGCCACAAGATCAGTCGCTTCGCGCAACAACACAATATAGATTGGAGATATTCCTCGGATTATAATCCGCGAGCTAACGGTCTAGCTGAGGCCTTCAACAAGACCTTGACGAAGATAATGAAGAAAACAGTGTCGCGAAATAAGAAAGACTGGCACGAAAGACTGCAAGAGGCTCTCTGGGCATATCGAACTACGTTTAAAACGGCCACGAACGCAACACCATATGCGTTAGTATTCGGGACAGAAGCAGTACTCCCCCTCGAGATAGAGTTACCCTCTCTACGAGTGGCAGTCCATTACGAGCTGACGGATGAAGAAAATGCTCACCTTCGGCTTGAGGAGCTTGACGCCCTTGAAGAAACACGACTCATGGCGCAACAAAATCTGGAGGCCTATAAAACAAAGATGACGCGCTCATATGAAAGACTGACCCGACCGAGGACATTCCGCCAAGACGAGCTTGTGCTAGTGGTCAAAAGGCCTATGATGCCCAATCACGCCAAGCGGGGAAAATTCGAGCCAAACTATGAAGGCCCGTACGTCATAGATAAGGTCTACCAGGGCGGGGCCTATCTACTCATAGACATGCACGGTGAAAGGCCTTTCAGGCCAATAAACGGTCGCTTCCTAAAGAGATACTATGTTTAATGAGCCACAGCCTAGGTCAATGGTAGATGACGACGACTATGTCCGCTCGCTATCTTCCTAAGCTCAAGCTTCATAAGCAGTAGCCAGCCTTCTCCATGTCGGACCGAAATGTCCTTAAACTAATAGCAGACCGAAACGTCTTTAAACTACTACCGCAGCATCTTTTAGGCTGACGAGATATAAAAAAAACATATAAAAATAAATTTAAAAAAGGTATGTCCATAAGCAAAAAGGGCACGGATGAAAACCCGAAAGGGCTCCGTGAGTAAAAACAGCAGGGCTACCGGCGAGTGTTCGTGAAAACCCGAAAGGGCGCAACCTCGTAAAAAAAATATATAAAAATAAAAAGAATAAAAAAAAGCGGTACGTCCATAAGCAAAATGGGCACGGATGAAAACCCGAAAGGGCTCCGTGAGTAAAAACAGCAGGACTACCGGCGAGTGTTTGTGAAAACCTGAAAGGGCGCAACCTCGTTAGAGACCGCTTATAGGGTCCTCTCGACCTTGTAAAGGAACAACCACCCGCGTGAGATCCTTACGACTCACAAGGGAGCAACACACTTAGGGATCCCCACGATTCCTAAGGAGAAAATACACTTGCGAGATCCTCACGACTCGTAAGGAGAACTCTCTTATGGGACCCTCACGGCTCATAAGAGTTGGAAGTCTTAAGTTACAGAAACCTAAACCTGTGCTTAAGCAACCCCCACAACTTTCGATATTGCCCTACAAGTGGCTCAATACTGACCCTTGTATACAATCCACGGGCGTGAATAAACATTTCCCTAATCAAGTCTCATCCGAGACTGGGGATATGTTCGCATGATGAACAACCCTTATAAGTCCTCACGACTTACAAGGAGAAAACCCTTTTGGAGGATCCTTATGACTTACAGAGGAACATACACTAAGGAATCCTCACGATTCCTAAGGAGAAAAGACACCTACAAGATCCTCATGACTTGTAGGGAGAAATACCTTTGTGAGACCCTTACGGCTCATGAAGTTAAAAGCCTTAGACGACAGGACCCTAACCCTGGTCGCTAAGCCACCTTTGTTCAACAGCGACAGAGGCAGATGATAATTCGCTCCTGGCAATATCCCAGTTGTAGCGGTGCTGATGCCGAAATTGGTTTACAGCGAAAAACCAATAGGTCGCACATGCATATGAAATAGCCGAAATGATAGCACAACTTGCAATAAAAAGCAGCAAGTAAAAATGTATGCATGTAAAATAGCCGAAATGATTGGGCAACTCGCAATAAAAAGCAGCGAGTAAAAATAAAATAAATAGCCGAAATGATTGGGCACCGCGGCGAATAGCCGAAATGATTGGGCAATCGCGACCTTCGCGATATAAAAGCTGAAATAATAGAGCATCGCGGAGATAAAACAAAAAGAATGATGACAAAACTTTGGCCCTACAGTTAAGATCACATCGATCCCTGTATACAATCCAAGGGCGTAAACAAAGAGGGAACCATACTTTCCCAACAGGCTCCGCCAGAAGACGAAGCCAAATCTTGACGGTTCAGTCCAACTCTGAAGAAACCAGTGTCTTCAGTAAACTCCTCGACTCACGGATACAAACACTCCTTGACGAGAGCCTCCTGATCCGCGTCGACTCGCAGAGCAACCAGTGCCTCCGTGGGAAATTCTCGACTCGTTTCAAACCCCAAGGAAACAAATAATCCTTGGCGCTTGGGAGACAAATAATCCCTGGTAAATTCCTCGACTCACGGATACAAACACTCCTTGACGAGAGCCTCCAGATCCACGTCGACTCGCAGAGCAACCAGTGCCTCCGTGGGAAATTCTCGACTCGTTTCAAACCCCAAGGAAACAAATAATCCTTGGCGCTTGGGAAACAAATAATCCCTAGCAAACACCTCGACTCACGGATACAAACACTCTTTGACGAGAGCCTCCTGATCCGCGTCGACTCGCAGAGCAACCAGTACCTCCGTGGGAAATTCTCGACTCGTTTCAAACCCCAAGGAAACAAATAATCCTTGGCGCTTGGGAAACAAATAATCCCTGGCAAATTCCTCGACTCACGGATACAAACACTCCTTGACGAGAGCCTCCTGATCCGCGTCGACTCGCAGAGCAACCAGTGCCTCCGTCGGAAATTCTCAACTCGTTTCAAACCCCAGGGAAACAAATAATCCTTGGCGCTTGGGAAACAAATAATCCCTGGAAAATTCCTCGACTCACGGATACAAACACTCCTTGATGAGAGCCTCCTGATCCGCGTCGACTCGCAGAGCCACCAGTGCCTCCGTGGGAAATCCTCGACTCGTTTCAAACCCCAAGGAAACAAATAATCCTTGGCGCTTGGGAAACAAATAATCCCTGGCAAATTCCTCGACTCACGGATACAAACACTCCTTGACGAGAGCCTCCTGATCCGTGTCGACTCGTAGAGCCACCAGTGCCTCCGTGGGAAATCCTCGACTCGTTTCAAACCCCAAGGAAATAAATAATCCTTGGCACTAGGGAAACAAATAATCCTTAGCAAATTCCTCGACTCACGGATACAAACACTCCTTGACGAGAGCCTCCTGATCCGCGTCGACTCACAGAGCAACCAGTGCCTCCGTGGGAAATTCTTGACTCGTTTCAAACCCCAAGGAAACAAATAATCCTTGGCGCTTGGGAAACAAATAATCCCTAGCAAACTCCTCGACTCACGGATACAAACACTCCTTGACGAGAGCCTCCTGATCCGCGTCGACTCGCAGAGCCACCAGTGCCTCCGTGGGAAATCCTCGACTCGTTTCAAACCCCAAGGAAACAAATAATCCTTGGCGCCTGGGAAACAAATAATCCCTAGCAAACTCCTCAACTCACGGATACAAACACTCCTTGACGAGAGCCTCCTGATTCGCGTCGGCTCGCAGAGAAACGGTGTCTTCGCGGGAAATTCCCGATTCATCTCAACATGCAAATGAAGCCTCAGGCAGCAAGGACTAAAAAAACTTGCTTCCTGAACAATGGGACCCTGCAAGTCAATCCAAAATGGTCTCTTGCATACTATTCACGGGTCTCACTCTCCAAAGTCGAATTTCGACGAGGAGGGAAACAACCGCTTGTGGGTCCTCTCGACTCGTAAGCGGGAAAAATTCTCTTATGGGATCCTTACGACTTGTAAGAGAAAACCACACTTAGGAATCCTCACGATTCCTAAGGAGAAAACCCACCTACGAGATCCTCTCGATCCGTAGGGAGAAAAGTCTCTATGAGACCCTCACGGCTCATAGAGTTGAAAAGTCTTAGGCAGCAGATCTGAACCTGCGGCCTAAGCCATCGCTATCTCTTAAAAAAAAAAACTAAGTTATCTGCCAATTATGTTTATCAAAGATAACATGCTGATAATAAGAGAAGGAAGAAAGCGAAAGAGCATACAAGACATTGCAAAAGAAAATGTGTATCTTTATTCATTGACTTCAATCAAACACAAGATGAATCGTACAAAAGAATAAAGAATGGATACATATTATTTAAAAGGAAATTTTTACAAATACATTGATACAAAGGCAGCTATTGGGAAGGAAGCGTCTTAAGTAGCTTTATCAGTTGTTCGTACACTTTCTTCCATGCCTTTTCCTGATTGGCCACCACTGCCAACTCCGCCTCCACTTGGGCCCGTTGCTGTGCGACAGATGCAAGCTGATCCCTAACGGTCTGATGAGCAGCTTCACGGCCTGGAGTGTCATGCTCGACAATATCAAGTGCCCGCTTCAGTCTTAGCCCATTTGAGATGCGCTCCAGAAGGCCCTCGAAGATGGCCTTCACCTCAGCGGCGTTTGCCTCAACTTCAGCACGCAGGCGAGCAGTTTCGCTTGAAGATTCTTGGCACTCCTTCAGCCTCAAAACTGCTTCTTGTTCCAAATGACGGAAATGGGAAGTGCTTTGCTCGAGCCATGCTCCCCGTTGAGTGCTCACGGCCAAAGTCTCTGGGGATGGGCGCATCGACTCCAGCTGATGAAGGCAACCCTCAATCTCCCGACAATGGTTAACCCAAGAGGCAACAATGCCCTCGTCATGGAAGGTGGCAAATATCACCAACATCGGGTTAACCGTCGTAGCGAAGTCCTCAGCAGATGTAGGAGCCTCAACGTCGAGTTTCTCGATGTAGTCACTCAACATGCGCAGACTATTCGCTGCACCTTTTGAGGACGGACGTCTTTGGGAAGGGCCGTCCGGTATTGTAATACAAGACTCAAAAGGCACCGAGACTGGAACGACAGCTGAAAAGGACAAAATGTGATTAGATGATGATTCAATAGATACAGAGAAAGTCATTGATAAAATAGTTTACTATACCGGTTGAAGCAGGTGGTAAGGACGGAAGGGCCGGTGGCGCAATCGATCTTCCTTCTCCCCCTTCGATTTGTAACACTGCGGTCAGGACAAGAGAGAGTTAGAAATAATTCTACCACTGAAAAACAAAGATATCAATCGGGAACGGTACTCACCAGCGCCACCAGAGGGGGAGGCGAATTCAGATGGGAAGGAGAAGTGTGGGAGCAACACTTGATAAAGATGGTCAAAAGACACTCCTGAAAGACACAACAGTATAACTTTAGTACACAAATTATGCGTCTGGAAGATAAGATTAATAAATTACAAACCCATACCTTCCAACATCTTCGAGGGTATGAGAGAGGGTTGAGAGGTGACCACCGCCAAGACAGTCGTTGAAGGCGCTCCCTCGAGCAGTGGGGCATCGGCACTGGCTGCATCTGCATTACAACAAATGCGAATTTGTCAGAAAGGATTGTAAGATAAAAAAAGATAGCAACTTGGGATTTACCTGATGAGCTGCCGGCTGAAACAGAGGTGATTCCTTCCTCTATTGACATGAGACCACCGCCCGTGGCCTCATCACCTGACTCAATGGGAACCGTCGTGGTGCTTGCGAGACCTGGAGACGGCGGAGGACCATAGACGGGGAGGGCTATGACTGGAGTATTGCCAGATTCCAGAGAAGGAGCGGTTGACTCGTCCTCGGGAATCATGGCTACCTCACCCACTACTCTCTCAAGTTCAGTAGTCACGGTTGTATCGTCCACCATCACCACGAGATCGCCGGCCTCGAGCGCCTCGTCCGCCACCACCCTCGGTTCAGTTATAATGATCATATCATCTGCCACCGCTTCAGGTTCGGCATCAATGACCTTCTCGGCTGCAGGCCCCTCGACCTCCATCTCAGGCTCCGAAGCCACAATGTCGTTGCCCACCGTCGGCTCGAGTTCAGCAGGTACCGCCTCCTCTGTTTCTTTGGGATCAACGGTTTCCGCCTCCCCCTCGATCGGACTTGGCCCTGCAAGATAAGGGATATAAGGACCAATGATATTAAAAATCCTTATAACAAAAACTCTGAGAGAAATATTACCTGAAGCGGATTTACCGTTTGCACTCCGAACTGCGCGCGCCACCTCTCTGAGGGCAGTGGATAGGGCGACAGGGGCCTCTTCAGATGGAGTATCAGCACGAGGGGCGGTGCTGGGACCCGCTCCCATAGCCAAGGCAGCCCTGCACGCCTTCGCCTCACGCCTCAGCCGCTTCCTTTCCTCCCGAGCTGTCACAATGGACCTCTGTGACGCCTCTTTCACCGCGGCATCGTCATCCGTAAACAAAGAAACCTCCAGAGCTTTTAAGGCGTCTCTCATCGGCTCCTTAAGACGGACTTCTTGCGGTAATCTTGAAGAAGCAGGAACATCGGCAGCTGGTAAAACATCTGCGTCGCTTGGTGGGAACGGCGTTGAGGTTTCTGCGATAAAAGGGGAGAGGTTAGATCGACCATAACACGAGGGAGATGGAGACTTGATGGATTAAAACTTACTAAGGCCCATAGACGCTCTAAGACGTTCCTCCTCCTGGAAAGTCTTCAAAGAAGCGGCGATGGCTTCTTCATCAGTGATGCCTGTTGGAAGAAAGGAAAGAAAAGCGTTAGTCAAAGGCGATGAAGAAGATATGTTGCAATAAAGAAAAGGCGACTAGTAGTTACCAGATTGCGCTAGTTTAGCCAGCCACGCGTCACGCCTCGCCAACCACGCTGAAGCTTCGAGAGCAGCTTCTAAGTCTGTATCGTCCGGCGGCGGCATCACTAGTCCTTCGTTAGTCCCATATTCGATCAGGCCCTCGGCATAGGGGGCATGAGGTTCCTGACCGAACACGACGTCCGCGGCGAAAAGCGACTTTTTTTTCTTTTGCCCTCCGACCCTAGGCTCACGGGGGATCAACTTCCGTTTAGCAGCCACTTTGGGACGACGGGTCCCGATGTCCACACCCACGCCAGACTCCGGCGAGGGTACAACCACTGTCTCCACTGGAGCACAGGGTGCGGGAGGTGCATCTGTGATATCAGGGAGCAGCAACTCACGTGGAGGACTTTGCGCACGCGAGGGTCCGGCTTTGGCATCTTTTAAAGGGGGGATTACTGGGGTCCTTGGCACCAGAGGAGCGTTGCGAACGCTACCTGGAGGTGCACCCTTACGGTCGATCAGCAACCGCCTTTCCTCCTTTATGACCGCTCCTGTCGAATGACTATACCATTCTGTGTATACCCTAAGAAGTCCGGGGGCGCAAGCCGGCTTACTGATAAAGAAGTGAGAGCCCGTGTTTAGACGCATGAAGTGATGCAGTGCCCTCTCCATCCCTTCTTCAGTCGCGGCAGGTTCCGATAAAAAAGCCTCCAGCGGTACCCCTTGATTATAGCTCAGCTGTTGGGCAAAACGATGCGGGTTATATCTCATGAAGATCGCTGCCCCGTCCTGCCTAAACACCAAGAAGCCCGGTCTGATGGAATATAGGTGAAGGGTCTCCCGGGACGTTAAAACTGAAGCTCCATCCTTGAAAGTGTCTTGCAATGGCCGCACTGCGGTGATGGACGTTTTTCAAATAGTCAACACCTTGTCAATGAAAGACACACCGGTTCCAACGGTGTGGGAGCGAAGGAGTAAACACCTGGCATCTCGTGGCGATGGATTTACAATTGATGCGCCGATCAACTGTAGAATGCGAGGAAAACTGCACCTTTCGTAGAACGAGGGCCTTTTATGCATGCCGAAGACACCCGCTGTATGTAGCTCGAGCCACGACATAAAGTAGTGCATCGGGAAGACCACGTGCAACACCCCAGGCTCATTAGCATCCGCTGCTCGACTGAGGCCATGATATAAGTGCGCCAAACCGGCGATCCCAACGGCCACCTTTACCCCGATAGTCATTCGGTGGGCCGGGTAAAAAACAGAGGGCCGCATGCGGTGAGAGTGCATTGGGAGCGCAAACCAACTCAGCCAAAGCCCAAGAAATCCTAAAAAGAAGGCCTCCTCGTCCATCTCGGGGGCTGCAACTTCTGCAAAAAACATGGTTGGGGAGTTAGGAAGAAAAAAGTTCTTTTGGTCTATGTCTTTCACTGGCAAGTTATCCAAACCTAAACCAAAAGGGTCCTCAAGGTTGGCAAACTTGGCAGCTTCCACCGAGAGGACGTTTGGATGAAGGAACCGAGCAATGAAATCCTCAAAATTAACTCCGCGGCTCCCACGCTCAATGAAAAGGGCCTCGTAGATGTTCAACACCTTGATCAGACTTGGAAATTGATGTTGAACAGCGTTCTCCGGCATGAGCCCTCTTATCACCGGCTTAGCACTAAAGACGTAAACATCCGGCGGGAGCAACTCTTCATAATGTTCCCCCATGACCGGTAGACCGGATACCTCCATAAACTCTTCCAAAGAAATTGACACTTCCCGATCCAGGGCAAGGAAAGTGTGGGTAGGAATGTTCCACTGCTCCAGGAAGGCCTTGAACCACCAGGTGGGAAGCGTGGGATACTGGAAGAGGGAAACATAGACTGCGGTATACAATCCTAATCTTATCAACTGCGACTTCTTCGTCGACAGGATATACCGGGCCCACGGCAGATAGCCGATTGGGTGGCGAGGGATCAAACCGATATTATATGATTGCCCCCAAGGTCGCGCCTCGCCTTGACAGATGCGGCGCCCCAGGATATCCAAAACCATGGGATGCTGAACCGGAATCGCATCTATGGCGGGGTGTAGGAAACCCTTTGATGTCCAATCAACCATCTCCACGGCGTACTGCATCGGGGGTGGGCTGGCGTAATGAATCGCCGTTATGGGTTCTGACGGCACCGCGCATGTGAAGCTCCGTCGGCCCATGATGATCTGATTATACCACGACCCCCAAAGGTGGAGACTCTTGTGTTCTGGGTCGTACTCCTTAATCATGGTCAGGACTTCACGGTCCAAGGGCGCCTCAGGAAATCCCTCCTCCGAGCGGACGAACGGGAATGAAGTGTCTAGAGACATGATCGCTGCAAAAGAACAATTTAGCCGTTAGTGTTGTAATTCCAACGTTTGGCATCTAAAAAAATGCATTAAATTAAAATTAATTAATTACACCACACAGCAGTGCAGTGAGTAGGAGACCAAAGGGGGACCCACAAAATCTGGATGATAATACGTCAGACAACCTCATCATTGGATGAGATTGTCAGTTGGTCCCCAGGAAAACATTCCCATTTATAAAAAAAAGGGGGGTGGGAAGAATCCCTAGAGACAAGAAGAAAATCTCCTCTTTCAGAGCAAAGCTCTGTCACAGAGTGACACTTGTCAAACTCTGGCCCCAGGGAAATAAGATTCCTTAAAAAAGAGCACAGCTCTATGGTGATAATGGAAAGGTTCATCAGAAAATGTCTACACCTAAGGGAATTAAAATTTTTGAAATCTTGTAAAATCCATGAAAAACTTGTGAAAACTTTTCATTTTTTAGATCTAAAAGATCCACAGATGATCTATGAGCAAAGCTCTGTTCATGGGTTAAAACCTATGAACAAGATCCCTGTAGATCTACAAGTTTTTGAGAGCAAAGCTCTGTTTATAAAACCCCAATGGGGATCTATTTAGATCAAAAGTTCTGTAAGAGCAAAGCTCTTTGGTTAAGGTTAATTTAAGTTAATTTGATTTAATTTTACCTAAAGTTTTTAACTTTGGAAATGAGCAAAGCTCTGAAGTTCTGGAAACGAGAGCAAAGCTCTGAAGTTCTAAGCAAGAGCAAAGCTCTGGAATCAAAATCTAGAAAATGGTGAAGTTTTCTAAAGGGCCATAGGTCCTATTTATAAGGCGCTTGCGCCCCTTCAGCTCACCCCTTGATCCAACGGTCAGGGGCTTGCCACCGCTGTACTCACGTGCGCGCCACGTGAGCGCAACGGTGGGGGGTCATTTGTTTCCCCCAATCAGAGCAAAGCTCTGCTGGAAATTCAAAATTCAAATTTTGAAGCAACGCTTCAAATCCCGGGCGCAACGCTCCACGTGTCCGGCGCTGATACGTCAGCGCAGCGCCCGAGAAGGCGCACCCAATCAGAGCAAAGCTCTATTAAAGGAAGCAACGCTTCAGTTGCGCAAGCACTGCGCTGCACGACACGTGTCAGCGCAGTTGCGCTGCGCTGTGCGCTGCGCGACACGTGTCAGCGCAGATGCGCTAGCGCAGTTGCGCTGCGCTGTGCGCTGCGCGACACGTGTCAGCGCAGTTACGCTGCGCGACACGTGTCAGCGCAGATGCGCTAGCGCAGTTGCGCTGCGCTGTGCGCTGCGTGACACGTGTCACGCGCTGGGGTATCTGCGCCAAACAGAATTAAATTTCTAAGAAATCTTTTCTGTTCTTGTTAAAACAAGAAGATTTTCTTCTGCAAAGCAGAAGCCCTTGGATCAAAGATCCAACGGTGGGGAAAACTCCCCAAATCACTCAGAGAAAGATCTCTTTAACAAACTTAACTAATTTATGGGCACTATAAAAAGGACCCCAGACCTCAATTAAAAGGGATCAACATTTTTCTAAAAAAAAAGAGAGAAAGAACTCTGAGAAACTCCTCAAGAATAAAAAAGGTAAAAACCTTTAGAAAAAGAGAAAGTTCTCTTATGAACAGATCATAGATCTAAAAAACAAGATCAATGATCTTTAATAAAGATAAAATAAAATAAAATAGTGCTTTGCACTTTTCATGAACTTTTGGTTCTCTGAGATAAGAAAAACAAGAAAAAACTTATTTTTCTTTGATCTAAATTAGATCAAGAAATCAAATAGTGCTTTGCACTTCTGTTCTTGAATCTAAAAGATTCTTAGTGCTTTGCACTTGCAAACTGCGCTGTTGCGCTCTTGGGAGAGCGCCACGTGCCAGCATCTAAACCACTTGCGCTACGCGCTCTTGAAATAAGAGATTTGCTCTCTGGAGTTGGCGCAACTCACCAGAGCGCGCCACGTGTCAGCAGCGCAATAGCGCAGCGCAGCGCAGCGCAGCGCAGCGCACTGTTGCGCTTGCGCTCACCAGAGCATGATACGTGTCCTCACCACAAGCGCTTGCGCTCAGTGATTGGCGCAAAGCGCCTGACAAATGCAATGCATTTCATTTCCTGAAGGGTCAAGCCCAATTAAAAGGCTTGACAGGCCTAATAAATAAAATGCTATGCATTATTTAAAAGGGCAGAGCCCAATTGAAAGGTCCTGTGGACCAAAACAAATGATCTGCATCATAATAAAAAGGGCAGAGCCCTGTCAAAATAGGCATAAATGGCCTGAAGTAATGCAATGCATTATTTAAGTATGGGCAAAGCCCTAGCACAGGTCTGATAGACCGGAAATAAATAAAGGTGTTGAACATTTTCCACTGGACTTAGCCCAATTTTGGCCGTAAGTCCTTAAATAAAATTGACTGAGCACAGCTCTCTCTTAAATCAATTTATATCCGGTTCGAGAGTACATCTCCGAACTCCTTTGACGACTGTCGTTGTAATCCTTCAACGACGTCAGAGAGGTGACGGGTCCCGACGACCACACAAACTAATGTGGGACCGAAACGTCCCTAAACTAATGCTGGACCGAAACGTCCCTAAACTAATGCTGGACCGAAACGTCCTTAAACTAATGTCGGACCGAAACGTCCTTAAACTAATAATGGACCGAAACGTCCCTGAACTGGCGATGGACCACCACGTCCCTAAACTGGAGCATGGACCGCAACGTCCCTAAACTACCTATGGACCACTACGTCCTTAAACTGGAACAATAGAGCCTCCAAATGCTCTTTTGCCGGATCTAAACGGTCCCGTTTAAGTTGATCTTAGCCCCAAACACGGCTAATGTATCCTTAAACATTCAAATAGACTATAAAACTCCAAATCAACCTTGGTTCAAGGGTACATCTCTGAACTCCTCTAACATCTGCCGTTGTAATCCTTCAACGACGTTAGAGAGGTGACAAGTCCCGATAGCCAGATATTAAATGGATTATCACGTTAAGTTGATCTTAGTCTCAAGCAGGACTATCGTATCCTTAACGAACGTTTAAGTTGATCTTATCCGCAACGCGACTAATGCATCCTTAAACTAAAAACACCAAACCCAAATCTAAGTAAATACGGATTTGGACTAATCCACGTCCTACGGGCGACGACATTACTTAGTCTCCGTATACAATCCACGGGCAACCACAAACAAAACAAACACACACGACACGAAGTGAAATTCTGGAGAAGGAGAAAGTTGTTACCGTGATGCGGTAGCGTAATTAACTGCAGGGGCTTGCGCCTGCAGGGAAGAGCGTCCCCACAATCAAAAACCCCTCAAGCGAGGGGGAATCTGACGAAATCTGCTACATCGACCGCATCCGTCTAAACCTCCGATACACGGTGCCATAAATCAACTTGGCATCTTCGGAGAGGTGGACGGATAAAACCAAATAGCATCTGCCCCGAATCTCAGCGTCAGGACATCGCGGTCCTGTGCGCCGCTATTCGAAGGGGAACAACGGTGAATGGATTCTGGCATGCCTGGTAGGACCTTTCCCTCTTTCCACTCCACACTTTGTGTGTCGTGTTTCGTGATCAAAATCGCGGTTCGCTATGGTTGTCCTTGGATTTGAGGTACTAAAATTTGGTGTCTTGCTCCTGTGTAAGAAAATATCGATGGCTTCCAACTGCACTTCATGCAGCAACAACTCTCACTCCACCTCAGCTGGAGAAGTGACCTACGGGCCCAACGCGGCCTCAATCTTTTTAATGCCGATAGGGCAAGTTACACAAGCCACTATTGGGTTATTCTTCGGGACCATACTCCCACCAGTGAGTTTCGATGCCTTAGAGCCGCAAGAGGAAGCTTCCAAGAGGTCGGTTTTCGATCGACTAGCGACCACAATGGCCCCTCTCAACGGGCCGTCCAAAGCTGACGTCTCGGTCTTCAACAGGCTGGGCAAGAACCCAAACGGGCCCGCAAAGAGGGTCATGATATCTGAAGGGGCTACCCCAAAATGGACAGCCCTCCCAACTCCAACTACTGGCGAAGCCGTCAAAAGCGCTTCCCCCATCAGAAGATTGATGTTTGAAAGATTGGTCGTTCCTCCTCAAACTCTACTAAGGACGTCAGTCTTCAACAAGTTGACGCCAACAGCAGCCCCACTGCAAAGCCAGGGGCATGAAGAAGCCGCTTCCAAATCTGAGGCGGTCCCATTTGCAAAACACGCTTGACGTTGCCACTGGCACCAAGTGAGAAAAGCTGGAGGAAACTCCCCCTCTGGACTTACCCCACCAGCTCCAATTGTTGAAGTTGACACTGCTGTTCCAACTAGGAACAACTTTGATATGCTCAGGAGGGTACGCAAGAACTCCCCAATGGCGGTGCTAAAGAAATCGGCCCCACCTGTAGAGGCCACGGCGCAGGCAAAGCTAGAGCGCCCCATCAACGGCTCTCTTTCCAAATTCATAGGGTCTGACGAAAAGTCCAGAACTCTGTGATTGATCAAAACTACTTTCGTCGACTGAAGAAATCAAAGGCTCGGCAAAAGAAAGATCATCCCTCCGTCATACAGCGAGTGACTTCTTCTACACAGACGCCTGTTACAATGGCTCCTTCAACTTCGACCTTCTAAAAAGGATGAGGCCGGAGAAAGTCCCACCGCCTGCGGAAAATTCCAAAGGCGATGGATTCAAACGCCCCAAGTCTAGGGGCATGATAGTACATACGGTCTACATGGCTTCCAGAAAAGAAGAAAACCATGCTTCCGTAGGACATCGACCGCAAACTCGGCCGCTGAAAAAAACTCAGGAGCAATAAAAAAGCTCCAGGAGATGCTGACCAAAATGGCAACACTTACCGGGCAGAAAGAATACCCGGACACAACAGCCGAACAGCGCCAGGAGCAGGTGACCGATACAGAGTTCCTGCGAAGGGTGCTTGAAAGAAAGGACAAGAAAGCTGCTGAGCAGGTTGCTAACATAAAGCATATGGGTCTTTTGTTCCCGGATATGGTTAGAATGATGATCCAGCCAGAACCCCCAGCCGAGAATCGGCCGATAATCATCGAGGATGACAGAGGGGAAATATCAAACCCTCTTCCGGCTTTATCGGCAGCCAAAGAGGAAACAATCTCCAAGTATGCTCTTGATAATTATATTTCTCAACAAATACGAGCTCATCAAGCTAATGAAGCCGCAGGCCAAATCGTCAGAACTGGGCGACCGTATCCAGGCTGGTATGACAAATTAAATACCCGCTGGGATATACAATCCCTAAGTTCCATGTGTACAAGGGGACAGGCAACCCATACCAGCACGTCACGCAGTTCAGAGCTCTGTGCGGTAACACTGGAGGCGATGACAAACTGTTGCTTCACCAGTTCATTGGCAGCCTGTCAGAGACGACCTTTGAATGGTATTCGGAGCTCCCAAATGACTCCATGAAAACATTCACAGAAATGGAACTGCTGTTCACACGGCGGTTCACCAGCGCAAGCGAGCGCACCTCGATTTCAGGGTAAAGCTAGGAGAAACCTGGGTCCAATATGTGATCCGGTAGCGGAACCTATGGTCAAAGTGCGAACAACGCATCGAAGAATCATCCACCGTGGGCATGTTCATCAGGACGCTTGATCCTCAAACGACTGTATCCCAGTTCATGATGTTCTTCAAACCAACAACCTTCCAGGCACTAATCGATAAACTAGCCCAAATGGACCAGATGGGCCGCGTGCCTTCCTCCTCAAGTAAGGCCTCTCGAAACGCCAAGGGTAAAGAAAAAGCGGCATTCATTTCCAACGCTCAACAACAACCGAGTGGCCTAAAACCGGCTGCTCGCCTAAACAACGCACGTCCACGCCTATCCCTGGAAGAAAGGCTAGGTCGCGTTTACTCATTTCTCCGCGATAAGACGAGGAGACTATTTGAGTTGGCAATGCGTAACAAACTCATCACATTGACTAAATCTATATATAAAGTGTCATAATATTAGAAAGAACAAATATTATAATTTTACAAATATTTAGTTCAAAATTATTATGTACCTGAAGTAATATAATGCAGCCACAAATTTTATTCTTCGTAGGAGCACATGCCTTATCTAGTTCCTTATAAAGATATGCCAGGACTCCTACTCTCCAAGCATACTGGCCACACATATCGAAGTCCATAAGAAACCCAAGGTATAAAGGATGGACATGCGTTGCCAATTGGTCCAGTATCAACCAAGAACCGATCATGTACATAATATAGGCACCCGCATGTCTATCCAAGACATCATCAGTAGTTTCATTAGGTATATTAGTAAATGTATCTTTGAGCTAGCTTAAACCGATCTTATACCCCTTCATATACCCTCCTGGTACCTGAATTTTACAATTAATTGTTAATTAATATCACTGTAATATACTTCAACTTTTGATTTAAAAAATTACGAATTATACATGTCCGAGAGTAGACTCAATATATGTATCCTAATATGAGTGCCCGGTTTCTAGACCTACAATTGTACCTCCAACCAATCCAAGTCCATTCACCCGTAAACCAAGCAAAAGGCCAATATCCTGAAGTGTGATAGTGACCTCACCCCATCTAAAAAGAAAAGTATGAGTCTCTCTTCTCCAACGCTCAACAAGAGAGGTAATAAGACTGTGGTCGAGTTGGATATGACACAGTAACGAAGCTTCATAAAAACCGGCTCTTCGAATCCGCTCGATAATACGATAATCAGTAACTTGCTATTTGTCAGAACTATAACCGACGACTGTAAAATTATCTCTACCCTGCAAGATTTATTCATATTATTTTCAAATATTTGAATTAAAAGATATAGACCGATATTTGAAACAAATTTAATAAGTTTCGAATCTTTCCTTCCTGTGTAATATACAGAAAGATCTATACCTGTTTTGATTTACGAGCGGTGATTTGTCGAATTGTTGATTCTCTATTGAATTTTTTTTTCAAACTCAATTAATTAAAAGATCGGGAAAGTAGGTGGGTATAGGATAGAGTTCAAACAGAAAAGGGATAAGGAAGAGAAGAGGAAAGAAGCGGGTTTTTAAAGAGGAGAAAGGTAATTGAGGACGTGTTCTAATAACCCGCCCTCATATTTTTAAAGGAGATGGAAACAAATTTAAAACGGAGAAAGCCCTTAATTTTTCACACCTCTGACCTCTCCTTTTTAAAGGAGAGGGAATCTCCTTTAAAAAGGAGATGTGTCCCCTTTTTAAAGTTGATTTGACAATACATAACATCTCCTTTTTAAAGGAATCCCTTTTTAAAGTTGATTTGACAATACATGACATCTCCTTTTTAAAGGAGATTCCCTTTCCTTTAAAATGGAGAGGGGCAAGGGATTTGTCAAAAGGGGATAGCGGGTTCCAAGAACCCGGCCCCTCATTTAAAAAGGAGAGGGTGGGTTCTTGGAACACGCTCTCCTCACAATAAAAGACTGTTCTCTTATAGATAGGCTGCCATATCTTGACTCGTGATCTCTTTTACTTAACACAAAATAAGTCCGTAATCCCTTTATCTCAAAACAATGCAAACCCGTGACCCCCCTTTATCTCAAAACAATGCAAACCCGTGACCCCAATAATAATTTTTCTGAAATCAAGCGTGACCCTTTTTTTGACCAATGACCACCAAATACCTACAAATACCTGCCCTCCTCCCATTTGCTCTCCATTATACTCCGATTTATATTTGCACCTCCTAAAAAATCTAAAGCTCTCATCTGCATCACTTCAACGGAACTCGATCTCTCTATCCCTGTAGATCTATCTATTAAAATTCTCGATCGACAAATGTATGTAAATTTTATTTACCGTTTATTTAATTTTTAGTGAATATAATCATTACTTCAGTTGATAACGTTTTATATTTATTGTTGGGTTGATATTGTTTGATGAAGATATTATAAAGTTCAAGTTTATTTGTTCTATGTAAATACGATGGCCAGATTGTGATAAGCGCACAAGGTCCCGAGCATATGGACGGGTGTGCAAGAATTATGCGATTAGGATTATCAACGATTTATAATGAACTCAAGAATAAAATGTTTAAAATCGCAAAATACGATCCCTGTGAAATTAAGCTTAAGTTAAGCTGTATATGGCCTTTGTTTAGTGGAAATGTATTGGTTGAAATTATAAACGATGCAACAACATCTTAGATGATAGATTTCAGTTTAGCAAACACCCAGCATTCTTTTGAACATTTAGTTGAGAAGGAACAATTGGAAGTATCAGATGTCGCTCTAACGGATTATTTTGATAGTAATGCTGGAGATAGTTCCATGGGATATAGTCCTATTTTTAACGATGACACCTTTAGTCTTAGTGGATACGACTATACACATGATTATTCACACCTTCAAACTCAATGGTAAATATTTTATAACTCCTTTTTTGTAATACCAAAATACTAATACATTTTATATATTAAATACAGATTTTCCCAAGCGACTGTTGCAGTTGCATGCACACCTGAAGAACAACAAGGATTACCATATACAACCTTCTAAAGGTAAATCAATCTGAAACAAGTGGTGATTATATTTATTTTCTTTGTAATACGAAAATGTTGCTATAAGTGACAATGACATGGGTTCGTCCACATCATTCTGGTCTTTTCAACCCGAACCATCCACATTATACCGACCTCAACTATCGTATATTGCACCCGAGCCTTATGTTGCTGAGTGACAATGATATGGGTGACAGTGATAATGATAAAACTGGTGAAGATCATCAAGGGGAGGATAGCGTGGATTATGCCGCTGAATTGAATGAAGTGGCATTGATTGATGACTTGGCTGCGAATAATGATTTTGTCGAACTAGAAGATCCCGGCCTCGATCCGTTAGAAGATAATGGTTGGGTAGACTTAGCTGTGGTAGAAGTAAATGCTGAACTTTATTTAGAAGCGAGTGTAGCAAGCGAAGATTGCATTACTGTTGGAGATATGTTTCCGGAAAAAGCAGATCTTAAACTGAAGTCGTGTGCTATTCAAAAAATGTTACATTTAAAACCGAATATTCAAATAAGATGTACTATACCGTGATATGTACGAAAACTCCTGAATGTAAGTGGAGATTGCATGCATGTTGTTCCAAAAGAGCTGAAGCTTAGAAAGTCATGAAATACAACCAAGAACACACTTGTATCAATTCGATTATGTTAAAAGATCATAGGAATTGCAATGTATCATACATTTGCTCACTTATCATGCCACTTATCCGTACAGATGTGGTGATAACTCCTCGAGAGATACGGCTCTACGTAAGTGGAGAGCACAAAATTCAGATTTCGTATGTGAAGGCATGGGATGCTCGTAGAAAGGTTTTATGTAAGATATTTGGGGATTGGGAAAGCTCATACAACTTGCTAATCCCTTTTATGGAAGCCATGAAAGTATCAAATCCGGGGTTCATATACCAATTAAAAACCACAGAAACAGATGTCGATGGCTGTGTCAGGTTTCAACGAATTTTCTGGTGCTTTGCTCCTTACACGGCTGGTTTCACACTGTCGGTCGGTATTGTGCGTGGATGGGACATATCTATATGGTAAGTACAGAGGTTGCATGTTAATTCCTACAGGTGTTGATGCTAATAACGGTATATTTCCGTTGGGATTTTCTATTGTCGAGATGAAAATATATCATCTTGGTCATGGTTTTTCATCAACTCAAAAGTATCCCATCTGTTATTGATAAAGCAGATTTATGCATCATATCTGATAGACATCTTGGAATACTGGCTGCAATGAGAACTGTATTTCCGATGACACCATATAGGTTTTTCCTGCGGCACTTCAAAACAGAATTTTGATAGAAAATTAAAAAATTCAGATCTATACAAACTTATGTACAAAGTCGGTAAAGCGTCTGACCCTAATATTCATGACATGTACATGACGAAAATTGGAGAGATGGGTCAAGCAGCGAAAGCGTGATTAGATGAGTATCCAGCACGCATGTGAAAATAAGCACATGATAATGAATGTAGGTATCTAGTAATGACCACTAATATGTCTGGAAGCTTCAACGGGATCCTTAAGGGTGTTAGAGACTTACCGATATAGGGGTTGATCGTTCATACTTTTTTCAGAGTGAATACTTACTTTGTGTAAAGAAGGGAAAAGTCTTTGACGATAGAGACTCCACTCACCGCGTATTATAAAAATATATTTCGGAAACGAGAGACAAATCACAATACTACATATCTGAAAGGTTTGACACAGCGGAGTGTCAAGTTACGGGGAGCAATGGGAATCAATATACCATAAATTTTAGAGATGAAGGGCTCTCTTCATGCACATGCGGTGTTTTCCGGTAACAACAGTTACCGTGTGCCCATGCAATTGCTGCTGCGAGTAGCATGCATAACTCACATTACAATTTTGCTTCATGTTACTATATGGTTTCGAATTACCAAGACGCATACGATCCAAAATTTCTTCATATACCAGACAATCACTATTGGCACTATTATACTGGGAATAGACAAACACCGAGGACGACCTAAGGTGCGTCGAGATCGAATGACAATGGATACCGATCCTCAGTAAAGGCACGGCAGATGTAGCTTATGCAAACAAGCAAGTCATTATAGGACCAGATGTCCAGGACAGTCATCAGGGGTGGACCTTCGAGATCATGAAGAAGAAGCAATGGAAGGAAAATCAATTATCATTTGTAAGAAAACTAGTACAATTTAAATTTTAGTATGATCTTTTTGCATTATTCGTTTGAAGCTAATTTACTGTAACTAGCGTTAAAATTGCAATATGTAAATTGAGTAGCGAATAATAACACTTGAATTTACTCGTTTTCAACTGAAATAGCTTCTGCGGCATACTGATTTTCTACTACAGTGCTACAAATTTATGCAACGACACATACATCAATTAAATGTTATATAATAATATTAAAGAAATAGATGCCACACGGTCCGTGATGTTGGATTGAATGCAGTTTTGAGAGGGCTAAAAGTTCGTGTCCCTACATGGGCCTGTTTCCTTTCTCGAGCTTCCGCGGCATACTATATTACCCTCTCCAACGAGTGTCATGAGTTTAGACTAACAATAGGATGGACTTCAAGTATTAAGAAATTACATTAGTAACCGCTTAAAAATTTCGAGTCATTCTACCCTCATATCTTTCACTCTTTAATAACCACTTAGAAACTCCATATCAACTGCAGTTGTATTCTTTGTATCTTCTCTAATTCTTCCATGAGAAGACAGAACTTAAAACAAAATTTTGTTTGCTTTGCTTTCGTTACTGAAGTGTTACCCATTCATATTTATAGTATGATACAAGTATTGGATTCCTTCTATATAAATAGCAACAGTCCTTATCCCCACGTCAGTAATAGTAACAACAATCTTATCCAATATTTGTCTGAAAATGGGTTTTTGAAACCAGTAACAGCAATCTTATCCAATATTTGTCCGAATGCGGGTTTTTGGAAACCACCCTCTTTGCCATACACTGAAGGGCGGGTTCTTGAAACCCGATTTACGAGTATTCCGGCTAGAGATAAAATTATTTTTTAAAGGATTTTTTTAATTTAATAATTATTTTATTTTATTATTTTATTATTTTAATTTTTTATTTAGGACGAGTTCTGGGAACCCGCCCTTTCTTTTTAAAGTCGGGGGTGGGCGGGTTCCCAAAACCCGCCCACCCCCGACTTTAAAAAGAAGGGGGTGGGTTCCCAGAACCCGCCCTCTCTTGAGGGGTTAGGCGGGTTCTCGGAATCCGCCCTCCCCATGGAAGGGGGAGGGTGCTAGAACCCGCCCTCCATGGCAGCGGGGTCGGGTGGGATGGGTTGGGGGTGGGGTTAGGGTTGGGTGGGTGGATGGGTTGGGGGTGGTAGGGGTGGGGCGGGAGTGTAAACAGGGCAGGTTCAACCCGTCCTTCACTTTTAAAATAATAATGGCGGGTTCCAGAAGCCCATCTTCTACCCGTACTCTCTCCAAACCGTTCTATTCTCATAATTATAATTTAAATTATTCTATTTTACTAATTTTAATACCTGACCATCTTATTTCGGAAAAAAACCTTAATATTATACTTCAAAGAGCAAGACTGCACACCTTTTCATGTGCATACAGGAACTCAGAAAAAGAAAAGAGAGAGGAAGGGGGTGAGGGGGGTGATGGATCTCTAGATCTCCTTCAGATGTTACCTTCCGTTGATCTGCAACGAGTGGAGACGAGCAGCTAAGATTGAGTTGGAGGTTGCCTCCTGAAGCGTGTGGATCTCAATGGGCTTGAAGTGGTTGAAGCCGAGCTACCTGTAAGGAAGTCCCGGGGTGGTTGTGCCACCGAGGACCTTTTGACGAACAAGTTAGACGGGATAAATGGGCAGAGTAGCGGCCTATTGGGGTAAAATTGCCTTACCTAAGTCGCCTGAGAGAGGGGTTTATATAGTGGTAGCCATGGGCTAGCGGGCGCGAGATTCACGCTGGCCGTTACGCCTCTGGCGTTACGCCCGCGTGAAAGGAGGGATTCCCCGTTGATGACAAGATATGCTCGTTAATGGGGGAACGCGATGGCATGTAACGCGGGATTGTAGGCAGTGGGTATCTCGCGTCTGGCACGATTCGTGAAGCCATGGCGGAGACGCCTGCGATCAGTGCTGTGGGCCGGTCGGTGAGACCGAGGAAGCTAAGCTCGGCGGGAGGCTCAGGAACGAGCGGGAGGCCGAGCAAGCTTGGTTCGATGATAGCTCGGAGGAGAGCTAAGGGGATGAGGGAACTCAGCGTGTGGGAAGGCTCGAAGGCGAGCCGGCGGTTGTTTGTGAGGTGAGCATGGGAGTGGTCTGGAAGGCCACCGAAGGTCGGGAACATCCTCGAGCGAAGGCCCGGGGCATGCTTCCAATGTACCATTCTTGATCCTTTCTCGTAGGCTTTGGGACACGTCACTTGCCACGTGTCATGATCTGGGAAAACCCCGGTATCGAGTATCATCATTAGCCCTCCACTCTCGTCTCGACCCATTAATGGGTCAGGTCGAGATTGGTCTAACCGATCCCCCGGGGTAAGCCTTTATTTGAAGATGTTGTTGGTGCGTATTCCCGGGCAATTGATTGTATTTTCTTGGTGACGTCAGCAAATCAGGGAAGAGATCTCGCATTAAAGAGGATGCGCCGATTCGAGCGTACGTTCATTGGAGCGCCAGGTCACGTGTCCGACGCTAGTTGGCAGACGTGACAGACCGGTGGTGTTCTCACGCCCGATGGGACGCGCCCAATGCGCGTGTGACAGGTGGAGCGTCGATGGCCGTTGAATGCGAAGTGTCATTTTAGCGGGAGACGATCGGCGCCGCTGGATGTGTTTGCCGATTGCTATAAATAGAGGTGGGATTCCCCCGAGTGTCCACACTTCGCCATAATTTCCTCTTCCCTCCGTGTGTTAGCTCGGCGCTCCTCCTTCTAGGTCGGATTTCCTGCATTCTTCTCTCGGACGTCCCCTTCCTCTGTTCAGGTTAGATGTCTTCCTCTGAGGAGTTTGTCAAGGTAGTTCGGGTAGAGTCTAGGGAGTCTTCTGCAGCTTCCTCCTCTTCGTCCTGGTCTGAATCTTCCCGGGTGGTTAGGGTTAGTTGCGCTTCCCGGGGTCGTGCGGCGGGGACGGTCCCCAAAGCGCAGGTCAGGGGCGTCTGTGACGCGTCATCCATATTGAAGCATGTGAACGAGCTTGCCACCATCCGGTCTCGCTTCCATATTCCTCCCGGCTACTTGCTTCGTCTGGCCGGGGAAGGAGAGGGCAGATCAGGTACAGGGCAAGGAGATTGCCTTGTACTTGGAGGCCTTTTGGGCCAAAATGCGCCTGCCCTTCTCTCCCGAAGTGAGTGCAGCACTGCGTTGTTTCCAGTTAGCCCCAGTCCAGTTAGTGTTGAACTCCTGGAGGATTCTCCTCGGGTTCTTGGTCCGGTTGAAATTGCGGGAGATCCCTTTCAGTCTGAACCTTCTCCTTTCCTCCCTCTGTTACAAAAACCACCCCGGCACTCACAAGGACGAGCCGAGCTGGGTATACATTTCTTTTAGAAAGCACCGGGGTGGTACTCCGAGTCAGAGGTCATCATAGTACCATTTTCCATCCACAAATGGAAGGAGAAGTTTTTGTTTGTCGGGCCACCCAAGGATGTGGATTAGCTTGTGCCCATCCAGTGGCACAGGGCTAACTGCCCGCGGGTGAGGCGGTCGAATGATCTCGATATGATGGCGGTGTCGGAGTGGGAGCCCCTCCCCCGTGCCGATGTGTTGTTGTCTGAGCAGGCCCTCAGTTGGGCCAGGCTCATCCCCGCTCAGTTTGCGGGTAAGTTAGGAGTCTTTAGGCGAGCTGTTTAAACTTGTGTATTCTACCACTTTTTCTGGCATTACTAACTCCTTCTTTGTATTTTCATCTTATGCAGAACCCATGGACCTAGCTAAATTTCGAGTAGCCCTGGTTGAACAGAAGAAGGGGAGGAAGGCCGGAGCTGCCGGCCCCTCCCGCCCATCGTCGAGTCCGGCTCCACCGGCAGCCGCTCCTGCCAGGTGCTCGAGCATGCCCCGGGCCCCGGAGTCCAGCCATGCGCCGAGCCGAAAACGTGCTCGGGAGCAGGAGCCCCGGGTTTTGGAGGTGGGAGGCGAGACTGGTTTTCCTGAGTCTCTCCTCAAGAGGTACTATAGGACGGTGTCCCGTACCCCGGCTTCCCCGATCATCGTGGATGAAAGGGAGCTTTTCTTCAAGGTGCCCTCGGGGATTTTCGTCGTCGGCAGCCTGCTCTTGGAGATGGAAAGGTCAGCCGGGGGCAGAATCCTCGGGGGACCCTCTGGGCCCAAATGGAGGCCATAGCCCAGGAGGCCATGCAGGTCAGTGTTCGCACCTCGCTCGGGTTTTTATTCAGTACTTTTATTCGCAAGATTGGGTGCCCCCTTTCTCTTTTTAACCCCTCCCTTGTTTTCTTCAGGTCCTCCAGCACTGCGCCCTCATTGTCAACATGGAGGACGAGGAAATTGCCCCGGCGATACAGATCGCGGGCAAGTCATCCTGGCGAGAGGAGAGCTCGAGGCTGGAGCTGCAAGCGGCGATGGAGAGGGTCACCGCTCTCGAAGACCGGGTGGCGGCTGAGGATCGGGAGATCACCAATTGCCGAAAGGTCATCCGAGTCACCGAGGCTAAGTTGGAAGATTCCAGGGTGCTTGTCGCCACCCTGAAGAAGACGGCTAACACCCTCCGGAGGGAGAACGAGGCGGCGAAGGAAGGAGTGAGGCATTTCGACCTCCGAGCATCAAAGGCGGTGGAGTGCTACAAGAATTCGACTAGTACTACGTCGTCTTCGCTGAAGCCGCTGCCCTCATTTGGCATGAGGCCCTCGACGCCGTCGAGGCCTTGATGCCGGAGTTTCCTGATGGTAAGCTCCGGGGTGAGTACCCCCTCGGGGGTGAGACGCAGGGGAATGCCCCAGGAAGCGTTGCCGGAGGAAAGGCCCCTGGTGGGAGCGTTGGGGAGGAGTCGGTCGCCCCGGCTCCCAGCGCCGAGGCTCCTGCGGTGGGCGTCGACCTTCAAGACGCTACCTCGGTTGTGGTGGTGGAAGTGGAGCTCATCGAGGTTCTCCCCGGCCCCGAGGCCTGAATCTTCTCGCCTCCTTATTTTCTTTTGCGCTGAAATTTTATAAGCCTCCGGGCGTTTTTGTAAGGCTGGGGAGCCCATAAGACCTTGTAAAGACTTCAGACTTTTGTGAATGAAATCTTTTTGCAGTGTTCTTTGCGTACATATTTTCCCTTTGTTTGTGGCAAAATCTCTATTTGTGCGTTACTGCTTTCATGATGCGTTAGGTCGGAGATCGGTTTTTCATCTAGCGATCGCACGTCGAGTTGAACTCAACCATTTGCCAAGTGTGCAAAGACCAGTGCAAGGTCGGTATCTCCATGGCCCCGAAGTCGAGGTAGGGATCGCTTTGTAAAGATGTGTAGGATGTCACCCTCTAAGGATAAATTGAGCAGGGAAGCTGCTCGATGGCCTCTTGATGAGGGCTTTGATCCTTGGCATTGTTGGGTAGGAGATTACCAGCCAAGGATGGACCGAGTAGGGTTGCTTCTCGGTTGCCTCTTGATGAGGGATTTGATCCTTGGCATCGTTGGGTAAGAGATTACCAGCCAAGGATGGACTAAGCAGGGAAGCTGCTCGGTAGACTCTTGATGAGGGCTTCGATCCTTAGCGCGGGAGGGCAAGGAGTTGCCTGCTAAGGATGGACCGAGCAGGGTTGCTGATCGGTTGCTTCTTGATGAGGGCTTTGATCCTTGGCGTCGTTGGGTAAGAGATTTCCAGCCAAGGATGGACCGAGCAGGGTTGCTTCTCGATTGCCTCTTGATGAGGGCTTCGATCCTTAGCGAGGGAGGGCAAGGAGCTACCTGCTAAGGATGGACCGAGCAGGGTTGCTACTCGGTTGCCTCTTGATGAGGGCTTTGATTCTTGGCGTCATGGGGTAAGAATTTACCAGCCAAGGATGGACCGAAGAGGGAAGCTGCTTGGTAGCCTCTTGATGAGGGCTTCGATCCTTAGCGCGACTAACTGTTGCTAAGGCGAAGCTAGCCTGCTAAGGATGGACTGAGCAGGGTTGCTGCTCGGTTTCCTCTTGATGAGGGCTTTGATCCTTGGCGTCGTTGGGTAAGAGATTACTGGCAAAGGATGGACCGAGCAGAGAAGCTGCTCGGCGGCCTCTTGATGAAGTCTTCGATCTTTAGCGCGGGAGGGCAAGGAGCTGCCTACTAAGGATAGACCGAGCAGGGTTGCTTCTCGGTTGCCTCTTGATGAGGACTTTGATCCTTGGCATCGTTGGGTAAGAGATTACCAGCCAAAAATGGACCGAGCAGGGTTGCTGCTCGGTTACTTCTTGATGAGGGCTACGATCCTTAGCGCGGGAGGGCTAGGAGCTGCCTGCTAAGGATGGACCGAGCAGGGTTGCTGCTCGGTTGCCTCTTGATGAGGGCTTTGATCCTTGGCATCGTGGGGTAAGAGATTGTTGGATATAGTGCCCTCAAAGTCAATTATTGGATCGCAGGTACGTGATTGCAATGATTGAGGAGGACCTATACCAGTAGGACAGTCTTACTCAAGATGATAGTATGCTATCTGGTTTGCCTTTATCAGTCGTATACAGGTTCAGGTGACTGATCACTATTACACGTTGATAGAGCCCTTAGGATCTTGCTTGACACCAACAGTATGATGGCGATCATATACGTGAGAGTTGGGTAGTCTATAAGCACATCCTTAATAGTGGTCCCTAGTCATGGGAGTTTCGAGACAGGGCATCGATACTCCGGAGTAGACTAGTGTATACAGTCGAGACCCCGACGAGGGGCGGTGGCCGGTCTCACAAGCCACTGGTGTCAGTTGGATCACCTAAGATGTATACAGGTGCTCATTGGGTTATGAGTACACCGGACAGGACTCGCCAGGAACCTGCTAGTTGGTATTATACCTAGCGTCAGATAGCAGTTCCCTGGTGACATGTGTACAGGTTATTTCATCGACCTGAGGTCGTCATTTGTCTCGTGTAAGTTCCCACTGTGCTTTGATTTCTACCCTACCACGGCTCAAAGGAGTCGTGCAAACAGGTCTTTTTTGGGTACAGTCCTGAGCCACATGGAGGCAAGTGAGCAGATCGGCAGGGGATTCATCTCTCCAGGTATTGGGGGTGAGATCGCACTGTGTCTAGGAGAGCCATTACACAAAACCCTAGGCCGAGGTAGGAGAATTACTGGTAGGTACTCCAGTAGTATCTCAGGGTGTTCTAGGCTACACTCTGACACGACTTATACTGCTATTGGGGGTCTGACGTTACCAGCCCCCTAGGACCGATATGCGATACTCATAGACGAACGGACCGGACTGTATGTATATTGTCACTGTTAGGCTCAGTAGGGTTCCAGGATGAGTTCGCTCATCGGCTTCCCTTGAGGTCAGTACATGGGCAGCCGTTACGCACAGCTAGTGCCGCTGACGGCTTGTGGTTAAACCCACTGCCAAAGTACGATGAGTCATTAGAGTTCCCCACAGATAGCTTCCCAAGTTCGGGCGAAACATTGTAGAGGCCATATGGTTTTATGGCAGGGTTCGGAAAATGCACGTGCGTTTACGCACGTGTCATATTTCGGGAAGATAATACTGGTGGGCTTTGGTTTAAGCCGGATCCATGTATTATACTGTGTAGATATAATATCTTTGTCTCAGTTGCATTTGTATTCGGTCGTAATAAAAATGCAGGTATATTTATACTGTTACGGGGTTATCCTGAAATTCGTTTCGGGATCGCTTTTGGAAGTTGCCAGTTTTCTATCACCCGTCTTAAACATTTGGTTTAATACGGATTTATCTTTTTCTTGTGGATGAGTTATGAGGGTGAGTCATGAGTGTGGAAGCTTCTTGATTTGGTGACTAGGTTTATGAGTCACCATTTTGCATTAATGGTTAATGACTAGGATTAGTGATTCATTGTTTGCATTGATTGTTTTGATGAGGTGTTTAAATGAGTCGCCCTTTGCATTAATTCCTTTAGATGATAAACTTCACTTATGGTCACCCTTCCTCCTACACTCACCACCCCCTCCTCATATAGTGGCCGGCCATTGCTTGGAGGGAGGTATGGTTGTTGATTAAAAAGTTTATGGAATTTGGTTCATGGAAATTTGATAGCTCATTTCTCATTTTATTCCATTCAAAAGGCAACTTCATTAACCGTTCATCCATGGTTTTGGATGAAGAGAAACAAAGTGTTCTACTCATTCTCTACATCAATCTTGGACATGTCGGCTAGTAAACTTCATGTCCGAGTTGTCTCGGTTCAGAGGCGGGAGCCCGTTTAAAGATCCGTAGATGTGGTGCCACCTCGTCGAGGAGCCAGGAGATCGGAGCAGCCGCAACAGAGCGTGGGATGATGGTTAAAGACTGAAGGACTCGGATCGTTCGGTATAGCCTTTCTACCCACTTTGTAGTTTGTTAGTTTAGCGTTAATGGTAGATCCGGGTTATAGTATGCGATAGCGCCAGTTAAAAAGTTTTTGTTCCGCGTTTGGCGTCAGAATCACGGCCGGGGCGCTACCGTAGACTTACATTGGTATCAGAGCCACGCCATTAAGCTTTACTAATTTGTTCTAACGCGTTTAAAACAACGATCGAACGAAATTTCCGAAACCGAGATTTTAGTGTTAAAGTTTCTGTCGATTTTTAAACCAGGTCTAAAAATTATTTTGAGCATCTCAGAAAATCGTGCAGGTTTTTCTAAGAAAGCTGGTGAAATTTGGTCACATGATCTTACTGCCCAAACCAGGGTTTGGCCGCGGATCCGCCGCCAGATTGTGAGATCAATACTCCTTATTTCTACAGTGTCTTCTACACAGTGAATTGTGGTTTCTGGAATATTTCTTTTGGGCCCAGATTTTGTTACTGTACAGCAGATGTACGTGGGGCCCACTTCGGGAAGTTTTGTCGATCGAAATTTTAAACTTATTAGATTACAATACTTACATTATATCTCCGATCGTGAATGTCATTCGAGCGGTAAATTGCGTCTAATTGCTATAGTTCTTTTAGACGGATTTGCGAACGTGACATTCGCGTTGATGTTCTGTGTTGTGCTGTGATGTTGCGGATTTGTCGTGTGGATAGCAGTGTGCAATGGTGGTGCAGTTTGAATTTATTTGTACATTTGATATTGCAGGGCGAGCGTCCAACATGTGGACTGCCGTCACTGCCTGTTTGTATAATATTCTTTTGGGGCACGACCGGGCTGAGGTCGATGTACCCGTTGTACATATTTTTCATTTCTGTACTAGGTTTATCCCGCGACGGAGTGCACGGATAGCCGGGTTCTGAAGGGCAACGGGTCCGCATCTCATGGTTTCGAGAGGCAGAGAGGCCTCACTCTAGAATTGGCAGACTATTCGCCGCACTCGTAGGGGGTACAGGTTGACCCAAGGAGGGGTGCTCAAGTTGCCGGATTCCGTGAAGTGCAGGGTGGTCCATTCACTATGCTGTAGGGGCTGTCTCGCTTCAGGTTTTTGTTAGTTGTATGTATGCCCTAGAGGCCAGTATTGTACAGATGATGTATATTATATTGGATGCTTGGACATATATAGAGATGACTTTCTTGCTCGATATGATAGTATGCTATCTGGTTACTCTTTATCTTAACATGTACACTTGTCTCTTTAAACTGTCATATAGTTACATGTTGGTAAAGCCCTTAGGATGTGTACTTGACTACCTGGACTATGATGCAGATCATACTAGTGGGGACATGGTAGTCCATAAGTACATCCTTCAAGGTCCCTAGTCATGGGTGTATCGAGACGGGGCATCGATATACCAGAGTAGACTAGCGTATACGCCTCTCAACCCATGAGATGGGCGATGGATGATCCCATATCCATTGGTGTTTGACATCAGAGATGGTATACGGGTGCTCAGTGGAGACTGGGTACACTGGACGGACTCGCCGAGAACTCCCAGATGGTATTATACCTCACGTCAGATGACAGTTCTCAGGTGACACTTGTGCAGGTTAGTCTGTAGACCCGAGATCGTCATAGAGTCTTATGTGATTCCCACTGTGCTTTGATCTCCACCTTACCACGTCCATGAGGGCATGCAAAACGGTGGTCTTTGGGTACAGTCCCGAGTCACATGGAGGCAATGAGCGATAGGAGGGGTTTCGTCTCTCCCGGTATTGAGGGTTGATGTTGCGCTGTGCTCGATTGGCCGTAACAGGGAAGTCCCTGGCCAGGGCTGATCAGAGATTTGCTGGTAAGTGTTACCAGTAGTTTCTCGACCCGTTATGAGCCTCACATCGGCACTTATCGGTTATTGGGGTCTGACGTTTACCACCCCTAGACTTGATATGCAACGTATCAGACGAACAGACCGGACTGTACGGTAAGTGTTACTGGTTGGATTCACAGGAGTGTGAGCGGGCTAGCTCGTCGATCTTCTGATCGCTCAATACCCGAATGGCCGTTACGTTTAGCAGACCGCTTGCGGCTTGTGGGTGCTTGATATGATCATCATCTGCTACCGGCGTATTGACGGGTCTTTAGAGTCCTACACAGAGGTTTCCTGGCTCAAGCGAAACGAAATAGGAGCGCATATGAGATATGTGCAGGACCGAGAATAATGCGTGTATGGGATACCGTATTTCATTCTCGCGATGGATGTATCGATTGGTTATATTCGATGTAACCTAGATATCGAATCAAGGATTGATTCGATAAGCCGATACATAGAATACTAGTCGGTTATATGCGATATGACCGGATCGTTAAATCAAGTGTTGATTTAATGATTTAATGTATAATTATATATTTGATATATTACATTGCATTAACTAGTATTGGTTCACTTTAAATGGATTTTCTCACTTGATGTGCAAGTTGTATATGTGATATACTTTTGTGCACATATTTGTATCATGTTTGATGATACTTGATCACTTTGTTAAGTGTAAAGAATAAAAACCATGGTTAAGTGTTAATTAGGGTTTTGCATATTCATTTATTTATTTATTTATTTATTTGAAAAGGATTATGATGAGAATGGTGGCTTTCTTTGTTTTAAGTTGAAGCTTCATGAAGCTTTGACTTTTGTAACCATTCTTGTCATCATGCTTAACCCTAACCCTCTCAAGTAACCATGGTCTATTCTCTACACTTAACCTTAGTTAGTGAATGATAAGTATTGATTTATTTTTCATTTATCAAAAGACATATCATATTCTATCTACTTCTTCTTCTTCATCTTCAAGAAGAAAAGCTTAAGGTCCATCAATGGCAACTTGAGCTAAAGTGAGAGAAATCCAATTCTAAAGTGAACCCACCTCCTATTTCTTCACCCTCTACCTCTTGCCAAGTTGTTTTGGGTGTTTTCTTCACAAGTTTCACAAATTTGTGAAGTCGGAGCTTGAACTTGCGATGCCTCGACGTAGATCATCTTCGGCACGAAGCCGACGACCTAGTCCGCCCATTTTCCCGATGAAGCCGACGATTGAGTTCGGGATTCAAGATGGACAGCGAGATGACGCCTACGTGGAGCTAAGGAAGTGGATATCCGGATCTACAAAGGTTGTAGCTTCTGATCTTTAGTTAAATTGTTAACTAGATTCGTTTTTCGCCTAAATTTCTAGTCGATGATCCGTATTAGGGTTTCTCGGCACCCGTAAAATTTAATATTGGCATGGTTGATGCCTTGTGAGACCTCATTAGCGTGCCTAGGAACCCTACAGTGGTATCAGAGCCTAGCTAGAGCCTTAGACGAAATCTAGACGACGTTTGAAACCCGAACGAACCCGAAACCCTAAAACCCAAGTTCTCTCTGGACTTTTTCTAAAATCTGGGATTTTTCAATATTAAAAATGCTTAAAAAATTCAACAGGGAATTCTAAGAATTACGGTGCAATTTTTATTCAATGAACAGTGAAATGCGCGGCGGAACCGCGGCCTAAGCCAGCTTAGGCGGCGGTTCCGCGGCTAATGAATGACGTCAGCCATCCTCCTCTGCACAGTAATTCATAGTTTCTGCATCTGAGTTTTATGGGTATTTTTAATAATTATTCAAGAGTTGAATTTTCTGGGGTGTTTTAGAGCTTCGGTGTTTCGACCGGATTATCAAACTTCGTCTTTGTGTTTTTCCGGATAATTTTTGAATTTGTTAAAAAGTTCGACCGGATATAAATACCCAACTTTTCCCCTGTCGGGAAATTTCCAAGTGTTGGATTTTTCCGTAGTTTAACGACGTTCTAAGTAGTGCAAGTAGCGCGATGGACCCTCTAGAAGACAACAAACCTTAACTCGATTATGTGACCGTCTTGAACTGCCCTTTGAACCTTCGGGTTTGGGGCAGTACGGCGTGCCACATGTGAGGCGTTGGCTTGACCCTTCTACGGCTGGACCGTTGGTACTGAGACACGAAGTGAATGTTGTTAGACTTATTTCATGTGTTGAGCTGTATCGGGAAAACTTGGGTATTCGACTGTTCGATCGGAAAGTTTAACATTTTCTGTTTGTCTGGAATGTGATACAATAATTGGAATTCACAAACAGTTATGAGATAACTGAATGAATGTTATAAATCTAGCAGTTTAGTCCCACATGATATTGAAAAGAGTTTTCGATAATGAGACTAAAATGCGGGATTTATATCTGTTAGGCATGTGATGTCTAAGTATTTCATTTGATTAGGCATGCGATGTCTAAAGAGGTTGCGGATTCCAACTGTTGTAGTTTTACACTTTCTTTTCTGTGACCGTAAGTGTAGTATGTTCATATCGCCGGTTTCGTTGCTATACGTCAACGACAATTGGGGTATGCATACTTACTTACGTTGATGACATGCGATGTTATGTGTTGCTGAATATGTTATATTGGATTGTCGTGTTTGAATAGCCGGGAGTTTTTATGTGAGATGAGTGTTTTTCATTTTCATTCATGTAAAAACTTGTATGTAATATTCTTTTAATTTGGGGCACTTCCAGGTAGCGGAAGTTGTCACCTTTTGTATATTATTTACTTTTCCGCATTAGGATAGACCCAAGGAGGGGAGCACAAGTAACCGGGTTCTGGGGTTCAGTGGGAGACCAACTCGAGGAGTCGAGTCCGGGTCTCCTAACCCTAGAATTGGCAGGGTTGCTTGCCGCTCTCGTAGGGGTCTAGGGGTGTGGGATTGGCTATTCATCACGACCGTGGAATCCGTGTTTTATACTGGCTCGTATTGAAAACACGGACGTCCTAGTATATCCAATGTTTCATATGTTTCTTCTGCTGCGATATCTGTGATGTGATCATGTGATGTTCTGTGATGGATACAGTATATAGTATATATGATATATTATATAGACGTTACTTATGTTTTACACCCGCACTAGCCCTGCCCCGCTCTGCCGTTAGTTACCTAACCTAATGGTGCACGAGGGGACATCGAGGCGAATGCGGATGGCATAAGTGTACGTCGTATTTATCTGTGATGTTTAGGTATTTAAATGATGGGACTTCATTAATGTGATTAATGAAAGAAAAGAAACCTAAGATGTTGTATAATCAAATTTTAAATAAAACAGGTAGCTACAGTTCTTGCTTTGCACAGCGGTATATGTGATATATCCTACACCTTATTCGATGAGGAAAGGACCGAGATCCCTTCACCGGGAGTGACTCCTTTAGCAATAACTGGCAGATGCTACACACTCGGTTTGCTTTTGATAGCTTCTATAGTTTCTGCTATGCACAGTGATATATATGATATATCCCGCACCTCATTCGACGAGGAAAGGGCCGACGATCCCTTCACCGGAAGTGACCCCTTTAGCAAAACTAGAAAAGCCTCAAAATCATTCCATTTCAAAACTTCATTTGATTCTACAACGATATCAAGTTCATTACGCAATAGGTTTTCAGAAAAACCTGTCGTAGCCCTCCGTCATTTCAGATAAGTCCTGTTTAGTATTCGTGCTGCGTTTGTTGACCTTGTCAAGGCGCAGTGTGCGGTAGCTAACCAGTATTTATCTGCTTATGCATATGATGCAGATTGGGTTAGGGTAGTCGTACGGCCTTGTTGACCTTGTCAAGGGTCGTGCGGGTGGGTTTTATTCCATCAAGAAATGACGGGTTGAACTTGACTTGCGGTCTATGGTTTGTTGACCTTGTCAAGGTCATAGATCGTTCGGGGCAAAATATTATCGGGAATTTCAAGTGTTGAAATTTGCAATGAGATTGCATACCTTCTATGAGATAGTTGGATCCCGATACCCACTGCGAGTAAGAGTTACTCCTGGGAGAGTTTTACACATTACAATTAGCCGATCAAGTAGGTGTCTAGAAAGGTGTTAACGAGGTTACGCCTCTGGGAAAACGAGGTTTACATTAATTAGGTTCGTGCGAAAGCACGGGGGACCTCCCTCAAAGTACCGACACTGGCCTGGCTGAAAGATTGGCGAACTTGTAGTGTGTAATTAATCCCGGCTAGTCTTTCCTTTTAGGGTTTGAAGGAAGATTTGGTAAAAAGCAGTGGGAGCCATCCTGATTAGATAAGATAATAACCAATCTGATCTTGCACGAGCATACGCTAAAGTGTTTTCTTCTCTCTCTCTCCAGGTAGCGACCATTTCATGCCCTAATGAAGATAATAATATGGATGTATTGACCGAACCCGCATGTTATACTGTGCTGGGGAACGTTGGTTCTGTTCTTTCTTATAAGAGTTATAGGAATGAACAGGATATAGGGGAATACCAGGATTCCCATGCCACCCGAATGAAGAAAGTACATGTTGATGCATTTTCTTCGGGTGTGTTCGTTACAGAGAACTGTTTCTCCATTTGCCCTACGTCCTGAGTATTAGATACCGGGTCAGGATCCCATATATGTAATCAGTTACATGGGCTTAGGAAAGGTAGAGAACTTGGAGAAGGTGATAAAGACATTAGAGTTGGAAATGGTGCAATTGTTGCAGCTAAGACTGTCGGGGAATATCACCTTGCATTACCAACTGGTAATACATTGGTTCTGAACGAATGCTATTACATGCCGAACCTGATATGCAACATTATATCGGTTTCTTTATTAAGTAAAGAGGGATATAATTTTGTATTACAGGACAATGTTATGAACATTTTCCGTAACCAAAAGTTGGTTGGATCAGGCACGTTGTGCAATGGCATTTATGTTCTAAATCAATCAACAGTTCTGAGCATAACAAACACACACAAGAGGAAGAGTTCAGAACTGAACGAATCCTTCTTGTGGCATTGTAGACTGGGTCACATCAATGCGACACGATTAGCTAAGTTGCATAAGGATGGATATTTAAATCCTTTTGAATTTTCATCTTATGACATTTGCCAATCATGTCTCAAAGGCAAGATGACCAAAACTCCGTTTACGGGACACGGAGAAAGAGTTACCGAACTCTTGGGACTGATACATAGTGATGTATGCGGTCCCATGTCTACGAATGCCAGGGATGGTTCTTCGTACTTCATTACATTCACTGACGATCTCTCTAGATTCGGATATGTGTTCCTGATGAAACACAAATCAGAAGCTTTTGAGAAATTTAGAGAATATAAACAAGAAGTCGAGAACCAAACCGGAAAAAGTATTAAAATCCTTCGATCTGATCGAGGAGGTGAATACTTGAGCAATGAATTCCTGGACTTCCTAAAAGATAATGGGATTCTCTCTCAGCTGACTCCTCCATATACACCACAGCACAACGGTGTATCAGAATGGAGGAACCGCACCCTATTAAATATGGTGCGCTCTATGATGAGCACAGCTGAGTTACCTATTTCCTTCTGGGGATATGCGCTGGAAACAGCAACATACCTATTGAATCAAGTTCCATCTAAATCTGTACCTACCACACCATATGAGATATGGAGTGGGAAGAGACCATATTTTAAACGAGTTAAGATATGGGGTTGTCCGGCCTATGTCAAAAGGCAAAATCCGGACAAGCTCGAGGCACGGTCAGTTCTCTGCAAGTTTGTGGGATATCCAAAGAATTCATATGGGTATTTTTTCTACCACAGTGAGGAACAAAAAGTGTTTGTTGCTCAACATGCCATCTTTTTAGAAAAGGAATTCCTTGAAAAAGAAATTAGTGGCAAAGTGGTAGAGCTGGAAGAGGTTCCAGATACACAAACCGTAACTGAAGATTTAGTGGAACCAGAAGATTCAGTAGCTCCCAATGAACCTCAGCCTCTCCGCCGATCTAGTAGGGTTCCTCGCCAACCTGAGAGATACTACAGTTTTCTCATGGATGGTGGGAGCGAGGATTGCATCATGAAGGATGATGACCCAACTAGCTTCGAGCAGGCCATCACGAGTAGGGACTCAGTGAAATGGCTGGATGCTATGCGGTCCGAGATGGAATCCATGTACACCAACAAAGTATGGACTTTGGACGTTGCTCCTGAAGGGGTAAAACCCATTGGGAGCAAGTGGATCTTCAAGAAGAAACTTGGTGTAGATGGGAAAGTGGAGACTTTCAAAGCTAGACTTGTAGCAAAAGGTTTTCGTCAATGACCAGGTGTGGACTATGACGAAACCTTTTCTCCAGTGGCTATGCTTAAATCCATCCGGATCATGCTTGCCATCGCTGCATATCATGATTACGAAATCTGGCAAATGGATGTTAAGACCGCCTTTCTAAATGGTGATTTAGAAGAGTGCGTGTACATGACTCAGCCAGAGGGCTTCGTAGACAGTGGGAGCAGCGGGAAGGTGTGCAAGCTGCTTAAATCCATTTATGGATTAAAGCAAGTATCGCGGAGTTGGAACATCTGCTTTGACGTCGTTATCAAAGAGTTTGATTTCGTCAAAAATCCAGATGAACCTTGTATCTACAAGAAGGTAGCAGAGAGTAAGATTGTCTTCCTCGTATTGTACGTGGACGACATACTCTTGATAGGAAATGACATTCCTATGCTGCAATCGGTCAAGCTCTTCTTATCACAAAGATTCTCAATGAAAGATCTTGGTGATGCCTCCTGCATATTGGGGATCAGGATCTATAGAGATAGATCCAAACGGATTTTGGGATTGTCCCAATTCAGGTACATTGACACCATACTAAAGAGGTTTAGTATGGAAGAATCCAAGCGTGGGAACTTGCCCACGATCTCTGGAGTCACTCTCTCCAAAGAGATGTCTCCCAAGACTGATTTGGAGAGAGTTCGCATGCAAGGGATACCCTATGCTTCGGTTGTAGGCTCTATCATGTATGCGATGCTATGTACCAGACCCGATGTAGCATACTCACTAAGTGTAGTGAGCAGGTATCAAGCTGATCCTGGAGAGAATCACTGGACAGCTGTGAAGAGCATTCTCAAGTACTTGCGAAGGACTAAAGAGATGCTCTTGGTGTATGGTAATGGAGAACTCCAAGTGGAGTCCTTTACCGATTCGAGCTTCCAGAGTGATAAGGACGACTCTAAGTCGCAGTCGGGATTTGTCTTTACCCTTTACGGAGGGGCGGTTAGCTGGAAGAGTTCCAAGCAGGAAACCGTGACAGACTCGACGATGGAGGCTGAATACATCGCTGCCAACGATGCTGCCAAAGAGGCTGTCTGGATCAAGAAGTTCATTACTGAACTTGGAGTGGTTCCATCCATTGAGCATCCAATACCTTTGTATTGCAATAACAATGGAGCGGTGGCTTTGGCCAAGGAACCCAGGTCCCATCAGCGATCCAGGCATATTCTGAGGCGGTATCACCTAATCCGGGAGATAGTTGATCGCCGGGAGATCGAGGTTAGGAGGGTTGACACGAAGAACAACACGGCGGATCCACTCACGAAGGCCATTCCCCAGATACAGTTTGAGAGACTCTTCGGGATGCTCGGTATGTGATACTACAGCAGCTGGCCCTAGTGCAAGTGGGAGATTGTTAGTTGTATGTATGTCGTAGAGGCCAGTATTGTACAGATGATGTATATTATATTGGATGCTTGGACATATATAGAGATGACTTTCTTGCTCGATATGATAGTATGCTATCTGGTTACTCTTTATCTTAACATGTACACTTGTCTCTTTAAACTGTCATATAGTTACATGTTGGTAAAGCCCTTAGGATGTGTACTTGACTACCTGGACTATGATGCAGATCATACTAGTGGGGACATGGTAGTCCATAAGTACATCCTTCAAGGTCCCTAGTCGTGGGTGTATCGAGACGGGGCATCGATATACCAGAGTAGACTAGCGTATACGCCTCTCGAACCATGAGATGGGCGATGGATGATCCCATATCCATTGGTGTTTGACATCAGAGATGGTATACGGGTGCTCAGTGGAGACTGGGTACACTGGACGGACTCGCCGAGAACTCCCAGATGGTATTATACCTCACGTCAGATGGCAGTTCTCAGGTGACACTTGTGCAGGTTAGTCTGTAGACCCGAGATCGTCATAGAGTCTTGTGTGATTCCCACTGTGCTTTGATCTCCACCTTACCACGTCCATGAGGGCGTGCAAAACGGTGGTCTTTGGGTACAGTCCCGAGTCACATGGAGGCAATGAGCGATAGGAGGGGTTTCGTCTCTCCCGGTATTGGGGGTTGATGTTGCGCTGTGCTCGATTGGCCGTAACAGGGAAGTCCCTGGCCAGGGCTGATCAGAGATTTGCTGGTAAGTGTTACCAGTAGTTTCTCGACCCGTTATGAGCCTCACATCGGCATGACTTATCGGTTATTGGGGTCTGACGTTTACCACCCCTAGACTTGATATGCGACGTATCAGACGAACAGACCGGACTGTACGGTAAGTGTTACTGGTTGGATTCACAGGAGTGTGAGCGGGCTAGCTCGTCGATCTTCTGATCGCTCAATACCCGAATGGCCGTTACGTTTAGCAGACCGCTTGCGGCTTGTGGGTGCTTGATATGATCATCATCTGCTACCGGCGTATTGACGGGTCTTTAGAGTCCTACACAGAGGTTTCCTGGCTCAAGCGAAACGAAATAGGAGCGCATATGAGATATGTGCAGGACCGAGAATAATGCGTGTATGGGATACCGTATTTCATTCTCGCGATGGATGTATCGATTGGTTATATTCGATGTAACCTAGATATCGAATCAAGGATTGATTCGATAAGCCGATACATAGAATACTAGTCGGTTATATGCGATATGACCGGATCGTTAAATCAAGTGTTGATTTAATGATTTAATGTATAATTATATATTTGATATATTACATTGCATTAACTAGTATTGGTTCACTTTAAATGGATTTTCTCACTTGATGTGCAAGTTGTATATGTGATATACTTTTGTGCACATATTTGTATCATGTTTGATGATACTTGATCACTTTGTTAAGTGTAAAGAATAAAAACCATGGTTAAGTGTTAATTAGGGTTTTGCATATTCATTTATTTATTTATTTATTTATTTGAAAAGGATTATGATGAGAATGGTGGCTTTCTTTGTTTTAAGTTGAAGCTTCATGAAGCTTTGACTTTTGTAACCATTCTTGTCATCATGCTTAACCCTAACCCTCTCAAGTAACCATGGTCTATTCTCTACACTTAACCTTAGTTAGTGAATGATAAGTATTGATTTATTTTTCATTTATCAAAAGACATATCATATTCTATCTACTTCTTCTTCTTCATCTTCAAGAAGAAAAGCTTAAGGTCCATCAATGGCAACTTGAGCTAAAGTGAGAGAAATCCAATTCTAAAGTGAACCCACCTCCTATTTCTTCACCCTCTACCTCTTGCCAAGTTGTTTTGGGTGTTTTCTTCACAAGTTTCACAAATTTGTGAAGTCGGAGCTTGAACTTGCGATGCCTCGACGTAGATCATCTTCGGCACGAAGCCGACGACCTAGTCCGCCCATTTTCCCGATGAAGCCGACGATTGAGTTCGGGATTCAAGATGGACAGCGAGATGACGCCTACGTGGAGCTAAGGAAGTGGATATCCGGATCTACAAAGGTTGTAGCTTCTGATCTTTAGTTAAATTGTTAACTAGATTCGTTTTTCGCCTAAATTTCTAGTCGATGATCCGTATTAGGGTTTCTCGGCACCCGTAAAATTTAATATTGGCATGGTTGATGCCTTGTGAGACCTCATTAGCGTGCCTAGGAACCCTACAGTGGTATCAGAGCCTAGCTAGAGCCTTAGACGAAATCTAGACGACGTTTGAAACCCGAACGAACCCGAAACCCTAAAACCCAAGTTCTCTCTGGACTTTTTCTAAAATCTGGGATTTTTCAATATTAAAAATGCTTAAAAAATTCAACAGGGAATTCTAAGAATTACGGTGCAATTTTTATTCAATGAACAGTGAAATGCGCGGCGGAACCGCGGCCTAAGCCAGCTTAGGCGGCGGTTCCGCGGCTAATGAATGACGTCAGCCATCCTCCTCTGCACAGTAATTCATAGTTTCTGCATCTGAGTTTTATGGGTATTTTTAATAATTATTCAAGAGTTGAATTTTCTGGGGTGTTTTAGAGCTTCGGTGTTTCGACCGGATTATCAAACTTCGTCTTTGTGTTTTTCCGGATAATTTTTGAATTTGTTAAAAAGTTCGACCGGATATAAATACCCAACTTTTCCCCTGTCGGGAAATTTCCAAGTGTTGGATTTTTCCGTAGTTTAACGACGTTCTAAGTAGTGCAAGTAGCGCGATGGACCCTCTAGAAGACAACAAACCTTAACTCGATTATGTGACCGTCTTGAACTGCCCTTTGAACCTTCGGGTTTGGGGCAGTACGGCGTGCCACATGTGAGGCGTTGGCTTGACCCTTCTACGGCTGGACCGTTGGTACTGAGACACGAAGTGAATGTTGTTAGACTTATTTCATGTGTTGAGCTGTATCGGGAAAACTTGGGTATTCGACTGTTCGATCGGAAAGTTTAACATTTTCTGTTTGTCTGGAATGTGATACAATAATTGGAATTCACAAACAGTTATGAGATAACTGAATGAATGTTATAAATCTAGCAGTTTAGTCCCACATGATATTGAAAAGAGTTTTCGATAATGAGACTAAAATGCGGGATTTATATCTGTTAGGCATGTGATGTCTAAGTATTTCATTTGATTAGGCATGCGATGTCTAAAGAGGTTGCGGATTCCAACTGTTGTAGTTTTACACTTTCTTTTCTGTGACCGTAAGTGTAGTATGTTCATATCGCCGGTTTCGTTGCTATACGTCAACGACAATTGGGGTATGCATACTTACTTACGTTGATGACATGCGATGTTATGTGTTGCTGAATATGTTATATTGGATTGTCGTGTTTGAATAGCCGGGAGTTTTTATGTGAGATGAGTGTTTTTCATTTTCATTCATGTAAAAACTTGTATGTAATATTCTTTTAATTTGGGGCACTTCCAGGTAGCGGAAGTTGTCACCTTTTGTATATTATTTACTTTTCCGCATTAGGATAGACCCAAGGAGGGGAGCACAAGTAACCGGGTTCTGGGGTTCAGTGGGAGACCAACTCGAGGAGTCGAGTCCGGGTCTCCTAACCCTAGAATTGGCAGGGTTGCTTGCCGCTCTCGTAGGGGTCTAGGGGTGTGGGATTGGCTATTCATCACGACCGTGGAATCCGTGTTTTATACTGGCTCGTATTGAAAACACGGACGTCCTAGTATATCCAATGTTTCATATGTTTCTTCTGCTGCGATATCTGTGATGTGATCATGTGATGTTCTGTGATGGATACAGTATATAGTATATATGATATATTATATAGACGTTACTTATGTTTTACACCCGCACTAGCCCTGCCCCGCTCTGCCGTTAGTTACCTAACCTAATGGTGCACGAGGGGACATCGAGGCGAATGCGGATGGCATAAGTGTACGTCGTATTTATCTGTGATGTTTAGGTATTTAAATGATGGGACTTCATTAATGTGATTAATGAAAGAAAAGAAACCTAAGATGTTGTATAATCAAATTTTAAATAAAACAGGTAGCTACAGTTCTTGCTTTGCACAGCGGTATATGTGATATATCCTACACCTTATTCGATGAGGAAAGGACCGAGATCCCTTCACCGGGAGTGACTCCTTTAGCAATAACTGGCAGATGCTACACACTCGGTTTGCTTTTGATAGCTTCTATAGTTTCTGCTATGCACAGTGATATATATGATATATCCCGCACCTCATTCGACGAGGAAAGGGCCGACGATCCCTTCACCGGAAGTGACCCCTTTAGCAAAACTAGAAAAGCCTCAAAATCATTCCATTTCAAAACTTCATTTGATTCTACAACGATATCAAGTTCATTACGCAATAGGTTTTCAGAAAAACCTGTCGTAGCCCTCCGTCATTTCAGATAAGTCCTGTTTAGTATTCGTGCTGCGTTTGTTGACCTTGTCAAGGCGCAGTGTGCGGTAGCTAACCAGTATTTATCTGCTTATGCATATGATGCAGATTGGGTTAGGGTAGTCGTACGGCCTTGTTGACCTTGTCAAGGGTCGTGCGGGTGGGTTTTATTCCATCAAGAAATGACGGGTTGAACTTGACTTGCGGTCTATGGTTTGTTGACCTTGTCAAGGTCATAGATCGTTCGGGGCAAAATATTATCGGGAATTTCAAGTGTTGAAATTTGCAATGAGATTGCATACCTTCTATGAGATAGTTGGATCCCGATACCCACTGCGAGTAAGAGTTACTCCTGGGAGAGTTTTACACATTACAATTAGCCGATCAAGTAGGTGTCTAGAAAGGTGTTAACGAGGTTACGCCTCTGGGAAAACGAGGTTTACATTAATTAGGTTCGTGCGAAAGCACGGGGGACCTCCCTCAAAGTACCGACACTGGCCTGGCTGAAAGATTGGCGAACTTGTAGTGTGTAATTAATCCCGGCTAGTCTTTCCTTTTAGGGTTTGAAGGAAGATTTGGTAAAAAGCAGTGGGAGCCATCCTGATTAGATAAGATAATAACCAATCTGATCTTGCACGAGCATACGCTAAAGTGTTTTCTTCTCTCTCTCTCCAGGTAGCGACCATTTCATGCCCTAATGAAGATAATAATATGGATGTATTGACCGAACCCGCATGTTATACTGTGCTGGGGAACGTTGGTTCTGTTCTTTCTTATAAGAGTTATAGGAATGAACAGGATATAGGGGAATACCAGGATTCCCATGCCACCCGAATGAAGAAAGTACATGTTGATGCATTTTCTTCGGGTGTGTTCGTTACAGAGAACTGTTTCTCCATTTGCCCTACGTCCTGAGTATTAGATACCGGGTCAGGATCCTATATATGTAATCAGTTACATGGGCTTAGGAAAGGTAGAGAACTTGGAGAAGGTGATAAAGACATTAGAGTTGGAAATGGTGCAATTGTTGCAGCTAAGACTGTCGGGGAATATCACCTTGCATTACCAACTGGTAATACATTGGTTCTGAACGAATGCTATTACATGCCGAACCTGATATGCAACATTATATCGGTTTCTTTATTAAGTAAAGAGGGATATAATTTTGTATTACAGGACAATGTTATGAACATTTTCCGTAACCAAAAGTTGGTTGGATCAGGCACGTTGTGCAATGGCATTTATGTTCTAAATCAATCAACAGTTCTGAGCATAACAAACACACACAAGAGGAAGAGTTCAGAACTGAACGAATCCTTCTTGTGGCATTGTAGACTGGGTCACATCAATGCGACACGATTAGCTAAGTTGCATAAGGATGGATATTTAAATCCTTTTGAATTTTCATCTTATGACATTTGCCAATCATGTCTCAAAGGCAAGATGACCAAAACTCCGTTTACGGGACACGGAGAAAGAGTTACCGAACTCTTGGGACTGATACATAGTGATGTATGCGGTCCCATGTCTACGAATGCCAGGGATGGTTCTTCGTACTTCATTACATTCACTGACGATCTCTCTAGATTCGGATATGTGTTCCTGATGAAACACAAATCAGAAGCTTTTGAGAAATTTAGAGAATATAAACAAGAAGTCGAGAACCAAACCGGAAAAAGTATTAAAATCCTTCGATCTGATCGAGGAGGTGAATACTTGAGCAATGAATTCCTGGACTTCCTAAAAGATAATGGGATTCTCTCTCAGCTGACTCCTCCATATACACCACAGCACAACGGTGTATCAGAATGGAGGAACCGCACCCTATTAAATATGGTGCGCTCTATGATGAGCACAGCTGAGTTACCTATTTCCTTCTGGGGATATGCGCTGGAAACAGCAACATACCTATTGAATCAAGTTCCATCTAAATCTGTACCTACCACACCATATGAGATATGGAGTGGGAAGAGACCATATTTTAAACGAGTTAAGATATGGGGTTGTCCGGCCTATGTCAAAAGGCAAAATCCGGACAAGCTCGAGGCACGGTCAGTTCTCTGCAAGTTTGTGGGATATCCAAAGAATTCATATGGGTATTTTTTCTACCACAGTGAGGAACAAAAAGTGTTTGTTGCTCAACATGCCATCTTTTTAGAAAAGGAATTCCTTGAAAAAGAAATTAGTGGCAAAGTGGTAGAGCTGGAAGAGGTTCCAGATACACAAACCGTAACTGAAGATTTAGTGGAACCAGAAGATTCAGTAGCTCCCAATGAACCTCAGCCTCTCCGCCGATCTAGTAGGGTTCCTCGCCAACCTGAGAGATACTACAGTTTTCTCATGGATGGTGGGAGCGAGGATTGCATCATGAAGGATGATGACCCAACTAGCTTCGAGCAGGCCATCACGAGTAGGGACTCAGTGAAATGGCTGGATGCTATGCGGTCCGAGATGGAATCCATGTACACCAACAAAGTATGGACTTTGGACGTTGCTCCTGAAGGGGTAAAACCCATTGGGAGCAAGTGGATCTTCAAGAAGAAACTTGGTGTAGATGGGAAAGTGGAGACTTTCAAAGCTAGACTTGTAGCAAAAGGTTTTCGTCAATGACCAGGTGTGGACTATGACGAAACCTTTTCTCCAGTGGCTATGCTTAAATCCATCCGGATCATGCTTGCCATCGCTGCATATCATGATTACGAAATCTGGCAAATGGATGTTAAGACCGCCTTTCTAAATGGTGATTTAGAAGAGTGCGTGTACATGACTCAGCCAGAGGGCTTCGTAGACAGTGGGAGCAGCGGGAAGGTGTGCAAGCTGCTTAAATCCATTTATGGATTAAAGCAAGTATCGCGGAGTTGGAACATCTGCTTTGACGTCGTTATCAAAGAGTTTGATTTCGTCAAAAATCCAGATGAACCTTGTATCTACAAGAAGGTAGCAGAGAGTAAGATTGTCTTCCTCGTATTGTACGTGGACGACATACTCTTGATAGGAAATGACATTCCTATGCTGCAATCGGTCAAGCTCTTCTTATCACAAAGATTCTCAATGAAAGATCTTGGTGATGCCTCCTGCATATTGGGGATCAGGATCTATAGAGATAGATCCAAACGGATTTTGGGATTGTCCCAATTCAGGTACATTGACACCATACTAAAGAGGTTTAGTATGGAAGAATCCAAGCGTGGGAACTTGCCCACGATCTCTGGAGTCACTCTCTCCAAAGAGATGTCTCCCAAGACTGATTTGGAGAGAGTTCGCATGCAAGGGATACCCTATGCTTCGGTTGTAGGCTCTATCATGTATGCGATGCTATGTACCAGACCCGATGTAGCATACTCACTAAGTGTAGTGAGCAGGTATCAAGCTGATCCTGGAGAGAATCACTGGACAGCTGTGAAGAGCATTCTCAAGTACTTGCGAAGGACTAAAGAGATGCTCTTGGTGTATGGTAATGGAGAACTCCAAGTGGAGTCCTTTACCGATTCGAGCTTCCAGAGTGATAAGGACGACTCTAAGTCGCAGTCGGGATTTGTCTTTACCCTTTACGGAGGGGCGGTTAGCTGGAAGAGTTCCAAGCAGGAAACTGTGACAGACTCGACGATGGAGGCTGAATACATCGCTGCCAACGATGCTGCCAAAGAGGCTGTCTGGATCAAGAAGTTCATTACTGAACTTGGAGTGGTTCCATCCATTGAGCATCCAATACCTTTGTATTGCAATAACAATGGAGCGGTGGCTTTGGCCAAGGAACCCAGGTCCCATCAGCGATCCAGGCATATTCTGAGACGGTATCACCTAATCCGGGAGATAGTTGATCGCCGGGAGATCGAGGTTAGGAGGGTTGACACGAAGAACAACACGGCGGATCCACTCACGAAGGCCATTCCCCAGATACAGTTTGAGAGACTCTTCGGGATGCTCGGTATGCGATACTACAGCAGCTGGCCCTAGTGCAAGTGGGAGATTGTTAGTTGTATGTATGCCGTAGAGGCCAGTATTGTACAGATGATGTATATTATATTGGATGCTTGGACATATATAGAGATGACTTTCTTGCTCGATATGATAGTATGCTATCTGGTTACTCTTTATCTTAATATGTACACTTGTCTCTTTAAACTGTCATATAGTTACATGTTGGTAAAGCCCTTAGGATGTGTACTTGACTACCTGGACTATGATGCAGATCATACTAGTGGGGACATGGTAGTCCATAAGTACATCCTTCAAGGTCCCTAGTCGTGGGTGTATCGAGATGGGGCATCGATATACCAGAGTAGACTAGCGTATACGCCTCTCGAACCATGAGATGGGCGATGGATGATCCCATATCCATTGGTGTTTGACATCAGAGATGGTATACGGGTGCTCAGTGGAGACTGGGTACACTGGACGGACTCGCCGAGAACTCCCAGATGGTATTATACCTCACGTCAGATGGCAGTTCTCAGGTGACACTTGTGCAGGTTAGTCTGTAGACCCGAGATCGTCATAGAGTCTTGTGTGATTCCCACTGTGCTTTGATCTCCACCTTACCACGTCCATGAGGGCGTGCAAAACGGTGGTCTTTGGGTACAGTCCCGAGTCACATGGAGGCAATGAGCGATAGGAGGGGTTTCGTCTCTCCCGGTATTGGGGGTTGATGTTGCGCTGTGCTCGATTGGCCGTAACAGGGAAGTCCCTGGCCAGGGCTGATCAGAGATTTGCTGGTAAGTGTTACCAGTAGTTTCTCGACCCGTTATGAGCCTCACATCGGCATGACTTATCGGTTATTGGGGTCTGACGTTTACCACCCCTAGACTTGATATGCGACGTATCAGACGAACAGACCGGACTGTACGGTAAGTGTTACTGGTTGGATTCACAGGAGTGTGAGCGGGCTAGCTCGTCGATCTTCTGATCGCTCAATACCCGAATGGCCGTTACGTTTAGCAGACCGCTTGCGGCTTGTGGGTGCTTGATATGATCATCATCTGCTACCGGCGTATTGACGGGTCTTTAGAGTCCTACACAGAGGTTTCCTGGCTCAAGCGAAACGAAATAGGAGCGCATATGAGATATGTGCAGGACCGAGAATAATGCGTGTATGGGATACCGTATTTCATTCTCGCGATGGATGTATCGATTGGTTATATTCGATGTAACCTAGATATCGAATCAAGGATTGATTCGATAAGCCGATACATAGAATACTAGTCGGTTATATGCGATATGACCGGATCGTTAAATCAAGTGTTGATTTAATGATTTAATGTATAATTATATATTTGATATATTACATTGCATTAACTAGTATTGGTTCACTTTAAATGGATTTTCTCACTTGATGTGCAAGTTGTATATGTGATATACTTTTGTGCACATATTTGTATCATGTTTGATGATACTTGATCACTTTGTTAAGTGTAAAGAATAAAAACCATGGTTAAGTGTTAATTAGGGTTTTGCATATTCATTTATTTATTTATTTATTTATTTATTTATTTGAAAAGGATTATGATGAGAATGGTGGCTTTCTTTGTTTTAAGTTGAAGCTTCATGAAGCTTTGACTTTTGTAACCATTCTTGTCATCATGCTTAACCCTAACCCTCTCAAGTAACCATGGTCTATTCTCTACACTTAACCTTAGTTAGTGAATGATAAGTATTGATTTATTTTTCATTTATCAAAAGACATATCATATTCTATCTACTTCTTCTTCTTCATCTTCAAGAAGAAAAGCTTAAGGTCCATCAATGGAAACTTGAGCTAAAGTGAGAGAAATCCAATTCTAAAGTGAACCCACCTCCTATTTTTTCACCCTCTACCTCTTGCCAAGTTTTTTTGGGTGTTTTCTTCACAAGTTTCACAAATTTGTGAAGTCGGAGCTTGAACTTGCGATGCCTCGACGTAGATCATCTTCGGCACGAAGCCGACGACCTAGTCCGCCCATTTTCCCGATGAAGCCGACGATTGAGTTCGGGATTCAAGATGGACAGTGAGAGGACGCCTACGTGGAGCTACGGAAGTGGATATCCGGATCTACAAAGGTTGTAGCTTCTGATCTTTAGTTAAATTGTTAACTAGATTCGTTTTTCGCCTAAATTTCTAGTCGATGATCCGTATTAGGGTTTCTCGGCATCCGTAAAATTTAATATTGGCATGGTTGATGCCTTATGAGACCTCATTAGCGTGCCTAGGAACCCTACAGTTTTGGCGGGTAACTTGCCGCACCCGTAGGGGTCTAGGTTTCATTGCACAGGCTATCCACACGACCAGGGGAACGTCGGGTTTCAGTACCGGCTCTGTGAAACCCGGGGATCCCAGATTATCTGTATTGTTCTGTAATGCTTATTACTTTTCTGTAATGTTGCATATTATCATGCCTGGAGCGATTATTGTATATTGGTATATATACTAGTAGATGTTGTATATGTTTTACACCCGCGCTAGTCCAGTCCCCGCTCTGTCGTTAGTTAAGTAACCTAACGGGTGATGACGGGACCCAGTGACGAATGCGGATGGCATATACGTACATTTTATTTTCGTTCTTTTCTGGTGTGATTAATTGATGGGACTGCGTTGATTCTGATCAATGCAAAGGAAAACAAACCTGTTAGGAAGTTGTTGGAACAGTTTTAAAAAATGTTATTACAAAGACGTTTCCTTTTGTTATGCATAGTGGTATTCGGTTGGAATATCCTGCACCTCATTCGACGAGGCAAGGGCCGATATCCTTTCACCGGGAGTGACCCCTTGGGCAGAAGTTTGCGTCAGGATAATAACTTCACTATAGTCGATTACAAGTTGCTTTGCATCGCGGTATTCAGTTGGAATATCCTGCACCTCATTCCACGAGGAAAGAGCCGAGATCCCTTCACCTGGAGTGACCTCTTTAGCAAAGGCTTTCGCCACTATATTTTTATAAAAAACTATCAGGTTCCTTCAGCGATATCAAGTTCATTACGTTAAAGGTTTTTCGCCAAAAAACAGCCGTAGCCCTCCGACATTTCTTTTGGGTATTCAGTAGTATTCAAGCTATGTATTTTGACCTAACGCCAAGGCATAGTGTTTGGTAGCCGCTGGGTATTCATTTGTTGCATAGATAGATGAGTTGGTTTGGGACAGTCGTTCAGCCATTTGGCCAACGTCAGGGGCATGTGCGAGTGGGTTCAAATTGACAAGATAATGATGGGTAGAACTTGGCATGTGACTTATGAAATTTTGACCTGACGCCAAGGTCATAAGAGTATGGGGCAAAAATCATATCAGGAGTTTCTAAAGAAACTGAAACTTGCCAAGTATGCGCATACCTTCTGGAGTGACATGAGTGGATACCTTCACGTTATCATGCGATGAGAGTTGGATCCCGATTTCCACTGATGAGTTAGTTTACTCTTCGGGTGATCCCGATTGATTCTTCTTTTAGGTTTGGAGGAGAATTTAACAGTGTAGTGGGAGGTTTCCTGATTAGATAAAGTGATAACCACTCTGATCTAGGTTAGAGTGCACGCAGAGTGTTTCTTTTCTCTCTCTCTTTGGCAGCGACCATTGACCGACCCTAGACTATGACTCAGTGACCAAGTTGACCGAACCTTCTTAAAATACTGTCTTTTGGATTGTCTAAGTTGCATAAGTCATTGCCGCTCCTTCTTTTTACCCTTTGCATTTCAGAACACCTCGTATCACTACGAACATCCACTTCCATTGGATAGATCCATCGTATGGTTATATACGAACTCGAAGGGACTTCTTCAAGGATGGATCAAGGTTCAGGAGAAATAAAATTGGTTTATTCAGTTGTCTTTTATTATCACCTTCTCTCAGGTTGCGAGAGCTCCTTAGTTTAGGAGAGTACACCTATTACGCTTATTGGATAGTCTTCTTCCAAACCATAGGCAGGTGCCGAAAGGTAGGGAATGAAGAAAACCAATTCACCTAAGTAGGGTGTACAGAAGGTAATAATTAAAGACAAAATAAAGGGATTAGAAAGAGGGCAAAGTAAATTGCGACTGTTATCATTCACGACCAAACCGCGTACTTCATCGCCACCCCTATTTCACCTTTGCTTTTTTCCCCAGTTCGGGAGAAATAGAATAAGGTATTATTCAGTTGTCTTTTATCATCACCTTCTCTCAAGTTGCGAGTACTCCTTGGTTTAGGAGAGTACACCAATTATGCTTACTGGATAGTCTTCTTCCAAGCCATAGGCTGGTGCCGAACGGTAGGGAAGGAAGAAAACCATTTAGCCTAACGATGGTGTACAGAAGGTAATGAATAAAGACAAATAAAGGGATTCGGAGAGATGGCAAAGAAATATATGGTTATAGTCATGAATTGGATTATGGAAGAGGCATTACTAGGAATACCAGGATACCCCTACGAAACATTTTCATGTTTCAGTGCATTGTTAAAGGAAAACTGATTTCCCGATTAGATACTTACTCCAGGGTATGTATTTACCAGGTATAATTCTCACATCTGTATGGTTTTACAGATGATGAGTGGGAGTAGGTTATTGGGAATAAGATGATCATCCTCATTATATCGGAATTCGTTGTAATTGGTGATATTTGAGGAAGTCGCCTGAGTTTTTGCGGACTGCATGTATATGGTTTTGAGTATCCGTTGTTGTGCACCAATTTCAAAATGATATATATGTACGTTTATTTTTTATAAAGTGAGATATAACTTTTTGAAATTATGTCCGTGACATTTACCTATATCGGTTGACGATTGGGTAAGGAGCATTGAACAACGGAGTAGTTCTTAACCATAAGTACATTTTTCAACCTACGATGCACAGGTTTTGAGTTATTCAACTCAGCGGACTTATACAGAGTATTGTATGTTGTCCAGTATCCATCAGGACAAAGGGGCTGGTCCTCATACTATGTTCTATTTACTTGTGACTTCTCTAGTTTTTAGACAAGTGTTTCGTAGAAATACAAGGTCTAAGTTTTGAGAAGTTGTGGGTATAAGAATAAAGTAGAGAACCAGGTGTCGCAAGTATTGGGATTCTTCAAAGAGATCGGAGATGCAGATTCTTGTGATTGGTATTCAGATGATAGTAATGGTTTTGAGAAACTTGTTTCTCTTTCAGGTTACTCATAATTGGATGGATTCCTAAGTTGAGTAATGCTGATTAGCCTCTCTCCATTAAGTTGATATGCACTGGAGACAGCTGCATGATTTGAATCTGGTTCCAATTAAATAAGTGCCAAAGTTTCTATATTGGATATAGAATGGTTCATATCTTAACGATGTTAAGGTACGGTGAATTGTCCAGCTTATGCTTAAAACCAGACTCTGGATAACTCAAAGCACGTTTCTATAATGGCAGTTTGTAGGTTGACCCGGGCTTTGACGAGGGTTGACTTTCTACCATCTGGAAGATCAATGGTGATATTGTTCTTGACTCGCCACAGTTTTAGTAAAATGGATTTTTCCAGAAAACAGTAGTGGGGGTATGGTAGAACTGGAAGTGATTCCAGAACCGCAAACGATTACGGAAAATTTAATAGGACCTAAAGATTCAATCAGGTTTGACATTCCAATAGCCACTCCGCAGATGTGGTGGGTAACCTCAGACACCCGAGAGGTACTCCGGTAGCCTCAAGGACGGTGACAGGGAGGTTCTTGTTTACCCAGACTTGACACTACGGTTGTTCCAGGCTATGAGACCCGGCAGGAGGTTAAGTATAGCGTCGTTCTAAACTAGCTTTAGAAGTGCACGTATATATTATTCTGCCAGAGGGTTGTCGTAGTCAGTGGGAGCAGCGGAAGCATAGTGGGAAAGTAGCTTATGTCTATTAATAGACTAGAGCAGATATAGCGGAGATAGATCATCTATTTTTTGATGTGACAATCATAGGTTTGACTTCATCAGAATAGGGGATGGATCTGTCAAGAAGGTAGTAAGGTGTGATGTCCTGATATTTGGATAACATACACAGAGTAGGAAGTAAAATTCCTATACTACAATCGGTTATATTGTGGTTGTCACACACTTGTTTCTCCACAAAGGATATGGATATAATATCAGACATTCTGGTTACTAGATCTATGGTTTTAGATCTAGATTTGGGTAGTTTCCCAATATGGGTACTTTGAAAGTATTCTAATAGTATTTTAGAATAGATGACTCCTGGCATGGTGGTGTACCTGCAGGTGATGGAGTCACCCGCTCTAAAGGTGTCTTACAGACTAAAGGGGAGAGGGATGTGCATTATTGGCAGATCACTTGCTTAGGCAATTGAGTCAATCATGAGATGTCAAGTACCACACCAGATGTTGTTTTTGCACTAGATGCGATAAGTTTATATTAATCCAATCCTGAAGAAACATAAGGAAGCAGTTTTAGAACATAAGTGCATGTTCTACGGAATTGATGATGGTAGCCTCCTTCGGGAGACAGTTATCATTTCAAGCTTCAAAGGTGACATGGATGACAGAGTGATTGACAGAGTTATAGTTTTCCCTCTGATGAGGGACAATATTATGGACAGGTGGTCCAAGAGGATACTGTGGGAGGTATGGTGCAGGATACTGATTAGGTTCAGTTATCGATACAGTCTAAAAAGTTTGGATTTGGAGTTCATTTATGAACTAGGTCCTATCAGATATCCAGACATATTCTAAGATAGGTATTACTCAATTCAGGAGATGGCTTTCTCCGCGAACTTGTCACGCCCCGCTTCGCAGTGTACGGCGAAGGGGACGCGACGAGGTCCGCTATGTATGTACTCAGAAGTACATACGCTAAGCGTAGCTAAGCAATATAAAATAAATACACAAGAGACAAGAGTATAAAAAGAACGGCAACTTTTATTTATTAACATTTTTTGTACAATACATGGAACGGAAAAATACAACTGAAATAAAGATGCCTAAACAGTGGCATAACAGGAAATGGAAAGTATTGAAAAGAAAAGTGTACAATGAAATTATACTGCAGGGTCTTCGGCAAATTGCTCCAAGTCTTCTTGTGTTGGCTCAAATTCTGCCGGGTCCAGGTCACCTGACGACATTCAAAGAAGAGAGAAACAGAATGTCGTCAGCAAACAGATCGCTCGGTAAGTCCCAAAGATAAGAGGGAAGTAGAGAAGACAGAATGAGAAGATACATTTTAAAGTGTAAACTATTGTTGTAATGTTATGTTAACGCTGTTGTTTGTAGCTTGGTACAGAAGGATGCCAGTGTATACGAGGGGGGTCTCTATATGCTAGAGACCAGGGCAAATGGAAAGTACAAGGAACCGTTAAGCCACGGTACAACAGCAATGTGATTCAGGTTAGGTGTCTTAATCTGACCACCTCGTGCCACCTTTAACACCTTCCGTACCAATCTACCTCTTAAACCCCGTAGTGTTTTAACAGTATTGTTGTATTGTATTGTGTAAGTTGGATGACTGACCAAAACCATGATATCAGTAAACATGTTGTAACTGCATAATCAGGTAAATAGAATAACAGGATAATGGATGTATATCCATGGTTTGATTCAGTCAATATATATTGTTAACTGGATTCTGGGATTCATGTGTTCATATTGAGTTGGAATATTAAAGAATATAGATTGACTTGAATCATATTCAAGTCAGAATTAGTCAGACTCTAACCCGAGTCAGACTAAAGAAAGGAAATTTGAAGTTCTATAATTGTTAGGGTCCTTATTGTAATTTATAAAACTTGAGGGGGTTTTATGTAAAAACGTACTTTTGTATAGTTTTCAAAATACACCTCAAGTATTATTTATTCGTCTTTATAGTTATAATGAGGGTGAATTTTATATGTGTTATTCTAGTGAATATATCCTAATAAAAGTATTAATTGATTTATTTGAAATTCATGGTATTTTAATGTAACTTTTAATCTTGTAATTTTTTTAGAAAAATGGAAACTTTATCTTATAATAAAATAGGTGTTTAAATGATAAATATACATATGTTAATACAAGAATAATTTTATATAAATATTTTTATTTTCCAAATTCTCATTTTTCTTAAATGTCGTATTTTAAACCTTTCGAGACCGAATGCTCCTTGCGGAGGTCTGAATCTCGCACTACTAGCCCGCGGGTGCATGATAAACCGTACTATCCCTAACGGGTTCCCCAAAGGTGGGTTGTAGTGGCACTTTGCAAAGATTTAATAAATACTATTCATTTAGAAAACGATTTTATAAAGATAAGGTATTTATTTGTAAAAGGATGTAAATTTCCGTATTTTAGTTTCTAGGGTTTCCTAAGCCAACTAGCCTATTTCTAAGGTTCTAAATGATAAGTCATTAGAAGTCTCAAATCGCCTCATCACCGTCAATTGTGGCCAGGTAAGTACAAGTGAGGAGGGAGGGATCCGCTCACGAATCGTGAGGCGGGCCTTTTAAAGTTACCCAAGCTCACTTGCCTAGCCTAGACACCACAAAATCAGTTTAGATAAACGATCGATGTCCATGACATATCGTATTTTCTTTTAAAAGATTTTGTTTTAGAATTGTGTACAACTTAAAGCTTTCAGAAAAGGTTTATAAAGAAAATGGTATTTTAGTGAAAAGTCTTGTATTTTCGTATTCTAAGTTTTGATGATATCAATTAGGGTCGTATTTGTGTGTGTGGAGGTAGGTCATTACCTCGGGACTTATTTTAAGGTATTGTGAAGTTTAGGTGTTAAACATGATATATTAAACATGAGGGTATTTAAGTGTAAGAATACGGTATTTGTAAAAGTTATCATTTCATGTGTGAAAACTCATTCAAATTGATTTTTACAAGTTTAGTGGTCAAGATGAACATGTTTAGGAATGAGGGAATTAATTAGAAGAAGAAAAATAAACTTTATGGTATTATTGTGAAAAGAATACGATATTACAAGAAATTTATCATTTCATATGAGAAAATTTGTCCAAATTGATTTTTATGTGATTAATAGTCATCATGAATATGTTTAGGTGTTATGGAATTGGTGACAAGTGAAATTTTGTAGAAAAACCGAATCGGAAATCGGTTTGTTCCGATTTCCGTCGGGTTTCATAAAGTCGTATTTTGAGAAATAGAAAAGAGAGAAGAATGCGACTTACGGGTTTCAAACTCTTCTAAAGAGTATAGAGGAACAAGAGAAATGGCCGAGGTGTTGTTTCGTGTAACACCCGAGCCCATTGCTACTAATTTCTATTACTGTTTGAGCATAATGTGGTACTCATTTCATATATCTTGCTTGTTTGTGGCTTACTGTAAAATTTTACCCAGCAAGGTCATTTTTGCATATAACAAATTTTGGCGTCTAAAATAAAATTAAAATTATTCATCTTGGCCTACTTGGCACCCCTAGCCTCGTGGTAGCGTCCGTGCATTGTGTTCTCGTCCCATTCAGTGAAACGGGCGAGTTTGGACGGCTACGCGCGTGTACATGTGTCCGTTTTGGGGGTACGCTTTTTAATCATAAGACGCTTAATTTTAAAATTTGGAACCCGCTTAAAATCCTATTATTTAAATTTCAAATTTTGGGACCCAACCCGGACGCGATTTGGAAATGTTTTATTTAGCGCCAAAACCCCAAAATTTATTATTTCATAACGTAGAATATTTTCCTAACTTATAATATTTTACTGTTCAATCTTAATCCTTAAATCTCTTATATTTCTTAACCAACTTTTCTCCTTTCAGCCAATCATTTCGCCCAATTTTTCCTGTGGGCCCCTCTCCATTTCCCATTCTCTCTCTCTCTCTCTCCAACCTCTACGTCTCTTTCTATCTCTCATATCTTTCTCTTCTCTCTCTCTCTCCCCCTCAAATCTCTCTCTCTCTCTCCTTATAATTTTAAAACTTCTTCCCTCCTTTATATATTTTTTTTCACGAGAACGCAGCGGAACCATCTCCTTCCTCGAGCCCTAGCCACCGCCGTCTCCTTCCACGACGTCGCAGCCCGACGCCGACGCCACGACCACCTCCGTCCTCACCTCATCTTCCTCATCTCAACCACCGGCCCACCTCCTCCTCTATTTTCTTTCTCACGTGGACTCGAGCCCCATCGCAGCGAGCCCTAGCCGCCTCCATCCTCGCCGCCGCAGCCCCAATGCCGGCGATGCCATCACCATCACCCTCGCCTCCTCATCCTCACCTCGCCGAGCCCCTCTCTCTCCTTCTTCGAACCACCTGCACACCCTGCCGCAGCCACCCGCAGCCCCCTGCACACCCCTTGTCATCTCCCCGCGGTCACTGTTGGCCACCGCCGGAGCCGTCAACCTCGTCGCCGTTCTCACGCCTCCTCTCTGTGGTTACAGAACCCTTGTAAGCCGTCGCTCGTTTCTTGTTTCTTTTCTTTTATTGATTGCAAGTCTTGACTGTTCACTGTTCACTTTCTCGCCGGAATCCGGCCGTGCCGACGACATGACCCGACATTCCAGCAAGGTACCCCGACCCGCGTGGTTCCATTGTTCATTGTTTGGGTTCAATCCGTGAACCGAGCGCCCGTCGCGAGTTTCCCCGCCGACGTTTATCGTTCTGTTTTTCCCGGTTCGCGACCCGTCGAGGCAAGTACCCCTTGCTATATGCTATACAATATTTACATATACATATTGACACCCTAAACCTGTAAAATTTAACTTGGTACAATCGTTTCCCATTTTCGGGTACAATATTACATTATATCATTTTACTGTTAAACATGGAACTTACAGTTTGCAAATTGAACCTAATAATCATATTTACCTGTTCAATCACATTTTACTGTTAAAATAGCTTATGGCATTTATCCGTGTAGTTCTGTTACATTCGGACGCTCGTATGCATTTAACCTGAAATAGCTGTACTGAACCGTTACATAAATTATTGCACCTCTAAGGGTTCTTGAACCTGTTAACATGACTAAACGGCTATATTTGTCTGACTGCACGCTTGTAATCATCTCTGTAACAAATTGATATCTGTATTGCAAATTGATTGAACTGCTTATTACTTAATTCATTGCTTATCTCATGTTGTTAATACCCATGTTTGATTATATATCTGATTGTGAGCACACCCACGATTTTGTTTACATCTTGACCTGACATTGCTACACACACACACACACACATATATATATATATATATATTGATATACCTGACATGGTACCGTATACTGCTGACTTGACCTGATGTACCATGACCCGACCCGTTACCTGATCTTGTGTCTAATGCCAACAAACCTGACATGTAGTCCTCATGGACCGTTCCTGTTGTCTATCCAGACAAACCTGCTTTTACCTGATCCTGTGTTGGCATTAGTTCTTGATTACTGAATACCTGACTCGACATACATAACTTGGGGGTATGGGGAAATCAAAGGTGAAACCTGACTTGTAACTCAACAGTTCGATACCTGTTCTGATCAGTCTTACGGGCTAGGCCATCCCCGGAGTGATGATGCTGACATCACTCGCCCATCCTGTTACCTGTTACTGCCTAACGGCACGTCTCGGATTCAGCCCCGAGGGTCTTGACCGTGGTCCCGGGCATGCACGGGATACTATTGAGTTACATCGATGATTCATCAATTTGGTTTCAAAGACTTTAGAATAGAAAACCTGATAGAACAGTTTAGTTTACCCACTGCACGCTACCCTATACTGATATGATTCATATTATTGTTATTCTTGCTGTATTCATGTTTATTTTGCATTGCCTGTTACACTGTTCATATTATATTACTTGGTGACATGACGCGCTGACGTCTAGGTTTTGCATGGCCCAGATTCCGTACCGTTGTTGCAGTCCGAGCAGGAGTACTTCAGCCAGCTGGCTGAGCTGTGAGTTCAGTAGTAGTTAGTTTTATTTCCTGCATTTATTTCCTGATGTGAGCCCGCATTATGGGACATACATTTCAGTTACTTATATTAAATCATTTGCTTCCGCATTTATTTATTATTGACTCTTGTTATTCTGGATTATGGATATGTTTTAGACAGTTTTATCTTGTTCTTGATATCTCTACAGCCGTAATGTGACTGTGGATGGATACTTCCTACCCACAGGTAGCATGGTTGGCTATGTCACGTGCCCAATCTAACGTACTCTGGGAAGCGGGGCGTGACATGGTTCTTTTGGTATCAGAGACATAGGTTAGTTGGGTTGATTCTTTTGTAGTTGGGTATGGTACCCAACGCACGAATCATAATACCCGTGTTTAGGAAACATGTCCTGCCACCTTGCCGTTTACCATTCTTGAATCACATTCTTCCTGATTATATCTTTTGCGATGTGCAAACTTCCTTTGCATATCGACTCGAAAACCTGATTCCTTGTTATCTCTAGGACTTAGGCGACTTGGGTGGAGTTAAGTAATTGTGGCTATGATACTGCGGCATAGTTACAATGCGGTACTCTATTTAAGTATTTTGGAGTTCTAGCCTTGATCTATATTCAGAATCTATCATCATGCTAATGTTGGGTGTTTTGATTCCAGAATTATGGCCGGTAAGAATTTGAAGATGTACCAAAGACGTGCGGACAAAGCCGCCATGCGTAGAGTGATAAGGGGATTGCTGGAGAATCTAAAGAGAAAGACCGGGTTGGAACCGGCGTCTGCACTGAACCAAACGTCTGTACGTAGCAGTGTTCTGGTGAACAGACACAGCGTAGCACCAATGAAGAAAACAATTGTGGGTGATCGGAAAAGGAGCGTGATTTGTGACTACTGCCATGTACCCGGACATGTACGAAAGGATTGTCGTAGGAGGCTGGGACTCTGTTTTGGTTGTGGAGCGGCAGATCACGCCGTTAGTGCTTGTCCTTCGAAGCTTCGTACAAGGGATGATATTCAGAAGCCTCCGTAGAGACCGTTCCAGGGGCAGAAACAGCTGACTCAAGGACCTAATCAGGCTCGAGCTTTTACCTTGACAGCCGAGGAAGCTAAGGCATCAGGAGAAGTCGTTTCAGGTATTCTACTCGTTCATGGTTTTCCCGCATTGGCATTATTTGATTTTGGTGCATCCCATTGTTTTATGTCATCCAAGTTTATAACTACACACTCGATTGCTTGCACAACCCTGTCTAGTTTCTGGGACATACACACTGGGAATGGGAAAATCATATCTAGTAGGGAATGTAAAGATTGCACAGTTGTTGTGTGCGGACGGGAGCTTTTTGCAGATTTCTTGGTGATTGATACGGGCAGCTATGAAATCGTCTTGGGAATGGATTTTCTTGGCACTTTCCACGCTCACTTTGATTGTAGGGCAAAGAAAGTAATTTTCCAGATTCCCGGACATCCCGAGTTTACCTTCACTGGAGGGAGCAGTTCTGTCGGGCCAGTCAAGTTTAGGGCTAGGCCGACAAACAATAATCTTACAGCAATGGAGGTTGATAATAGTGAAGGGCCAGCTGTTGTTCATGATTTTATGGATGTATTTGAAGATATATCGGGTTTACCGCCGAAGCGAGACGTGGAGTTCGCAATTGATCTTATTCCTGGTGCAGCACCAGTATCCAAAGCGTATTATCCAATGGCACCAGTAGAGTTGGAAGAAGTTAAGAAACAGGTTGCTGAATTGCTTGAAAAGGGTTAGATTCGAAGCAGTAACTCGCCTTGGGGAGCTCCAGTTCTTCTAGTAAAGAAGAAGGATGGCACAAGAAGGATGTGCATCGACTATCGAGAATTAAACCGGGTAACTATTATGGACAAGTACCCGATCCCTCGCATTGGCGAACTTTTCGAGCAGCTTAGTGGCGCGAGGGTATTCTCGAAGCTGGATTTGCGATCCGGATATCATCAGGTCCGAGTGAAAGCAGAAGATATTTGCAAGACGGCGTTCCGAACTCGGTATGGACATTACGAGTACTTAGTGATGCCCTTCGGAGTAACGAATGCGCCGGCAGTATTCTTGGACTCGATGAACCGAATCTTTTCACCATTCTTGGATCAGTTCATTGTAATATTCATTGACGATATTCTGGTTTACTCGAAGAGTTTTGAGGAGCATGCTGAGCATTTGAAGATCGCACTGCAGACGTTGAGACAGGAGAAGTTGTATGCAAAGATGGGTAAGTGCGAGTTTTGGCTGGAGGAAGTGAAGTTTTTGGGCATGTTGTGTCGGGCGATGGAATTGCCGTCGATCCCGAAAGGATTGCAGCAGTTCGTGATTGGCCAATTCCAAAGAATGTTGCTGAGATAAGAAGTTTCCTTGGATTGGTCGGATACTACAGAAGATTTGTGGAGAACTTTGCTCGTCTAGCGGAGCCGTTGACCAAGCTTACGCGCAAGGAGGTACCTTTTGTATGGACGGATAAGTGTGCGTTAGCTTTTGAGACGTTGAAGCAGAAGTTGATAACCGCCCCTATTCTGACAGTGCCAGACAATTCCGGCGGATTGGTGATTCACAGCGACGCATCTGGGAAAGGATTGGGATGCGTTTTGATGCAGCACGGTAAGGTTGTAGCATACACATCGAGACAGTTGAAAACCCATGAGAAGAATTATCCAACTCATGACTTGGAACTTGCGGCTGTGATTTTCGCTTTGAAGATTTGGAGACACTATCTTTTAGGCGAAAGGGTCAAAGTTTTTACTGATCATAATAGCTTGAAGTATGTGTTCACACAGAAGGAGCTTAACATGAGGCAGCGTAGATGGTTGGAGCTGATGGCTGACTACGATCTTGATCTTAAGTACCATCCGGGAAAGTTGATGTTGTGCCGGAAGCTCATAGTCGGTTGCCAGAAATTCCGATGTTGTCTACGCAGAAGGAGATCGTCGCAGATTTTCGAAGATTTGACTTGGAGGTTCTGCTACCCGCGTTTGATGGGACAGTTGATGCAGCTGCAAGTACAGTCATCTTTGATTGAGAATATTAAAGCAGCACAAACGCAGGACCCTAGACTGCAAAAGTTTCGAGGACAGGTTGAAGCCGGACTACGAACAGATTTACTGATCCACGAAGATGGTTCGTTGAGGTATGGTAGCCGTTTGTGTGTGCCAAAAGGGGATATTCGTGAAGAGCTTATGAAGGAGGCACACAGTTCAGCTTATTCTGTACATCCAGGAGGCACAAAGTTGTACCGAGATATTCGACAGCATTTCTGGTGGGAAGGCATGAAACGGGAGATTGCTCGCTTTGTGGCAAAGTGCTTGATGTGTCAGCAAGTTAAGGCTGAACATCAAAGGGTTGCTGGTTTATTGCAACCACTTCCGATTCTTCAATGGAAGTGGGAACATATAACCATGGATTTCGTGACGGTTTTACCGCGGAGTCCAAAAGGCAACAATGCAGTATGGGTAATTATTGATCGATTGACCAAGGCAGCTCACTTTATTCCTTTCCGGGTTGGTCAATCAACAGAGACTTTGGCAGAGCGGTACATGCAGGAGATTGTAAGATTGCATGGAGTACCGGTGAGCATTGTATCTGATTGGGACACTCGGTTCTTATCACACTTCTGGAGGAGTTTACAGGAAAGTTTGGGGACTCGATTGAAGTTTAGCACAGCTTATCATCCTCACACTGATGGCCAGTCGGAGAGAACGATCCAAACTCTTGAAGATATGTTGAGGACAAGCATGTTGGACTTCAAGGGTTCTTGGGAGGATCATCTACATTTGGTGGAGTTTTCTTACAACAACAGTTTTCAGGCAACTATCCAGATGGCTCCATTTGAAGTTTTGTATGGTCGTAAATGCCGTTCACCTGTTTGTTGGGACGATGTCGGTGAACGAAGAATATTGGGACCAGATTTGGTTGTACAGACAGTTGAGAAGGTTAACACTATCAGGAATCATATGAGGGCAGCACAAGACCGACAGAAGAGTTGGGCAGACACGTCAAGAAGACCTCTAGAGTTCTCCGTGGGTGATTTGGTGTTCTTGAGGATATCTCGAGGAAAGCTTAGTCCTCGATTCGTTGGACCCTTTGAGATCGTGGAGCGTGTTGGTGAGGTAGCGTACCGCTTGGCGTTACCACAGTCCTTGGCGAATGTGCACGATGTGTTTCACGTATCTCAACTACGAAGGTATGTCGTGATGAAACGCATGTATTGGATCATTCGGAGCTAACAGTACGGGAAGACTTGACTTTTGAGGAGCGACCGATTGAAATTGTGGATCGAAGGGAAAAGGTTCTTAAGAACAAGGTTATCCCCCTTGTGCTTGTTTCTTGGGGTAATCGCTCGCATGGAGAGTCCACTTGGGAACGAGAAGATGAAATCCGGCAGAAGTTTCCTCACCGTTTCCTGTAGTTTTCTATCTTTGTATTGTTGGAATTTCGAGGACGAAATTCTTTTTGTAGTTGGGTATAATGTAACACCCGAGCCCATTGCTACTAATTTCTATTACTGTTTGAGCATAATGTGGTACTCATTTCATATATCTTGCTTGTTTGTGGCTTACTGTAAAATTTTACCCGGCAAGGTCATTTTTGCATATAACAAATTTTGGCGTTTAAAATAAAATTAAAATTATTCATCTTGGCCTACTTGGCATCCCTAGCCTCGTGGTAGCGTCCGTGCATTGTGTTCTCGTCCCGTTCAATGAAACGGGCGAGTTTGGACGGCTACGTGTGTGTACATGTGTCCGTTTTGGGGGTACGCTTTTTAATCATAAGACGCTTAATTTTAAAATTTGGAACCCGCTTAAAATTCTATTATTTAAATTTCAAATTTTTGGACCAAACCCGGGCACGATTTGGAAATGTTTTATTTAGCGCCAAAACCCCAAAATTTAATATTTCATAACGTAGAATATTTTCCTAACTTATAATATTTTACTGTTCAATCTTAATCCTTAAATCTCTTATATTTCTTAACCAACTTTTCTCCTTTCAGCCAATCATTTCGCCCAATTTTTCCCGTGGGCCCCTCCCCATTTCCCATTTTTCTCTCTCTCTCTCTCTCCTACCTCTGTGTCTCTCTCTATCTCTCATATCTTTCTCTTCTCTCTCTCTCTCTCCCTCAAATCTCTCTCTCTCCTTATAATTTTAAAACTTCTTCCCTCCTTTATATATTTTTTTCACGAGAACGCAGCGGAACCATCTCCTTCCTCGAGCCCTAGCCACCGCCGTCTCCTTCCATGCCGTCGCAGCCCGACGCCGACGCCGCGACCACCTCCGTCCTCGCCTCATCTTCCTCGTCTCAACCACCGGCCCACCTCCTCCTCTATTTTCTTTCTCACGTGGACTCGAGCCCCATCGCAGCGAGCCCTAGCCGCCTCCATCCTCGCCGCCACAGCCCCAACGCCGGCGATGCCATCACCATCACCCTCTCCTCCTCATCCTCACCTCGCCGAGCCCCTCTCCCTCCTTCTTCGAACCACCTGCACACCCTGCCGCAGCCACCCGCAGCCCCCTGCATACCCCTTGTCATCTCCCCGCGATCACTGTTGGCCACCGCCGGAGCCGTCAACCTCGTCGTCGTTCTCACGCCTCCTCTCTGTGGTTACAGAACCCTTGTAAGCCGTCGCTCGTTTCTTGTTTCTTTTCTTTTATTGATTGCAAGTCTTGACTGTTCACTGTTCACTTTCTCGCCGGAATCCGGCCGTGCCGACGACGTGACCCGACATTCCAGCAAGGTACCCCGACCCGCGTGGTTCCATTGTTCATTGTTTGGGTTCAATCCGTGAACTGAGCGCCCGTCGCGAGTTTCCCCGCCAACGTTTATCGTTCCGTTTTTCCCAGTTCGCGACCCGTAGAGGCAAGTACCCCTTGCTATATGCTATACAATATTTACATATACATATTGACACCCTAAACCTGTAAAATTTAACTTGGTACAATCGTTTCCCATTTTCGGGTACAATATTACATTATATCATTTTACTGTTAAACATGGAACTTACAGTTTGCAAATTGAACCTAATAATCATATTTACCTGTTCAATCACATTTTACTGTTAAAATAGCTTGTGGCATTTATCCCTGTAGTTCTGTTACATTCGGACGCTCGTATGCATTTAACCTGAAATAGTTGTACTGAACCGTTACATAAATTATTGCACCTCTAAGGTTTCTTGAACCTGTTAACATGACTAAACGGCTATATTTGTCTTACTGCACTCTTGTAATCATCTCTGTAACAAATTGATATCTGTATTGCAAATTGATTGAACTTCTTATTACTTAATTCATTGCTTATCTCATGTTGTTAATACCCATGTTTGATTATATATCTGATTGTGAGCACACCCACGATTTTGTTTACATCTTGACCTGACATTGCTACACATATATATATATATATATATTAATATACCTGACATGGTACCGTATACTGTTGACTTGACCTGATGTACCATGACCCGACCCGTTACCTGATCTTTTGTCTAATGCCAACAAACCTGACATGAAGTCCTCATGGACCGTTCCTGTTGTCTATCCAGACAAACCTTCTTTTACCTGATCCTATGTTGGCATTAGTTCTTGATTACTGAATACCTGACTCTACATACATAACTTGGGGGTATGGGGAAATCAAAGGTGAAACCTGACTTGTAACTCAACAGTTCGATACCTGTTCTGATCAGTCTTACGGGCTAGGCCAGACCCGGAGTGATGATGCTGACATCACTCGCCCATCCCTCTACCTGTTACTGCCTAGCGGCACGTCTCGGATTCAGCCCCGAGGGTCTTGACCGTGGTCCCGGGCATGCACGGGGTACTATTGAGTTACATCGATGATTCATCAATTTGGTTTCAAAGACTTTAGAATAGAAAACCTGATAGAACAGTTTAGTTTACCCACTGCACGCTACCCTGTACTGATATGATTCATATTATTGTTATTCTTGCTGTATTCATGTTTATTTTGCATTGCCTGTTACACTGTTCATATTATATTACTTGGTGACATGACGCGCTGACGTCTGGGTTTTGCATAGCCCAGATTCCGTACCGTTGTTGCAGTCCGAGCAGGAGTACTTCAGCCAGCAGGCTGAGCTGTGAGTTCAGTAGTAGTTAGTTTTATTTCCTGCATTTATTTCCTGATGTGAGCCCGCATTATGGGACATACATTTCAGTTACTTGTATTGGATCATTTGCTTCCGCATTTATTTATTATTGACTCCTGTTATTCTGGATTATGGACATGTTTTAGACAGTTTTATCTTGTTCTTGATATCTCTACAGCCGTAATGTGACTGTGGATGGATACCTCCTACCTACAGGTAGCATGGTTGGCTATGTCACGTGCCCAATCTAGCGTACTCTGGGAAGCGGGGCGTGACATTTCGTCTCCGGTTGCTTCAAAGAACGTCGCCGGAATCCGTCAGCGCTTCGCCGTGAACTCGGTTTCAAAGCACACTTTCTTGTGGAAATTTCAAGAGAGTAAATCTAAGGTTTTGGGATGAGAGGGTAGAGGGTAGGGGTCTATTTATAGGGTAGATAGGGTAGGGTAGGTAAAAGGTTTTGTTTATAAAAAAATTGTAAAAATTTAAAGAAAATCATTAAAATTTTGTATTAATTAGGGTGTATTAAAAATTCTGGAACTGATATAATAATTTGGAGTTAACAGGGGGTTATGGGAGACGAAAAGCCACACTTTTCGTTTTGGGACCCCGACCGTCCGACCAACTCCGGCCGGCGGCGCCGGCCGATTCGGCCGGCCGGCTGGCCGAGTTGGCCGATCCCGGCCGGGTTCGTCGACGGTTGGGTGCGGGGTTCTCTGACTAAGACTTTGGCATACTCCGTTTTTGGGGTTCAGTTCAATATTTGGGAGTTATGGCCTGTGGATTGTTGGGCTTCCAAGAATTTTTAAAGAAAAATAAACTAAAAATAATGTGGGGCATGGGATTCGAACTCTGGTGGCTTGGTTCAGCAGTGCAAGGTATTACCAATGAGCTACAAGCTCCTTCTTGTAATTATTGTAGGGAAATAGATACTTAAAGTGTTATCAGCAACATTAATACTCTAAGTATACTTCAAATTTAAATCAAATTTAGGTATACAAAAATTGGAGTTGTTACAATCTACCCTCCTTACAAAAATTTCATCCTCGAAATTTACAACTTTTACTTGAGGACTAGTTTACAAAAAGATGAGGATATCTTGCACGCATTTCATCTTCCCTTTCCCACGTGGATTCTCCTGGAGTGTCTTTTCTCCACATTACCCGGACCAAGTTAACTTCCTTGTTCCGAAGTGTCTTCACTTTCTTGTCCAGGATTTCCACAGGTTGTTGCTCACAAGACAAATCGGGCTGTATAGTGAGCTCGGAATGATCAAGTACATGGCTGGGGTCACTCACATACCTTCTGAGTTGGGATATGTGGAACACGTTATGCACTCCTTCCAATGAGGGTGGAAGCGCTAAACAGTACGCCACTTCACCGACTCGTTCGAGTATGTTGAACGGTCCAATGTATCTCGGACTCAATTTACCCCGTCTTCCAAACCGGATCACTCCGCGGTTCAGAGATATCTTCAAGAATACATGGTCTCCTGGCTGGAACTCCAAGTGTCGCCTCTTTGCATCAGCCCAGTGTTTCTGTCTATCTTGGGCTATGCGCATTCTTTCCCTGATAGTACGAACCACATCAACGGTCGCTACTATCATCTCTGGTCCAAGAAGTTCCCTATCTCCGATGTCGTCCCAACTTAATGGTGATCGACACTTCCTTCCATATAATGCTGCAAAAGGTGTCATTCCTATGCTTGCTTGGTAGCTGTTATTGTACGCGAACTCCACAAGATGCAGGTGATCTTCCCACGATCCTTTGAAGTCTAGCATGCATGCTCTGAGCATATCCTCCAAGATCTGAATAGTTCGTTCCGACTGACCATCTATTTGTGGATGATAAGCCGTGCTGAAGTTCAGACTTGTTTCCAAGCTAGCTTGCAGACTCTGCCAAAATTGTGATCGGAACCTGGTGTCACGATCGGAGACAATACAGACCGGTACTCCATGAAGTCTCACAATTTCCTGTATGAGTTCATGGGTATCAGAGATAGTACATTATGAAGAGTTTTAAATCTAAATTAGATTATTACCTCCATGTACTTCTTTGCTAATGTCTCAGTTGATTGCCCAACTCGAAATGGGATGAAGTGAGCCGACTTTATGAGTCGATCCACAATGACCCATATCGCATCGTTACCCTTTGTGCTGCGAGGAAGAGCAGTTACAAAGTCCATCGCGATGTGCTGCCACTTCCATTCTGGAATTGGTAACGGTTGAAGTAGTCCAGCTGTCCTGTGATGTTCAGCCTTTACTTGCTGACACACCAAACATTTTGCGACACTTCTGGCTACTTCACGCTTCATTCCATGCCACCAATAATTTTGACGTAGATCTTTGTACTATTTGGTACCTCCAAAATGTACTAAATAGGGAGAGCTGTGAGCTTCTTTCATTAACTCTTCCCGAACAGGACCTTTTGGTACACACAATCTGCTGCCGTATCTCAAAGATCCATCTTCATGGATGATAAAATCTGTTCTGAGTCCATTCTCCACTTGTTCTCTGATCTTTTGCAACTTAGCATCGCTGGCTTGAGCTGCTTTGATCTGATTGACAATGGTTGACTGAACTTGTAGATTCATCAAACTTGAAGCATCACCTGGCATGACTAGTTCAATCTCCATCTAATGTAAGTCTTGCTGAAGCTTCCACTGAGCGGTGAGATTCATTGATAATGGTTGGCGACTAAGAGCATCAGGTACTACGTTCACCTTTCCTGGGTGATATTACAAGTTGATGTCAAAGTCCGCCATGAGTTCTAACCATCTTCTCTGCCGCATATTCAACTCCTTCTGAGTAAACACGTACTTCAGACTTTTATGATCTGTGTAGATGTTCACTCGTTCACCAAGTAAGTAGTGACGCCAAATCTTGAGGGCAAAGATGACGGCTGCCAACTCCAGATCATGCGTCGGATAATTGCGCTCATGAGTCTTCAATTGTCTTGAAGCATAAGCCACAACCTTACTGTGCTGATGTAGAACACATCCTAGTCCCTTACCGGATGCATCGCAATGCACTTCGAATCCTCCAGATTGATCCGGTATTACGAGAATAGGTGCAGATGTTAATCTTGACTTGAGTTCTACGAAAGCTTGCTCGCATGCTTCTGACCACACAAATTCTTCATCTTTTCGTGTGTGCTTGGTCAGGGGTGTTGCTATCTTCGAAAAGCCTTCAATGAACCTTCTGTAATATCCAGCTAAGCCCAAGAAACTCCGTATGTCCTTCACTGACTTTGGTGTAGGCTATTCGCTAACTGCTGAAACTTTTGCTGGATCCACAAAAATTCCTTCTCCTAATACGATGTGTCCAAGAAAACCAACTTGATTTAGCCAAAACTCGCACTTGCTGTACTTGGCATAAAGCTTATGTTTTCGAAGAGTTTCCAGGACAATTCGTAGATGCTCTACATGCTCTTTCCGATTCTTAGAATATACCAGGATGTCGTCGATGAAGATGACAACAAACCTGTCTAAATACTCCCGGAAAACTTGGTTCATTAGGTTCATGAAGATTGCTGGTGCATTGGTCACTCCAAATGGCATTACTAGAAATTTGTAATGTCCATAGCGAGTTCTGAAAGCTGTTTTGTGAATATCAGCTTCCTTGACCTTTACTTGATGATAACCTGAACGAAGATCTAGTTTAGAGAAGACACAAGATCCACTTAGCTGATCGAATAAATCGTCGATGCGCGGGAGTGGATACTTGTTCTTTATAGTGACTTCGTTCAAGGCCCTATAATCGATACACATTCTGTATGAACCTTCCTTCTTCTTGACCAATAGTACAGGTGCTCCCCAACTTGAACTGCTGGGACGAATCCATCCTTTCGCCAGTAATTCGTCCAACTGTGTTCGGACTTCCTTCAATCCTTCCGGACTTAGTCTATAAGGTGCTTTGATCACCAGTTGTGCTCCTGGTACTAAGTCAATACTGAATTCAAGAGCTCGATCGGGAGGCAAACCTGATATACCGTCAGGGAATACATCGTCGAACTCTCGAACTACCTCTGGTCTTGATTCTTCTTCCGCTTGAGCTGCTGCAACTACTGCTTCCCTTGGCTTCGCTTTGTAGGTACTTGGCTCCAATGTACGGTCTCCACTTTTAAAATAGAAGACCGGATGGTCTGGAACCTCGAATACTACCCTCCTTTGACGACAGTCGATGGTAGCATAAAAGGCTCCAAGCCAGTCCATTCCTAGAACCACATTGAAGTTCGGTATGTCCAGTACTTTGAAGTCAACATAAAACTCTCGACTGCAGACGACGACTGGACACATGCTGTATCCCATAGTTGCCTTTAGAACGCCATTTCCGGAACTGACATTCCAGCTGGATACAAGCGGTGAGACTGGAATCGCATGGGTTCGGACAAACCGTTGCGACATAAAGCAGTGGGATGCTCCAGTATCAAACAGTGCAAGTGCAGGTAGTGAAGCTACTAGGATTGTACCTAAGGTATATGGGATAGGTTTTAGGTATAGGGAAAGTGTATAGGTAAACAAGACTAAAAGATAAGTTTGAGAAGGAAATTTTACCAGTAATGACTTGGCCAGTGGCCTCAGCTTCTTCCACAGACATCATGAAAGCCTGGCGCTTTGGCACATTCCTCCTGGCCTGAGGAGCATTCCTCGGAACGTTCCTTTGAGCTTGATGGAATTGACGAGGAGGTGGTGCAGCTTGTGGTCCCCTGGGTGGTGCAGGCAGTGCAAGTCTTGGAGCAGGTGCCTAAAGAGCTGGTCGCTGCGGATAGGTATTTGCTGGCCTGGGTGCAGCAACTGGGTTCTGTCTTTGGGGACAAGACCCAATACCATGAGTAGCTGAACCGCAGACTAAGCAAAGGCGGTTGGCTCGACGGCAGTCCTTCATCATATGTCCAGTTCTCTTGCAGTAGGTGCAAAAGGCTGGGCTAGGATGATGGGTTGGTACTCCGGGTCTCCTTGGCACGAAAGATGGTCTGGACGAGGCTCCACCTGCCATCTGGTTGGCAGGGCGTTTGACTCCTGCAGACTGAGGTCTGCCCCTCTCTTTTATCACTGCCTCATAACTGGGGGCAGCTTCTAGAGCCTCCTCATGAGTCAAAAACTTTCCTGTGGCTAGAGCAGCCTTAATCTCTGTGTCCAAACCTTGTTGAAAGCGACGAGCTCTGATCTCGTCCGTCGGTATCAAGTGTGCCGCGAATCTGTTTAAAGATTGTGTTAGCTGTGTAGTATGTGATAATTAAAAATTGAACTATTGTGACATATCTTACCGGCTTAACATGGTGAATTCAGCATCGTATTCATCTACTGATTTATCCCACATTGATCCTTGCTGTAGATGAATAAACTGCTGCTCCATGGCGAACCTGGCAGTCACAGGAAAATATTTCGCGTCGAACTTCTCACGAAATGTCTTACATTCAATCGGCTGTACCAGATGGCTTTCTTCCGCCTTCCACCAATTGCGAGCATTATCCATGAGCTGTAGCTTTGCTACACGGACCCAAGCGTTGTCTGGCACTTGAGCTGCTGCCAGATCGTCTTCGATGCTTTGTGCCCATTCTTCCGCTTCAAGAGGGCTTCCTTTACCAGAGAACTGCTTGGGGTGTAAATCCCTGAATTGCTTTACTCCCGATGCATCGGTCTCAGGACGGTTCAGAAGTTGTTCCTGTCCCTCGAGAAGACTGCGGATCGCCTCAAATAGCATCGTTTGCTCAGTGGGTGGTGCAGGAACAGCTGGTGTGAGAGGTAGTGCTGAAGGAGTGTTGTTGACGTTGGTGCTGGTGTTGTTCGGGGAATCCATAACCTTGAAGAAAAATTTAGGTTAGGACAGATTCAAATACATGAAATGATAAGATTCAAGGAATAGAGATTTGCAAGGTTCGAGGAACATGAATTGTAAAAAATGTTTTAGTTGCTGGTTCTTTTGTTATATTGCTTAAGTTGTTCACGCAGACCGGAATTGCATGACAGGGATTCATACAGCTCTGACCTGCATGGGCCACCAACAAAACCTGTCACGCCCCGCTTCCCAGTGTACGGCGAAGGGGACGCGACGAGGTCCGCTACGTATGTACTCAGAAGTACATACGCTAAGCGTAACTAAGCAATATAAAATAAATACACAAAAGACAAGAGTATAAAAAGAACAGCAACTTTTATTTATTAACATTCTTTGTACAATACATGGAAAGGAAAAATACAACTGAAATAAAGATGCCTAAACAGTGGCATAACAGGAAATGGAAAGTACTGAAAAGAAAAGTGTACAATGAAATTATACTGCAGGGTCTTCGGCAAATTGCTCCAAGTCTTCTTGTGTTGGCTCAACTTCTGCCGGGTCCAGGTCACCTGACGACATTCAAAGAAGAGAGAAACAGAATGTCGTCAGCGAACAGATCGCTCGGTAAGTCCTAAAGGTAAGAGGGAAGTAGAGAAGACAGAATGAGAAGATACATTTTAAAGTGTAAACTATTGTTGTAATGTTATGTTAACGCTGTTGTTTGTAGCTTGGTACAGAAGGATACCAGTGTATACGAGGGGGGTCTCTATATGCTAGAGACCAGGGCAAATGGAAAGTACAAGGAACCGTTAAGCCACGGTACAACAGCAATGGGATTCAGGTTAGGTGTCTTAATCTGACCACCTCGTGCCACCTTTAACACCTTCCGTACCAATCTACCCCTTAAACCCCGTAGTGTTTTAACAGTATTGTTGTATTGTATTGTGTAAGTTGGATGACTGACCAAAACCATGATATCAGTGAACATGTTGTAACTGCATAATCAGGTAAATGGAATAACAGGATAATGGATGTATATCCATGGTTTGATTCAGTCAATATATATTGTTAACTGGATTCTGGGATTCATGTGTTCATATTGAGTTGGAATATTAAAGAATATAGATTGACTTGAATCATATTCAAGTCAGAATTAGTCAGACTCTAACCCGAGTCAGACTAAAGAAAGGTAATTTGAAGTTCTATAATTGTTAGGGTCCTTATTGTAATTTATAAAACTTGAGGGGGTTTTATGTAAAAACGTACTTTTGTATAGTTTTCAAAATACACCTCAAGTATTATTTATTCGTCTTTATAGTTATAATGAGGGTGAATTTTATTTGTGTTATTCTAGTGAATATATTCTAATAAAAGTATTAATTGATTTATTTGAAATTCATGGTATTTTAATGTAACTTTTAATCTTGTAATTTTTTTAGAAAAATGGAAACTTTATCTTATAATAAAATAGGTGTTTAAATGATAAATATACATATGTTAATACAAGAATAATTTTACATAAATATTTTTATTTTCCAAATTCTCATTTTTCTTAAATGTCGTATTTTAAACCTTTCGAGACCGAATGCTCCTTGCGGAGGTCTGAATCTCGCACTACTAGACCGCGGGTGCACGATGAACCGTACTATCCCTAACAGGTTCCCCAAAGGTGGGTTGTAGTGGCGCTTTGCAAAGATTTAATAAATACTATTCATTTAGAAAACGGTTTTATAAAGATAAGGTATTTATTTGTAAAAGAATGTAAATTTCCGTATTTTAGTTTCTAGGGTTTCCTAAGCCAACTAGCTTATTTCTAAGGGGCTAAACGATAAGTCATTAGAAGTCTCAAATCGCCTCTTCACCGCCAATTGTGGCCAGGTAAGTACAAGTGAGAAGGGAGGGATCCGCTCACGAATCGTGAGGCGGGCCTTTTTAAGTTACCCAAGCTCACTTGCCTAGCCTAGACACCACAAAGTCAGGTTTAGATAAACGATCGATGTCCATGACATATCGTATTTTCTTTTAAAAGATTTTGTTTTAGAATTGTGTACAACTTAAAGCTTTCAGAAAAGGTTTATAAAGAAAATGGTATTTTAGTGAAAAGTCTTGTATTTTCGTATTCTAAGTTTTGATGATATCAATTAGGGTCGTATTTGTGTGTGTGTGGAGGTAGGTCATTACCTCGTGACTTATTTTAAGGTATTGGGAAGTTTAGGGGTTAAACATGATATATTAAACATGAGGGTATTTAAGTGTAAGAATACGGTATTTGTAAAAGTTATCATTTCATATGTGAAAACTCATTCAAATTGATTTTTACAAGTTTAGTGGTCAAGATGAACATGTTTAGGAATGAGGGAATTAATTAGAAGAAGAAAAATAAACTTTATGGTATTATTGTGAAAAGAATACGATATTACAAGAAAGTTATCATTTCATGTGAGAAACTTTGTCCAAATTGATTTTTATGTGATTAATAGTCATCATGAATATGTTTAGGTGTTATGGAATTGGTGACAAGTGAAATTTTGTAGAAAAACCGAATCGGAAATCGGTTTGTTCTGATTTCCGTCGGGTTTCATAAAGTCGTATTTTAAGAAATAGAAAAGAGAGAAGAATGGGATTTACGGGTTTCAAACTCTTCTAAAGAGTATAGAGGAACAAGAGAAATGGCCGAGGTGTTGTTTCGTCTCCGGTTGCTTCGAAGAACGTCGCCGGAATCCGTCAGCGCTTCGCCGTGAACTCGGTTTCAAAGCACACTTTCTTGTGGAAATTTCAAGAGAGTAAATCTAAGGTTTTGGGATGAGAGGGTAGGGGTCTATTTATAGGGTAGCTAGGGTAGGGTAGGTGAAAGGTTTTGTTTATAAAAAAAAATTGTAAAAATTTAAAGAAAATCATTAAAATTTTGTAGTAATTAGGGTGTATTAAAAATTCTGGAATTGATATAATAATTTGGAGTTAACAGGGGGTTATGGAAGACGAAAAGCCACACTTTTCGTTTTGGGACCCCGACCGTCCGACCAACTCCGGCCGGCCGGCCGAGTTGGCCGATCCCGGCCGGGTTCGGCGACGGTTGGGTGCGGGGTTCTCTGACTAAGACTTTGGCATACTCCGTTTTTGGGGTTCAGTTCAACATTTGGGAGTTATGGCCTGTGGATTGTTGGGCTTCCAAGAATTTTTAAAGAAAAATAAACTAAAAATAATGTGGGGCATGGGATTCGAACTCTGGTGGCTTGGTTCAGCAGTGCAAGGTATTACCAATGAGCTACAAGCTCCTTCTTGTAATTATTGTAGGGAAATAGATACTTAAAGTGTTATCAGCAACATTAATACTCCAAGTATACTTCAAATTTAAATCAAATTTAGGTATACAAAAATTGGAGTTGTTACAGAACTTGAGATTAAGAGAGACATAGGAAGAAACATCAGGGCGGATCCACTCACTGAGGCTATTTCTCGAACACGAGAGTTTTACAAACGAGCTTTGTGAAACTGATTAGTAGAGGAGTTGGGTGTTCGGTATCACACGGGCTGTGAGTATGCGACATCGCAATAATTAGCCTTAAGTGCATGTGGGAGATTGTTGAATATAGTGCCCTCAAAGTCAATTATTGGATCGTAGGTACGTGATTGCAATGATTGAGGAGGACCTATACCGGTAGGACAGTCTTACTCGAGATGATAGTATACTATCTGGTTTGCCTTTATCAGTCGTGTACAGGTTCAGGTGACTGATCACTGTTACACGTTGATAGAGCCCTTAGGATCTTGCTTGACTACCAACAGTATGATGGCGATCATATACGTGAGAGTTGGGTAGTCTATAAGCACATCCTTAATAGTGATCCCTAGTCATGGGAGATTCGAGACAGAGCATCGATACTCCGGAGTAGACTAGTGTATACAGTCAAGACCCCGACGAGGGGCGGTGGCCGGTCTCACAAGCCACTGGTGTCAGTTGGATCATCTAAGATATATACAGGTGCTCATTGGGTTATGAGTACACCGGACAGGACTCGCCGGGAACCTGCTAGTTGGTATTATACCTAGCGTCAGATAGCAGTTCCCTGGTGACATATGTACAGGTTAGTTCATCGACCTGAGGTCGTCATTTGTCTCGTGTGAGTTCCCACTGTGCTTTGATTTCTACCCTACCACGGCTCAAAGGAGTCGTGCAAATAGGTCTTTTTTGGGTACAGTCCCAAGCCACATGGAGGCAATTGAGCGGATCGGCAGGGGATTCGTCTCTCCCGGTATTGGGGGTGAGATCGCGCTGTGTCTAGGAGAGCCATTACACAAAACCCTCGGCCAAGCTAGGAGATTTACTGGTAGGTACTCCAGTAGTATCTCAGGGTGTTCTGGGTTACACTCTGACACGACTTATACCGCTATTGGGGGTCTGACGTTACCAGCCCCCTAGGCCCGATATGCGATACTCATAGACGAACGGACCGGACTGTATGTATATTGTCACTGTTAGGCTCGGTAGGGTTCCAGGATGAGTTCGCTCATCGGCTTCCTTTGAGGTCAGCACATGGGCAGCCGTTACGCACAGCTATTGCCGCTGATGGCTTGTGGTTAAACCCACTGCCAGAGTACTGATGAGTCATTAGAGTCCCCCACAGATAGTTTCCCAAGTTCGGGCGAAACGTTGTAGAGGCCATATGGTTTTATGGCAGGGTTCGGAAAATACACGTGCGTTTACGCACGTGTCATATTTCGGGCAGATAATACTGGTGGGCTTTGGTTTAAGCCGGATCCATGTATTATACTGTGTAAATATAATATTTGTCTCAGTTGCATTTGTATTCGGTCGTAATACAAATGCGGGTATATTTATACTGTTATGGGATTATCCTGAAATTCGTTTCGGGATCGCTTTTGGAAGTTGCCAGTTTTCTATCACCCGTCTTAAACATTCGGTTTAATGCGGATTTATCTTTTTCTTGTGGGTGAGTTATGAGGGTGAGTCATGAGTGTGGAAGCTTCTTGGTTTAGTGACTAGGTTTATGAGTCACCATTTTGCATTAATGGTTGATGACTAGGATTAGTGATTCATTATTTGCATTGATTGTTTTGATGAGGTGTTTAAATGAGTCACCCTTTGCATTAATTCCTTTAGATGATAAGCTTCACTTATGGTCACCCTTCCTCCTACACTCACCTCCCCCTCCTCATATAGTGGCCGGCCATTGCTTGGAGGGAGATATGGTTGTTGATTAAAAAGTTTATGGAATTTGGTTCATGGAAATTTGATAGCTCATTTCTCATTTCATTCCATTCAAAAGGCAACTTCATTGACCGTTCATCCATGGTTTTGGATGAAGCGAGACAAAGTGTTCTACTCATTCTCTACATCAATCTTGGACATGTCGGCTAGAAAACTTCATGTCCGAGTTGCCTCGGTTCAGAGGCGGGAGCCCGTTTAATGATCCGTAGATGTGGTGCCATCTCGACGAGGAGCCAGGAGATCGGAGCAGCCGCAACGGAGCGTGGGATAATGGTTAAAGACCGAAGGACTCGGATCGTTCGGTATAGCCTTTCTACCCACTTTGTAGTTTGTTGGTTTACCATTAATGGCAGATCCAGGTTATAGTATGCGATAGCGCCAGTTAAAAAGTTTTTGTTCCGCGTTTGGCGTCAGAATGACGGCTGGGGCGCTACCGTAGACTTACAGAGATTACCAGCCAAGGATGGACCGAGCAGGGAAGCTGGTCAGTGGCCTCTTTATGATGGCTTCGTGAGCGAGTCGGCGGCATATTTAGCCCCGTCGCTTAAAGGACGATTTTCCCGATGCATCCCTTCGATCTTCTTTTCGAGGGCGTCGAGTCGGCCGTGGTATTCCGACGATTCGGCGTACTCTGATTTATGGCCTTTGCTGTTGGCAACCTGTGCCCAACCGCGGCTTCGGTTCCGTTCGATGAGATTTCTTAGGTCCCGTGGCGAAGTCGTTTTCGAGCTACCTTGGTGAGTCTCGTCCGCGCGACCCTGTCGAGGGAGGGGACGCCGGTCATGCCTGGGAGCAGGCGAGCTGACCGACACCTCCTCGGGAGGGGCAAGAGGGCGATGGGCCTCAGGGCAGGATGCTCTTTCATAAGACCACGGTGTCGAGCTGTGAGGTGCCCACCGTGTCATCGAATTGGTTGACCCGGAGGATCTGCGGCCGCTGGAGACAGGGAGGCAGTGCTCGGTCGTGCCGACGTGGGCAGCATCTTCTCTCCCTCTGTAGGGGTCCCGGTCCCAAGGTGGGGGAGCGGCGAATTGGGGAGTTTGCCCGGCCGTTTGGAGACTGACGAGTGCATCCACGATGGACCTGAGCCGATCTATCCGAGCAGATAGGGCATGAATGGCGTTCGGGGGAGGAGGGAATCCATCCACGCCTCTATTGTGGGGAAGGCAGCGGCTAGTGCTTGGATAGTCGCGGTGATCGCTCGACATGAAGTTGAGATCGGAATGTGAAATTCGTTGAGTGGAACTAGCGTTTCCCATAGACGGCGCTAACTGATGGATCTCTGGATCTCCTTCAGATGTTACTTTCCGTTGATCTGCAGCGAGTGGAGACGAGCGGCTGAGATTGAGTTGGAGGTTGCCTCCTGAAGCGTGTGGATCTCAATGGGTTTGAAGTGGTTAAAGGCGAGTATCACGCCCTGCTTCCCAAAATACGGAAAACGAGGGATGACTAGGCCAGCCATGCTCCTACGGTCAGGGAATAATCCCGCCGTAGTCACACTTCGGCTTCTAGCATTACATGGTAATCAGTAAACGAAGCACAGAAGTAAAGGAAATACATCACTAAATATTACATCAAAGTTCATTGTCCACGATTTACAAATAAACAAGAAAAGAACTACTAACCGAGTTCGAATTCAAGATCTCTTTAGGGAAAGCAGAAAAGAAGAAAAAGGTACTCCAGACTAAATCTCCGCTAGCTCGAAGGGTAAGTCCGACTCCTGCGCTGGTCCTTCCTCGAGGTCTGAGCATGCATACTCAGGTCGTCAGAGCGACGTAATAGCAGTATTATAATAAAGATATGAAACAGGCAAATAAGGTGATAACAGTGGAAGTAAAATGCAGATAATCACTATGTCACTAAATGATGCAAAGTATGATCTGTGTCCCTATCAGTCTCTAAGTCATGTTTGAAATCGAGTTGTGGAAAGGAGGATCATGTTTAACGAGGGTCTCGTATATACCCGAGACAACGGCCCACACGCCCGGGACATAACCCTGTCAGCCGGATCGCTAGATCCTACCTAATATATATAAGAGTCGTTGTTCGAATGATCATCCTCTAAATCACGGTCCTCGCTAAATACGATGCTCTTTCCATTTCGATTTCCTCTTTTTCCCCAGGTTTACCCTGTTGATGATTATGATTTAGTCGTGTACAAGTATGCACCAATAACACGGTTTTGTCACTGTTCACTATATTAATCACTGTCATGAATCATTCACTTTTCCATTGGCGTAATTGACACTCCTAAACCAATATCATTCATGCACGATAATGCATTGTACACTGAATAATAACGCGCACTATCGCTATGTGTATGGCAGTTGGGTAAGTTATGTACATTTATGCAGTTAACAAGTCATGTGTAATATGAACTATTATGCACTTCATGAGCTTACAAAAATTGCAGTAAATCATATGTTCACAATTCAGTGAAACGATACAAATACAGTAACCAGTACACTCTGTCGGAAGTTCAGCAAAATTTGTTTCAGTGCAATCGGATTTCGGGTTTGCAAGTTACAGCCGTTTCAGTTTAAGTGTCCGCTGCAGGAAATTCAGTTTCTGAACTGAGTGTCCGTTTCGCGACACAATTTTCACCCAGTTGGGATCAGAATTTAGCGATGCTACAGTTGAATGAAATTTAGTTTTTTCAATAGGGTTTCCAACGCACTAGACAGATTCTCAATTGCGTCTCTACGTCAGAAGTTATACACTGTTCAACACTAGGATATTAGTTCTGTTTCTGTTTGGGACTGCTATACGTCCTGTTCTTTTAAATTGCAGTTTAAATAGTAAACGACGATAAAAAGGGGTGAAATCACTTGAGTTATTTATCTAAGAGTTTCATCTTCAATAAAGTGTAGGTTTACGCAACATACAAGTTCAGGAAGCAAAGTAGTAAGCATTACGAGATAGAAATCAACAGCCAGAACTGCTCTGGACTGCAGTCCAGAACTGCTCTCCGAACCAGTTCTCATCATATTTTCAGTACATAAATAATGTAAAAAATTTATGGGTTCCAGGTCGTCGAGTCTTCTTCGATTCGAGCCCTCGAACGCATCATTTCGATGTGTACACAATTAATTATGATTTTAACAAGTTTCAGGTGCGGGAAATTCTCAGTTTTTACGGGTGTAATTGGGGGTGATCGTTAAAGTCAGTAACGATTAAATTTTCCAGTCAAATTTCACCACAATATTCATTGCCACACGGGCCAGCATATATAATCAAGTTCCGTCAGTTTAATGGAAGGTTTTCGTTCGGGTTTTGCATCGAACACTTGCGCCATATAAAGTTTCACGAATTATAAACACGGGATTAATACGATTTTGATTTGTAACAGGATAATCTAGCATGTAGCAAGTAGAGTACTTACCTGGAGACGCTTTGAAGACGCACGGCAGCGGCAACGGAACGAACGCGCAACGAACGGCACGGTTTGGGTTCACGACCTCGGCTCGTGTTTCGGGTTCGTCGTCGGAGTTGTCCGGGGATGGCTCGCGATCACTGGAAGCGGAGTGTGGTGCTGGGGATCTCCTGGGGCGTGCTGGGGTCGGAGATGGTCGGCGGTGGTCGCTCTGGCGATGGGCACAGCGGGGTCGTGTGTAGGGTTCGGAGCTTGGTGGTTTTGGAGAGAGAGAGGGAGCAGTGAGGGCTCGGGTTGGTAGGAGATGGTGATGCAGAGGATGTAGAGGGTCGACAAGGTGGTGGGGACTCGTTGGCGTCGGGGTGCAGGTGGTGGCCGAGGTGGTGCAGTGATGGTTAGGGTTGGAAATGGAGCTCGGTTGATGGAGGAGGAGGACTGTGCAGGTGAGGTGGGGGGTTCGAGTTCTGAGGATAAGAGCGAGGGAGGGAAGACGAGGTGGTTTAGTTGTCGTCGTCGTCGTGGGTGAGGGCTCGAAGCTTGGAGTTTGGTGAACGATGGAGTGAGGAAGACGAGAGAACGAGAGTGATGAGGGAAGGAGTTGGAGAGAGAGGGAGGGGTTCAGGAGCTCGAGGGGCGCGCGGTCGTGGGCAGCGAGCGTGGGAATGTAGGCAACGACGCGGGCATTGGCGACGTGGGGGTACACAGAGAAAGGAGCGGGAAAAATTTAGAACGAGGGGGAAGAAGGAATGGGTTAGAGCGGGTCGGGTCGGGTTAGGTGCGGGCACGGCTAGGAAGCTTGGGCTGGGCCGGGATTTGAGGTTTAATTGATTTGTTTTTATTTTTTGGTTTTCTTGGCTGGGGTTTTGCTGGGCTGGTGTTGTGGAAATTTAAGATTAATTCATTTTGGTTTCTCTGTGGGCTGGTTTTGTTGTTTTGGGAGAATATATATGTATGGTTTTGCTTTATTTACCGGGCTGGGCTTAAGAGGAATTATTTATATATCTTTGGATTTTAATTTATTTGTTTGGGCTTGGCTTTAATTGCTATTGGAAAATTAAATGCTAAAACTTAAACAACCAGTTTCACGCAAAATTACGAGGAAAGAGAAAACATTCGAAGGACTTGGGAAAAATGTAGAAAGATTTTATTGATGGGAACGGGTATTTACAGCGAGCTACCTGCAAGGAAATCCCGGGATGGTTGTGCCACCGAGGACCCTCCGACGATCAAGTTAGACAGGCTAAATGGGCAGAGTAGAGACCTATTGGGATAAAATTATCTTATCTGAGTCGTCTGAGAGAGGGGTTTATATAGTGGCAGCCATGGGCTGGCGGGCGCGAGTTTCATGCCGGCTGTTAAACCCCTAGCGTTACCCCCGCGTGAAAGGCGGGATTCCCCGCTGATGACGAGATACGCTCGTTAATGGGGGAACGCGGGATCGTGGGCAGCGGGTATCTCGCGTCTGGCGCGATTCGTGGAGCCGTGGCAGAGACGCCGACGATCAGTGTTGTGGGCCGGTCGGTGAGACCGAGAAAGCTAAGCTTTACGGGAGGCTCGAGAACGAGCTAGAGGGCTGAGGGAACTCAGCGTATGGGAAGGCTCGGAGGCGAGCCGGCGGTTGTTTACAAGGCGGGCATGGGAGTGGTCTGGAAGGCCACCGAAGGTCAGGAACATCCTCGGATGAGGGCCCGAGACATGCTTCCAATGTACCGTTCTTGATCCTTTCTCATAGGTTTTGGGACACGTCACTTGTCACGTGTCATGATCTGGAAAAACCCCGATATCGTATCGAGTATCATGTGGGGGAGGGGGGAGGGGATTATAGAAGCAGGCAACAGCCCCACGAGGGCAATAAATAAGAATTTTACAGCCAAGAAGCAAGAGAAGAAGAGCAGTAAGTAGTACATCAACTAACTAAACAGGGGTCAATTCCTCCAAATCTTTTAGTCAGATTTTTGAGCTTGTTATGCAACTTTAGACTCTGTTTTATTCATCGCTTGCTTAAATTAATTAGCAGCCAAATTAAAAACCTGGAAATACTAAACCCAGAGGCATACACACACACACACACACACGTGCACACTAGAATTTATGCACGTGTGTTGCATGTATTAGTTTAAAAAATTTTGAGAAGAGAGAGATGAAGAGAGATGTGGAGAGTTCTAGAGTTTTATTTATTTGAATTTTTTAAAAAAAGGGATTGATGATGTGGAGGGTTCTAGATAAACAATTAATAATTTTTCTCCTTTTTTTTTCCAAGAAAAAAGGAAAAGGTTAAAACTCTATCCATGTGTATTTGCATTATCTATAAAGATATTGCCCAGGATATAAAGGGATCTTATTAATTATTGGAAACAAAGCAAATTATTTTGAAGCATCCTAAGCAAATTATTTTAATTTCCTTCTTTTCTTTTTTCAGAAAAAAGGAGTGAAAAGGTTTGTCAGTAGGTACTATTTTGGGATCCCAAGAAGCTGCCATAAACTCATCAGATTGTGGGGTGGGGTTCACTAGTATAGTGGTGGTCAGTGCTCAGCCACAAGTCCTTTTTATTTTGGGTTCTTTTAGCAAATGGTGCTAATTACTGCAAAAACCAAATACTTAATACTCACAATTTACTCCCCAAAATTTTGAATAATTACTAAAAGGTCTCTGAGTTGCTTAAAAGATTGTCTTTTTTTTTTTTCCGTTGGACATCTAACGGAGGGATATTAAAACTAGGGTTTAAAGCTTCCTAACCACTCTCCTTCATATAAAATCCCTAAGTGCTGCCCTAAATCAAAATTAAGTTTTCCATTGATTGGGATCGAACTTAGGGGTTTTAGATGTAAGAGAATGGTTTTGATAATTTAAAACTCTAGTCCCAACATCCCTCTGTTAGATGTCTCGGAATGAAAGAAAGACAATCGTTTTAACAACTCGGAAGACCTTTTAGTAATTATTCAAAGTTTTGAAGGAGTAAATAGTAACTATCAAGCATCAGGATTTTTTTTTAGTAATTAGCCAAGTATTAAGCGATCATTTAGTAAAAAAACCTTTTATTTTTATGATTAATGCCAACGCAGTCTTCAGATTGAAACTGCCAGTTTGATTTTTAGGATGACATGTGATAAGAATCCTTATAATTTTATGTAATACCCGGTTCTTTTATAGGCCAATAGCCGTATTTTGATTAAATAGGGGTCACTTACAATTTTACCAAATCGTATTTATAATTATTTTATCCTAATTCTTTTATTCTACTTTCCCTTCTTAAATCCATATTTTCTTAAAACTAATCCTAATACTTAAACCCTTTTATCTTTCCTTAAACTAACCCAAAACTCGATTATCTATTTCCTTTATATTTTTCCATTCCTTAATCCCTAGAGCCCGGCCGATCTCTTTCTCCTCTATTTTCCTTAATTGGCTGGCTCACTCCCCTTATCTATAATTTAATCAAATAAATTAAACAAACTCCCTTCCCTAACAGCTCAGCCTACTTCCCATTCCTTTATTAAAATCAAATTAATTCCCTTATAAATCCCTCAGCCAAGCATGTTTCCCCATTTTAATTTAATTTCCCCGCAGGCCCAAGCATCCAATCCCCAGCCTAGATAATCAATAAACCAAAGAAATAAATAGCCGGCCCAAACTCCAAGCCCGCTTCCACCTAACCCGACCCGACCCGCTACACTTCACCCTCTTCTCCCCATGTAAAAACTGTTCCCGCCCATTTTTCAGTTCTTCGCGAACCACGTCCCCGGGCCTTTTGCCCCTCGCGCCACGTCGCCGCGTCGTTGCCGCACGTCCCCGCGATCTCGACCACGACTCCCTCGAGCTCCCCGTCAACTCAAACTCTTCTCTCCCTCTCATTCTCCAACCCACTCTCTTCTCTCTCTCTCGAAAACTGCCGAGCCTCGCCACCGCCGTCGACGACGACGACTATGACCCCCCAGTCCTCCCCCCTCGCATCTCTCTCCTCTTCACACCCTACTCCACTCCACCTCACCCACCTTCTCCTCCCCTTCCCCCGTCGTCACCCTTTCAGCCGAGCTCGAATCCCCTGCACCTATCTTGGCCACTCCCTTGCGCTCGACGCCGGCGAACCCCCAACTGATCAGAACCACCTCATCGACACCCCTACGTCTTCAGTACCATCACCGCCAAGCTCGAGCCCTGCACCCGCTCGCTACGGACCTGAGCACACCCCTGCAGGCCACCCGCCGCCTCCTTCGTCGTGGCCAGGCTCTTGCGTGACACCCATCGCCTTCTTCCCCGAGACACCATCGCCGACGAGAACTCCCTCAACTGAGACCCATAAATTAACTCGAGACCCATGCAGCAAACCCCAGCCGAGCACCTTCACTGAGCTCCATCCGCTCCTTCGCAGCAACACACAACGATCCAACTCCAGCCGCAGTTACAGTCGCCACGTCGATCGCCTTGTTGCCATATCACAGTGACTCCATCGATCGCCGTCGTGACCGTCGTCTCGAACAAGTGTTTAACTGAGCCCAAGCTCGAGCCGAGGCCGCAAATCCAAACCGTGTCGTCCGACGCGCGTTCGTGCCGCTGCCGCTGTCGTGTGTCGCCAAAACGTCTCCAGGCAAGTACCCTACTTGCTACATGCTATATTATTACCGGTATAATTCAAACCGCGTTAATTCCCTATTTGCGATTCATGAAAACCTTATATAACATAGGTGTTCGACGCAAGATCTGAATGAAAACCTTTCCTTAATTTGACGGATCTTATTTGCATATTGTGGCCCGTCTGGAAATGAACCTGGTGTTGAAATTTCACTGAATAATATAACTGTTAACGACTTAAACGAACACCCCCAATTACACCCATAAAAACTGGGAATTTCCCGCACCTGAAAATTGCTAAAATCACAATAAATATGTACATACTGAAATGAGGCGTTCGAGGGCTCAAATCGAAGACGACTCAACGACCTGTAACCCTATGCAAGTTCTTAGTTGTTTCTGTACTGATAATGTGACGAGAATTGGTTCCGAGAGAGGCTCTGGACTGCAGTCCAGAGCAACTCTGCTTATTGTTTTCTGTCCCGTGATGTTTACTACTTTGTTTCCTGAACTCGTATGTTGCGGAACCCTATACCTTATTGAAGATGAATCTGTTAACAAAATAACGCAAGTGATTTCACCCTGTTTCATCGTCGTTACTATTTAAAATGCAATTTAAAAGATTGGGACGTACAGCAGTCCCAAACAGAACCAGAACTGATACCCCAATGTTGAATGGTGCGTAACTCCTGACGTACAGACGCAATTGAGAATCCGTCTATTGCGTTAAAAACCTTATTTAAAACCCTAAATTTCATTCAACTGTAGCGTCGCTAAATTCTGGTTCCAACTGGGATTAAAATGCGTTGCGAAATGGACTTCCGATTCTGAAACCGGATTTCCAGCAGTGAACGCTTAAAATGAAATGGCCATATCTAGTGATCCTGAAACCCGATTGACGTGAAATCAAATTTACTGGTTAGATAATCAAACACAGTACTTATCCCCTGTTCATTGTTTCGCTAAATTTGGCATGTATGATTTATGATAAATTCTGTAAGTGGTAGGATACCGACATATGACATCTTAATCATGCTTTACATACTGTTTTCTCATCGCATTATATATATATGTCATTGCATTGGTAACTTAGTAATCATGTACATTACCCAGTGTTAGGTATTAGTGGTGATTGTGGCAAGTACGTTAGTGTTCGTGCATGAATGGATAAGTGCACGTACTTGTTCATAATCAGTGGACCCTATTATTCTATTGCATTGTCGACGTCTGTGAGACGCATATAAGTGTGACTATAAGTGGTATGAGACACTTATGGAAGCACTTGTATGGGTGTCACAGGTAAGGCACCAAATACTGTCCATTTATCTTGGGTATCAGTTGGGACGTGCTTGATGGGGATCATGTCTCCAGTTCTCGCGCAGACTTGTCACGGACCGACCGGTATTTGAGGCTATGGATGGCGTTTGATGTAGACCACGGGGTGTGGGGTGGTTTGAGTGTGAGTTCAACAGAATCTCGGGAGTCCCATGCCGGCTTATGTATATGGAGATATATGGAGATTTACAGGGTACATGATTATTACCGTGAGTTATATATTTGGGCCCGTGGTCCCTTGCCCTTGGGTCCTACTTTTAGGTGGAGGACACTCACGAGTGGTTGACTCTCACACTTGAACTGACGATAGGCTTAGTGACTTTTACAGTGAGACTTAGAGACTGATAGGGATAGTGACATCGACATGCATTACTTACTGTATTGACACACCTGACATACTATTTTACTGCTTTACTGTTCACCTGATCTATTTAACACTTCATTGGTTACTCCATGTTCATATCTTTACGTCTTGATTTACTGTTATATATCTATTATCATTGTTCGAGTTACCACTTGCGTCTACATATATATATATTGCTATCGTGTCGCTCTGACGACCTGAGTATGCATGCTCAGAGTGAGAGCTGGGTCTAGCTTGGATGAGATCTAGACATACATCGCGGATACCTTGATCAGCTATCCAGAGTTATACTCTTTTGACCTCCATCAGGTAAGTTCTTTGTATTTGTTTTGTTTCAGTTACTGCATTTCTCATTACCTGTGCATTGTTTACTGATTACCACGTAAAGCTAGAAGCCAAAGTGTGACTACGGCAGGATATTTCTTGACCGTAGTAGCATGGCTGGCCTTGTCAACCCCTCGTATTCCGTATTTTGGGAAGCGGGACGTGACATTTTATGACGGCCTTTTCAACTCTACTAAGATCTTTAAAATCAAAATCCATCTCTAAAAATCTATGAAAACCTATATGTCCTAACTAAGTTTCTTAAAATAAATCTCAAATGATGATAACATAAATACACCTGTACATTCGTGCACGTAGAACGCTAGTTGTTCTATGCATTAAATAATAAACAAATTCAACTATTTTTTCGTCCCTCATGTGATGCTAAAATTTTTGGCATAAAAGTCAAATCAATTGTTGTTATGCCAATAATTTTTTATTTTTAAAAACAAAAAGCAAATTTTTTTAGTGAACGTTTAGAAACTTTTCTTTGTTTTTAGAAGTATATGATGTTATAAAGGTGTTGGTTATTTGTGATTGCCTTGCATTGAAAATGTTGGGTTTTTTATTCTCTATATTAAAGACTGATTGATTCAAAAAAAATTAATAGAGTTTCTCTCTACTTGTTATTTAAATTTTAATGAAAATATATGTCACATGCATTGCATCGTGCAAAAAAAATTAGTATGCCAAAAATGTGGTTGTATATTTTGGATACATGGGTCTACTTATAATCATATCTTTAAAAAAAAAAAGGAATATTAGCACGAGAATTAAAATATAATTAGGTTATACATTGCACTCATCAATTAAGAAAATTTGAATTTTGTAGACAATCTGCAATAAAATAAAGTTGTGTAGCAAGACAAATTTGAAAGGCAATGACAAATGTCACTTCCCCAAAATGACAATTAATGTTAGTGTGCATGACTGCTTGTTTTCTCATAATATATGGAGCATCATCGATCACTATATAACCTTTTTCAATAATTTATAATAAAAAGATCAGCCCAACAATATCTAAACAAAAACTACAGATTAAAGCTTCAATATCCAAATTGTAAAAGATTAAAAACTCAAAATAAGGAAGTGATGCAAACCGTTAATTTGCTGTTTTAGTCCCTGTTTCGTTTCTCCAGCATTAATGCGGAAGCCAAAAAAGGATACACGTAACCAGTAATGTCTTTCTTATCCTCTGATCCAATTCGACAAATTTATGCAATGACATGTTCTTGAGATCATATGCGAAAACCACACAATCGAACCAAATTGAGAGCTGCATTTAGAATGGGATGGAAGCCAACAAAGTCAACATATACAAGGCTTGTAGCATTTATGTGTTCCGCCATCCGCTCAGAACATCGTTTCTTCAACACACCGTATATGGCGCTATTGTGCTCCATCACCCACTCATTCTCCTCCTTTGACATGTTCCATACCCTAAGCTCTTGGCCGTCCAGATCTGCAACACACAACTTGTCTCCAAATCTCCCAATCCATGCAGTAAGACTTGGCTTTTTGGTGCTCGGTGGAAAATATACGACTTTATAATCATCTTTATTCAAGAACCCAAACCTCATAGTTTCATATGAGTGGGGCTTATATACATATATCGCTTCGTTCCACAAAACCGCAAAATTACCTCAAACAATGGGAAAAAATTAATTACGCGGTCAAATTTCTTGGTCTCCCATCTCCTTGTCTCCGAGCAATAGATATCAATCATCACCTTTCTATCGGGTATTAAAAAAAGCATATACTTTGTAGTGCAGGGATTTTCGATGGGTCGAAATCAAGCAACATGTAATACCGGAACTCGTTGATCCTCGAAATTTCGGTCCATGACTTTGTGGCAGGGTTGCATACAAAGTACACATCAAGGAGGCAGTTTTTGTATCACATGTGCTCCATACACCCTTTTTTGGTATTAATACAGTAAAGATAAGGGAAGTGAAGGCCTATTATTAATATGTACATAACGTACATAATTATATTTGTTATGGTGATCATGCCCAAGCTATATAGCAACTTGCCGTGAGGGTTAGGGCATTGAGCTTACGTTGCACTTGATTCATTCATTGTTGGTTGGACTTGACCCATATTTAAGATTTTTTAGGGTTTAGAGATATTGCATTTATGAGGATTTTATTTTTTTGCTTATACAAATGCTCAAGTTATAATTTAGATACTACTATATTTAAGAAATAAATTATAAATATTGTTTCTACACTTATTGACACTCTTCCATTAAATAAATTCGTACTTATGTCAACTTAGGAAGGAAATACTGATAAGATTTTAACTTTTAGCAAAAGTTTTTCTCTTTTTTTTTTTTGAAATTTTGATTATGCTTTTCAAAACATTTTTTCCTTCAAAATTATGAGAAATTTTCTTTCTAATCATCTTGAAAATTAAATTGGCAATCTCAATTTTAAAACCCCATTTTTTTTTCTTATAAATAGTTTGAGAAATTTTCATTGCAAGTTAAAACACGTCTTGTTTTTTCGTTTCTTTTTCTTAAGAAATACTTTACCTGTCCATACGGTAGAATTTATGCTAGTATTTTTGCACGTGTGATACACGTATGTAAAGAAATCAGATGCACATATGTAAAGAAAACAATTTATTATAGGCTTATTTACTGAAAACCACTCCCAACAGATTGGGGCCATTTTAACAAAACTTATATTATTTTTAAAACTATCAAGAAACTACCATACTTAACGGTGTCATGTCAGCACCGTCACATCGGTTAACTTGTCATTTCAGCATAAAAATTAAAAAATCCCTAAATTACATCTCTTTAAACCTAACCTAATTTCAATAAAATAAAATAAAATAATTTTTAAAAAAACACTGACTTCCCTCTTTCTCCCCTCGCCATCATCGCCGGTAATGGCGTCGGCGCCAGCACCTCCGCCGCCATAAGCACTTCCACCCCCGACTCCCATCGTCCTTATCATCATCACCGTCATCATCTTTTTCCTCATCATCATCATCTCATTTTCATCATCTACACCTTCCATCATCATCGTCCATCCCATCCTCCTCGTTCCTCTGCTGCAATCACCACCGCCGCTGACTCCCATCAGCATCAAAAACATCTTCTTCGGTATCATCATCATCATCATCATCATCATCACCACCTCCGATCATCACCATCAACATCTTAATCTCGTCCACCACCACGTCTTCCTTCTTGATGGATCTCTAGATCTCCTTCTGATGCTATCTTCCGTTGATCTCTTCGTATGCTGATGGACGGCTGAGATTGAGTTGGAGGGTTGTTTCCTGAAGCGTGTGGATCTCAATGGGTTTTGAGTGGTTGAGGTCGAGCTACCTGGAAAGAAGTCCCGGGATGTTTGTGCCACCGAGGACCTTCCGATGATCAAGTTAGACGGGGTATTTTGGCAGAGTAACGGTCTAGTGGAGTAAAAATGGCTTACCTCGATCGTCTGAGAGAGTGGTTTATATAGCAGCAGTAATGGGAAGGCGGACGCGAGAATTACGCCGGCCGTTACCCCCCTGGCATCACGCCCGCGTGATAGACGGGATCCCGCATCAATAACGAGACAGGCTCGTTAATGGGGGATCGTGATGGCGTGGAACGCGGGATCGTGGGCGGCGGATATCTCGGGCATAGCGAGATTCGCGGAGCCGTGGCAAACGCGCCTGTGATCAGCGCTGCGGGTCGGTCGGTGAGACCGAGGAAGAAGAGCTCGGCGGGAGGCTCGGGCACGAGCGGGAGGCCGAGGCATCTTGGTTCTGTGATAGCTCGGAAAAGAGCCGGAGGTGGTCTGGAAGGCCATCGAAGGTCGGGAGACTCCTCAGACTCGGAGGCCCGAGGTGTGATCCCAACTGAAGTTCTCGATCCTTTCTTGTAGGTTCTGAGACATCTTATCTGCCACATGTCAGCATCTGGGGAGTGTAGGGTTCCTAGGCACACTAATGAGGTCTCACAAGGCATCAACCATGCCAATTTCAAATTTTACAAGTGCCGGGAAACCCTAATACGGATCGTTGACTAGAGTTTAGGCGAAAAGTGAAACTAGTTAATAACTTAACTAAAAGAAAAAGGCTACAACCTTTGTAGATCCGGTTCTCCACTTCCTTAGCTCCACGTAGACGTCCCCTCGCTGTCCATATCGGATCTCGGACTCTAGCGTCGGCTTCATCGGAGAAATGGGCGGGCTAGGTCATTGACTTCGATGCCGAAGATGATCTACGTCGAGACAACACAAGATCAAGCTCCCACTTCACCAAGTCATGAAACTTGTGAAGAAAACACCCTATACTACTTGGCAAGAGCTAGAGGATGAAGAAATAGGAGGTGGGTTCACTTTAGAATTGGATTTCTCACTCTTTTTCTCATTTCACCATTGAAGCTTGCAAGCTTTCACAAAGCTTGAAGAAGAAGAAGAAGAAGATGATAGAATATGATAAGTATTTTTTTCAAAAAAGAAAATAATATGAATACTTATCATATACTAACCATGGTCAAGTGTAGAGAGTAAACTAGGGTTAGGTGAATGGTTAGGTTAAGGGAATAAAACAAAAATGGTCAAGCTTTCAACTCTTCATGAAGCTTCATGAAAGAAACAAAGAAAGCCACCATTTCCATTTATCATTTCCAAAATAAATAAATAAATAAATAGATATGAAAATCAAAACCCTAACCATTTAAATAACCATGGTTTAATCTTTACACAAACTCAAGTAAGCATGTATCATCAAACATGATACAAACAAGTGCACAAAAGTATATCACATATACAACTTGTGAACTTCAAGTGAGAAAATCCATTTAAACTGAACCAATACTAGTTAATGCAAAGTAATACATCAAATATATAATTATACATTAAATCATTAAATCAACACTTGATTCAATGATCCGGTCATGTCGCATATAACCGACTAGTATCCAATGTATCGGCTTATCGAATCAATCCTCGATTCGATAACTAGGTTATATCACATACAACCATTCGACACATTCATCGCGAGAATGGAATACGGTATCACATACACGCATTATTCTCGGTCCCGCACATATCTCATATGCGCTCCTATTTCGTTTCGCTTGAGCCAGGAAACCTCTGTGTAGGACTCTAAAGACTTGTCAATACGCCGGTAGCAGATGATGATCATATCAAACACCCACAAGCCGCAAGCGGTCTGCTAAACGTAACGGCCACCCGGGTATTGAGCGATCAGAAGATCGACGAGCAAGCCCGCTCACACTCCTGTGAATCCAACCAGTAACACTTACCGTACAGTCCGGTCTGTTCGTCTGATATGTCGCATATCTCGCCTAGGGGTGGTAAACGTCAGACCCCAATAGCTCGATAAGTCGTGCCGATATGAGGTCTATAACAGTTCGAGAAACTACTAGTAACACTTACCAGCAAATCTCAGCAACCCTGCCCAGGGATTTCCGGTTATAGCCAATCGAACACAGCGCAACATCAACCCCCTATATCGGGAGAGACGAATCCCCTCCTATCGCTCATTGCCTCCATGTGACTCGGGACTGTACCCAAAAACCACCGTTTTGCACGCCCTCTTGGACGCAGTAAGGTGGAAATCAAAGCACAGTGGGAACCACACAAGACTCTATGACGATCTCGGGTCAACAGACTACTCTGTACCGTGTCACCAGAGAACTGCCATCTGACGTAAGGTATAATACCATCTGGGAGTTCTCGGCGAGTCCGTCCTGTGTACCCAGTCTCCACTGAGCACCCGTATATCATCTCTGATGTCAAACACCAATGGATATGGGATCATCCATCGCCCATCTGTATGGGTCGAGAAGGTATACGCTAGTCTACTCTGGTATATCGATGCCCCGTCTCGATACACCCACGACTAGGGATCTTGAAGGATGTACTTATGGACTACCATGTCTCTACTAGTATGATCCGCATCATAGTTCAGGTAGTCAAGTACACATCCTAAGGGCTTTACCAACATGTAACAGAGAGACAATCAGTGTACACGTTAAGGTAAAGAGCAACCAGATAGCATACTATCATGTCGAGCAAGAAAGTCCTCTCTATATATGTCCAAGCATCCACTACAATATACATCCTATGTATAGTAATGGCCTCTAGGGCATACATATAACTAACAGGGAGTCACCGACATCGAGCCTCATCACTCCTCCCTTCTCCGCCACCCTCCTCCTCCTTCCGCCGCCGCAACCACCACCACCGCTATCGGCTCCCATCATCATCATCATCATCATCTTCTTCTTCATCATCTAATTTTTCTTCTTCATCATCACCGCCACCACTATCATCATCTGCCCGCGGCACCCTCTCCCTCTCCTCCCTATGGCCCCTTTCCTCCTTCCCTGCCCCTCCCCTGGCCCCACCCGCCCCCTCCCTTCGGCCCCCGAAAAGAAAAAAAACTAATTTATTTATTTAATGCTTAATAATTATTTTTAAAATATTATTATTATGGTTAATAATTATTATTTGTTTTATGAGAAGGGTAAAACCGTTCTTTACTGTAAAATTTAACACATTAACTCACGGTAGTTTCTTGATAATTTTAAAGGTAGTGGGTGTTTGTTAAATTGGTCCAAAGCTGTTAGTAGTTTTCAGTAAATAAGGCTTTATTATAAAAAGTAAGTTTATATATCAATAAATAAAGTGGCATCATTCTCGAATTATATATACCAACCACCAAAAAATTCAGGGGAAAATGTTTAATCCATCAATTAATAATGAGAACATGAAGATTTGTTGTTCAATTCAGTCTATATATTCATGGAGAGAGGTAAGAATTTAAGATTTGCCGTGGTTAAAGTTGATGGTAGAATATTTGTCAGAGTTGATTGAAGACGTATGATGTCGATGCCGGCAAAGCCTATTCTTTTGTTGGGTGAAACCCATGGTTAAGCACTGACAAATTGATTAAAAAAATATTAAAGATTAGAATAATAGATAACTAAAGATGAGATTCTTAATCGACAGAAACTCACCGAATTGAAGACATCCATTGTTAAAAACTCATCTTAGTACAGATTTTGATTTCAATGGTGGCCAAGTCATGCCCATTCCTTAGAGAAAAGGTATAAAAAGGAGGAGAAAATGTGGGAATTTATAAAAGGAGATGATGTGGAGATATGTTCCGTCACGGGTGTTTCACCCAATCAGAGCAAAACACTCTTTGAATTTCAAAATTCAAAAGGTGAAGCAACGCTTCAGATCTCTTGCGCTGCGCGCAGAGCGCCACGTGTCAAAAGCAGACACGCCAGCGTAAGGAGCGCTGCGCCCAAGGCAGCGCACTCCCAATTAGAGCAAATCTCTATTTTAAAATTCAAATTTTAAATAAAAGAAGCAACGCTTCAGATAATTTGCGCTCTGCGTTGCGCGCCACGTGTCAAACAGTGGTGCCCTAGCGCAGTTGCGCTGCGCTCTACGCTGCGCGCCACGTGTCAAGCGCAGACGCGCTAGCGCAGTTGTGCACCAACTGCGCCAGCATTAAAACTTAAATAATAAATTATTTAATTAATCAGAATTAAAATTCTAGAGAGATCTTTCCAATTTTATTAAAATAAGAAAATTGTCTTCTGTAAAACAGAGGTCTTAGGATAAAAGTTCCAACGGTGGGAAATATCCCCAGATCAATCAGAGAAAGATCTCTGTAACTAACCTAACAAACCAATTGGCCCTATATAAAGACCCCTAAACTCCAAGTCTCACATATACAGAAATACAAAAAGAGAGAACCCTCTGGAAAAAAATTTGAAAGGGAAGCCTTTGAAGAAAGAAGATCATTTTCTTCAAGAAAAAAAATTAAATTCTTGGAAGAAAAGAAATGAAAACACCTCATAAAAAGAAGAATTTCTTCTAAGAAGATCAAAGATTTAAGAACAAAATCAAAAGATCATAAAGATCCAATCATAAAAAATTAAAGAAATAATTTACTTCATCCCTAGATCTTTTAATCTATATAAAGGCACAGCCTTTTGATGAACCATTGGTTCTTGAATCTTGAGGTAGAACCTCTTTAGAACAAGAAAAACTTGTTTCTTTGATCTGAATTGGATCTAGATGCGCTCTGCGCTATTGTACAGTGCCTTGCACTCTTGATTCGCACTGTTGCGCTCGTTGGACTGGCGCAAGTCACCAGAGAGCGCCACGTGTCAATCACAGAACGATCTGCGCTTTGCGCCTCTAAAACAGCGTACTGCGCTCTTGGATTGGCGCACTGCACCAGAGCGCGCCACGTGTCAGCAGCGTACTAGCACAGCGCACTGCGCTAACAGAGTTGCGCTTAGCAGAGCGTGACACGTGTCACCTCCACATGCGCTAGCGCCTTGCGCTCTTTAATTGGCGCAAAGCGCCTGACAGGCCACATGGCGCATTATCAGACCACTAAAATGCTATGCATTATTAAAAGGGGCAGAGCCCAAATAAAGGCCTAACAGGCCAAATATAAATGCTATGCATTTAATTACAGTGCCCAATACTATGCATTATTAAAAAGGAGCAGAGCCCAAATAAAGGCCTAACAGGCCAAATATAAATGCTACGCATTTAATTACATAGCCCAATGCTATGCATTAATAAAAGGGCTGAGCCCAAATAAAAGCTCAACAGTCAGAAAAATAAAATGTTCAACTGAGCCCATATGCTCATAAACCTTCAAACAGACTTTAGTCCCAAATTGGACTATAGATCTCCCAACCAATAGTGGTTCAAGGGTATATCTCTGAACTCCCCTGATATCTGTCGTTGTAATCCTTCAACGTCGTCAAAGAGATGACGGGTCCTGATGGCCATACATCCCATGGACCACCATGTCCCTAAACTGGCAATCGACCGCAATATCTCTAAACTAAACAATAGAGCTCAAATGCTCTCTTGTTGGATCTAAATGATCCTGTTAAGTTGATTTTAGTCTGGAAATTAGACTAACGTGTCCTTAATAAACGTTTAAGTTGATCTTAGTCTCAAATAAGGCTAACGTATCCTTAAACCAAAACCCCAAACCCCAAATCTAAGAAAATACGGATTTGGACTAATCCACGTCCTACGGGCGACAATATAAATTAGTCTCCGTATACAATCCACGGGCAACCACAAACAAAACAAACACCAACGACACGAAATGACCATCTGAAGAAGGAGAAAGTTGTTATCGCGATGCGGTAGCGTAATTAACTGCAGGGGCTTGCGCCTGCAGGGAAGAGCGTCCCCACAATCAAAAACCCCTCGAATGAGGGGAAATCTGACAAAGCCTGCTATATCGGCCGCATCCGTTTAAACCTTTGATATATGGTGCCATAAATCAACTTGGCATCTTCGGAGAGGTGGACGGATATCACCAATTAGCATCTGCCCCCAGATTCAGGCAAGACAGTCCGTCTTACCGGCATCCGGCGGTAAACAGATTCTGGCACGCCCGGTGGGATCTCTTCCTCTTTCCACTCCACACTTCGTGTGTCATGTTCGCGAATGAATCGCGGTATGCTGTGGTTGCCTGTGGATTTGAGGTACCTAGATTTGGTGTCTTGCTCCGCGCTGAAAACAGAAGATCAATGGGTTCAAACTGCACTACCTGCAACTGCAACTCTCACTTCGTCCTTGCGACTTACGGGCCCCAAGCGGTCTCCCTTCTCAAGATGCCAGTGGAGCAGGTAACTCAAGCCACCACTGGACTATTCTTCGGGACCATACTCCCACCCATGAGCTTCAACGCCCCTGTACCGTCACAAAAAGCTCCAGAGAAGTCAGTATTCGATCGGCTTGCTACTACTGCGGCCCCTCTCAATGGGTCGCCCAACTCCACTGCCTCGATTTTTAACAGACTAGGCCAGAGCTCCAACGGGCCCATGAAGAAGCCTGCAATACCAGAAGGCGTTATCCCAAAGCGGATAGCCATCCCTTCTCCCAAAATCGTCAAGGCGGTTTCTCCTGCCAAGGGGTCGGTCTTTACAAGACTGACCGTCTCAACTCCAACTCCCGCTCCGGCTACTCAAAGGACATCAGTCTTTAACAGGCTGACACCGGTAACGGCCCCTCACCTAAGCAGGGGGCAAGACAAGGCCATCCCCGTCACCGAGCCAATTCCATCAGCGCGACATGCTCGACGTCGCCACTGGCGCCGAGTGAGGAAGTCCGGGGGCAACTCTCCTTCTGGGCTAACTCCACCAGCCCCGATGGCGGAAATTAATGCTGCTGTTCCAACCGGGAATAGCTTTGAGCTATTGAATAAGGTGCGTAGGAATTCTCCTACAGCTATACTGAGAAGGACTCCTCCTCCACTGGAGAAGGCTATGGAAGCAAAGCCAAAACGGTCCCCGCAGCGGTTGTCCTCCAAGATCTACAAAGTCTGGCGGCAGGTCCGAGACTCGGTGATCGATCCAAATTCCTCCCGCCAGCACAAGAAGCTGAAGGTCCAACAGGAAGTAAGCCGTCCTGATAAGCCACAAAAGATGACGACTACTTGGGTGCCCACTACAACGGCCCCCTCAACGTCAACCATTCAGAAAAGAAGGAGGCCAGAGAGGGCCCCTGTGAACGTGGCAGACCATAAAAACGTCGAGACCAAACGCCCCAAGTCTAGGGGCATAACGGTCCATACTGTTTATATGGCTTCCGGAAAAGAGGAAAGCCGTGCTTCAACGGGTCACCGACCGCTCACTCGATCCGTGACCAAAGCCCAGGAGCAACAACAGAAGCTTCAAGAAATGATGACTACAATGGCCGCACTTACCGGGCCAAAAGAAAGCCCGGAGGCATCATCAGAACAGCGTCACGAACAAGAAACTGACGCTGACTTCCTACGCAGAGTTCTCGAAAAGAAGGACAGAGAAGCAGCAGAACAAGCTGCCAACATAAAACAAATGGCGCTTCTCTTCCAAGACATGGTCGGGATGATGTTACAGCCGGATCCTTCAGCCGAGGATCCTCCAGTTATTATTGAAGACGACAAAGGGGAGACGTCGAACCCACCTCCGGCTCTTTTAACAACCAAAGAGGAAACTATCTCCAAGGCCGCCCTGGATGATTATATTGCTCAGCAGATACGAGTTCATCAGGCGAATGAAGCGGCTGGGCAAATTGTTAGAACCGGACGACCCTATCCGGGCTGGTATAGCCAAATCAGTTATCCGCCGGGATATACGATCCCTAAATTCCATGTGTACAAGGGGACAGGGAATCCACATCAGCATGTCGCTCAATTCAGGGCCTTATGCGGCAACACTGGAGGCGACGACAAACTGTTGCTTCGCCAATTCGTCGGCAGCTTAGCAGAAACGGCCTTTGAATGGTATTCGGAGCTACCTAACGACTCTGTCAAAACATTTGCGGAGATAGAGCTACTGTTTACACAAAGATTCGCGAGTGCTAGTGAACGCACCCCGATAACGGCACTGATTAATGCCAGGGTGAAGCCAGGCGAGACGTGGGTCCAATACGCAATACAGTGGCGAAACTTATGGTCGAAGTGCGAACAACGCATCGAAGAAGCACCAGTGGTAGGCATGTTTGTGGGCACTCTTGATCCGCAAGCGACCATATCACAATTCATGATGTTCTTCAAGCCAACTACTTTCTAGGTCTTGATTGACAAACTGGCCCAAATGGACCAGATGGGTCACAGACTGTCTTCTCCAAAGCCAGACACTCGAAATGAGAAAGGAAAAGGGAAAGCGACCGTCGTCGCCAATACTCAACAACAGCCGAGCAATTCAAAGCCGGTTGTTCGCCAAAACAATATGCGTCCACGCCCATCCCTCGAGGAGAGACTGGGACGTCCTTACTCGTTTCCTCAGGATAAAACAAGGAGACTGTTTGAGCTGGCAGTGCACAACAGACTCATCAATCTGCCGAGTCCAAAACGTCCGTTGCGGCCAGGCGATGTCAACGATCCTAATTACCGCCCTTACCACCGAGCAGTAAGCCATCCAATCGAAGATTGCTTCGTCTTCAAAAACTGGGTTGAGGACCAATACCAACAAGGCAAGTTCGCGTTATCCGAAAACTGGAAGGTGAACCCGCCACAGCCTTACACTCTTAAGAAGACAAACACACTGGGGGCAACGTGGTCTTTTGTTGAGGAAGCTCCATGGGAGCTGGCTCTTTCGGCCAAGACCAAAAGGATGCTGAATGATCCTCAGACATGCCCGGCGATCAGATGGAAGAACCCGTTGAAACCTAAGATCATCGAAGGGATGTTGAAGCCGCGCCCAACTCCAAAGATTGGTAGTGATGGCCCAAGCACTCACACCCAGCCGTCAAAATCTTCAAAGAAGAAGAAGAAGAAACCTAAAAAGGCCGTGAAGCTTGGCGACAAGCGCACGGACTTACAAAAACAGATCGACGTGCTGGAGGAGTATAATCAGAAAGCGCGGACTCCCATCATGCTCCAAGAGTTCCTCAGCCACGTCTTTCAGGAGGAAGATGATGGAGAAAGCTCGTCGGATGAATCTGAGGGATACGTAGTAAGTTGTCATGTGATCTCTCACTCGTTTACAGACGGTGAAAAAACTCCTTGCACTGAGAAACTGGGGGCAGAGCCTGAATCGGAACTTCCAGGGCCGTCAGATGAAATGATCGACGCATTCCTAAACGAAGCTCTCCTGAGAAGTAAAGCTGATCGGGAGCGTGAGATGACCATATTTGAAAAGGCCAAACGCCGGCGACTGAACAAAAGGGTCGAAACACTCCCACCAGATCAAGGTACATCCGCCGCAAATGAAAGCAGGATCAAGACGAGGAAACGATTCGCCAAAGCCATATCGATGGGGATGAGGCTGCCCTCTTTCGGAGAAAATTCTCCTGGTGGTATACATCTTGATGAAGCGGACGTACATCCTAACTTCTGCTTATAACATCAGAAGATCGCACATCCTACTGAAGACTGCAACTCCTTTAAGTGTTAGTGGCAAGAATATGTCGCTCACAGGCAACACTTCAACAGGACAAAGCATGAAGCTCGTAGACAGCAGAAAAATGCAACAGATGAGCGTATAAGAATTGCCGACAATTGTCATAGGGTTGATCCCGAGGGATCGCGAGTTCTTACTCTCGGGAGCCACTCCGACGAAAAAGTAGCCCTCGGCCCTCTCTTCAAGGAATCCATCTCTAAAATGAAAGAATTGAGGAGTTGCGAGAACATTCAACCGTGCAATCGCACGCTATCCGGAGAGAATCCCGGATCTGCAAACAAGGGATCGAACAAAAAAGATAAAGGGAAGGAAAAAACGGCATTCGTCGCCAACGCTCAACAACAATCGAGTGACCCTAGACCGGTTGTTTGCCAAAGCAACAAGCGGCAACCCCTCTATGAAAAGTTGAAACGTCCTTACTCATTTCCCCAGGATGAAACAAGGAGACTGTTCGAACTAGCGATGTGCAACGAGCTTATAACTCTACCGGAGCCGAAACTCCCACCACAACTGAACGATGTCAACAATCCTAATTACTGCCCTTATCACCAAGTATTGGTTCATCCGATCAAAAACTGCTACGTCTTCAAAAACTGGGTTGAAGACCAATACCAACAAGGTAAACTCGCGCTGTCCGAAAACTGGAAGGTGAGCCCGCCACAACCACATGCTCCGAGAAAGATAGATATGCCGGGGGCATCATGCTCATTCATAGGGAAAGCCCCATAGACCGAGAAGTCAGTAAACTAGAGATTCGCCTCAAATACGACGACGGTGGACCGAAACGTCCTTAAACTAACAACGGAACACCATGTCCTAAAACTAGCTGTTGAACGAGATGTCGAGAAACTACGGCGGATCGCAGCATCCCGAAGCTGATAAAATAAATAAAAAAAAAAAAAAAGAAAACGGTATGTCCACAAGCAAAATGGGCACGGATGAAAACCCGAAAGGGCTCCGTGAGTAAAAACAGCAGGGCTACCGGCGAGTCTTGTGAAAACCCGAAAGAGCGCAACCTCGTTACATAAAAAAAAGAGAATAAAAAAAAGGAAACGGTATGTCCGTAAGCAAAATGGGTACGGATGAAAACCCGAAAGGGCTCCGTGAGTAAAAACAGCAGGACTACCGGCGAGTGTTTGTGAAAACCCGAAAGGGCGCAATCTCGTTAAAAGACACTTACAGAGTCCTCTGGACCTTGTAAGAAGAAATCACCTGCGTGAGATCCTTACGACTCACAAAGGAGTAACACACTTAGGAATCCTCACGATTCCTAAGGAGAAATTACACTTGCGAGATCCTCACGACTCGTAAGGAGAATTCTCTTATGGGACCCTCACGGCTCATAAGATTTGAAAGTCTTTAAGTTACAGAGACCTGAACCTGTTCTTAAGCAACCCCCACAACTTCCGCTACTGCCCTACAAGCGGTTCAATGCTAACCCTTGTATAGAATCCACGTGCGCGAATAAACATTTCCTTAACCAAGTCCCATCCGCGACTAGGGATATGTTCGCACGGCGAACAACCCTTGTGAGTCCTCTCGACTTATAAGGAGAAAACTCTCTTGTAAGATCCTTACGACTTACAAGGAGCCATATACTTAGGAATCCTCACGATTCCTAAGGAGAAAACGTACCTACGAGATCCTCATGACTTGTAGGGAGAAATACCTTTATGAGACCCTTATGGCTCATGAAGTCATAAGCCTTAGTCAATAGGATCTTAACCCTATTCGCTAAGCCACCTTTGTTCGATATCGACAGAGGCAAATGATGATTCGCTCCTGGCAATATCCCAGTTGTAGCGATGCTGATGCCTAAATCAGTATCGAATTCCAAGTCCTATCATGGCAAATGATGATTCGCTCCTGACAATATTCCAGTCGCAGCGATGCCGATGCTAAGATTGGCATCTGATTTCAAGTTCCACACTCGCGATAAAAAAAATCAGCGAGCCAAAAATGCATATGAAATAGCCGAAATGATGGGGCAATTTGCAACAAAATCAGCAAGTAAAAATATATGCATACAAAATAGCTGAAATGATTGGGCAACTCGCAATAAAAAGCAGCGAGTAAAAAATAAAATAAATAGCCGAAATGATTGGGCAACTCACAATAAAAAGCAGCGAGTAGAAAGAAAAATAGCCGAAATGATTGGGCACCGCGAAAAATAGCCGAAATGATTGGGCAATCGCAATTTTCGCGATATAAAAAGCTGAAATGATAGAGCATCGCGGAAAGAATAAAAAAATGATGAAAGAATGAAACTTTTTGCTCTACAGGTAATATCACAGCAGCCCCTGTATACAATCCAGGGGCGCAAACAAAGAAGGAATCACACTCCTCCCCCCCAGGCTCCATTAGAAAGCAAAGCCAAATCTCGACGGTTTATAGACAACCTAGAGACAACCTCGACATTTGTCATAGTATTACAGACTCAATGTCAACAAATGAAGCAAAGGAAGATCCCTAGCTTCCGGGTCTCGACGTCAACATCGACAACTTAGAGATCAATACCGGCGTTCTTTGTCCCTCCAACCAGATGCAGACATAACGTCAACAAAAGACCTCACGGTCGAAACAAAGCTGAGTAACGGCAAAAATCCCGGCTCCACCTCAGCATTCGTCTCGTTACAGCAGACGCAATGTCAACAACGGCATTCCTTCGCAGTCCAACAGGATGTGGATGCAACGTCAACGAAAGACCTCATGGTCAGCAAAGCGGAGTAACGGCAAAAATCCCGGCTCCACCTCAGCATTCGTCTCGTTACAGCAGACGCAATGTCAACAACGGCATTCCTTCGCAGTCCAGCTGGATGTGGATGCAACGTCAACGAAAGACCTCATGGTCAGCAAAGTGGAGCGACGGCAAAAATCCCGGCTCCACTTCAGCATTCGTCTCGTTACAGCAGATGCAATGTCAACAACGGCGTTCCTTCGCAGTCCAACAGGATGTGGATGCAACGTCAACGAAAGACCTCATGGTCAGCAAAGTGGAGCGACGGCAAAAACCCCGGCTCCACCTCAGCATCCGTCTCGTTACAGCAGACGCAATGTCAACAACGACGTTCCTTCGCAGTCCAGCAGGATGTGGATGCAACATCAACGAAAGACCTCATGGTCAACAAAGTGGAGCGACGGCAAAATCCCGGCTTCACCTCGGCATTCGTCTCGATACAGCAGACGCAATGCCGCCAAACGAAATAAAGGCTAAATTCCTAATTTCAAGGTCTTGACAGTAACTCAAATAAAACCTGAAAGACTATCGGAGATCATCTCACACCAGCGCGGAGTGGTCACCAACTCGACGTTCGTCTCGATACAGCAGACGAGGTGTCACTACAGCATCCTTCTTCCAACCGGATTCGGACATGCCAAAGCAAACGAAGCAAATGCCAAATTCCTAGCTTCAGGGTTTTGACGGCAACTCATATAAAACCTGAAAGATTATCGGAGATCATCCCACACCAGCGCGGAGTGGTTATGACTCATCGGGGCTCTCCAGAATGAGCCTAACCTCAAGAAAAAAGCGGCATGGCAAAATTCCTATCGCTTGCTCTTCCGACGGTCAAACTGCCTAGGAGGATTGCTTGAAGACGTCTTGTCCAGCCCCCGAAGGGATTAGAAACACGACAGTCGTAAGGCTACTCGAACAGTAAGGTTGCCTATCGAGAAATACATCAGCAGACGCGACGGTACGATGGACAAAACCCTAGTACCACAGACCCTAACGGACCTCTGTCGTAAAGAGCAGAGGTTAACTGTGACGTTAGGATATTCTTGGGAGAAATGTTCGATTCATCTCGACTCATGAGGCAAAGCCTTAGGCAGCGGGGATTAAAAAAAAACTGTTTCCTAAGCACTGGGGCCCTGCAAGTCGGTCCGAAATGGACTCTTGCATACTATTCATGGGTCACACTCTCCAAAGTCGAATCTCGACAAGGAGGGAAACAATCGCATACGGGTCCTCACGACTCGTAAAGGGGAAAATTCTCTTATAAGATCCTTACGACTTATAAGGGAAAATGCGCTTAAGAATCCTCACGATGCCTAAGGAGAAATTGCATCTGCGGGATCCTCTCGACCCGTAGGGAGAAAATACTTTGTGAGACCCTCACGGCTCATAAAGTTAAAAAGTCTTAGGTGACAGATCCTAATCCTGTTTTCTAAGCTATCGCCATTCTACAAAAAGCATAAGATTGACAGTTATATACTATCTACGGATCGCACTTGTTAAAATCGCATGGCAAACAATACAGCAAGAAAGAAGAAAGCAGAAAAATGACACAAGACATTATGAAGAATGTATATCTTTTATTCATAAATCCAATTGAGTACAAGTTACATCGTGTTAAAGAATAAAAGAAACAAATACATTTTATTTACAATTACAAATGATACAAAATGATTCATGGAGAAGGAAGCGTCTTCAACAAATCCGCAAGTTGCTCTCGCCCTTCCTTCAACGCCTCTTCTTGATCGGCTGCCGCTGCCAACTCTGCTTCCACCTGGGCTCGCTGCTGCAAGTAGGATGAAAGTTGTTCTTCGACGGCTCGCCGAGCTGCTTCATGACCTTGGGCATCACGCTCAACGGCATCGAGTTTCTGCTTCAATGATAACCCATCAGAGATACTTTGCAGAAGGCCCTCAAAGATAACTTTCACCCGGGCAGCGTTCGCGTCGACCTCAGCACGCAGTCGAGCAGACTCGCTAGAGGTTTCTTTGCATTCCCTCCGCTTTAAAGCCGCTTCTTGTTCAAGATGGCGGAAATAGGAAGTGCTCTGATCGATCCATGCCGCCCGTTGAGTACTCGTGGCCAAAATCTCGGGGGCAGGACGCATAAGTTCCAGCTGATACAGGCGAACCTCGATCTCCCTGCAGTGGTTAACCCAAGACTCGACGACGCCTTTATTATGGAAATTTACAAGCGTCGCCGGCATAGGATTAACCTCGGCAGCGAAATCTGCGGCAGATGTGGGAGCTTCTACGTCAAGCTCCTCGACGTATCCGCTCAGCATGCTCAGACTCATCGCAGCACCCTTTGAGGATGGACGTCTGGAAAATGAGCCTGTCGGCATCATGATGCGAGACTCGAAAGGGGCCGGATTCGGAACGACAGCTGCAAAACAAAACACAATCAAATGATGGTTCAAGAAATATAAGAGATTCATGAACAATGGAATTTACTATACCAGCTGCAGCAGGCGGCAAAGCCGGGAGGACCGGCGGCGCGACCGATCTCTTATCTCCTCCTTCGATCCGTAGCACTGCAATCAGGGCAAGGAAGAACAGAGACAATTTCATTATTGAAAAAAGAAAGGGCATTAATTGAAAACTATACTTACCAGCGCCACTAGAGGAAGCAAGCTCCGACGGGAAGGAGAAGTGTGGGTGCAGCACCTGGTACAGGTGATCAAAAGCACTCCTGCAAGGACGCAATAGTACAACATTAATACATAAATTATGCAGCCAAGATAAGACTGATGGGTCGCAAATCCATACCTTCCAACATCTACGACGGTACGAAGGAAGGTAGAGAGGTGTCCACCGTCAGGGCGGTAACTGACGGCGCTCCCTCAGGTAAAGTGGCATCAGTGCTAGCCACACCTGCATTAGAAAACAAGATAAGCCCTGTCAGGAAGGATTGCAGAATAGAAGAAGGGCGGTAACCTAAGATTTACCTGAAAAGTCGCCGGCCAGGGCCCTAACGAGGGCGTTACTTGATGTAATGGTGGCGTCTTCCTCCTCCATTGGGACGGTCTCACCTCCCGTTGCCTCATCGCCCGACTCTACAGGAGTTATCGTCAAGCTCGCGACGCCGGAAGACGATAAGGAGCCGTAAGCGGGGAGAGCGATGATCGGAGCGGCGCCCGACTCTTGAGAAAGAGCGGCCGTCTCGTGCTCAGCAATCATGCCCATCTCATCCGCTACCACCTCGGGCTTGGCAGTCGCAGCCGTCTCGCCCACCACTGCCATGGGATCATCGGTCGCAGCCGCTCCATCCGCTGCTGCCTCAAGCTCGGTCGTAGCGGCTGTCTCATCTGCCGTCACCTCGCGCTCAGCAGTGGTGGCCGTCTCGGGCATAGTAGTCGTGACTGTCTCGTCAGCCACTAGCTCAGGCCCATCGACTACGGCTGCACCGCCTACCGTCGCCTCGGGATCAGCTGCTACCTTCTCCACCGTCCCCTCAGGCTCGACGGTCGCCGCCGCCCCTTCAGTAGGACTCGGCCCTGCAGGACAAGATGTGTAAGAACCGATAGTTTTACAACTTTTACAACAAAGATTCGAAAAGCACATTACCTGAGGTGGACTGACCATTGGCTTCCCGAGACGGACGCGCCATCCGTCTATGAGCAGTAGACAAGGCGACCGAGGGCTCTCTGAAGGAGTAGTAGCGGGAGTAATGGCGCTTGAGCCCGCTCCCACAGCCAAAGCAGCACTACGCTCCTTCGCTGCGTGCCTCAAGCGCTTCCTCTCCTCCCGGGCCGTCGCGACGGACCTCTTGGAAGCCTCCTTCAGCAAGGCGTAGTAGTCCGCGTTCAGAGTTGCCTCCAGAGCCTTCAAGGCATCCATCATCGGCTTTTTGAGTTGGGTCTCTTACGGCAATTCCGAAGAGGCCGGAACATCGGTAGCTGGCCCGGAGAGAAGTCCCGCATCAGTTTGCGAGATAGGTCTTGTGGTCCCTGCGATAAGACAAAAAGGGGGTCAGATTACTCATAAGGAATGGAAGGAGAGACATAGTAAACCGAAATGTACCAAGGCTTAAGGATGCTTCGAGTCGTTCCTCCTCCTGGAAAGTTTTGAGGGAAGCGGCGATAGCTTCTTCGGTAGAAATGCCTGTTAAAAGAAGGAAAAGCATTAGTTAAAAAACAATGATAGAGGTACGATGCAATGACGAAAAATACAACTAGTGATTACCCGATTGCGCAAGTTTAGCCAACCACGCATCGCGCCTCGCCAATCGCTCTGAAGCTGCGATGGCGGCTGCCATATCAGTGTCGTCTGGCGGCATAAGTAATCCCTCGTTGGTCCCGTACTCACCCAAGCCCTCGCTATAAGGAGCATGAGGTTCCTGACCGAACACAACGTCAGCAGAGAGGATCGACTTCTTCTTCCTCTTCTGCACGCGAGCCCCGGGTGCACTCAAAATCAATTTACGTTTCATGGGAACCTTAGGACGGCGGGTCCCGATGTCCGAGCCCACTCCAGATTCAGGCGAAACCACATTCACCGTCTCCACCGGAGCACGGGGCGCTGGGTGCACGTCTACGGTATCACAGGGCAATCCGCGCAGGGGGCTCAGCACACGCGGAGGCTCATCTCCAGCATCTCCTCTCAGCGGAGGAACGACAAGGGTCCTTGGCCTTAGGGGGGCTTTGCGATCGCTGGCGGGGGGCACACCCTTGCGGTCAATCAGTAGCTGCTTCTCTTCCCGGATAACAGCACCCATCGCGTGATGATACCAAGCCCCGTATACGTTGAGAGCCCTTGAAAAGCAACTTGGCTCGCTAATGAAGAAGTGGGAGCCCGTGTTTAACCGCATAAAGTGGTGCAGCGCGCTCAGTATTCCCTCCCTTGTGGCCACAGGCTCTTCCAAAAATGCCTCCAGTAGGACCCCATGGTTATAGCTTAGTTGTTAGGCGAACCGATGGGGGTTGTACCTCATGAAGAGCGCCATATCGTTTTGCCTGAACACCAGGAAGCCCGACCGGATGGAGTACAAGTGAAGAATCTTCCGGGCTTTCAATACGGAGGCCCCGTCCTTGAAACCATCACGCAGCGCCAACACCGCCTTGGAGGTCTCCGGGCCAATGGTCATAACCTTGTCCGTGAAAGAGATGCCCGCTCCGACCGTGCGCGGACAAAGAAGCAACCCCCTAGCCTCCCGCGGAGGCGGATTCACAATAGAAGCGCCAATTAACCACATAACTCTCGGGAGTCTGCACTTCTCGTAGAATGAGGGCTTCTTGTGAATACCAAAAACCCCAAGCACATGCATTTCCATCCATGAAGTAAAATAGTGCATCGGGAGATTGGCGGGTTGCACCCCCGGTTCATTTGCGTCTGCCGCCACGCTAAGTCCATGGTACAGGTGGGCCAACCCGGCGATTCCAATGGACAACTGTATACCAGCCACCATCCGATGCGCTGGGTAGAAGACGGACGGCCTCATGTAGCGCGGGTGCATGGGGAGCGCGAACCAGCACAGCCATAGCCCCAGAAACCCAAGAAAGAAGGTCTCCTCGTCAATGCCCGGAGCGGCGATTTCTGATAAGGGGATGATTGCGGCATCAGGGAGGTAAAAACTCTTTTGGTCGTCATCCAGTGCTGGTCGACGATCTAAACCAAAGCCGAAGGGGTCGTCAAGCTTGGCAAATTTTTCGCTCCGCTGCGATAGAATCTCCGGTCGAAGAAATCGGGCGATGAAGTCTGCAAAACTAACTTCCCGGCTTCCCGATTCCAAGTAGAGACTTTCATACATTTCAGCACCTTTACCAGGCTCGGAAACTGGTGCTGAATAGCATTCTCCGGCGTTAGGCCCATTACCAGCGGCTTGGTGGCGAAGACATATTCATCAGGAGGAAGTAGCTCTTCATAATGCTCCCCCCTCACCGGCAAACCGGAAATCTCAGCAAATTCTTCCAGGGGGATGGAGACTTCCCTGTCCGTCAGAAGAAAGGTATGGGTGGGGATGTTCCATTGTTCCACAAATGCCTTAACCCACCACGTTGGAGGAGCAGGGCACTCGAACAATGAGGCATAGACTGCGGGGTACATACCAATCTTCATCAAATGCGTCTTCTTCGCTGACAAGATGTACCTAGCCCACTGCAAATACCCGGCCGATTGTCTAGGGGTCAATCCAATGTTATAAGGTTGTCCCAAAGGGCGCGACTCACCCTGGCATATGCGCCGCCCCAGAATATCCACGGCTGCCGGCGGCTGCACGGGAATGGCGACAATCGAAGGCTGAAGAAGATCCTCCGAATTCCAATTTACGACCTCCACGGCATAGTTCACCAGGGATGCATCTGCATATGGGATCGATGAGATCGGCTCTAACGCGTCGCGCAAGAGAAGCTTCGGCGACCTTTGATAATTTCGTTGTACCACCTACCCCACAGATGAAGGTTCTTGTACTCCGGGTCGTGATCCTTAATGAGAGCAAGAACCTCCCGGTCCACCGGCGCCTCAGGAAACCCTCCCTCTGAGCGGAAAAATGGGAACGAAAGATCAGCAGACATGTTGCCTGCAAGAAAAAGAGAAATTCCATTATCAGTATCATAATTTAATTTTAAAATCCCGACGCTGGGTACTTTAAAATTTATACCACACTGCAATGCAGTGGAGAGGGGACCAAAGGGGGACCCACAAAATCTAGATGACAATGCATCAGTTAATAAGACAGCCTCATCATTGGATAAGACTGTCAATTAATGAGGAAGTCCTCAAAAAATATTCTCATTAAATGAGAAATCCCTTGAGACAAGGAGTAAATCTCCCTTTTCAGAGCAAAGCTCTGTCACAGAGTGACACTTGTCAAACTCTGGTCACAAGAGAATAAGATTCCTTAAAGAGCCTAGCTCTGTAATAATGATGGAAAAATCCATCAAAGGAAAAATTAATTTATAAAAATTAAAGTTTGGGTTCTTAAAGATCCATGAAAAACTCTTAAGAGAGTTCATCATCAAAAGATCAAAAGACCTATATTCTGTCAATGAGCAAAGCTCTGTTCATGGGTTAAGAAATCCTGAAACAAATTCTTGAAAGCAAAACTCTGTTTGTGAAACCCCAAAGGGAATTTCTTTAGATCAAAAGATCTATAAGAGCAAGGCTCTATTAATTAAAGTTGATTTAATTAAGTTTAAATTTTTACCAAATATTTTTCTAGAGTTTTAACTCTTAAAGTTCTTGGAAACAAGAGCAAGACTCTGAAAATAAAATTCTTGAAGATGATAATCATCTGCTGAGGACCAAGGGTCCTATTTATAGGCGCTAAAGCGCCTCTTCAACTCCTGAGTAGATCCAACGGTCTGGATCTTGCCACCGCTGCACTCACGTGTGCGCCACGTGAGCACAACGGTGGGGGGGCATTTGTTTCCCCCAATCAGAGAAAAGATCTGTTTGAATTTCAAAATTCAAAAGGTGAAGCAACATTTCAGATCTCTTGCGCTGCGCGCAGAGCGCCACGTGTCAAAAGTAGACACGCCAGCGCAAGGAGCGCTGCGCCCAAGACAGCGCACCCCCAATCAGAGCAAGGCTCTGTTTTAAAATTCAAATTTTAAATAAAGGAAGTAACTGTTGGAGATAGTGCCCTCAGAGTCAATTATTGGATCACAGGCACGTGATTGCAATGATTGAGGGAGGACCTATCCCGGTAGGACAGTCTTACTCGATATGATAGTTTGCTATCTGGTTTACCTTTATCATCGTGTACTGCTTTAGGTGACCTGACAGGTCGCTATTGCACGTTGATAGAGCCCCTAGGATTCTTGCTTGACCACCAGCAGTATGAGGGCGATCATATAAGTGGGAGCTGGGGTCTACAAGCATATCCTTAAAAGGTCCCTAGTCGTAGGAGTTTCGAGACAGGGCATCGATTCTCCAGAGTAGACTAGTGTATACAGTCGAGACCCCGACGAGGGGCGGTGGCCGGTCTCACAAGCCACTGGTGTCAGTTCGTTCACCTAAGATGTATACAGGTGCTCATTGGGTTATGAGTACACCGGACAGGACTCGCCGGGAACATGCTAGTTGGTCTTATACCTGATGTCAGATAGCAGTTCCCAGGTGACATGTGTACAGGTTAGTTCATCGACCTGGGGATCGTCATTTGTCTCGTGTGAGTTCCCACTGTGCTTTGATTACTACCCTACCACGGCTCAAAGGAGTCGTGCAAACAGGTTTTAGTTGGGTACAGTCCCGAGCCACATGGAGGCAGTGAGCGGATCTTCGGGGGTTCGTCTCTCCCGGTATTGGGGGTGAGGTCGCGCTGTGTCTAGGAGAGCCATTACACGAAGTCCTTGGCCAAGGCAGGAGATTTACTGGTAGGTATTCCAGTAGTATCTCAGGGTGTTCTGGGCTACACTCCGACACGACTTGTACCGCTTTTGGGGGTCTGACTTTTACCAACCCCCTAGGCCCGACATGCGATGCTCATAGACGAACGGACCGGACTGTACGGATATTGTCACTGACAGGCTCAGTAGGGTGTCAGGATGAGTTCGCTCATCGACGGCCCTTTTGGTCAATAGCTGGTGGCCCGTTACGTATTGGCTTATACCTCTGACGTGCTAGTGGTTAAATCCACAGCCATAGTATTGACGAGTCTTTAGAGTCCACCACTCATTCTGTTACTCAAGCTTTCGGGCGAAACGCTGTAGAGGCCGTATGGAGATATGGCAGGGTCCGATCAGATACGTGCGGTATTGCACGGATCAGGATCGGACGGTTTGTACTAGAGGCCGTATGGATATATGGCAGGGTTCGATCAGATACGTGCGGTATTGCACGGATCAGGATCGGACGGATATTACTAGCCGGCTTTAGTTTAAGCCGGATCCTAGTTTAGTACAGTGTAGATTTTGTCTCATTGCATTTGTATCCGGACGGAATACAGATGCGGGTGTGTATGCACAGTATGGGGTTTTCCTGTAATTTATTACGGGACCAGTTTTCTGGAGTTGCCAGTTTGCATTCCGTTCCGGCCGGTTTTCCTTTGTTCTTTCCCGGCCGGACTTTATCCGATGGAGGGTGTTATTTGCAAGTTTGCAAATAACACATTGTGGAGGATTTATTTGCAAGTTGATTTATTATGATAGCATCTTTTTGATTCCATTCTCTTCACTTGCTTTTTGTTGATAAGAAAGGATTAGATGTGATTAGAGTTTGATGTGAGATGGTTATGATCATGTTTGTATGTGGTCACTCTCTCTTTTTTCCTACACTCACCTCCCTCTTGCTTTCATATTCTTTTTCCTCCACCATTTTATTCTCACTTGATGGAAGAAGTTTTTCGATGGTTGAGAGAAAGAAAAAGATGAGAGTTTTCATTCTTGAGAGTTTCATTTCTTGATCTCATTTCATGTTAAGAAAAATGCAAGCACCATTTTTCTTATCTTGTTTCCTCCATCATCTTCAAATGGCAACCACCCCAAAAGAGACTATGATTCTACACTACACTTCCTACAGCAAATCTTGGACGCGTCGATTCGCCAGCTTCGCGCCCGAGTTGCCTCGGTATTGAGGTGGGAGCCCGTAAAAGCTACAGGCGATGTGGTGCCCTTTTCGATGAGGAGGAGACGGACGGAGATCCCGCGAGGAGATCGGAGTGGAGATGAAGACCGGAGGACTCGGATCAGTCGGTACATCTCTTCCCTTTCTTGTTAGTAGCTTAGACTTGTTAATGGTTACGATCCGGAGTTTAGTGCGCGGTGGTGCCGGTTTGCAAAGTCCGCAAAAATTAAAGTTTATCACCGCTTCCGCATTCCGGCGTCGGATTGACGGCCGGGGCGCCACCGTGCACTTACAGTGGTATCAGAGCCTCCCCATTAACTTAGTCTAGCTTTGTGTAATGTGTTTTTCAGTTCCGATCGATCGAAATGTCCAAAAACCCGTATTTGTTCACATCAGTTTCTGTTGAAATATTTTGGTCACGAAAAATTTTTCAGGTTGTAAAATATTGATGTACTGGAAAATCTAAGAGCTCTGTAAAAATTTGACGAAGTAACTCCACAGTGGGAGCACGGAACCGCCGCGAAAACCCCCTTCCCACCGCCCTTCCGCCGCACACTGTGGAGATCACTTCACCAATTTTTTACAGAGGCCTCTGGGCTTAAAATATGGGTTTTGGAATATTAAAATTGGGCCAATTATTTCTGTGAGTGCTACAGTATTGCTTGGGGCCCACTTGTTAATTTTTTGATTGATCGGATATTTTAAACACATTTTTCACAGTATTTACATTATATCTGCGACCGTGAATGTCACTCGATCGGTAAATCCGGTCTAACTGCTATAGCCCGGTTAGACGGATTTGCGAACGTGACTTTCACGTTGATGTTCTGTTTTTGCTGTGATGTTGCGGATCGGTCGGTGGGGATAGCCTGGAGGCAATGCTAGTACTGTGCTGTTGTATTATGTACATTTGATATTGCGGGGCGAGCGTCCGACATGTGGACTGCCGTCACTGCCTGTTTGTATTATTCTTTTGGGGCACGACCTGGTTGCGGTCGATGTACCCGGTGTATGTATATTTTACATTCTGTACTAGGATTACCCCGCGGAGGGGTGCACGGATAGCCGGGTTCTAGAAGGCAACAAGCCCGCATCTCATGGCATTGGGACGGAGGGGGCTTCACTCCAGGATTGGCTGGCTATTCGCCGCACTCGTAGGGGGTATAGGATTTCATTGCACAGGCTATCCACACGACCAGGGGAACGTCGGGTTTCAGTAGTGGCTCTGTGAAACCCGGGGATCCCAGATATCTGTATTGTTCTGTGATGCTGTACATTTCTGTGATGTTGCATTTTATTCACGCCTTGAGCGAAATACTATATATTGGTATATATATTAGTAGATGTTGTATATGTTTTACATCCGCGCTAGTCCAGTCCCCGCTCTGCCGTTAGTTAGCTAACCTAACGGGTGATGACGGGACCCAGTGGCGAATGCGGATGGCATATACGTACGTCAGTATATTTTCGTTCTTTGTGGTGTGATTAATTGATGGGACTGCATTGATTTGGATCAATGCAAGATAAGCAAACCTAATCTGATGTTGTTGGAACACTTTTCAAAAAGCTGTTATTGCAAGGACGTTCACTTTTGTTTTGCATCGTGGTATTCATTTGGAATATCCTGCTCCTCAGTCGACGAGGCAAGGGCCGAGATCCCTTCACCGGGAGTGACCCCTTGGACAGAAGTTTGCGTCAGGGCATTAACTTCACTATAGCCGATTACTTTTGCTTTGCATCGTGGTATTCATTTGGAATATCCTGCACCCCATTCTACGGGGAAAGAGCCGAGATCCCTTCACCGGGAGTGACCTCTTTAGTAAAGGTTTTCGTCACTATATTTTCTAAAAAGCTATCCGTTCCTTCAACGATATCAAGTTCATTACGTTAAAGGTTTTCGCCAGAAACCATTCGTAGCCCTCCGTCGTTTCATATGGGTAGTCAATAGTATTCAAGCTGTGTTTGTTGGCCATAGTCAAGGCACAGTGTTTGGTAGCTGTTGGTTATTCATATGCAGCATAGATAGATGCGTTGGTTTGGGACAGTCGTATAGCCTTGTTGGCCTTAGTCAAGGGCTTGTACGGGTGGGTTCAAATCAACCTGGACAATGACGGGTAGAACTTGACATGTGACTTATGATTTGTTGGCCTTAGTCAAGGTCATAAGAGCATGGGGTAAAAATCACATCGGGAGTTTCAAAAGAACTGAAACTTGCCAGATATGCGCATACCTTCTGGAGTGTGATACCGTGAGCGGATTCCGTCACGTTATCATGCGATGAGAGTTGGATCCCGATTCCCACTGATGAGTTGGTTTACTCCTCGGGTGACCCCGACTAATTCTTCTTTCAGGTTTGGAGGAGAGTTTGAGGTACAGTGGGAGGTTTCCAGATTAGATAAATTGGTAACCATTCTGATCTTGGTTAGAGTGCACGCTGAGTGTTTCTTTTCTCTCTCTCTTGGCAGCGACCATTGACCCGACCCTAAGACTTTGACTCAGTGACCAAGTTGACCGAACCTTCTTAACACTGGCTTTTGGATTGTCAGAGTTGCAGACCTCATTGCCACTCCTACTTTTACCCTTTTCTCCAGGACACCCCGTATTACTACGAACGTCCACTTCCATTGGACAAAACCATCGTATGGTTAGATACGAACTCGAAGGAATTCGAGGATGGTTTCCGGTTCTGGAGAAAACGGATAGGATTATTCAGTTGTCTTTTCCCTTTTACCTTCTCTCAAGTTACGAGTACTCCTTAGTTTAGGAGATAGTACGCCTATTACGCAAATTGGACAGTCTTCTTCCAAACCTTAGGCTGGTGCCGGCCGGTAGGGAATGAAGAAACCCAATTAGCCTAAACGGTGTGCAGAAGGTATTAAGATTAAGACAAAGCAAGGGATTAGTAAGAGGGCAAAGTAAATTGCGACTGATATTCACGACCAAACCAAGTATTTCTTCGCCAATCCTAAATCACCTTTGTATTTCTCCAGGACACTCCGTATCACTACGAAGATCCACAGTTTATTGGATACTCCATCGTATGGTTATATACGAACTCGAAAGGAACTTGTTCCAGTTCGGGGATGGATTCTGGTTCAGGAGAAATAGGAATAAGGTTTATTCAGGTGTCTTTTATCCTCACCTTCTCTCGCACTGCGAGTGCTCCTAGGGTTAGGACAGTACACCCATTATGCTTATTGGATAGTCTTCTTCCAAACCATAGGCTGGTGCCGAACGGTAGGGAAGGAAGAAAACCAATTGGCCTAAAGGGGTGTGCAGAAGGTAATGACTAAAGACATATAAAGGGATTTGGAGAGGTGGCAAAGAATTATACGGTTATAGTTGTGAATCTGGATAATGGTAGAGGCATTACTAGGAATACCAGGATACCCCATCGAAACATTTCAATGTTTCAGTTCACTGTGTACTGTTAAAGAAAACTGATTTCCCGATTAGACACTTGCTCCAGGGTATGTATTTACCAGTTTTGATTCTCACATCTGTATGGTTTTACAGATGATGAGTGGGAGTAAGTTATTGGGAATTGGGTGATCATCCTCATTATATCGGGATTCGTTGTAATCGGTGATATTTGAGGAGATCACCTGGGCTGTTTGCCGGTCGGTAAATATTTGGTTTTGAATATCCGCTGTTGTGCACCAATTTCAAATTGATATATCTGTACGTCTATTTTTCATAGAGTGAGATATACCTTTTGATATTATGTCGATGACATTTACCTATATCAGTGGATGGTTAGGTAAGGAGCATTAAACAGCGGTGTAATTCTTCTTAACCATAAGTACAGTTTTCAACCTACGACACACAGTGAAAGAGTTGTTAGACTCGGCGGACTTATACAGAGTATTGTATGTTGTCCAGTGTCCATTAGGACAGAGGGGTTGGTCCTCAGACTATATTCTGTTTACTTTTAACTTCTCTAGTTCTTAGACATGTGTTTCGTAGAAACACAGGGTCTAAGTTTTGAGGAGTTATAGGTATTTGAATAGAGTAGAGAACCAGGTGTAGCAAGTATCGGGATTCTTCAAAGTGATCGAAGATGTAGATACTTGTGTATGGTATTCAGTTGATAGTAATGATAAAGAGAAATTGCTTCTCTTTCAGGTTACTCATAATTGGAAGCATTCCTAAGTTGAGTAACGCTGATCGGCCTCTCTCCATTTAGTTGACATGCACTGAAGACAGCTGCATGTTTTGAATCTGGTTCAATTAAATCAGTGCCTCTGGTTCTATATTGGATATAGTACAGTTCATGTCTTAACATTGTTAAGGTACGGGGAGTTGTCCGTCTTATGATTAAAACCAGACTCTGGATAACTCAAGGCACGTTTCTGTAATGGCTGTTTGTGGGTTGACCCAGGCTATGACGAGGGTTGATTTTCTACCATCTGGATGAACAATAGCGATATTGTTCTAGACTCGCCACAGTTTTATTAAAAATAGATTTTTTCAGAAAACTGTAGTGGGAGTATGGTAGAACTGGAAGTGATTCCAGAACCGCAAACGATTACTGAAGATTGATAAGGAACCTAAAGATTCAATCTGATTTGACATTCCATTGGCCACTCCGCAGATAAGGTGGGTAACTTCAGGCACCCGAGAGGTACTCCTGTAGCCTCAAGGACGGTGACAGGGAAGTTCTTGTTTACTCACACTTGCCATTGTTGTTGTTCCAGGCTGCGAGACCCGGTAGGAGGATGAGTATAGCGTCGTTCTAAACTAGCTTTAGAAGTGCACATCTATATGACTCTGCCAGAGGGTTGTCGTAGTCAGTGGGAGCAGCGGAAGCATTGGTGGACATCTGGCTTATGTCTATTTATAGACTAAAGCAGATATAGCGGAGATAGATCATCTATTTCTGATGTGACAGTCATGGGTTTGGCGTCATCAGAATAAGGGATGGATCTGTTGAGAAGATAGTAGGGTGTGATGTCATGGTATTTGGATGACATACACAAGGTAGTAGGAAGTGATATTCCTATACTACGATCGGTTATGCTTTGGTCGTCACACAGTGGTTTCTCCAAAAAGGACTTGGACATTATATAAGACATACCGGTTACTAGATCTATGGTTTTAGATCTAGATTTGGGTGGTTTCCCAATCAGGGTACTTAGACAGCATTCTAAGAGTATTTAGAATGGACGACTCCTGGCACGGTAGTGTACCTGCAGGTGAAGGAGTCACCCTCTCTAAAGGTGTCCTAAAGACTAAAGTAGAGAGGGATGTGCATGATTGGCAGATCACTTGCTTAGGCAATTGAGTCAATCATGAGATGTCAAGTACCACACCAGATGTTGTTCTTGCACTAGATGCAATAAGTTGATATTGATCCAATCCTGGAGAAACAATCGGAAGCAGTTTTAGAACATAAGTGAATGTTCTAGGGATATGATAACGGCTGCCTCCTTTAGGAGACGGTTATCACTCCAGGCTTCCAAGGTGACCTGGACGACAAGGAGGTTGTCAGAGTTATAGTTTTCCTTCTGACGAGGGGCAGTATTTTGGACAGGTGATCCAAGGAAATACTGAGGGTGGCATGGCGCAGGATACTGATTAAGTTCAGTTGTCGATTCAGTCTAAGAAGTTTGGATTTGGAGTTCATTTATGAGCTCGGTCCCATCAGACATCCAGACACTCTAAGACAGGTATTGCTCATTTCGGGAGATGGCTTTCTCCGCGAACTTGAGATATAGAGAGAGACATGGAGAGAAACTTCTAAGCGGATCCACTCGCTGGGGCTATTCCTCGAACGCAATAGTCTCGCAAACGAGCTTTGTGAGACTGACTTGTAGAGGAGTTGGGTGTTCGGTATCACACGGGCTGTGAGTATGCGACATCGCAATAATTAGCCTTGAGTGCAAGTGGGAGATTGTTGGAGATAGTGCCCTCAGAGTCAATTATTGGATCACAGGCACGTGATTGCAATGATTGAGGGAGGACCTATCCCGGTAGGACAGTCTTACTCGATATGATAGTTTGCTATCTGGTTTACCTTTATCATCGTGTACTGCTTTAGGTGACCTGACAGGTCGCTATTGCACGTTGATAGAGCCCCTAGGATTCTTGCTTGACCACCAGCAGTATGAGGGCGATCATATAAGTGGGAGCTGGGGTCTACAAGCATATCCTTAAAAGGTCCCTAGTCGTAGGAGTTTCGAGACAGGGCATCGATTCTCCAGAGTAGACTAGTGTATACAGTCGAGACCCCGACGAGGGGCGGTGGCCGGTCTCACAAGCCACTGGTGTCAGTTGGTTCACCTAAGATATATACAGGTGCTCATTGGGTTATGAGTACACCGGACAGGACTCGCCGGGAACATGCTAGTTGGTCTTATACCTGATGTCAGATAGCAGTTCCCAGGTGACATGTGTACAGGTTAGTTCATCGACCTGGGGATCGTCATTTGTCTCGTGTGAGTTCCCACTGTGCTTTGATTACTACCCTACCACGGCTCAAAGGAGTCGTGCAAACAGGTTTTAGTTGGGTACAGTCCCGAGCCACATGGAGGCAGTGAGCGGATCTTCGGGGGTTCGTCTCTCCCAGTATTGGGGGTGAGGTCGCGCTGTGTCTAGGAGAGCCATTACACGAAGTCCTTGGCCAAGGCAGGAGATTTACTGGTAGGTATTCCAGTAGTATCTCAGGGTGTTCTGGGCTACACTCCGACACGACTTGTACCACTTTTGGGGGTCTGACTTTTACCAACCCCCTAGGCCCGACATGCGATGCTCATAGACGAACGGACCGGACTGTACGGATATTGTCACTGACAGGCTCAGTAGGGTGTCAGGATGAGTTCGCTCATCGACGTCCCTTTTGGTCAATAGCTGGTGGCCCGTTACGTATTGGCTTATACCTCTGACGTGCTAGTGGTTAAATCCACAGCCATAGTATTGACGAGTCTTTAGAGTCCACCACTCATTCTGTTACTCAAGCTTTCGGGCGAAACGCTGTAGAGGCCGTATGGAGATATGGCAGGGTCCGATCAGATACGTGCGGTATTGCACGGATCAGGATCGGACGGTTTGTACTAGAGGCCGTATGGATATATGGCAGGGTTCGATCAGATACGTGCGGTACTGCACGGATCAGGATCGGACGGATATTACTAGCCGGCTTTAGTTTAAGCCGGATCCTAGTTTAGTACAGTGTAGATTTTGTCTCATTGCATTTGTATCCGGACGGAATACAGATGCGGGTGTGTATGCACAGCATGGGGTTTTCCTGTAATTTATTACGGGACCAGTTTTCTGGAGTTGCCAGTTTGCATTCCGTTCCGGCCGGTTTTCCTTTGTTCTTTCCCGGCCGGACTTTATCCGATGGAGGGTGTTATTTGCAAGTTTGCAAATAACACATTGTGGAGGATTTATTTGCAAGTTGATTTATTATGATAGCATCTTTTTGATTCCATTCTCTTCACTTGCTTTTTGTTGATAAGAAAGGATTAGATGTGATTAGAGTTTGATGTGAGATGGTTATGATCATGTTTGTATGTGGTCACTCTCTCTTTTTTCCTACACTCACCTCCCTCTTGCTTTCATATTCTTTTTCCTCCACCATTTTATTCTCACTTGATGGAAGAAGTTTTTCGATGGTTGAGAGAAAGAAAAAGATGAGAGTTTTCATTCTTGAGAGTTTCATTTCTTGATCTCATTTCATGTTAAGAAAAATGCAAGCACCATTTTTCTTATCTTGTTTCCTCCATCATCTTCAAATGGCAACCACCCTAAAAGAGACTATGATTCTACACTACACTTCCTACAGCAAATCTTGGACGCGTCGATTCGCCAGCTTCGCGCCCGAGTTGCCTCGGTATTGAGGTGGGAGCCCGTAAAAGCTACAGGCGATGTGGTGCCCTTTCCGACGAGGAGGAGACGGACGGAGATCCCGCGAGGAGATCGGAGTGGAGATGAAGACCGGAGGACTCGGATCAGTCGGTACATCTCTTCCCTTTCTTGTTAGTAGCTTAGACTTGTTAATGGTTACGATCCGGAGTTTAGTGCGCGGTGGTGCCGGTTTGCAAAGTCCGCAAAAATTAAAGTTTATCACCGTTTCCGCATTCCGGCGTCGGATTGACGGCCGGGGCGCCGCCGTGCACTTACAGTAACGCTTCAGATAACTTACGCTCTGCGTTGCGCGCCACGTGTCAAACAGTGGTGCGCTAGCGCAGTTGCGCTGCGCTCTGCGCTGCGCGCCACGTGTCAAGCGCAGACGCGCTAGCGCAGTTGCGCTGCGCGACACGTGTCAAGCGCAGGCGCGCTAGCGCCAACTGCGCCAGCACTAAAACTTAAATAATAAATTATTTAATTAATCAAAATTAAAATTCCAGAGAGATCTTTCCAATCTTATTAAAATAAGAAGATTGTCTTCTGTAAAACAGAGGCCTTAGGATCAAAGATCCAACGGTGGGGAAATATCCCCAGATCAATCAGAGAAAGATCTCTGTAACTAACCTAACAAACCAATTGGCCCTATATAAAGGCCCCTAGACTCCAACTCTCACATATACAGAAATACAAAAAGAGAGAACCCACTGAAATTTTTTTTGAAAGGCAAGCCTTTGAAGAAAGAAGATCATCTTCTTCAAGGTAAAGAATTAAATTCTTGGAAGAACAGAGATGAAAACACCTCATAAAAAGAAGAATTTCTTCTAAGAAGATTAAAGATCAAAGATGTAAGAACAAGATCAAAAGATCATAAAGATCCAATCATAAAATATTAAAGAAGTAATTTACTTCATCCCTAAATCTTTTGATCTATATAAAGGCACAGCCTTTTGATGAACCATTGGTTCTTGAATCTTGAGGTAGAACCTCTTTAGAACAAGAAAAACTTGTTTCTTTGATCTGAATTGGATCTAGATGCGCTCTGCGATATTGTACAGTGCCTTGCACTTTTGATTTGCACTATTGCGCTCCTTGGACCGGCGCAAGTCACCGAGAGCGCCAAGTGTCAATCACAGAACGATCTGCGCTTTGCGCTTCTAAAACAGTGCACTGCGCTCTTGGATTGGCGCACTGCACCAGAGCGCGCCACATGTCAGCAGCGCACTGGCGCAGCGCACTGCGCTAACAGACTTGCGCTTAGCAGAGCGTGACACGTGTCACCTCCACATGCGCTAGCGCCTTGCACTCTTTAATTGGCACAAAGCGGCTGACAGGCCACATGGCTCATTATCAGACCACTAAAATGCTATGCATTATTAAAAAGGGGCAGAGCCCAAATAAAGGCCTAACAGGCCAAATATAAATGCTATGCATTTAATTACAGAGCCTAATGCTATACATTATTAAAAAGGGGCAGAGCCCAAATAAAGGCCTAACATGCCAAATAAAAATACTATGCATTTAATTACAGAGCCTAATGCTATGCATTAATAAAAGGGCTGAGCCTAAATAAAAGCTCAACAGCCAGAACAATAAAATATTCAACTAAGCCCATATGCTCATACACCTTCAAAAAGACTTTAGTCCCAAATTGGACTATAGATCTCCCAACCAATATTGGTTCAAGGGTACATCTCTGAACTCCTCTGATATCTGTCGTTGTAGTTCTTCAACGTCGTCAGAGAGGTGACGGGTCCCGACGGCCATACATCCCATGGACCACCATGTCCCTAAACTGGCAATCGACCGCAATGTCTCTAAACTAAATAATAGAGCCCAAATGCTCTCTTGTTGGATCTAAATGATCCTGTTAAGTTGATCTTAGTCTGGAAATTAGACTAATGTGTGCTTAACAAACGTTTAAGTTGATCTTAGTCTCAAATAAGGCTAACGTATTCTTAAAACAAAACCCCAAACCCTAAATTTAAGAAAATAAGGATTTAGACTAATCCATGTCCTATGGGCGACAACATAAATTAGTCTCCGTATACAATCCACGGGGAACCACAAACAAAACAAACACCCACGACACGAAATGACCATCTAGAGAAGGAGAAAGTTGTTACCGCGATGCGGTAGCGTAATTAACTGCAGGGGCTTGCGCCTGCAAGGAAGAGCGTCCCCACAATCAAAAACCCCTCGAATGAGGGGGAATCTGACGAAGTCTGCTATATCAGCCGCATCCGTTTAAACCTTCGATACATGGTATCATAAATCAACTTGGTATCTTCAGAGAGGTGGACGGATAGCACCAATTATCATCTGCCCCCAGATTCAGGCAAGACAGTCCGTCTTCCCGGCATCCGGCGGTAAACAACGGACGGTTGAATATCTGAATTTATTTTTTCTATCCAATGAGAAGACCGGTAAGCAATATGGATTTTACCAGCCTGTCGATTTTTTTTATAATTATTATATATATATTTTTGGAAGCGGCCCTTTCCTGAACCGTGATCGAAGTAAATAAGCTTGCTTCACTATTATAGCTGCCACTGCTTGTAAATAGTTTTCATTATAAGTCATCTAAAACTTGTAATGTTGCAACTTTATATTTAAGAAGAAATTTCCCTTTATAATATGTGTTGACTTATTACATATGTGCTCATGAAGAAGTAGAGCAAAGATATGTGCAAGTGTAATTTACCCTATCAATATATATATAAAGGATGATGATCGATAAGATGATTGTTTGTGGTCCGGATGTTTAAAGGTGTAGGAACGACATGTTCCAAGTTTACTAAATGAAAATGTTTAGATGACGTGTGATAAGAGTTTAAGAACTATGATAAAAATTAAATGCATTAATTTTGGAAGAAGTTAGAAATATTTAGTTTCCTCATAAGCAAATAATGTAAATTAACACTTAAATACCTCGATGCTATTCAGTATGCTGCTGTAATCATATTGTATTACACTACAGTACCTGAAGTTGATTGTATTATCCTAAATTACCCAAACGGTGTTGAGGAGAGTTGTGGGTAACCTTTTTGCCTCTAGCCGCTCAAATATCTTTTTAATGATGGCGGAAGAGCTAGAAGAAGCGTGGGGCATTTGAAGTCAATTTTGGCGAAAACAACAATGTCAGGGAGGAGTCTGAAAGGAGAGAACTAGACCGGGAGGTAGGAGAGGAGGAGTGTCACGTCCCGCTTTCCAGTGTACGGATAAGGAGACGTGACTGGGCCCGCTACACATTTACTCAGAAGCAAACACGCTAAACGTAAATAAGCAATATAATAAAGTACACAAGAAAATGACAATAGATGTAAATGAACATCAACTTGTATTTATTAAATATTCTTTACAATACAACTGGAAAGTAAAATACAATACTGGAAAGCGATGCCTAAACAATGGCATGTACTGAAAGTAAAAGTGAGTACAAGTAAAGCCTAATGGTCGTGCTGCTCAGTGGTCTGCTCCAAGTGCTCCTGACTGATCTCGAACTCCTCAGACTCGGGTCCTCCTGACAACATTCCAAAGAAAGAAGAGAAATAGAAATGTCGTCAGCGAACAATCGCTCGGCAAGTCCCAAAGAGATAGAAATAGAATAGACAGATAAAAGAATGTAACTAGTATAATATTTGATTGTTATGTTAACGCAGTTGTTTGTTGCTTGGTACAGAATAAACCAGTGTATACGAGAGTAGTCCAACTTACACCGTAGACTGTGGTAACCCGTAGTATAAGGCTCCGTCGATAAAACCATGGAACAACGGCAATGGATATATAGTTACGTCTTTTAATGACCATCTCGTGCCACTTTTAACACATTCCGTGCTAGTCTGCCTCTTTAAAACCCCGTAATGTATTATGTATTGATGTATATTGTTTTGTTTAATAGATGTACGACTTGCCGAAACAATGATATCAGTAGTTCATGTAAACGGAACGGATAGTCATGTAAATAGAGTATATCCATAGTTCGGTTCAGTCAAGTCATGTTCATGTTGATATAGATTGAATTATGGTATAAATAGATTCATGTTGGATTGGAGTTATACTTGAATCATATTCAAGAATATATTGATTGATTGATTTCAAATTAGACTGAGACTCTTTCTGAGTCAGACACTTAAACAAAATTGAAGTCCTGAATTAGTTTTGGAGTTATCGGTAACCGTTGCACATGGACGGCAGAATTTATGTCTTTTTCCAAGACAATTACCGTGTTGATAACACCGTTTTTAGTTTGTCTACCTTAGATAGGAGAGCACCTATATTCTCTGGCTCCCTGAGGCTCAAGAGAACTAGTTCCGCTTAAACCTATGTTTGCTAGGGTCCTTATTGTAAATTAATATAACTTGAGGGGGTTTTATGAAAAATAGTTTTGATATATATTTTCAAAATAAATCTCAAGTATTTATTTATCGTCTTTAGGTTTTCATAGTTGTAATTTTTATAAAATGAAATATTCTAATGGATATAAACCTAACTTTGAATAGTATATGGTATTTTCTTGTAATTTGACTTGTATTGAATGTGATGGTATTTTCCTGATCTTTTACGACTCTTCTCTTTTGATTTAGAAAACATGGAATATATATTAAATTTAAAATAGATATTTTGATAATATATATATATATATAATTATAAAAATAGAATTTATTTATTAAGTAGAAATCACGTTTTCTTAAAAATTGTAATAAGAATTCCATCGAGTTCGAGGAGGTCTGCATCTTGCTTTACTGGTCCCGAGGACGTGCGATAACCCGCACCATTGCGACCGAATTCCCCAAAATGGGTTGTAGAGGGTTATTTGCAAGGAATTAATTAAAAAAATTTAAAGTATACGGGTTTTGATAGTTTAAGGTATTTAAATGTAAATTGTGTTTTGTCCTACAAAAATTGTTACAAAAGCCATCGTGCTATATCAAGATGAGTGTTGTGATGAGATAGGTCATTACCTCGTGAGTTTTCTAAAGGTAGTATGATCAAAACGATAAAGTAATGTCGTATGTAAACCTGATGGTATTTTGCTGAAAAGGTGAAATAGAAGTTGCAATACATAATATTTTGAATTGAAACTTGTTGTAAATGTTGTTTTATATTTATTAAACAAGATATAAAGAGATGGTTATTATATGGTTAAGAAAAATTGAGTTTTTAAAGAAATTAGAATCGGAAGTCGGATTAACTCCACTTTTGACGAGTTTTGAAAAGAGAAGTCTTTTTAATAAAAATAAAGGAGGGGAGAGGGGACTTACTGATTGATTATAGAGGGGGGAGGTAGAGAAAGATTTCGAAGGCGTCGTGAAATCGCGTCATCGCCGGATTTGTCCCGAAATGTCGCATTAATTTTGACCTTGGTTAACTCCACTTGTACAACTTTTGGATTTGGAAAATTTAGAGAGTTTTGGCAATGGATTTTAGAATGAGGAGGGCCAAAATGTAGGATGGTATTTATAGGAGAAATTAGGGTTTAAGGTAATGAAGAATGGAATTATAAATATACATTAAAATGAATTAAAGAGGTGAATTATCACTCTCTGGATAAATGCAGGGAAATCAAACAGTATGAGGGTAGTAGGGTAGACCAAGGGGTGCTAGGATTAAAATTTTGGAGTATTTGGGACCGGGGGGGACCGGCGGCGCCGGCCCCATGGTGAATCTCACCGGCCATCTTGGTGTGGTGGGTGCTTGGATTTTGGACACGTTTCAGGGTCTGTATAAATACTATTTTGCACATGTTTGATTTTTCAGTGACTTTTCATTTACGTGTATTGCACGTGTAAACTTTTGGTCTTCTAAAAGTTTAAAACAAAAATCAGCAAAAATATTATGTGGCTGAAGGGATTCGAACACAGGGGCTATGTCATAGCAGTGCAAGGCTTTACCAATGAGCTACAAGTACTTTCTTGCTGTTCAAAAGCAATTTAAATTTATAACTTTTGCTCAGGCTAAGGTATTCCTTTCTGTATTTTACAAAAAAAATTATACAGAAGTTTTAGGGTTGTTACATTTTACCCTCCTTATAAAAGTTTCGTTCTCGAAATTTATATAAGGGAAGTGTAACAGATTCAAAAAAAATTGATGACAGTGGTGATGAAAGAAATACTGATAGTGCATGAAAAGTAACAAGATGATACAAGGGTTTGAAAAGATTGGAGGGAATTACCGGTGTTACCTTGGTCGATAACCTCGGCTTCTACGGCCGCTAATGTGTAAGCCTGACGTCGGGGAACATTGCTCCTAGCTGGAGGCACATTCCTCTGTCCTTGGGGCTTGTTTCTCTGCCTTCGAGGCATATTCCTTATTGCCTGATGGAATTGACGATTAGACTGTACAGGAGGTCCACGTGGAGGTGGAGCTGGGAGAGCAAGACGGGGTGCAGGAGCCTGAATAGCTGGCCGCTGCGGATAAGTGATGTGAGTTGGAACTGGGTTGTGTCTATAAGGACATGTTCCAATTTTATGAGTGGATGCGCCACAAACTAAGCACAGGCCTTTTGTGCGCCTACAGTCCTTCCACAGGTGTCCATCCCTCTTACAGTAGAAGCAAAAATCTGGACTTGGCCGGTTATTTGTTACTTCAGGTCTCTTGGATTCAAAAGTTGGTATTGAAGAGGCTCCTCCTGCCATTTGAGCGGTAGGGCACTTCACACCGGCAGATTGAGGTCTGTCATTCTTCTTCATTACTGTCTCATATCGACGAGCAGCTTTCAGTGCTAGGTCGTGGGTTGGGAAATCCCCTGTAGCTAGAGCAGTTTGGATTTCCTAGTCCAATCCTTACTAAAATCGTCTAGCTCTGATCTCAGCCGTCGGTATCAAGTGTGCCATGAATCTACCGAGCATGGTATACTCAGCATCTTACTCATCCACAGATTTGGTCCACATCGAACCTTGTTGCAGGTGGATGAATTGCTGCTCCATGTCAAATCGGGCAGTCTCGAGGAAATATTTCGCGTCTAACATCTCGCGAAAAGTCCTCCATTCGATCGGCCGGTCAAGACGGCTTTCTTCCGTCTTCTACCAAACTCTGGTGTTATCTGTGAGTTGCAGCTTCGCAACTCTAACCCAGGCAATCTCTGGCACTTGTGCTGCTGCCAGATCGTCTTCGATACTCTGAGCTCATTCTTCAGCTTCTAAGGGGCTCTCTTTCCCAGAAAATTGTTTCGAGTGCAATGCTCGGAATTGCTTCACTCCGGATGCTCCCGCTTCTAGGCGGTTCAATAAGATAGAAGTCTGCTGCTGCTGTCCTTCCAGGAGGCTCTTAATTGCCTCAAGCAGTACCGTCTGCTCGTTGATCGGAGCTACAACAGTAGGCGTAAGTGGAAGAGGTGGTGGTGTGTTGTTGAAATTTGTGCTGGTATTATTTGGAGAATCTATAACTTTGAAAGAAAAATAGGGTTATGATAGATTCAAAGAGCATAAAATTGTAAGATTCAAGGAATATAAAATGTAAAGAATGTTTTTAGTTGCTGATTCTTGTGTTATACCTGCATGTCCATGCAGAACTGACCTGCATGTCCATGCAGAACTGGCCTGTATGGGCCGCCAACAAAACCTGTCACGTCCTGCTTCCCAGGTATGGGTAAGGAGACGTGACTGGGCCCGCTACGTATTTACTCAGAAGCAAACACGCTAAGCGTAAATAAGCAATATGATAAAGTACACAAGAAAATGACAAGAGATGTAAATGAACAACTTTTATCTATTAAACATTCTTTACAATACAACTGGAAAGTAAAATACAATACTGGAAAGCGATGCCTAAACAATGGCATGTACTGAAACTAAAAGTGAGTACAAGTAAAGCCTAATGGGCGTGCTGCTCAGTGGTCTGCTCCAAGTGCTCCTGGCTGGTCTCGAACTCCTCAGAGTCGGATCCTCCTGATAACATTCCAAAGAAAGAAAAGAAATAGGAATGTCGTCAGCGAAAAATCGCTCGCTAAGTCCCAAAGAGATAGAAAAAGAATAGACGGATAAGAGGATGTAACTGGTATAATATTTGATTGTTATGCTAACGCAGTTATTTGTAGCTTGGTACAGAATATACCAGTGTATACGAGAGGAGTCCAACTTACACCGTGGACTATGGTAACCCGTAGTACAAGGCTCCATCGATAAAACCATGGAATAACGGCAATGGATGTATAGTTACGTCTTTTAATGACCATCTCGTGCCACTTTTAACACATTCCGTGCCAGTCTACCCCTTAAAAACCCCGTAATGTATTATGTATTGATGTATATTATTTTGTTTAATAGATGTACGACTTGCCGAAACCATGATATCAGTACTTTATGTAAATGGAACGGATAGTCATGTAAATAGAGTATATCCATAGTTCGGTTCAGTCAAGTCATGTTCATATTGATATAGATTGAATTCTGATATAATTGGATTCATGTTGAATTGGAGTTATACTTGAATCATATTCAACGATAGATTGATTGATTGATTTCAGATTATACTAAGACTCTGTCTGAGTTAGACAATTAAACAGAATTAAAGTCCTGAATTAGTTTTGGAGTTATCGGTAACTGCTGTACATGGACGGCAGGATTTGTGTCTTTTTCCAAGACAATTACCATGTTGATAACACTGTTTTTAGTTTGTCTGCCTTAAATAGGTAAGCACGCATATTCTTCGGCTTCCTAAGGCTCAAAAGAACCGGTCCCGCTTAAACCTATGTTTACTAGGGCCCTTATTGTAAATTAATATAACTTGAGAGGGTTTTATGAAAAATAGTTTTGATATATATTTTCAAAATAAAGCTCAAGTATTTATTTATCGTCTTTAGGGTTTCATAGTTATAATTTTTATAAAATGAAATATTCTAGTAGATATAAACCTAATTTTGAATAGTATATGGTATTTTCTTGTAATTTGACTTGTATTGAATGTGATGGTATTTTCATGATCTTTTGCGACTCTTCTCTTTTGATTTAGAAAACATGGAATATATATTATATTTAGAATAGATATTTTGATTATATATATATATAATTATAAAAATATAATTTATTTATTAAATAGAAATCACGTTTTCTTAAAAATTATAACAAGAATTCCATCGAGATCGAATGCTCCGTGAGGAGGTCTGCATCTCGCTCTACTAGTCCCGAAGACGTGAGATAATCTGCATCATCCCGATCGGGTTCCCCCAAATGGGTTGTAGAGGCTTATTTGCAAGGAATTAATTAAAACAATTTAAAGAATACGGGGTTTGATAGTTTAAGGTATTTTAATGTAAATTATGTTTTGTCCCACAAAAATTGTTACAAAAGCCATCATGCTATATTAAGATGAGTATTGGAAAGTTATTACCTTGTGAGTTTTCTAAAGGTAGTATGATCAAAACGATAAACTAATGTCGTATGTAAACTTGATGGTATTTTACCGAAAAAATGAAATAGAAGTTGCAATACATATTATTTTGAATTGAAACTTGTTGTAAATATTGTTTTATATTTATTAAACAAGATATAAAGAGATGGTTATTATGTGGTTAAGAAAAATTGAGTTTTTAAAGAAATTAGAATCGGAAGTCGGATTAACTCCGCTTCCGACGAGTTTTGAAAAGAGAAGTCTTTTTAATAGAAAGAGAGGAGGGGAGAGAGGACTTACCGATTGATTATAGAGGGGGGGGAGATACAGAAAGATTTCGAAGGCATCGTGGAGTCACGTCATCGCCGGATTTGTTCCGAAATATCGCCGGAACTTTGACCTTGGCTAACTCCACTTGTACAACTTTTGGACTTGGAAAATTTAGAGAGTTTTGGCAATGGATTTCAGAATGAGGAGGACCAAAATGTAGGATGGTATTTATAAGAGAAATTAGGGTTTAGGGTAATGAAGAATGGAATTAAAAATATGTATTAAAATGGATTAAAGAGGTGAATTATTACTCTCTGGATAAATGCAGGGAAATGAAACAGTATGAAGGTAGTGGGGTGGACCAAGGGGTGCTAGTGTTAAAATTTTAGAGTATTTGGGATGGGGGGAACCGGCGGCGCCGGCCATCTTGGTTTGGTGGGTGCTTGGATTTTGGACACATATCAGGGTCTGTATAAATACTATTTTGCACATGTTTGATTTTTCAGTGGCTTTTCATTTTACGTGTATTGCACGTCTAAACTTTTGGTCTTCTAAAAGTTTAAAAGAAAAATCAGCAAAAATATTATGTGGCTAACAGGATTCGAACACATGGGATATGTCACAGCAGTGCAAGGCTTTACCAATGAGCTATAAGTGCTTTCTTGCTGTTCAAAAGCAATTTAAATTTATAACTTGTGTTCAGGCTAAGGTATTCCTCTCTGTACTTTACAAAAAAAAATTTGTACAGAAGTTTTAGGGTTGTTACAAAAGGTCATAGTGTCGATCAAGAAGAGATGGACATGGAGGAGGAGAAAAGATGAGGTAAGGAAGAAGAGGCGGAAGAGAGAGTGAAGGATAGGGGGTCTGGGAGTAGAAAAATAGAGGGAAAGAAGATAAGGACCAAAATAACTATTTTTTTTTCTTATAGCCTTTAAAAATCCATACCATCAAAAATCTAATCGAATGGAGAGATGCATACCTAGCATGTTTTAGTGGAATATTCAGCGGTACGCTTTTTTTTGGGATGAAAAATCGAAGGTAGTTTAACATTGTGACTAAAATTGTTTCAAGGTATTTTTGTGAAAACAACAATAGTTGAGTGTATTTTAGTGTAATAAACCATATCCAACTATGTCGATAATTTTTTTTCCTTCAACAAGGGTGATGATGCTCACAAGTGGTATTTTCCCAGATTATGATACGTGGTAGATGACGTGTCCCGAAGACTACGGAGGTGGAATAAATGAGTTGCATTAGGGGCATTCCTCGGGATCTCGTCTCCAAGGAAGTGTCCGACTATTCAGGAGACCTCTCTGAGTACTTTCCACCTTCACCTAGCAAACAACTAACAGCTCGTCTCCGAGCTTCCTCAGTTTCCTTGCTCGTCTCCGAGCCATCTGACAGGCCGAGCTTCCTCGGCCTCCTTGCTCGCCTTCGAGCCATCTGTCAGGCCGAGCTTCTTCGGCCTTCCCGACCAGTCGAGAGTGCAGAATCCGAGCGCCCCCGTAACGGCTCTGCGTATCTCGTCAGGGCAAGATATCTGCCTCCCCACGTTCCGCGTCCCACGCTAGCGCATCCCCCTATTAATGGGCATATCCCGTCATTAAATGCGAGTATAACGTAGGGGCGTAACTGACGGCGATGATCTCGCGCCTGCTCACTCCACGCGACCACTGTATAAACCCCTCTCTCAGACGACTCAGGTAACTCGAACTCATTCTAATACGCCTTTATTCTGCACCTATTCCTCGGCACTAACTTGATCGTCGAAGGGTCCTACGGTGATCACCCACCCTGGGACTTTCTTTGCAGATAGCTCGGCGTCAACACCTACCCATTGAGATCCACACGCTCAACAACTCCCAAACCAAATCTCAGCCATTAAAGACCGCCATCACAGGATCGACGGAAGACAATATCTGAAGGAGATCACAATCTCCATCAGTTAGCGCCGTCTGCGGGAACGTTTCAGAAGCTTCTCTACCCATAAGTTGATCTTCCACCTTCAACCTGATGGCGAGCGACAACCGCGAAGATCCAAATACGAGCCGCCACAACGGAGGTGGGAGCGGATCGTCTCCCCCTCCTAACGTCATCAACGCCTTATCCGCTCGGATAGACAGGCTCACATCGCTGGTGGATGCTCTCGTCTGCGTTCAAGCGGTGGGCCCTATCCACCAGACCAAAGTTCCCCATTCCTGGGATAACGACGTCCGCAGAAGGACAGATGGGCACGCTAAAGCCCTCGGTCTCACTCACGCTCATCTCAGCGTCACCGAGCGCTGGCGTGCCGACTCCGGCCACCATGACCCGCATGCGGCGATTGATTCCATGAACCGCTGGGCACCGGACAGCTCCATGTCCTGATCCCAAGGAATACTAGGTCGTCGCTCCGATGCTCGCAACGCGTTCTTTCCCCCTGAGGAGGTGTCAGTCAGCTCGCCTGCTTCCAGGCATGACCGACGCCTCCATTCTCGTCGGGGCCGCGCGAACGGCGAATGGCGGGACTACTCGAGAAGGGCCTCACCCGAGAACTTTAGAAATTTGATAGAGTGGAATCGAAACCGCACCATCGTGCAGACTCGGAGCGGGGATAGCCACCACTCCGACTGTGCAGAATCCTCGGGGTACCACTACCGACTTGAAGCCCTCGAGAATAAAATCGAAGGTATACGACGGGATGGCTATGCGTTCGGCGAAGGGGCCAGGTACTCTGCCGACTCACTAACAAAGCCCTTTACAGAAGAGCTACTGGCTGAGCACGTCTTGTCCATGAACAAGCCGCCAAAAGTGACCCTCTTCGATGGGAAATCCGACCCGAAGGACCACTTGAACGCATTTACGACGGGCATGAGCTTCCAAGATAACTCGGACGTGACTCAATGCCGAGCTTTCCCCACCACCCTAATCTGGGCTGGCCGGGACTGGTTTCGAGGACTTACGCCATGCTTCATCTCAACTTCCGATGAGCTTGGCACCCAATTCCTCGGTCACTTCGTCGGAAACCGATGAGAGAAGAGGACGGTCAACTACCTATTCACTGTCAAGAGCGGAGACAATAAATCCTTCAAAAGATATGTCATCCGCTTCTACAATACCCTCCTGGAGGTCCCCATGCACCGTGTTGAAACAGTTATAACCGCGCTGAGGTCGGGTCTTAGGCACAAAGAGTGGCTCCTCTCTTTTGCATTAGCGCAACCTAAGAACATGGCCAAAGTGAAAGTGTAACACCCAGCCCTTTTTATACTAATAGCTGTATTTCCATTTTATTTATAAAATTTATTTAAATTATCTTATAATTATTTATTAGTTTATTTATTTTAAAACTCCTCCTTAAATCCAAACCCAGATTTTTCCACATTTTAATCCATGCGCATCCCTTTTACAACTTAATGTATTAGAACCAAAACATTAATTTTTCCCCAGCCACTACCCATTTCATTTTCTATTATAACTATTATTTTGTGGCCCGTCACTTAGCCCATCTCACCTCAGCAGCCCATCACCTCTTATTTATTTATTCCTGAATTTTTCTCAACAGCCACCAGGCCCGGCCCTTTCTTTTCTGCCTTTTCTTTTTATCTCCCGGCCCGTTACTTCCATTCAAATCAATTTCTTTTTCGTTTTTGGCCCGACCCCGATCAGCCCACACACATCTATTTTAAATAAATTCCTAAACTTAAAGTTCCCGGCCCGGCCCTCACTTTCCTTTCCCCCTCACAATTATTCTTTTATCTCTGCCAGCCCACCTTACTACCTTCGGCCCGCTTCACTTATGCCCACGCCCGCACCCGCTTCGACCCGACCCGCTCCCTACAGCACCTTCTTCCCAACGGCTCTCCCGCCAATCTCGCGCTCGATCCACCTTCTCCGCCGCCTTCCTCGCCCACGCTCGCGCTCTTGTCTCCCCCACTCGCGAGCGTTATCACCAACGCACGCCTCGTCTCCATTCCTCCCTCTTTCCTCTCAAAACCCCCAATCACTCGCTCCTCTCCTTCTTTTCCTTCCTCCTCCCTCGAACCCGCCATCGGCAACCCATTGCAGCACCGAGCATCCTCATCTGCACCCCCTCACCACTCCAATTCGTCGACCAAGCAACCCTACCCACACCCGAGCACCCCCTGCCGGCGCCCCTCAACCCAAAATCCCAGACTGCACCCCTCACTTCCCCGCACACCCCATCACCACACCCGAGCTCCTCTAACCACCACGACGCCGACGAACCCCACCTGCACCGACTACTTCATCACCTCCTTTGGCCGTCGGCGCCTCCAGCCACCATCCGAGAACCCATCTCCCTCTCTCTCAATCCCTCTATCTCTCTCCCTCTACCTGCATCTCTCTCTCACAGTTTCTCTCTCTCTCTCTCTCAATTATCTCTCTTTCTCACTCTACGACTCTCTCTCTTTCTCTGCATACTCTCTCTCTCTCTCTCTCGTTTCCCTCTCTCTCTCTCTCTCTCAGCCTACTCTCTCTCTCTCAATCCCCTCTGCTCACTCTCTTTCCCTAATTCTCTCTCAAAAACCATACAAAACCATTTACTTTACAAACACTCACTGCGGCCATTACCGGAGCGACACCGTCGACCGTCGTCGATCCCAGTACACTCGCAGAGGATCATCAAGCATCCCTCAATCTCCAGTAACCGTGCAACGGCTCCGGACAACTCCGACGCGAGATCCGCATCTCGATCCAAGCTCGCGCGAATCGGTTCCACGGCGTATATCACGCGTTCGTGACGACGTTGCTGCCTTGCGACCCCGAGACTTCTTCCAGGCAAGTTTTCTACTTGCTTACATGCTATTTACCTAAGTTACGATCTTTAATTACATATATTATGAAGTTGCAAGTTTAGATAAATTATGTGTCCTAACTGTTCGATGCTTGTTTCCTTAGGAAATTATTCTCAAATTTGGCGGAACTAGATAGTTTTGATTGGCCCGTATAGCTTTGAACGTAGTGTATGAATTTCGTTGGATAATTTGATCACTTACGACTAAAGCAACTTCCCCCAAGTTTAACCGTAAAACTGTAATTCTGTTGCACCTGAAAACCGTTAAATTCACCATAAATCATGTGCATACTAGAATGGTGCGTTCGAGGGCTCAAATCGAAGCTAACTCGACGAACTTTAACCCTATACTATTTTATTGACATTCCTGTACTTAAATTGTGATGAAAATTGGATCGGAGTGCGACTCTGGACTGCAGTCCAGAGCTACTCCAATTGTTGGTTGCTGTACCGTATTGGATACCACAGGATTTCCTTAACTCGTGGATTGTGGAACTCTGCTGTTTATTATAGATAAATCTGTTAGCTAGACAACATAATTGGTTTCATTCTGTTTCGTTACCGTTTGATATTTAATCTGTAATTTAATAGATCGGGACACATAACAGTCCCAACAGAATCAGAATTGACATGTTAATATTAAACAGATTATAACTCCTAACGTACAGATGCGATTGAAGATCCGTTTGTTGCGTTGAAAACTTTACTGAAAACCCTAGAACTCATCCAACTGTAGCGTCGCTAAAATCTGATCCCAACTGGGATTAAAATGTGTTGCGAAACGGACTTCTGGTTCTGAAATTGGATTTCCAGCCGCGAGCGCTTAAAATAAAATGGTTCTAATTAATGATCCTGGAACCCGATTGGCTTGAAACAAAATTCTATGGATGGTTAACCAAACATACTAATTACTACCTGTTTATCGTTTCGCTAAATTATATACGTACGTTTCATGATAAATCGTGCAAGTGATATACTACTGTTTTTATGACACCTTAATTGTGCTTATATACTGTTCATGCATCATATCATACCTATATCATTGTAGTGATAACCTAGTGATATCGTGCATTCATCCAGTGTTATATTTTAGTGATGATTGTGGCAAGTACGTCAGTGTTCGTGTATCCGTGATTAAGTGAAAGTGATGAGTACTTGTACACAATCAGTGACCTTTTTGTTCTATTGCATTGTCGACGTCTGTGGGATGCGTGTACGTGTGACTATAAGTGGTATGGGACACTTATGGAAGCACTTGCATGGGTGTCACAGATAAGGCATCCGACACTGCCATTTACCTTAGGTATTAGTCGGGACGTGCTTGATGGAGTTCCTGCCTCCAGTTCTCGCGCAGACTTGTCACGGATCGATTAGTATTTATGGTGATGGTTAGCGTTTGATGTAGACCACGGGGTGTGGGGTAGTTTAAGTGTGAGTTCAACAGAATCTCGGGAGTCCCATGCCGGCTTATATATTTAGGGAGTTATATGGAGATTTACAGGGTACGTGATATATACACCGTGATATTCTTGTTACATGTTGGGCCCGTGGTCCCTTGCCCTTGGGTTCTACCCTTGGGTGGAGGACACTCGCGAGTGGTTGACTCTCACACTTGGACTGACGATAGGCTTAGTGACCTGTACAGTGAGACTTAGAGACTGATAGGGATACTGGCATTTTTATTCCTTATATATTGTGTGGCATACGTGACATTTCGTTATACTGCTTTAATGTTTCGCTGCATTGATTACTGCACATTCATATTCCTACTGTCATTGATTTACTGTTATTCATATCCCTTACCACTGTTAGAACTGTCACTTGATTTTATATATATATTATTGCTATTGTGTCGCTCTGACGACCTGAGTATGCATGCTCAGTGTGAGGAGAAGATTTAGCTTGGATCAGAACTAGACGTGCTTCACAGACTTCTTGACTTGCTACTCCGAGTTACTTTCGTTTGTTCCACTTCAGGTCAGTTTATATTATTGTATCTTTCAGTTACTGCATTTCTCATTACCTGCGCATCGTTTACTGTTTACCATGATAAACTAGAAGCCGAAGTGTGACTACGGCAGGACATTTCCTTGACCGTAGGAGCATGGCTGGCCTTGTCTACCCCTCGTATTCCGTATTTTGGGAAGCGGGGCGTGACATGGTTTAGTTGGTATCAGAGCCCAGGTTTTGCATCGATGGGATTGCAGTTTTCCGTGTATAGTTTGGCAATCTAAGACATCCCTCGGTCTAGGTTGTAAACTTGTCATTCTTGATCCATATTCACATCGTGTGTTCAGCTATCTATTCGCTATGGTTTCGGGTGACCTGACAAGATTACGTGGTTGCAATTGCACTACCGTATTCGGTTTAGGTAACTTAAAGTCATACGGTTGATTCTCCACTTGTAATAAAATTCATCATCTCTGATATTCTTGAATCCTTGTCCTATCCATATCATATTTTGATTCATTTAGCGTGTGACTCATATCATTCTCGAAATTGTTGTTTCAGGATCATGTCTTCCAACGACTCTTCATCTTTATCCGTCCCCCAGAATCAGACTGTTGAGATCCTTAGTGTACTACAAGGTTTAAAGGAAGCCCAGGAGCGAACAAACGACCTATTAACTGAAGGGCTGAGAAGACAGGTGAGTCAGACCCCAGCGGGAGCCTCCTATCATAAAGGGATCCCTATTAGACGAGGAAAAGAGAAGAAGATGAAGCGTCAACAGAAGCATCAGAAGAACCCTTGCCGTGGGTACTGTAAGAGGCCGGGACATCTTCAGAAGGATTGTCGCCGTACCCAAGGGAAATGTCTGATATGCGGTTCCGACAAACATCTCATCAACGGTTGTCCAGAAAGGAAAGAACTACAAGGAGGAAACTCGTCCACACTCCCCATTTCTACCAAGTGAGGATCATCGCGTAGTTTGAACTTCGACCATAAGGTGGATCTAACGCAGGATTCAACTCGCGTAACGATGATGCAGCGTTCTGGCAATCGAAGAAGAATTCTATGATTTCCAATTTCAATAATAATGTTGTCATCTTTTATGAATATTTCCTTCCATTTGAACCTTTGTATCCGTCGAACTTTAGTTGAATAAAATAAAATTTGAATCATAATATAAATATCATTCTCATGCTTTCTCTATGTCAAATTCTATTCATTATCACAGTATTTTCATTTTGATCTTTCAGTTCCTGCAACCGCATATTTTCCTATATTTCGTACCCTGAGCTTTCCTTGATATCCCACTGTCTAATCATGACTTTTCTTTCAGGCCATGGCCCACCCTGGAGCAGCACCGCATCTGGGTGAGGATGCACACTCTTGCGTTTCCTTAGACCGCACGCTGATGAGTTCTGAGGATGAGATCGACGGTCCCCAAGTCAAATTCGGAAACCACGATCCAGAGGACGAAGAAGCAGCCGCCCCAGAGTTTAACGTGATAGCTGATTCCGACGAAGAAGAAGATCCTGAAGAGAACCCTATAGAAGAAGACCCGATAGAGGAAGATCCCGAGGGAGATCCAATGAAGAAAATCCAGTGGAGGAAGACCCCATGGAAGAAAACCCAGAAGGAGAGGATCACATGGAATCGGATCTCGATGGAGAAGCTCCATCCGAGGGAGAAGGACCAGAAGATCAAGATCATGTGGTGGAAGGACTTCCAATAGAGATGTCTGCGAGGCGCTATGGAAATGGACGCCCCTACCTGAGTGCGCGAGTCTACCGCAACCTACTGAATCTCCACAACCGCGGCTGACGGAATTTCTTTTTGATGTTGTTTTTCTGGCAAAATAAGATGTGTATAGTTTAGGGCCACCTTTCGCCTTTGGGGATGCCTTGTTTCAAATTTTCTTGAATGAAATAAATCTTCTGAATTCATAAACCTTTGATTATTGGTTCGCTTGATACTTGTTTCTCGCCCATATCTATTTATTTTTCTGCTGAGTTCCCTAACTGTTCACCCCTACTCATTGTATGGTTTCACCCTCATTTCGATTAGAAAGTACCGCACCCTGATCCTTGGAATGAGCCACCATTCATTCTTCGCCTGTGCCTCGTTTGTAATCCTTCTGGGAGGAGAAAATTTTTGGAGGAACTTCCGAGTCCGCTAACCCTTCACATCTTGATTCATATGTTGTACCGACCACCATCCTACCCACACTTCTTCCCTTGTAGTCAATTGTTGTTCGCCCTTACATCCTGTGCTGATCCGATCCCAATCTCCTTGATCTTCAGCCTAAAAACCGCCACATTCTGACCTTTGAATGACCCACACTTCCTTGAAACCCTCACCCTAGCTAGCCTATACATTTTTAGTGATTTCTCTATTACCCCAAATATATTTAGAGACACTATTATTCAAAATTTAGTTTTCATTATCTTAAATTTATCAAAGAGTACGTGTTATTGATTTCTTCGTTTTATGTATTTTAAGTGCGTTATTAGTATTCTCATTTTCAGTAGCTCAACCTTACACCACGCATATTTTTGTTCCATGTTCCTTATTTTCACGATATGAGTTTTCTAAGTTATTTTAAAACTATCTGATCGATATATCCTCCAAAAAAAAATGTTTTAACCTACCGACAAATTTTCACTGCTTTACCGTCGTTAATTTATTTTTGGGATTTGAGCCTATGATTACTATTATAAATGGTTGGACCTTACGATTATTTTTCTGCTTATTTTGATAAACATAGAAGTGCACATATTTGAGTCTCGACTTTTATCGAGCACACTTTGATTGTTATTCGTTATTGTTACCTATATTCTCGTATATTTGTACTTGCCCTTATAGTTTTCCTGCATTATACCTTGTAAGCCTATCTTTTTTGTATATGGTTCTTATATGTATGTATGTACCTTCAAAATTTTGTCTAACCGTTTTAAGTAAATCCACATGTATTAGTGTTCGATATGATAACTCTTCGCTCATTATTTTATAGCTTGTTGGTTCTTTTAAATTTCGAGGACGAAATTTTTATAAGGGTGGTATGATGTAACACCCAGCCCTTTTTATACTAATAGCTGTATTTCCATTTTATTTATAAAATTTATTTAAATTATCTTATAATTATTTATTAGTTTATTTATTTTAAAACTCCTCCTTAAATCCAAACCCAGATTTTTCCACATTTTAATCCATGCGCATCCCTTTTACAACTTAATGTATTAGAACCCAAATATTAATTTTTCCCCAGCCACTACCCATTTCATTTTCTATTATAACTATTATTTTGTGGCCCGTCACTTAGCCCATCTCACCTCAGCAGCCCATCACCTCTTATTTATTTATTCCTGAATTTTTCTCAACAGCCACCAGGCCCGGCCCTTTCTTTTCCGCCTTTTCTATTTATCTCCCGGCCCGTTACTTCCATTCAAATCAATTTCTTTTTCGTTTTTGGCCCGACCCCGATCAGCCCACACACATCTATTTTAAATAAATTCCTAAACTTAAAGTTCCCGGCCCGGCCCTCACTTTCCTTTCCCCCTCACAATTATTCTTTTATCTCTGCCAGCCCACCTTACTTCCTTCGGCCCGCTTCACTTATGCCCACGCCCGCACCCGCTTCGACCCGACCCGCTCCCTACAACACCTTCTTCCCAACGGCTCTCCCGCCAATCTCGCGCTCGATCCACCTTCTCCGCCGCCTTCCTCGCCCACGCTCGCGCTCTTGTCTCCCCCACTCGCGAGCGTTATCACCAACGCACGCCTCGTCTCCATTCCTCCCTCTCTCCTCTCAAAACCCCCAATCACTCGCTCCCCTCCTTCTTTTCCTTCCTCCTCCCTCGAACCCGCCATCGACAACCCATTGCAGCACCGAGCATCCTCATCTGCACCCCCTCACCACTCCAATTCGTCGACCAAGCAACCCTACCCACACCCGAGCACCCCTTGCCGGCGCCCCTCAACCCAAAATCCCAGACTGCACCCCTCACTTCCCCGCACACCCCATCACCACACCCGAGCTCCTCTAACCACCACGACGCCGACGAACCCCACCTGCACCGACTACTTCATCACCTCCTTTGGTCGTCGGCGCCTCCAGCCACCATCCGAGAACCCATCTCCCTCTCTCTCAATCCCTCTATCTCTCTCCCTCTACCTGCATCTCTCTCTCACAGTTTTTCTCTCTCTCTCTCATAATTATCTCTCTTTCTCACTCTACGACTCTCTCTCTTTCTCTGCATACTCTCTCTCTCTCTCTCTCTCTCGTTTCCCTCTCTCTCTCTCTCTCTCAGCCTACTCTCTCTCTCTCAATCCCCTCTGCTCACTCTCTTTCCCTAATTCTCTCTCAAAAACCATACAAAACCATTTACTTTACAAACACTCACTGCGGCCATTACCGGAGCGACACCGTCGACCGTCGTCGACCCCAGTACACTCGCAGAGGATCATCAAGCACCCCTCAATCTCCAGTAACCGTGCAACGGCTCCGGACAACTCCGACGCGAGATCCGCATCTCGATCCAAGCTCGCGCGAATCGGTTCCACGGCGTATATCACGCGTTCGTGACGACGTTGCTGCCTTGCGACCCCGAGACTTCTTCCAGGCAAGTTTTCTACTTGCTTACATGCTATTTATCTAAGTTACGATCTTTAATTACATATATTATGAAGTTGTAAGTTTAGATAAATTATGTGTCGTAACTGTTCGATGCTTGTTTCCTTAGGAAATCATTCTCAAATTTGGCGGAACTAGATAGTTTTGATTGGACCGTATAGCTTTGAACGTAGTGTATGAATTTCGTTGGATAATTTGATCACTTACGACTAAAGCAACTTCCCCCAAGTTTAACCGTAAAACTGTAATTCTGTTGCACCTGAAAACCGTTAAATTCATCATAAATCATGTACATATTAGAATGGTGCGTTCGAGGGCTCAAATCGAAGCTAACTCGACGAACTTTAACCCTATATTAGTTTCCTGACATTCCTGTACTTAAATTGTGATTAAAATTGGATCGGAGTGCGACTCTGGACTGCAGTCCAGAGCTACTCCAATTGTTGGTTGCTGTACCGTATTAGATACCACAGGATTTCCTTAACTCGTGGGTTGCGTAACTCTGCTGTTTATTATAGATAAATCTGTTAGCTAGACAACACAATTGGTTTCATTCTGTTTCGTTACCGTTTGATATTTAATCTGTAATTTAATAGATCGGGACACATAACAGTCCCAACAGAATCAGAATTGACATGTTAATATTAAACAGATTATAACTCCTAATGTACATACGCGATTGAAGATCCGTTTGTTGCGTTGAAAACTTTACTGAAAACCCTAGAATTCATCCAACTGTAGCATCGCTAAAATCTGAACCCAACTGGGATTAAAATGCGTTGTAAAACGGACTTCTGGTTCTGAAATTGGATTTCCAGCCGCGAGCGCTTAAAATAAAATGGTTATAATTAATGATCCTGGAAGCCGATTGGCTTGAAACAAAATTCTATGGATGGTTAACTGAACATACTAATTACTACCTGTTTATCATTTCGCTAAATTATATACGTACGTTTCATGATAAATCGTGCAAGTGATATACTACTGTTTTTATGACACCTTAATTGTGCTTATATACTGTTCATGCATCATATCATACCTATATCATTGTAGTGATAACCTAGTGATATCGTGCATTCACCCAGTGTTAGATTTTAGTGATGATTGTGGCAAGTACGTCAGTGTTCGTGTATCCGTGATTAAGTGAAAGTGATGAGTACTTGTACACAATCAGTGACCTTTTTGTTCTATTGCATTGTCGACGTCTGTGGGATGCGTGTACGTGTGACTATAAGTGGTATGGGACACTTATGGAAGCGCTTGCACGGGTGTCATAGATAAGGCATCCGACACTGCCATTTACCTTAGGTATTAGTCGGGACGTGCTTGATGGAGGTCCTGCCTCCAGTTCTCGCGCAGACTTGTCACGGATCGATTAGTATTTAGGGTGATGGTTAGCGTTTGATGTAGACCACGGGGTGTGGGGTAGTTTAAGTGTGAGTTCAACAGAATCTCGGGAGTCCCATGCCGGCTTATATATTTAGGGAGTTATATGGAGATTTACAGGGTACGTGATATATACACCGTGATATTCTTGTTACATGTTGGGCCCGTGGTCCCTTGCCCTTGGGTTCTACCCTTGGGTGGAGGACACTCGCGAGTGGTTGACTCTCACACTTGGACTGACGATAGGCTTAGTGACCTGTACAGTGAGACTTAGAGACTGATAGGGATACTGGCATTTTTATTCCTTATATATTGTGTGGCATACGTGACATTTCGTTATACTGCTTTAATGTTTCGCTGCATTGATTACTGCACATTCATATTCCTACTGTCATTGATTTACTGTTATTCATATCCCTTACCACTGTTAGAACTGTCACTTGATTATATATATATATATTATTGCTATTGTGTCGCTCTGACGACCTGAGTATGCATGCTCAGTGTGAGGAGAAGATTTAGCTTGGATCAGAACTAGACGTGCTTCACAGACTTCTTGACTTGCTACTCCGAGTTACTTTCGTTTGTTCCACTTCAGGTCAGTTTATATTATTGTATCTTTCAGTTACTGCATTTCTCATTACCCGCGCATCGTTTACTGTTTACCATGATAAACTAGAAGCCGAAGTGTGACTACGGCAGGACATTTCCTTGACCGTAGGAGCATGGCTGGCCTTGTCTACTCCTCGTATTCCGTATTTTGGGAAGCGGGGCGTGACAGAAAGCCTGGACCGAGCGAGAAATCCAACTCGAGTTCGAGGTGAACTCAAAACTGCCCTGAGCCAACTAGGCAGACAGAAAGAAAATGGACAGGGAGGAGAAAAAGAAAGTCAATCGTCTGAAGCCTTACTCCCCGAGATTTCAGGAGTACACTCCTCTAAACATCTCTCAGACCAAGCTGCTGTTAGTTATATGTATGCCCTAGAGGCCATTACTGTACATTGGATGTATATTGTAGTGGATACTGGGACGTATATAGGGAGGACTTTCTTGCTCGACATGATAGTATGCTATCTGGTTGAACTTTACCTTAACGTGTATACTGATTGTCTCTCTGTTACATGTTGGTAAAGCCCTTAGGATGTGTGCTTGACTACCTGGACTATGATGCGGATCATACTAGTGGGGACATGGTAGTCCATAAGTACATCCTTCAAAGTCCCTAGTCGTGGGTGTATCGAGATGGGGCATCGATATACCAGAGTAGACTAGCGTATACCTTCTCGACCCATACAGATGGGGGATGGATGATCCCATATCCATTGGTGTTTGACATCAGTGATGATATATGGGTGCTCAGTGGAGACTGTGTACACTGGACGGACTAGCCGAGAACTCCCAGATGGTATTATACCTCACGTCAGATGGCAGTTCTCTGGTGACACTGGTACAGAGTAGTCTGTTGACCCGAGATCGTCATAGAGTCTTGTGTGGTTCCCACTGTGCTTTGATTTCCATCTTACCACGTCCAAGAGGGCGTGCAAAACGGTGGTTTTTGGGTACAGTCCCGAGTCACATGGAGGCAATGAGCGATAGGAGGGGATTCGTCTCTCCCGGTATAGGGGGTTGATGTTGCGCTGTGTTCGATTGGCTATAACAGGAAATCCCTGGCCAGGGTTGCTGAGATTTACTGGTAAGTGTTACCAGTAGTTTCTCGATTTGTTATAGACCTCATATCGACACGACTTATCGAGCTATTGGGGTCTGACGTTTACCACCCCTAGGCGAGATATGCGACATATCAGACGATCAGACCGGACTGTACGGTAGTGTTACTGGTTGGATTCACTGGAGTGTGAGCGGGCTTGCTCGTCGATCTTCAGATCGCTCAATACCCAGGTGGCCGTTACGTTTAGCAGACCGCTTGCGGCTTGTGGGTGTTTGATATGATCATCATCTGTTGCCGGCGTATTGACGAGTCTTTAGAGTCCTACACAGAGGTTTCCTGGCTCAAGCGAAACGAAATAGGAGCGCATATGAGATATGTGCGGGACCGAGAATAACGCGTGTATGTGATACCGTATTCTATTCTCGCGATGAATGTATCGAATGGTTATATGCGATATAACCTAGTTATCGAATCGAGGGTTGATTCGATAAGCCGATACATTGGTTACTAGTCGGTTATATGCGATATGACCGGATCGTTAAATCAAGTGTTGATTTAATGATTTAATGCATAATTATATATTTGATATATTACTTTGCATTAACTAGTATCGGTTCACTTTAAATGGATTTTCTCACTCGGATGTACACATTGTATATGTGATATACTTTTGTGCACTTGATTGTATCATGTTTGATGATACATGTTTGCTAGGGTTTTTGTGTAAAGATCAAACTATGGTTACATAATAATGGTTAGGGTTTTGTTTTTATTCATTTATTCATTTGTTTATTTCTTTTTGGAAAAGAAAAAATTGCATGATAAAATGGTGGCTTTTTTGTTTCATTCATGAAGCTTCATGAATACTTTGACCATTGCAACCATTTTGTCATCTTGTAAAAACCTAACCATTCACTAACCATGATCAATTCTCTACATTAAACCATGGTTACTATTATGATAAGGATGGTTTTTCTTTTCTTATTAAATATAATTCTTATCATAATATTCTTCTTCTTCTTCCTTCAACTCAAGAAGAAAACCTAAGGTCCATCAATGGTGATTGATGATTAAGAGTGAGAAATCCAATTCTAAAGTCTACCCACTTCCTATTTCTTCATCCTCTACCTCTTGCTAAGTAGTAGAGTGTGTTTCCTTCACAAGTTTTCATGACTTGGTGAAGGTGGAGCTTGATCTTTCGATGCCTCGACGTAGATCATCTTCGGCATGGACATCGACGACCTAGCTTGCCCATTCTCCGACGAAGCCGACGCTAGAGCCCGGAAAATCACTTGGACAGCGAGGGGACTTCGTTGCGGAGCTATGGAGGTGGAGCACCGGATCTACAAAGGTTGTATTTCCGTATCTCTTACTTAATTGTTAACTAGTTTATTTTTCGCCTAGATTTCTAGCCAACGATCCGTAGTCGGGTTTCTCGGCACCGTAATTTTTTGAAATTGGCATGGTTGATGCCTTGTGAGACCTCACTAGAGTGCCTAGGAACCCTACAGTGGTATCAGAGCCTAGTTAGAGCCTTAGGCGAATTCTAGACGGATTTTGAAGTCCGAACGACCCGAAACCCCAACCGGAAAATGCTCTCTGGACGTTTTCTGAAAACGTGGATTTTTTCAAATTAAAAATTGCTAAAAAATTCAGCAAGAAAAAATAAGAATTATGATGCAAAATTTTTTCGATGAACAGTACAAACCGCGGCGGAACCGCGGCAGAAGCCAGTCTTCTGCGGCGGTTCCGCGGCTGAATGATGACGTCATCGTATACTGTTTGCACAGTAACTCCTATTATTTTATGCTAGATTTTCTGGGTATTTTTAAAATTTATTCCAGAGTTGTATTTTCTGGGATTATTTTGGGGATTCGGTGTTTCGATCGGAGTATCAAATTTTGTCTGTGTGGCTTTTCGGATAATTTTTAGAATATGTTAAAAAGTTCGACCGGATATAAATACCCAACTTTTCCCCTGTCAGGAAATTTCCAAGTGTTGGATCTTTCCGTAGTTTAACGACGTTCTAAGTAGTGCAAGTAACGCGATGGACCCTCTAGAAGACAACAAACCTTAACTCGATTATGTGACCGTCTTGAACTGCCCTTTGAACCTTCGGGTTTGGGGCAGTACGGCGTGCCACATGTGAGGCGTTGGCTTGACCCTTCTACGGCTGGACCGTTGGTACTGAGGCACGAACTGAATGTTGTTAGACTCATATTTCATGTGTTGATCTGTATCGGGAAAACTTGGGTGTTCGATTGTTCGATCGGAAAGTTTGACATTTTTTATTTATCTGGAATGTGATACAATAATTGGAATTCACAATAAGTTATGAGATAACTGAATGAATGTTATAAATCTAGCGGTTTAGTCTCACTTGATCGGTTGCCACGAAATTTTGATGTGATCAAAAGTCCGTCGCAATCACGTAGCGTACGCGGATACTCGCCGGGTAAACTTAATAGACAGCCTCGCTCCATAGCCCCGACCAAGTGACTGTAGGAGAACCCCGTCGCCGAAAGCATCCGTCCGGGTGCTCGCGGTAGCGGTGTTCCGCCTTGGTGCACTTCGTCGACGGTATCGGGGGTGCGGCCGCCTACTGAAGTCTGCGACGAGTATTCGATCAGGATGTCGGGAATCCTGTTGAATTGCCCGACTTGATATTGAAAAGTGTTTTCGATTTAGAGACTAAAATGCGGGGTTTATAATTGTTAGGCATGCGATGTCTAAAGAATTCATTTGGTCAGGCATGCGATGTCTGAGATGGTTGCGGATTCCAACTGTTGTAGTTTTACCCTTTCTTTTCTGTGACCGTAAGTGTAATATGTGATATCGCCGGTTTCGTTGCTATATGTCAACGACAATTGGGATGCGCATATTTACTTACGTTGATGACATGTGATGTTATGTGTTGCTGGATATGTTATATTGGATCATCGTGTTTGAATAGCCGGGGGTTTTTATGTGAGATGAGTGTTTTTCATTTTCATTCATGTAAAAACTTGTATGTAATATTCTTTTATTGGGGCACTTCCAGGTTGCGGAAGATGTCACCCTTTGTATATTATTTACTTTTCTGCACTAGGATAGACCCAAGGAGGGGAGCACAAGTAACCGGGTTCTGGAGTCCAGTGGGAGACCAACTCGAGGAGCCGAGTCCGGGTCTCCTAACTCCAGAATTGGTAGGGTTACTTGCCACTCTCGTAGGGGTCTAGGGGTGTGGGTTTGGCTATTCATCACGACCGTGGAATCCGTGTTTTATACTGGCTCGTATTGAAAACACGGACGTCCTAGTATATCCAATATTTCATATGTTTCTTCTGCTGCGATATCTGTGATGTGATCATGTGATGTTCTGTGATAGATACAGTATATAGTATATATGATATATTATATAGGCGTTACTTATGTTTTACACCCGTGCTAGCCCTGCCCCGCTCTGCCGTTAGTTACCTAACCTAACGGTGCACGAGGGGACATCGAGGCGAATGCGGATGGCATAAGTGTACGTCGTATTTATCTGTGATGTTTATGTATTTAAATGATGGGACTTCATTAATGTGATTAATGAATTAAAAGAAACCTAAGATGTTGTAGAATCGAATTTCAAAATAAAACAGGTAGCTACAGTTCTTGCTTTGCACAGCGGTATATGTGATATATCCTGCACCTTATTCGATAAGGAAAGGACCGAGATCCCTTCACCGGGAGTGACTCCTTTAGCAATAACTGGCAGATGCTACACACTCGGTTTGTCTTTTGATTGCTTTTAAAAGTTCTGCTTTGCACAGTGATATATATGATATATCCCGCACCTCATTCGACGAGGAAAGGACCGACGATCCCTTCACCGGGAGTGACTCCTTTAGCAAAACTAGAAAAGCCTAAAAAACACTCCATTTCAAAATCATTTGATTCTACAACGATATCAAGTTCATTACGCAATAGGTTTTCAGAAAAACCTGTCGTAGCCCTCCGTCATTTCAGATAAGTAGTAGTTAGTATTCGTGCTGCGTTTGTTGGCCTTTGTCAAGGCGCAGTGTGCGGTAGCTAACTGGTGCTTATCTGCTTATGCATATGATGCAGATTGAGTTAGGATAGTCGTACGACCTTGTTGGCCTTTGTCAAGGGCTGTGCGGGTGGGTTTAATTCAATCAGGAAATGACGGGTTGAACTTGACTAGCATCCTATGGTTTGTTGGCCTTTGTCAAGGTCATAGGACGCTAGGGGCAAAATATTATCGGGAATTTCAAGTGTTGAAATTTGCAATGAGATTGCATACCTTCTATGAGATAGTTGGATCCCGATACCCGCTGCGAGTAAGAGTTACTCCTGGGAGAGTTTTACATATTACAATTAGCCGATCAAGTAGGTGTCTAGAAAGGTGTCAACGAGGTTACGCCTCTGGAAAAACGGGGTTCACATTAATTAGGTTCATGCGAAAGCACGGGGGACCTCCCTCAAAGTACCGACACTGGCCTGGCTGAAAGATTGGCGAACTTGTAGTGTATAATTAATCCCGGCTAGTCTTTCCTTTTAGGGTTTGAAGGAAGATTTGATAAAAAGCAGTGGGAGCCATCCTGATTAGATAAAATAATAACCAATCTATTCTTGCAAGAGCGCACGCTGAGTGTTTTCTTCTCTCTCTCTCCTGGTAGCGACCATATCACGCCTTAATCAAGATAATAATACGGAATATTGACCGAACCCGCTTGTTATACTGAGCTGGGGAACGTTGGTCCCGCTCCAACTTATAATTGTTATAAGACAGAGCAGGAAATTGGGGAATACCAGATTTCCCGTGCAGCCCAAACGAAGAGAGTGCATGCTGATGCATCATCTTCGGGTTTGTTCATTATACAGAACTGTTTCTCTCTATCCTCTACGTCCTGGGTATGTGATACCAGATCAGGATCCCAGATATGTAATCTGTTACATAGGGCTACAGATAGGTAGAGAACTGAGAACGGGTGATAAGTTTCATGAGGCAGAAAACGGGGCAAGAATTGCAGCCAAGTCTGTTGGTCACTGTCACCCTGTATTACTATACATTGATTCTGAACGAATGTTATTAGATACCGAACCTGATATACAAAATCATATCAGTCTCTTTATTAGTAAAGAAACGATAAAATTTTGTATTGTTGGATAATGTTTTGAACATTTCCTATATCAAAAGTTGATCGGTTCAGGCACGTTATCTAAAAGCATTGATGTTCTAAATCAAACTACAGTTCTTAGTATACGGATCACACACAAGAGGAAGAGTTCAGAAATGAACGAATTCTTCTTGAGGCATTGTAGACTAGGTCAGATCAATGTGACCCGACTAGCTAGAGTTACATAAAGATGCATATTTAAATCAGTTTGAATTTACATCTTGTGAAACTCGCCAGTCATGTCACAGAGATAAGATGACCATAGCTCTGTTTACTGGAAACAGAGAAAGAGTTAGTGAACTCTTGGGATGATACATGTTGATGTATGTTAAGTCCCCTGTCTACATATGCCAGGACTGGTTCTTTGTACTTCGTTACATTCTCTGATAATCTCTCAAGATTCAGACATATGTTCCTGTTGAAACACAAGTCTGAACCTTTTGAGATATTCACAGAATATAAGTTAGAAGTAGAGAACCAATGAGGGTACAAGTATTATGTCCTTTGATGAGATCAAGGAGGAGAATACTTAAGCACGGAATTCCTGGATTATTCTAAAGGAGAATGAGATTCTCTCTCAGCACTACTCCTCCGAATACACCATAGCACGATGGTATATCGGGACGGAGCAATCACACCCTATATGATATGGTGTGCTCTATGATGAGTACTACTGAGTTACCTATTTCCTTTTGAGGGTTGTGCACTTGAGAAGCTGCATATCTATTGAATAGGGTTCGAATCAAATCAGTTGCCTACCACTTCATATTTGATATGATATGGGAAGAGCCCATCTCTCAAGTTGGTTAAGATTTGGGGTTGTCCGGGCTATGTCTAAAAGCAAAATCCAGACAAGCTCGAGGCAAGAACTGTTATGTAGAACTGGAAATGTTCCAGCTATACAAACTGCAGCTGATGATTTGAAAGAACCAAAGGATTCAATAGTTACCAATGAACCTCAGCCTCTCCGCCGATCTAGTAGGGTTCCTCACCCACCTGAGAGATACTTCGTTTTCTCTATGACAGTGGGAGCGAGGATTGCATCATGAGATGATGACCCAACTAGCTTCGAGCAGGCCATCGAGAGTAAGACTCTGTAAGAATGGCTGGATGTTTAGCGATCTGAGATGGAATCCTTATACACCAACAAAGTATGGACTTTAGATTACTTGGTGTACATGGAAAAGTTGAGACTTTCAAAGCTAGAATTGTTAAAGGTTTTCGTCATCGACTAGGCGTGGATAATGATGAAACCTTTTCAGTAGCTATGCTTAAGTCCATCCAGATCCTACTTGCCACGGCTACATACCATGACTACGATATCTGGCAGTTGGGTGTCATGACTCCTTTTCTAAATGATGTTTTAGAAGAGAACGTCTGTAAGTACACAGCCAGAGTGCTTCGTAGACAGTGGGAGCAGCGGAAACGTGTACAAGATGCTTTATAGGATAAAGCAGGCATCGCGGAGTTGGAACATCTGTTTTGATGGATTAGTCAAAGAAGTTGACATCATCAAAATGGTAGATGAACCTTGTATAAACAAAAAGGTAGTAGGGAGTATGGTGACGATCCTCGTAGAGTACGTGGATGACATACTCAAGATAGGGAAGGTGTTTCCTATGCTACGCTCGATCAATCTCCGCTTATCACAATGATTCTCCATATAGGATCAAATTGATACCTCCTAAATCCTGAGTTTTAGATCTATGAGATAGATTTAATTGGATGTTAGGATTCTCACTAGTTGTAGTGAGAAGGTATCAATCGATCCTGGGAAGAATCACTGGAAGTGTTCCAGGGTGATAAAGACGACTGAGTGTCAGTCACAGGCATTGTCTTTACCCTCAGTAAAGGGACGGTATGTTGGAAGAGTTCCAAGCTAGATACCGTGACATACTAGACGATAAAGGCAGGATACATCGCTACTTAAGATGCTACCAAAGAGGATGTTTGGGTGTATATTAGTTCATGAGATGAACTACGTTCCTACCATTGTGAGACAATGGAGTTGTGGCTCATGCCGAGGAACGCCGGTCCCATCAGTGATCCAGACTTATTCTAAGGCAGTATTGCCTGATCATGGAGATAGTTGATCTCCAGGGTGATCGAGGTTAGGAGAGTAGATTGAGAGGACAACACAGCGGATCCACTCACAAAGGCCTGTTCCCAGAGAGAGACTTTTATGGGATGGTTGAGTATGAGATACTGCAACCACTGCTACAGATGGCCCTAGTGCAAGTGGGAGATTGTTAGTTATATGTATGCCCTAGAGGCCATTACTGTACATTGGATGTATATTGTAGTGGATGCTGGGACGTATATAGGGAGGACTTTCTTGCTCGACATGATAGTATGCTATCTGGTTGAACTTTACCTTAACGTGTATACTAATTGTCTCTCTGTTACATGTTGGTAAAACCCTTAGGATGTGTGCTTGACTACCTGGACTATGATGCGGATCATACTGGTGGGGACATGGTAGTCCATAAGTACATCCTTCAAAGTCCCTAGTCGTGGGTGTATCGAGATGGGGCATCGATATACCAGAGTAGACTAGCGTATACCTTCTCGACCCATACAGATGGGCGATGGATGATCCTATATCCATTGGTGTTTGACATCAGAGATGATATACGGGTGCTCAGTGGAGACTGGGTACACTGGACGGACTCGCCGAGAACTCCCAGATGGTATTATACCTCACGTCAGATGGCAGTTCTCTGGTGACACTGGTACAGAGTAGTCTGTTGACCCGAGATCGTCATAGAGTCTTGTGTGGTTCCCACTGTGCTTTGATTTCCATCTTACCACGTCCAAGAGGGCGTGCAAAACGGTGGTTTTTGGGTACAGTCCCGAGTCACATGGAGGCAATGAGCGATAGGAGGGGATTCGTCTCTCCCGGTATAGGGGGTTGATGTTGCGCTGTGTTCGATTGGCTATAACAGGAAATCCCTGGCCAGGGTTGCTGAGATTTACTGGTAAGTGTTACCAGTAGTTTCTCGATTTGTTATAGACCTCATATCGACACGACTTATCGAGCTATTGGGGTCTGACGTTTACCACCCCTAGGCGAGATATGCGACATATCAGACGATCAGACCGGACTGTACGGTAGTGTTACTGGTTGGATTCACTGGAGTGTGAGCGGGCTTGCTCGTCGATCTTCAGATCGCTCAATACCCGGGTGGCCGTTACGTTTAGCAGACCGCTTGCGGCTTGTGGGTGTTTGATATGATCATCATCTGCTGCCGGTGTATTGACGAGTCTTTAGAGTCCTACACAGAGGTTTCCTGGCTCAAGCGAAACGAAATAGGAGCGCATATGAGATATGTGCGGGACCGAGAATAATGCGTGTATGTGATACCGTATTCTATTCTCGCGATGAATGTATCGAATGGTTATATGCGATATAACCTAGTTATCGAATCGAGGGTTGATTCGATAAGCCGATACATTGGTTACTAGTCGGTTATATGCGATATGACCGGATCGTTAAATCAAGTGTTGATTTAATGATTTAATGCATAATTATATATTTGATATATTACTTTGCATTAACTAGTATCGGTTCACTTTAAATGGATTTTCTCACTCGGATGTACACATTGTATATGTGATATACTTTTGTGCACTTGATTGTATCATGTTTGATGATACATGTTTGCTAGGGTTTTTGTGTAAAGATCAAACTATGGTTACATAATAATGGTTAGGGTTTTGTTTTTATTCATTTATTCATTTGTTTATTTCTTTTTGGAAAAGAAAAAATTGCATGATAAAATGGTGGCTTTTTTGTTTCATTCATGAAGCTTCATGAATACTTTGACCATTGCAACCATTTTGTCATCTTGTAAAAACCTAACCATTCACTAACCATGATCAATTCTCTACATTAAACCATGGTTACTATTATGATAAGGATGGTTTTTCTTTTCTTATTAAATATAATTCTTATCATAATATTCTTCTTCTTCTTCTTTCAACTCAAGAAGAAAACCTAAGGTCCATCAATGGTGATTGATGATTAAGAGTGAGAAATCCAATTCTAAAGTCTACCCACTTCCTATTTCTTCATCCTCTACCTCTTGCCAAGTAGTAGAGTGTGTTTCCTTCACAAGTTTTCATGACTTGGTGAAGGTGGAGCTTGATCTTTCGATGCCTCGACGTAGATCATCTTCGGCATGGACATCGACGACCTAGCTTGCCCATTTTCCGACGAAGCCGACGCTAGAGCCCAGGAAATCACTTGGACAGCGAGGGGACTTCGTTGCGGAGCTATGGAGGTGGAGCACCGGATCTACAAAGGTTGTATTTACGTATCTCTTAGTTAATTGTTAACTAGTTTATTTTTCGCCTAGATTTCTAGCCAACGATCCGTAGTCGGGTTTCTCGGCACCGTAATTTTTTGAAATTGGCATGGTTGATGCCTTGTGAGACCTCACTAGAGTGCCTAGGAACCCTACAGCTGCTGGAGGAAGCTAAGGGCAAGAGGTTCTTTAAGCTCCCACTAGTCACCCAAAGGGCAGGCACGCGTCTCCGCGGCCCATACTGCGCCTTCCATAGGTCGCAGGGTCACCCGACTGGGAACTGCAAACAACTCCGTGACTACATCGAGGAGTTGATCCGCTCAGGACACCTGGCGAAATACCTGTGGGACAAGCGGCAGGCGGAGCGGGAGCAAAAGGACCAAACCCCTCCCGGGGAATTAACGATCGGACAAATCATGGTCGTTACCTCGGATCCAGCTTGGGAAAGTGGGGGGAACCACCACATCCTCCCAATCGAGGGTGCAAGCGATATACCACACAAAAGGTGCAGGAGGGACGAACCGATCAACATCACCGGTGAAGACCTCCACGGCATATCGCTTCCTCACAATGACCCTCTAGTGATAACGGCCAGAGTCCACCGTTACAATGTCCAGAGGATATTGGTCGACTCAGGGAGCTCGGCGGATATCCTATTCCACGACTGTTTCCAACATATGGGGTTAAGACCATCTGACCTTCGACCTACCTCCCATATCCTCTCTGGGTTCACCAATCATTCTGTCCCCGCCGAAGGATTGGTCACCCTCCTTCTCAATATTGGGGAAGCGGGCAATATGCGAACCATACCAGTAGAATTCCTCGTCGCCAAGGTCCTTTCATCCTATAACATTCTCCTGGGACATCCTACCTTAAACGCTTTCCGGGCCCAAATCTCGACTTATCACCTTGCAATCAAATTTCCTTTGGATCAAGGGGGAATAGGCCAATCCTATGGAGACCAGCAAACCGCTAAGGTTTTCCTGGACTCGACGTCCACCGCCGGAGAGCAGGACGGCGATTTTGAGGACACGCATGACTTCTAAGGGTCTTTAGATACACGCGACGACCAAATGGAGGTTAGAGGTGCCCCGGTGGAAGCATTGACGGAAGTCCCCCTCGCGGAAGGGGTCAATGGCCGGACAGTCCAGACCGGCTCTCTCTTGACAGGGGATCACCACGAAGACCTGATCTGGTTCCTCCGAGATAACTCAGACGTATTTGCTTGGGCGATGGCGGACATGCCCGGAATCGACCCTAGAGTGATCTTCCACAAGCTTGGGGTCGACCCGAAAGTAAAGCTCGTCCGACAAAAGAAGAGAAGTTTTGCGCCGGCCAAGCAAAAGGCGATATAAGACGAGGTGGATCGACTGCTCGCCGCCAACTTCATCAGAAAGCTAGACTACTCAGATTGGTTGGTGAATGTGGTCATGGTCAAGAAGGTAAACGGGAAATGGCGCATGTGCGTCGATTTCACGGATTTGAATTAGGCCTACCCCAAAGACAACTATCCACCTTCTCGGATAGACCGGCTTGTAGACAATTCAGCCGGCCATGAATTATTGAGCTTCATGGACGCTTTCTCCGGTTACAATCAGATCAGGATGAACCCGGCCGACGAAAAACTTACCGTCTTCACCACTGATCGGGGGGTATACTGCTACAATGTGATGCCCTTCGGACTCAAGAACGCCGAGGTCACATATCAGCGCCTGGTCAATAAGCCGTTCAAACCTTAGATTGGCAGAAACATGGAAGTCTACGTCGACGATATGCTCGTAAAATCTATCTCGTCAGCTGGGCACACTAAAGACCTAAGTGAGACATTCGACGTCCTACGCAAGTACAAAATGAAGCTGAATCCAGTTAAGTGCGCGTTCGGAGTCACCAGTAGGAAATTCCTCGGTTTCATTGTAACCCACTGAGGAATCGAAGCAAACCCTGAAAAGATCAGCGCCATCCTCAACATGGCAATGCCCAACAACAATGTCGATAGCATGCGACTCACGAGAAGGGTCGCTGCCATGAGTCGCTTTATGTCCAGATCCGGGGAGAAGTGCTTCCCATTTTTCAGGATCCTAAGGAAAATCTCTAAGTTCGAATGGTCTGAGGAGTTCCAAGGCGCTTTCAAACAACTCAAGGCGCATCTAGCGACCCCACCACTATTCAGCCGACCAGTCGAGGGTGATGAACTATTGCTATATTTGGCCATCTCCGACCAAGCTGCAGGCTCGGTGCTCGTCAGAGAATTTAAAGGCATATAGAGGTCGGTCTACTACGTGAGCCATGTCTTCAAGTATGCAGAGACAAAATACCTGGCCATAAAGAAAATAGTCCCGGCATTTGTCGTCGCCTCCAGGAAACTTCGGCACTATTTTCAAGCACACATGATCCTCGTCCTCACCGAGCGACCTTTAGGGTCGATTCTCGCCTCCCCTGAGTCATCAGGACGTCTGGAGAAATGGAGGTGGGAACTGTCTAATTCGACATCAAATACCACCCCCGACAAGCCATCAAACCATAGGTCTTAGCAGATTTTGTTGTCGAATGCACCATCCCCATTAAAGAAGAAACGCCGACACGGGGCCTTGAACCACGTCCCTCGGTCGAGGAGGTGCCCGACCCCATCCCGGATTAGGTGCTCTACATGGACGAATCCTCTACCGAGGAGGGGAGCGGGGCTGGCCTGATCATCCGCGGCCCAGACGAAGCGTAAAGGGAATACTCCTTAAAGTTCGGGTTCGGAGCGTCAAACAACGCAACGGAATACGAGGCCTTGTTGACAGAACTGCGAATCGCCTCCGGGGTAGGACTGAAGACCATAAGAGTTCACAACGACTCCGCACTGGTCGTCTGCCAAGTAACCGGATGCTTCGAAGCATGGGAACTGCTCATGATAAAGTACCTGGCTGAGGTAAAAAGGCTTCAAAAAATTTCGAAGAAGTCCAAGTAGAGCAGATCCCCAGGAACTTGAACACCCGGGCCGACGCTTTGAGCAAGCTCGCTTCTTCCTATTCGGCCACCCGTAAAAGAAATATTCTCTTCGAAGTCTTATCACGACCCAGCATGGAAGAGGTAGAGGTAACGCTCCAGATTTATACCACCCGGTAAGAAGGCCAAGATTGGAGGAAGCCCCTTATAGAGTTCCTAAAGGACGGTGTACTCCCCAAAGACCGAGGAGAAGCTCGCCGGCTATGGGCCAAAGCACGCCATTTCGTCTGGAGCAACAGAAACCTATACAAGAAGTCATGCACACAGCCTCTGCTCCGATGGATCGACCCCTACGAGGCTGACTACGTTCTGCAAGAAATACATGAAGGGTTCGGGGGAGCGCATAAAGGAGCCCGCACCTTGGTCCAGAAGACGCTGCTCCAAGAGTACTACTGGCCGAAATTACACCAGGACACCGAGAAGCTGGTCAGAAGATACAAGAACTGCCAACTCTACAGCAGCATACCTCGTCTTCCCGCCACCGAACTAACACCACTCAGCTCCCCTTGGCCGTTTGCACAATGGGGGATGGATATGGTCAGTCAACTCCCTACCGGCACGAGCGGACACAGATACATCGTCGTTGCTGTAGACTACTTCACGAAATGGATAGAGGTCGTATCCATCAGAAAACTGGCTGCCGTCTCTACGATAAAGTTCCTGCAGAACAACATAATTTCATGGTTCAGAATCCCGAGATGCATAATTACCAACCATGGGATCAACTTCGAAAACGATAAAGTCAAAGAGTTTTCAGCGACTACCATATACTGATGAAGTTTACCGCGGTTGCACATCCTTAATGCAACGGGCAGGCCGAGATAGCTAATCGAGGCATCATTCACGGTCTTAGAGCCCGTTTGGAAGGAAGGCAAGGCGGCTGGGTCGAGGAACTGCCTCGGGTGCTATGGGAAATACGAACATCAAAGAAAACACCCAAGGAAGAAATCCTATTCAGTCTCTACTACGGTACCGAGGCAATAGTCCCTGCGGAAATTGGACTGTCCAGTTACATGGTAGAACATTTCGACGATGAAGCCAACACCTCGACGCTCTGAAGAAACTTGGACATCTTATTGGAAAAACGGGATCGAGCGCTGTAACAACTCCAATTTTAATGTACAGAAAATTATTTAAAAGTTAATGTACAATTGGGGTATTTGCAAATCCTGTGTATACTATAAGTATTTGTTTTAATTTAGAATAACAAGAAACAACTTGTAGCACATTGGTAAAGCCTTGCACTGCTGTGAGGTAGCCCCTGTGATTGAATCCCTCTAGCCTCATTATCTTTTTATTTAAATTTCTTTTAATATTTTAAAAGCCCAAGAGTTTGCACGTGCACTACACGTAGAATGTTAAGTTACAGATTAAATAAACATGTGCACGAGGGTAAGTGAAGCATGAGGGACACGTGGCGACGATCCGAGGCCATTCCACCGGTTCAAGACTGGCAAAATCCATCAAAAACCCAGTACCGCCGGTCATACCCATAGGTACTGCCTTGAATTTTTGCCTCCTGCACCCCTTCAGCTACCCCACTTCTCTCACATTGTTTATTTTCTCTGCATTCATCCAGAGCACAATAAAATGCCATTTAATCCCAATTTTAACGCATTCTTTCACCCTGTAAACCCTAATTCTCCCTTTAAATACCACACCATATTTCATCCCTCCTCACTTAGAAATTCTTTGCCAAAACTCTCAAAAACTTTCAAGTCCTAATATTGTGCAAGTGGAGTTAGCAAGGGTGAAGTTCCGGTGACGTTCCAAGGAGATTCCAGGGACGAAACGACGCCCCGAAGACTTCCTTAGCTCCCCCTCTCCTTCCCCTTGTCCAAAAGCCAGTAAATCCCCTCTCCCTCTCTCTTATCATATTATAAAAAGTTCTATTTCTAAAACCCGACGGAAGTGGAGTTAATCCGACTTCCGATTCGGTTTTTCTATAAAACTCTACTTTTCTTAATCAACAAAATTCCATACTATCACAGAATGTTTAACAAACACTTTAAAATAAGTTTCATCTCAAAATAATCTTTTATGCAGTTTTTATTGTATTTTTACGGTAAAATACCACATACTTCATTTCCGACATAAAACAATATAAACTTATATTACCTTTAGATAACTCACGAGATAATGACCTACCACACCACAACATATATCTTTGACATGGCACAATGAAGTTTTGGATATATATTCATGGGATAACACGACTTTACAAATATATACCATCAACTTATAAAACCATTTTTTAAAAAAGTGTATTAAACAATTCCTTGCAATTGCGCCTTTACTGGATACCCCGTTCGGGATGGTGCAGGTTATCGCACATCCTTGGGCCTAGTAGAGTAAGATGCAGACCTCCGAAAAGAGCATTCGATCTCGATGGAATTTTTATGCATTTTTCTTTAGAAAATAAGATTTCTACAAGAAAATAAATAAAATTTATTTTCATTAAATATATATATATATATATATATATATATATATATATATTATAAAAATATCTATTTTAATTATATTATATAAATGTTCCAAGTCTTCCAAATCAAAGGAATCGCCATTACATGAAAATACCATCTAAATACAAAACAATACCGATATTTCAATAAAATACCATATACTATAAAAACAAGGTTCTACTCACTAGAAATTTCACTTTTATAAAATATACAACTATGAAGACCCTAAATACGATAATTAAATACTTGAGGTGTATTTTGAAAATTATATCAAATTATTTTTACATAAACCCCCTCAAATTATACTAAATTACAATAAGGACCCTAGTAAACATAGGTTTAAGCGGGACCGGTCTCTTGAGCCTCAGGGAGCCGTAGAATATGGGTGCTTGCCTATTTAAGATAGACAATCTAACAAACGGTGTTACCAACACGGTAATTGTCTAGGAAAAATACACAAATCCTGTCGTCCATATGCAGCAGTTACCGATAACATCAAAACTTATTCAGGATTCCAAGTTCTTTTTAAAGTGTCTGACTCAGACTGAGTCTCAATCTAATCAACCTGACTTGAATGTGATTCAAGTATAAACTACAACTCAACATGAATCCGTCTATTCAATCTATATCAATCTATATTGACCGAACCGAACCATGGATATACTCTGTCTACATGAATCTCCATTTATATCCATTCCATTTACTGATATCATAGTTCCGGCTAGTCATCCATCTATATAATAAATAATACAATCAATACAAAAGACATCGCGGGGTTTATAAGGGGTAGATTGGTACGGAAGGTGTTAGAAATGGCACGAGACTGTAACCATAATCACCTAACCTGAATATCTATTGCCGTTGTACCGTGGCTGAACGGTTCCTTGTGCTCCGTATACCTTAGTCTCCGGAATAGTGGGACTCCTCTCGTATACACTGGCATTTTCTGTACCAAGCTACAAACAACAACGTTAACAATATAATCAAATATTATAAGTTGTATTCTTTCTGTCTATTCTATCTCTACTCACCTTTGGGACTTACCGAGCGATTGTTCGCTGACGACATTCCTTTCTTCTTTCTTTGGAATGTTGTCAGGTGATTCAGACTCATCGAAGATCGAGCCCAGCACTGAAGATTTAGAGCAGATACCATTTGACCCAGAGCTATAGGCATTTGTACATATTTATTTTATTTCAGTTATGCTATTGTTTAAGCATTGTTTTGTACTCATGTATTTACATTTCAGTTGTACCTGTAAAAGAATATTTAATAAATAAAGTTGTTGTTCATTTACATTCCTGTCTCTTGTGTAATTTACTTTATATTGCTTAGTTACACTTAGCGTATTTACTTCTGAGTAAATACTTAGCGGCCTTGTCACGTGCTCTTGCCGTACACTGGGAAGCGGGCCGTGACAAGCACAAATCAAAGCGGCTGCCTACCAGTAGCAAACCGTACGCTACTATAATGCCCGAGTTAAATATCGGGCCTTCAAGATGGGAGACCTGGTCTTACGAAGAAATGAGTTCGTGGACCACGGGAGACTGCATAAGTTCTCCCCGAAGTGGGACGGACCGTTCCTCGTAACGGAAGCATTGCCCGGTGGAGCTTAGCGCCTGCAAGATGCCGGGGGGAATAATTTTCCTCGGCCCTATAATGCCGAAAAGTTTAAATTGTATAAATAAATATGCGTCGTCTTTCAAAATAATGTAATTCCTTTTTTGCATTTAACTAAGTCTTCCGGGCTAGGTCTTCTTGCGGAAAAGACTTTGTGTACCCCCGCAGGGCTCTAGCCCTTTGTTTCTTTTCCCGGTTTCAAGACTCCGAAGTTTTTTAAGAAAACATAAAATATATATCAAGGAGAGGAAAAGAGATGGTACACTGCAATCAAAGACAAGTTTATTTATTTAAGAGGTATTATGGGCTCCCCAGGCTTACAACAATTACAACAAAGGAGGGCGAGGGAAACATTGCCGGTGATAAACCGAAGAAAGCTCTTCTAGCCGATCGCAAGCAGCTTCGACCCACTCCTCCGACGACACTCGTAGACCCTAGAAGCCACGGACTCCCCGGGATTCTCCTCTGCCGAACAGGATGCGACGATCAACCTTTGATTAAAACTCTCAAGCAGAAGGTCCACCGAGCGGTTCTGCCTGCTCTTCGAGATCAGACTAAGCCCATGGACCGTGTGCATTTTGTCGAACGCCCGTCCATCAATTGTGGAGACAGCGTGTTGTACAAACCCGGGGAAGTCCTCTATATCGTGTAAATCAGCACCTGAAGTAGAGGAGATCGCCGGGGAAGCAAGCGTCCGCAGTGGCCCTCCAAACGGCTTATCACCGCCTCGTACGTCTTCTCGGAACGATCAAGGTTATAAAAATACACGTCATCACGAGAGACGATCTCTCTGATGGTGTACACGCGGCCGGACATCTTCAGAAACACAAGGCTAGGAAGAAATCAATATGCCTTCCGTATTTATAGCCTCAACAAAAATCTTCCAATGGCCGAGATTTACTCACACAACGACGCAAATCACAGAATATCGCGCTTTCCCGATATGGCGCTGCCACATGTCATCCGCGACGGTCATTGTTCCCTGATTAAAAATCAGGAATTTCCTCAATGAGGCATCACGTGTTCACACGTGACTAAGGGTCACGGGTTGACACGTGATCTATTTACATAGTTAAAATCTAAGCAAGCAGAATCATAAACAAGAGACCCCAATTGGGGGTCACGTGCTCGCACGTGACCAAGGGTCACGTGCCAGCACGTGACAGGCTTTGAAAGCCCTGTAACTTAACAGAATTAAATTCTAAATTTTGCTAAATCTTTCCAAACGAAAAAGGATTATGGGGAACCGTTGGATTAAAAATCCAAGGGTGATTAAAAATCACCAATTTATGGAAAGATTTTAGACAAGGAAAGATTTCCCTAAAATCTCACCAAAAATAACAAACAGAATATCCTTGGATTTAAAATCCAACGGTGAATAAAATTCACTGTGTGATCTAAAGGATCATATTAATTATTAAAACAAACAAAATCTTTCAATGAAAAATCTACTAAACAAATCGATTCTTTTCCTTCTCCTATAAATAGGAGCCAAGAGAAGAGAAAGATATAGAATTTTGGGATCTTGAAATTTCTAAAGGCAAATAGCAGAGAGAAAAGAAAGGAGAATTTAATTCTCAAGAAAGAAAACCCTAGGTGAGAAAAGGGAAAAAGATCAAACTTCACAAAAAAGAGAATTTAATTCTCAATCTAAGAGTTTAACTCTTCTACAAAAGAACTTAATTCTTCCTCTGTTTGAAAATCTGCAGAAGCAAATCTCCCCATAGGTTGAGAATTTAATTCTCATCGGGTTGAGATTTTTGCCATGCAGGTCCAAAACTTAGAGGGGGAATTGAGTTTAGAGAATTTAATTCTCTCAAAACAAAACTAGGGTTTAACCCTATATGAGAATTTAATTTTCTCAAACTCACAAGAATTTAATTCCTCCAAGATGAAACTAGGGTTTAACCCTATATGAGAATTCAATTCTCCTAAAATTACAGGAATTTAATTCCTTCAAGATGGACAAAACTAGGGTTTAACCCTAATTGAGAATTTAATTCTCTCAAATTCACAGGGACTTATTCCTCATAAAATGAAATTAGGGTTTCACCCTACACAAGAATTTAATTCTTTTACATATATGGGAATTTAATTCCCCTAAAAGGAAATTAGGGTTTAACCCTACATAAGAATTTAATTCTTTCATAATAGGAATTTAATTCCTTCAAAATCATAATTCGGATTTAACCCTACAGAGAATTTAATTCTTAAAGATAAAGAGAATTAAAAGATCTTCACACATGCAAAGACTAAGGTCACGTGTCCCCACGTGACCTCTGAAAAGATCCTCCAAAATAGGAAGGAATTAACCCTGAGGCAATGCCTCACGTGCTCCCACGTGACCTCCAAAACACAGAAGATAAAAGCGAAGGGAATGAAGGCTTTGGGCGCTCTCACGTGTTACCACGTGACCCCTTAGCAAATGCTTTAACAATCAGCGCACAGATCTCCATCACGTGCCAACACGTGATGCTCAAAAAAAAAAAAATATTTAACACTCATCTACAGAATAAAGTAAAAGGGGATTTGGTCCCATCTTTGGGTGCCCTCACGTGTCCCTACGTGACCTATTCCTATTTAGTGTTTAAACACTAATTTAAAGGACTTATTTCCAGTGTTTAACAATGTTGTTCTCTAGTGTTTAACACTAATTTGACAACTTCATTTCCAGTGTTTAACACTGTTCTTCTTTCCAGTGTTTAAATACTAATTTGAGAGCTTTATTTTAGTGTTTAACACTACTGTTCTCTAGTGTTTAACACTATTTTTTTTAGCCAAATTGGCTAATTTTCCAGAGGCAAAAGACTCCCCTTCAACTGAATCTCAAAATTGAGTAAAAATCAGAGCTATAATGTCCACTGCTCAATCAAAGATAAAAATGTTACCAGAGCCCTCAAACTCTTGTTTAGTATTGCTAAATAATGTGGGCTTAAACCCAGACAAATGTCTAATGGTCAAACAAAGGGCTAACATTTTAAATCTAATTGGACTTAGCCCAAGTTGGCCATAAGTCCTCAATTCAGACTTAACTGAGCCAATGTGCTCACAACATAATTAATTGATCTTAATTCCAAATTGGACTACAAATCACTTAATCCATTTTGGTTCGAGGGTACATCTCTTCACTCCTTTGATATCTGTCGTTTTAATCCTTCAACGTCTTCAGAGAGGTGACGGGTCCCGACAACCACACATTTCACGGACTGTGGGGTCCTTAAACCCATAGACTATGATATCCTTAACCTCGACCGTGATGTCTTTAAACTAGCATCGGAATGTGGGGTCCTTAAACCCATGGACCATGATGTCCTTAACCTCGACCGTAATGTCTTTAAACTAACATTGGACTGTGGGGTCCTTAAATCCATGGACTATGATGTCCTTAATCTCGACCGTGATGTCTTTAAACTAACAATGGACCGAGATGTCCTTAAACTAACAATGGACCGTAATGTCCTTAAACTAATGGACCGCAATGTCCCTAAACTAAACAATAGAGTCCAATTGCTCTCTTGTTGGATCTAAACGATCCCATTAAGTTGATCTTAGTCTAAAATTAGACTAACGTATCCTTAACAACGTTTAAGTTGATCTTAGTCTCAAATGAGGTTAACGTATCCTTAAATCCAACCCCCAAACCCAAATCTAAGAAAAGATTCGGATTTGGACTAGTCCACGCCCTACGGGCGACAACATAAATTAGTCTCCGTATACAATCTACGGGCAACCAAACACAAAACAAACACCCACGACACGAAGTGACCATCTGGAGAAGGAGAAAGTTGTTACCGCGATGCGGTAGCATAATTAACTGCAGGGGCTTGCGCCTGCAGGGAAGAGCGTCCCCACAATCAAAAACCCCCTCAACGAAGGGGAATCTGACGATGTCTGCTACATCGGCCGCATCCGTTTAAACCTTCGATATACGGTGCCATAAATCAACTTGGCATCTTCGAAGAGGTGGACGGATAGCACCAATTAGCATCTGCCCCAAAATTTAGGCTAGACGTTCGCCGCGTCTCCGCCGCGTCTTTCGGAGGAGAACAGATTCTGGCACGCCCGGTGGAGCCTTTTCCTGTTTCCACTCCACACTTCGTGTGTCGTGTTCGCGAACGAATCGCGGTTTGCTAATGGTTGCCCTTGGGTTCGAGGTACTGAGATTTGGCGTTTTGCTTGGTGCAGAAAGCGAAGGATCAATGGCGTCCACTTGTGCAAAGTGTTCCAATTGCAACTGCAATTCACGTTCCATCTCATCTGGAGGCATAGCCTTCGGGCCCCAAGCGGCTTCTTTGTTCACGATGCCGGTGGACCAGGTGACTCAGGCCACCACCGGATTGTTTTTCGGGACTATGCTCCCACCGATGAGCTTCAGCACTCCTGTACCAACACCAGAAGCTCCCAAGAAGTCAGTCTTTGATCGGCTTACAACTACTGCGGCCCCCTCAACGGATCGTCCAACTCCAGCACTTCAGTCTTCGCCAGATTGGGCCAAAGTTCCTGTGGGCCCATGATGAAGCCTAAAATCCCAGGAAAGGTTGTTCCGAAGAGGATAGCCATCCCTGTTCCTGAAGTCGTCAAGCCGGCTTCTCCTACCAAAGGGTCGGTCTTTACAAGATTAACCACTCCGGCTCCTGCTCCAAAGTCTGTCTTCGATAGATTAAATCCCGTTACTCAACGAACCTCAGTCTTCAAGAGGCTGATGCCAGCAACAGTCCTTCTCCAAAACAGGGGGCAAGACGAAGTCACCCTTCAAGCTGAAACAATCCCGACAGCTTGACACGCTCGACGTCGCCACTAGCGCCGAGCAAGGAAGGCTGGGGGCAACTCTCCCTCTAGGCTAACTCCACCAGCCCCAACGGTGGAAGTCAATACTGCTGTTCCAACCGGGAACAGCTTCGAGTTGCTGAACAAGGTGCGCAGGAACTCTCTTACCGCCGTACTGAGAAGATCTTCTCCGTCTGTGGAGAATGTTGCGAAAGCAAAGCCGGAACAGCCCCCTCAGCGGCTGTCCTCCAAAGTCTACAAAGTCTGGCGGCAGGTTCGGGACTCAATAATTGATCAAGATTACCCTCGCCGACAGAAAAGGGCGAAGGTTCAATAAGGAGAGAACCTTCTTGCCAAGCCACAAAAGGCAACAGTCGTCTGGGTGCCCGCTGCGACGCCCCCCTCGACTTCAACTGTTCAAAAGAAAAGGAGGCCAGAGAAAGCCCCTGTGACTGCGGAAAACCGTAAAGGTATTGAGCCCAAACACCCCAAGTCTGGGGGCATGATTGTACATACTGTCTACATGGCTTCCAGAAAAGAAGAAAGCCGCACTTCGACGGGCCACCGACCGCTCACCCGATCAATAACAAGGGCCCAGGAACAACAACAGCAGAAGTTTCAGGAGATGCTGACTGCAATGGCTGCGCTCACCGGACCAAAAGAAAGCCCGGAGGCATCATCGGAGCAGCGTCATAAACAAGAAACCGATGCTGACTTCCTTCGCAGAGTCCTCGAAAAGAAGGACAAAGAGGCCGCAGAACAAGCGGCTAATATAAAGTGAATGGCGCTCCTCTTCCAAGATATGGTCGAGATGATATTACAGCCGGATCCCCCAGCTGAAGACCCTCCGGTCATTATTGAAGACGACAGAGGAGAGACATCGAATCCTCCTCCGGCTCTTTCAGCAGCCAAAGAGGAAACTATTTCCAAGGCCACTCTGGATGACTATATTGCTCAGCAAATACGAGTTCACCAGGCAAATGAAGTGGCCGGCCAAGTCGTCAAAACTGGGCGACCGTATCCAGGCTGGTATGATCAGATAAAATACCCGCCAGGCTACACGATCCCCAAATTCTATGTGTACAAGGGGACAGGCAATCCCCATCAACATGTCGCTCAGTTCAGGGCTCTTTGTGGCAACACCGGTGGTGATGACAAGCTTTTGCTCCGCCAATTCGTCGGCAGCTTATAGGAGACGGCATTTGAGTGGTACTCCGAACTTCTAAACGACTCCGTCAAGAGTTTCGCAGAAATGGAGTTGTTATTCACCCAGCGATTCGCGAGTGCCAGTGAGCGCACCCCGATAACAGCATTGATCAATGCAAGGGTGAAGCCGGGCGAAACTTGGGTTCAATACGCAATCCGATGGTGAAATCTGTGGTCAAAATGCGAACAGCTCATCGAAGAAGCACCAGCGGTGGGCATGTTCGTGGGCACCCTAGACCCTCATGCAACTATTTCACAATTCATGATGTTTTTCAAACCGACCACGTTCCAAGCTTTAATCGACAAACTGGCCCAAATGGACCAGATGGGTCATAGACCGTCTCCTCCGAAGCCGGAGCCGCAGAACGAAAAGGGTAAAGGGAAGGCGACCTTCGTTGCGAATATCCAACAACAGCCCAGTGCTCCAAAACTAACGGATCAACTGGAAGAGAGGCGGCGATACTACAATGAGAAAATGAAGCGTCCTTACTCGTTCCCACGGGACAAAACGAAGAGACTATTCGAGCTGGCGATGCGCAACAGGCTTATCAATCTGCCGAATCCAAAGCGACCATTGCAACCCGGCGAAGCAAATAATCCCAATTATTTCCCTTACCACCAAACGGTAAGCCATCCAATCAAAGATTGCTTTGTCTTTAAGGGATGGATCGAGGATCAGTACCAACAAGGCAAGTTTGCGTTGTCTGAGAAGTGGAAAGTAAGCCCACCACAACCGCACACTCCTAAGAAAACGGACACACCGGGGGCATCATGCTCTTTAGTTAAAGAAGTTCTATGGGAGGTCGCTCTTTCAGCGAAAACCAAAAGAATGCTGAATGATCTCCAGACATGCCCGGCGATCAGGTGGAAGAATCCGTTAGAACCCCAGATCATCGAAGGGATGCTGAAGCCGCACCCAACTCTAAAATTGGTGGTGATAGCCAAAGCACTCACACCCAGCCGTCAAAATATTCAAAGAAGAAGAAGAAATCAACGAAGCCCGTGAAGCCTGGCGACAAGCGCACGGACCTACAAAAACAGATTGACGCGCTGGAAGAGTATAACCAGAAGGCGCGGACTCCGGTCACACTTTAAGAGTTTCTCAGCCACGTCCTTGAGGACGGAAATGATGGAGAAGACTCATCGGATGAATCTGAAGATTACGTGGCAGGTTGCCATATGATCTCTCATTCATCGCTAGACAACGAAGAGGCTCCTTGCACAAAGAAACTAGGGGCAGGTCCTGAGCCAGAACTCTTGTGGCCATCAGATGAAATAATTGATGCATTCCTAAACACAGCTCTTCTTAAAAGCAAAGCTGATCGGGGGCGTGAGATGGCCATATTTGAAAAGGCCAAACGTCGGCGACTGGACGAAAGGGCTGAAATACCCCCATCAGATCAAAATACCTCCATTGCGAATAAAAACAGGTTCAAGACAAGGAAGAGCTTAGCCAAAACCATATCAATGGGAATGGAGATGCCGCCCTCCGAAGGAAACACTCTCGGTGAAGCAGAGATGCATCCTAGCTGCTGCCTATATCATCGAAAGATGGCATACCCCACTGAAGAGTGCAACGCTTTTAAAAAATGGTGGCAGGGATATGTTGCTCACCGGCAACATTTTAAGCGGATGAAACGCAAAACTCGTCGGAAGCAGAGAGCTACGACCGAGGAGCGTAAAAGAACTACCGGCAACTGTCGCACGGTCAACGCCGGGGGATCGCAGGTTCTCACCTTCGGGAGCGACTCTGATGAAGAAATGACTCTTGGCCCTCTCTTCAAAGAATCCACCTCGGGAAAAGAGGAAGAACCGAAGACCTGTGAAAATATTCAGCTGCGCAATCGTACACTTCCAGAAAAGAATCTCGGACCCACAAATAAAAAAAAATAAGGGAAAAGAAAAGGTCTCTGAGGATATCGCCCTAGATGACCAAGTCATTAAAGAGCTGACTCCCAAGGACCCTCCAAAGAAGAACAGGGTGGACTACAACGTTCTGGCACACTTGAGGAAGCTACCCTCACAGCTCAGCATTCTCGACGTCCTTCTGTTATCCAAAGAGGCGAGAGATTCATTGATCAAGGTGCTATAAGAGCCAGGACAATTCTAAGCTTTTCTCGCCGAAGAAAAGGTGAAGGACGAGCTGGAAGAAGTGCACACAGCCGATATCACCTTCGGCGATGAAGATCTCCTCTTTAGGATGTGCGAGCACAACCGTCCCCTTTATATCTCCAGATATTGTAACGATATAAAGATAGGCAAAATCCTGGTTGACAATGGGTCTTCCGTCAATCTCCTCAATGTGAGAGTATTGAAGGAAATCTGCATGAGCGTTTAGCACCTCGCTCGCGATAAAATTACCATCTTCGGTTTTGACTCCTAGTCATCACGGACTCTCGGGTCTGTAATACTGACGCTGCGCTTCGGGCTGCTTGTCACAGACATTAAATTTCACGTCATTGATGCCAAGGCATGCTACAATGCTTTGCTCGGCAGGCCTTGGTTACATGAGTACAACATTATTCCTTCTACACTGCACCAGTGTATGAAGTGTTTTAAAGATGGTCTTGAGTACACTGTGACGGGGGAGTTGAACCCATTCTTCGTGAACGAAGTCCGGAAGTACGAAGATGCAAAATACTTCTTACCAGATTTTGAGGATACGGAAAGATGCCACAAACCGAAGAACAAAGCTATCACCACTATTCCAGTTTTCGGGAGTGATACCGAGGAGGAGGAAGAGATAGTTTACTCGGGGCCGCCTCAACGCAACAACCCGGGACCGTCCGCCCCCATGTTGATCTTCGGCAGCGACTCGAAAGATGAGGTTAACGCTATATTTTCTGCTCGGCCGTCAATACAGGACTTCGCTGACAATAATCAGAGCTTGCAAATTACCATGGTCCCGCGGGAACATTACAAAGAGCTCGACGCACTTGAAGCTTATAGTGTGCAAGAACTGTGGACATTTTACGTCCCTCCCAGGCGAAAGGGTGAAGAAGCAATCCTATTCTATCGATCGGGGGAAACCAAAGTGGAAAAAGAAATCTGGCACGGCGCCGATTCTACGCTCGACAGACTCCATCCCATCCGTCTGCCTAGATATTACACAGAAGGCTTAAAGAGGCTGTTGAGGCGCCAGGGTGTACCCTTCAAACAGACCGCTCGACAAGCTCGGTTTTACAACAGGATTTGGGATATCCCTGGAACTCAGCGCAAATTGCCCAACGGGAGAATGGAAACGGTCGGGCTCGGATATGTTCAATCCAAGAAACGGGAATGAGTCCATGGTAGCTACGTCATATATGACTTCGATGAAGAAGGGGACGCCCTGTCAGAAAACGCTGACCCTGAACCGAAACGAGATCCTACTATCAAAATGCCGAGTTCGTCATTTGAAGAACGAATGGACAAGCTTATCAGGGAAGCGGGTCAAAAGATCCGGGATGACCATAACCGTGAAATGGCCATTTACGAGAAAGCCGGGACGCAGCGCCTCCTTTGGCAGGTCACGAAGAATGACAATACTCTTCCTTATCAACCCGTCATACAAAAGGCCCGACGCAGAGGCAAAAATAAATCAAAGAGCGGGAAAGGCGTTCGACAGCGACAAAGCGGGACCAAGAAACCACGCGATCGGGGATCGAGCAATCCGGACTCGTCTCTTATAAAGAAGATGGGTCGAGCATACTCTTTTCCTCAGAATAAAACACGGAAGATACTTGATCTCGCCATAAAACATCAGATGATTACACTTCCAGAGTCCAAACATCCCGAGCAAGCTAACGAGGTCTCTCATCCAGACTATTGCTCTTATCACCGAGCGATAGGACATCCTCTCGAAGACTGCTTCACCTTTAAGAACTGGATCGAAGACTAATATCAGCTCGGCAAGTTCGCTTTATCCGACAGTTGGAGGATAACTCCGCCGTAGAAGCATGAACCAAAAGCCGCACATACAGCGAGAGTAGAACCAGATCAACATCGGTTTTAGAAGCGAGCTCGTACCTGTCATATGATAACACTATCAAAAGAAGAGCCCGAGGATAGGGATGACCTCCCCTGGTGCTTCGAAAACGATGATGATGAGGTGATCTCAGAGTTTCCACCGGCGCCAAAAGAGCTGGAAGATGGAATACATACCACTGCAGATAACCTCAAGAGAATTGATTTGGAGACGGTAAGTGACCCGCGACCAACATTCGTCAGTGAGCTGCTATCTGAAAAAAGGGTGGCTGCACTAAAAGACGTACTTATGCAACATAGAGATTGCTTCGCATGGAATTATTCCGAAATGCCAGGACTAGATCCAGAGATTGCTGTCCATAAATTGGCAATATCTCCAGACGCCAAACCAATCAAACAAGCACCGAGGAGAATGCGGCTCGAGCTTGAGATGAGCATCAACGCCGAGGTCAAGAAGCTAATCGACTCTGGCTTCATCCAAGAGGTTCAGTATCCTGACTGGATCGCCAACATCGTCCCGGTGATGAAGAAAAATGGGACAGTGCGCATATGTATGGACTTTCAGGATCTCAATAAAGCCTGCCCGAAAGATGACTTCCCAGTACCAGTCACCGAGCTAATGATAGATAATACATCCACCCACGAAGTCTTCTCCTTCATGGACGGATTGTCAGGATATAATCAGATAAAGATGCATCCCGAGGACCAAAATCATACCGCTTTCCGGACCCCTTTGGGTATATTTTGCTATAAGATGATGCCTTTCGGTCTAAAGAACGCCGGTGCCACCTATCAGAGAGCCATGACGAAGATTTTCGATGACATCATACATGAAATCATCGAATACTATATCGATGACCTCGTGGTGAAAAGAAAATCATATGAGGAACATCTAGAGCACCTGAAGATCGTATTTCAAAGCCTTCGGCAATACAACTTGAAGATGAACCCTCTCAAATGCGCGTTCGGAGTGTCCTCAGGCAAATTCCTAGGGTTCATCGTCCGACACCGAGGCATCGAGATAGATCCGTCAAAGATCAAGGCGATTATGGAAATGCCTCCGCCAAAGACTCTCAAGCAACTGCGTTCTCTCCAAGGAAATCTTGCGTATATCCGGCGATTCATAACCAATCTCTCCAGCAAGTGCCGTCCTTATAGTCACCTAATGAAGAAAGGGACCCCTTTCGTTTGGGATCACAAATGCCAAGGTGCACTGGACGAAATCAAGCAGTACCTGCAGAATCCACCAGTGCTGGCCGCTCCGGTCAAGGGAAAACCTCTTGTCCTGTATACAACAGCCCTCGAAGGTTCTTTAGGAGCGCTATGGGCATAAGAGAACGACCAAGGAAGGGAGAGAGCCCTCTACTATTTGAGTCGAGTTCTACTGGGGGTAGAAAGCAATTACTCTCCCATTGAAAAACACTGCCTGGCGTTGATCTTCGCGATAACGAAGCTCAGGTACTATGCGTTGGCGCATGAAGTCCATCTCATATCGAAGGTGGATCCTCTCAAGTATTTGATATCAAAGGCCATATTGACGGGGCGACTCGCTAAATGGGCCCTGCTCTTGATGGAGTTCTCAATAACCTATCAGCCTCTTAAGGCAGTGAAAGGCTAGGCCATCGCCGACTTCCTCGCCGAGCATCCGATACCTGCCGATTCTCTCTTGAATTGCGAACTGCCAGATGAACATGCATTTGATACAATCGACGGGAGTGATACACGGTGGGAACTTTATTTTGATGGGGCATCTTCCATTAAGAAGCGTAAACAAAGCACCCCTATAATCAAATCAGGGGTATGCCTCATCTTTGTAACTCCACAAGGAGGGATAATGCGCTTCGCTTTCTCCTTAACAGAGCCGAGGACAAACAATGAAGCCGAGTATGAAGCTTTGATAGCAGGTCTCGAGATCGCCATCGACATGGGAATTGAAAACCTACTCATATACGGAGACTCCCCACGGGTCGTTAGTCAGGTAAACGGCGACTACCAGACATGCAAACCAGAGTTGGTGAAATACGGCGAGAGAGTACAACGACTGCTGACCCAAATTCCTTCCTACACCTTGGAAAGCATACCGCGCGTGGAAAATAGCAAAGCGGATGCATTAGCCAAGCTCGCTAAAGAATTGGCTGACGAGAACCTCGATGACGTAAGAATCGTGGTACAAAGCCGTCGGGTTCTTGCACCGGTAAATATATCTCCGGAGTCGTCCGAAGAAAAGGGAGCGACCAAGCAAATGGCTCTACAAGTAAAAGACCAAGAAAAGGTTGATGATTGGAAAGAAGTCTTCATAGGCTACTTCAAATCCCGTCGAACGCCTGAAGATGCGTCCTCAAAACATCAGCTCATGAAGCGATCCCTATCTTTTGCCTTCGTCAATGACACTCTGTACAAGAGGTCATTTGATTCTCTGTGGTTAAGATGCTTGGGACCTGAAGAAGCAAAAAGAGTCGTCCAAGAAACTCACGACGGACTCTGCGGTTCTCACCAAGCCGGCCCGAAAATGAAGTTGAAGATCAAAAGGATAGGCTACTATTGGCCCGCGATGATTCAGGACTGCCTCGAGTATGCGAAGCAATGTCACTCGTGCCAAATCCACGGAGACTTTATCCATCAGCATCCGAATCCGTTACACCCGACAGTGGCTAGCTGGCCGTTCGAAATGTGGGGGACTGACATAATCGGCCCCATCGAACCAGCATCATCCAGAGGACATCGATTCATTTTGGCGACAACAGATTACTTCTCCAAATGGGTAGAAGCAGTACCGCTGAGGGAAGTGAAGATGGAGAATATACTCCATTTCTTCAAGACGCACGTCATTTATCGGTTTGGCACTCCGCGATGGATTATCTCCGATAACGGGCCAGCCTATAGAAGCCACAAGATCAGCCCCTTCGCACAACAACACAACATAGACTGGTTATTGACACGAAAAAGTGTGTTTGTAGTTGACCGCAATCAATAATGGTGTCGCGTGTAGCTAGACCGAGATGAGTACGGGTCGTCCTCTGGGAAACGTTGAATCTTTTATTCTTACTTTAGATGTGTTGAGAAAGAGAGAGGAGGGATAAAGAATGGTGAAGAATGGTTGTAGGATCTAGATCTACGTTAAACACCGATGTAAAAATATAGATCTAGATTAACTACGGATCTAAGTTTATATAAGAAGGGGGCTTGTAGGGTTCGTTAGGATTTAGTAGTTATGGATGATTAATTAAAGATTACCCTTTTTATCCTTTAATAGATTTAAAACTAGAACGACAGTGATGCATGCAGATTAGGGTTTCTAGAGGGAAAAGTAATCCCACTCTTAACCCCTATCTCGACACGGAACTCCGTTCATATCTAGCCTTTACCAAAACAATCATTAATCTAATCTCTAATCGCGGTCGAGGCTAACAATGAATTGGTAGCGTGCCCGATTAGGATGTTAATGATTATTTTGATAAAGTTTATAAACTTTATAGGACGTAAAAAGAGTTTAGATATTTTTATCATCCATTAACCCACCCTAATCCTACGAACCCTAACAAGCGGAGAATTACTCGCGCATGTTGGGAGAAAAAGAGATGAAGAGAAAATGCATAATTAAACTACAAAGAAATAGAATAAGAAAAAGTGCTACCTTTATTAATCAACAATATTCATTACACTTTGATTCCTTAGAAAATGATTACAAATCCTAGTTTTGCTTCTCGATCTCTTCTAAGGAGGTAGATGAACCGTTGATGATCAGCCTGGATGCGTGAGCCGTCTTGGACTTCGTGATCTCGTCGGCTTGATAAATATTCCAAGAGGCTCTCGGTCTTTATTTATAGTCCCAAAGCCAGAAAGTTAGCTTCCAAAATTGGAAGCTAACAGTATAGATTCACCCCCAAAATTCTCATCTCCTAATTCTCCTACCCTGCGGCGGATCCGCGGCCAACAGGGGGGTTTGGCCGCGTATCCGCGGCCAAGGGTGTTGATCACTTGATCAATTTTTTAGGGCTTCATCCTTGTGACATGTGGCAATATCTGGGACCTTTAGATCTTTGAAATCTTCTCGTAGTTGCTGCCAGACTTGGTCTCCAAGTTTTGCTTTCTTAATTAGGCAAGTTAGCTTTAACAACTTGATTTCCTTGATTTTAGACCTGCAAATTCTGCACAACAACTTAACAAATAATATTTAGTAGACTTTGTTCTACTAGGATTTGGTCAATGATATTATTTGCATACATTTTCCTACCAAATTCTAATTATAATATATCAACACATGGAAAATAGTATTTTTACAGATAAACCCTTATATGTATGATATATTATAATAAAGACCTTTTTAAAATAGAAATAGTAGGAAAAATATAATAACAAATGTGCAGTTTTATCAACTGAACAACTGGAGATACTCATCAGTCTATAATCCCCGAGCTAACGGTCTAGCTGAGGCTTTCAACAAGACCTTAACGAAGATCGTGAAAAAGACGGTGTCTCGAAATAAAAAGGACTGGCATGAGAAACTGCATGAAGCTATCTGGGCGTATCGAACTACGTTCAAAACAGACACAAACACAACTCCATACGCCTTGGTATTCGGTACAGAAGTAGTACTTCCCCTCGATATAGAGCTACCCTCTTTACGAGTGGCAGTTCATTACGAGCTAACGGACGAAGAGAATGCTCACCTTCGGCTTGAGGAGCCCGACGCCCTTGATGAAACCCGGCTCATAACGCAACAAAATCTGGAGGCTTATAAAGCAAAGATGACGCGCTCATATGAAAGATTGACCGGGCCGAGAACATTCCGCCAAGGCGAACTCGTGCTAGTTGTCAAAAGACCTATGATCCCTAATCGTGCCAAACGAGGGAAATTCGAGCCGAACTATAAAGGCCCGTATATCATAGAAAAGGTCTACCAAGGTGGGGCTTATCTACTCATGGACATGCATGGTGAAAGACCCTTCAGGCCAATAAACGGTCACTTCCTGAAAAAGTACTACGCTTGACGAGTCACGGCCTAGGTTAACGATAGATGACGACGCCTATGTCCGCTTTCTATCTTCCTAAGCCTAAACTCCGTAAGTAATGGCTGGCTTCCTTTACAACAGACCGAAACGTTCTTAAACTAATAACAGACCAAAACGTCCTTAAACTAACAACGGACCGAAACGTCCTTAAACTAATAACGGATCGAGATGTCCTTAAAACCAACAATGGACCACTATGTCCTAAAACTAGCCGTTGACCGAGACGTCGATAAACTACTGTGGATTGCAGCATCCCAAGGCTGATATAAAAAAAAGAGAGAAAATAAAAGAATAAAAAAAAAAAGAAAACGGTATGTCCATAAGCAAAATGGGCACGGATGAAAATCCGAAAGGCCTCCGTGAGTAAAAACAGTTGGGCTACCGGCGAGTTTTGTGAAAACTCGAAAGGGCGCAATCTCGTTAGAATTATAAAAAAAAGGAAAATGGTATGTCCATAAGCAAAATGGGCATGGATGAAAACCCGAGAGGGCTCCGTGAGTAAAAACAGCAGGGCTACCGGCAAGTGTTTGTGAAAACCCGAAAGGGCGCAACCTCGTTAAAGGACACTTGCAAGGTCCTCTCGACCTTGTGAGGAGAAACCACCCACGTGAGATCCTTACGACTCACAAAGGAAGCAACACACTTAGAGATCCCCACAATCCCTAAGGAGAAACCACACTTACGGGATCCTCATGACTCGTAGGGAGACCCTCTTATGAGACCCTCACGGCTCATAAGATTCAAAAGTCTTAAGTTACAGGGACCTGAACCTGTTCTTAAGCGCGCCCCCGACCTCCAATTTATGCCCTACACGCGGCTCAATACTGACCCTTGTATACAATCCACGGGCGTGAATAAACATTTCCCTAACGAAGTCCCATCCGTGACTAGGGATATGTCTACACGGTGAACAACCCTTGTAAGTCCTCTCGACTTATAAGGAGAAAACACTTTTGTAAGATCCTTACGACTTATAAGGGAACATGCACTTAGGAATCCTCACGATCCCTAAGGAGAAAACGCACCTACGAGATCCTCACGACTCGCGGGGAGAAATACCTTTGTGAGACCCTTACGGCTCATGAAGTCAAAAGCCTTAGTTGACAGGATCCTAACCCTGTTTGCTAAGCAACCTTTGTTCGACATCGACAGAGGCAAATGATGATTCGCTCCTGGCAATATCCCAGTTGTAGCGGTGCTGATACCAAAATCGGTATCTAATCCTAAGCTTGCAGCGAAAAGCCAGTAAGCCACACATGCATATGAAATAGCCGAAATGATGGGGCAACTTGCAAACAAAATCAGCAAGTAAAAATGTATGCATGCAAAATAGCCGAAATGATTGGGCACCGCGAAAATAGCCGAAATGATTGGGCAATCGCGACTTTCGCGATATAAAAGCTGAAATGATAGAGCATCGCGGAATGAAATAAAAAAATATAAATGAAATGAATGAAATTTATGCCCTACAAGTGATATCACAGCAATCCCCGTATACAATCCAGGAGCGCAAACAAAGAAGGAATCACACCCTTCCTCCCCAAGCTTCATCAGAAGAAGAAGCCAAATCTCAATGGTTCACAGACAGCCTAGAGATCATCTCAACATCCGTCTCATTACGACAGACACAGCATTAGACAAAGCGGAACCGTGACAACTTCCAGTTCCATGACTCGGCGGTGCACAGATAACCGAAAGTCAAACCCCGACTCTGTGAAATGCGAATAAAGTAAGCCCTTCCTGGTTACGTGGAAGCATCCAGAGCGGAGCCTGGTCCTCGCCGAACAAGGCAGTGAACCCGTGGGAAGCATCCAGAGCAAAATTCCTGGCTACGTGGAACGCGGCTAATGTCAATCTTGACCCCGTGGGAAACGTCCAGAGCGGATCCTGGTCCTCGCAGAGCACGGCAATGACCCCGTGTGAAGCATCCAGAGCGGAGCCTGGTCCTCGCCGAACATGGCAGTAAACCCGTGGGAAGCATCCAGAGCAAAATTCCTGGCTACGTGGAACGCGGCTTATGTCAACCCTGACCCCGTGGGAAACGTCCAGAGCAGATCCTGGTCCTCGCAGAGCACGACAATGACCCTGTGTGAAGCATCCAGAGTGGAGCCTGGTCCTCGCCGAATACGGCAGTGAACTCGTGGGAAGCATCCAGAGCAAAATTCCTGGCTACGTGGAACGCGGCTAATGTCAATCTTGACCCCGTGGGAAACGTCCAGAGCGGATCCTACTCCTCGCAGAGCACGGTAATGACCCCGTGTGAAGCATCCAGAGCGGAGCCTGGTCCTTGCCGAACACGGTAGTGAACCCGTGGGAAGCATCCAGAGCAAAATTCCTGGCTACATGGAACGCAGCTTATGTCAATCCTGACCCCGTGGGAAACGTCCAGAGTGGATCCTGGTTCTTGCAGAGCACAGCAATGACCCCGTATGAAGCATCCAGAGCGGAGCCTGGTCCTCGCCGAACACGGCAGTGAACCCATGGGAAGCATCCACAGCAAAATTCCTGGCTACGTGTAACGCGGCTTATGTCAACCCCGACCCCGTGGGAAACGTCCACAGCGGAGCCTGGTCCTCGCCGAACACGGCAGTGAACCTGTGGGAAGCATCTAGAGCAAAATTCCTGGCTACGTGGAACGCGGTTTATGTCAACCCCGACCCCGTGGGAAACGTCCAGAGCAGATCCTGGTCCTCGCAGAGCATGGCAATGACCCGGTGTGAAGCATCCAGAGCGGAGCCTGGTCCTCGCCGAACACGGCAGTGAACCCGTGGGAAGCATCCAGAGCAAAATTCCTGGCTACGTGGAACGCGGCTAATGTCAATCTTAACTCCGTGGGAAACGTCCAGAGCGGATCCTGGTCCTCGCAGAGCATGGCAATTACCCCGTGTGAAGCATCCAGAGCGGAGCCTGGTCCTCGCCGAACACGGCAGTGAACCCGTGGGAAGCATCCAGAGCAAAATTCCTGGCTACGTAAAACGCGGCTTATGTCAACCCCGACCCCTTGGGAAATGTCCAGAGCGGATCCTGGTCCTCGCAGAGCACGGCAATGACCCCGTGTGAAGCATCCAGAGCGGAGCCTGGTCCTCGCCGAACACGGCAGTGAACCCAGGGGAAGCATCCAGAGAAAAATTCCTGGCTACGTGGAACGCGGCTAATATCAATCTTGACCCCATGGGAAACGTCCAGAGCGGATCCTGGTCCTCGCAGAGCACGACAATGACCCCGTGTGAAGCATCCAGAGCGGAGCCCGGTCCTCGCTGAACACGGCAGTGAACCCGTGGGAAGCATCCAGAGAAAAATTCCTGGCTATGTGGAACATGGCTAATGTCAATCTTGACGCCGTGGGAAACGTCCAGAGCGGATCCTAGTCCTTGCAGAGCACGGCAATGACCCCGTGTGAAGCATCCAGAGCGGTGCCTGGTCCTCGCCAAACACGGCAGTGAACCCGTGGGAAGCATCCAGAGCAAAATTCCTGGTCACGTGGAACGCGGATAATGTCAATCTTGACCCCGTGGGAAACGTCCAGAGCGGAGCCTGGTCTTCGCAGAACACGGCAGTGAACTCGTGGGAAGCATCCAGAGCAACCCCTGACTCCGTGAAATGCGGATAAAGGAAAATTCACCCATCACTTGCGGGTCCTCACGACTCGTAAGGGAGCAAATTCTCTTGTGAGATCCTTACGATTTTCAAGAGAAGACACTTAGGAATCCTCAAGATTCTTAAGGAGAAAATACACCTACGAGATCCTCTCGACCGGTAGGGAGAAAAGTCTTTATGAGACCCTCACGGCTCATAAAGTTGAAAAGTCTTAGGAGGCAGATCTTAACCCTGAATCCTAAGCCATCGTCGTCCTGCAAAGAAACCGAGATAGACTATCCACAGAATACATTCAATAAAAAGGGACACACTATTGTGAAGAAAAATACGTCTTTTATTCATGAATCAAAATGAATACAAAGTACAATTCGTGAAAAAAAACAAAAAAAATATACTCTTATTCAGGAGTATGTACAAAGAAAGAATAAAAAAATATCTACGATTCTTCAAGTCGGCGGGCGATTCAATAGATTGGCCAGTTCGTCCCTCTTTCGCCGGGCCTCGCCTTCATAGTTTAGTATTGTCAGAAGACGGGCCTCCGCCTGAGCTTGCTGAGCCTGGTATGAGGCAAGCCGGCCTTCGAGCTCTTTCTCAGTAGCCTTATGAGCCTCAACCCTTTCACGCGTAAACACGGCAGCTTTGTCGATGGCCACCACCTCCTTGATGGCCTCTTGAAGCACTTGCCAAAGTTCATACGCTTTATTGGCCTTGGCTGTAAGGTTGGCCTGAAGCTCTATCAGCGGTTTTGAAGCCAGCTCCCTCTCCGAAAACTTGCGGCCGAGCCTTTTCTCACAAGATATCATATTCGCCGCACACCGCTCAATCAGGCCCCGTAAGCTTGCCTTCGCAGCCACAACCTCCGAAGAAAGGCGGGTACACTCGAGCACATGCAAGCAAGGCTCCACCTGCCGACAAAACTCAACCCAGACTAGCACCACTGCTTCGCTATGATAGGTGGAAAGAAAGGGAAGAGAGACGTTAGCTTCGGCAGCAAATGCTTCGGCCGTAATTACGTTGCCAGCACGAAGTTCCTCGATCAAGGATGACAGAGAGGCGAGGCTTAGTTTTGCCATACGTTCCGAGGCTCGCAGAGCATAGGGGCCGGGTGGCATGGCGATGCGTGACTCTAATGCGGTGAGAACTGGCAAGGCTGTTCAAATTTATAAACAGTTAGTGAAACTTATAAGAAAAGAACAAATGGAACAACGTTGGGACTGTACTTACCCACAGTCATGCAAGAAGGAGCTGAAGGCTCGCCTGGCCCCTCATCTATCTCAACCTCGTCGTCGGCCTCCAGAACTGTAAAAGACATCAATGTCATTTTATGGAATAGTAACAATGCTGTGAAAAGGGGTTAAGCAACACTAACCTTGCCCGGAAGAGAGTACGATGCGCTGAGGAGATATCGCTTGCGGAGCAGCCATCTCCAACAGGCGCTGAAAAGACTGCTGGGAGATAAGTCGGCAATAGAAGCTGCCAATCCACACAATTCTGAAAAGACAAAAGAGTTCAGATAATGGAAAGATTACTAATTTAAAATATAGAAGGTTACCTTCGACGCTCCTCCCATTCTGAGCTGGAGGGATAGCAGCTTCAACGGCCTCCGCCGCGACCTCAGGCACAATATCGGAGACGCGGGCCGGTGCAGCGGCTTCGGAATGAGGAGCAGTGGCTGCCGCTGCGGGCTCCAACGAAAGGAGGGTAGCCTCGACTACCTTCATCCTATCCTCTGGGCCGTCCTCAGGGAGATCCATTGGGACGGCGACTGTCAAAGGTGCCTCCCCCGAGGAAGCGAGTGCTTTGGAAGCAGGAGCCACCGCAGGAGGCTCTATCGCAAGAGGGACGGTCTCATCAACCCCCTCCACACTGAGCGGTGTTTCACTGGGGGTGTCAGCAGGCTCTACGGTCAGAGCACGGCTTAGAGCCTCCGCCATCGCCGAAGTCTCTGCACAGTTCACACAAGGATAAGAATACATATATACACGTGCAGACAATATGAAGTATTACAAAGAAATACAGGAACATACCGATGCGCAAGGAAGCTTTCAGTATGTCTTGTTCAAGCCGACGCTCCTTCTCAAGGAGGTGTGCTCGCCGAGGTCCGAGGGTGGAATCGTGGCTGCCGGTCCATTATGAAAGCACGTCCTCGGCGTCGGCCGAAATGGCCTGTTTGAAAGCCCTTTCGCCCCATTCTTCCAAAGGGCCGATGAATCATCGCCGGATCCACGGAGGGTCTTCGTAAAAGATTATGGCAGGATAAGGCTTCTTCGGAATCCTTACGTTCTTCGACTCGTCTTGCGAACGTCTTATAGCCTTAGCCAATTATGCGGCTTCCTCGGCAGTTGAACTCGGAAAAAGTAGGCCAGCATCCGACTCTTGCATAGCCAAAGGTTCGTCCTGAAGAATGGGCTCAGACTCTGCTAAACAGTCGAGCAGATTGGTAGCCGTTTTCCTCCGCCGCTTGGATCCAGAACCCCACCGAGGACAACCGTTTCCTCCCTCGTGGAGCCTTGGCACGACGCCGACCTACCTCACCTTCAACACCCTCGTTTCCAGCGCCCTCGCTTGGCGGTGCTACCGAGGACGACACGGCCATTGTCGATGCCGCGGGCGGTGGTACTGCTACTGGTGCCCTCTTACCCCTCGACTGAGCTCGGGTATCCAACGGCATACCAACTGTGGGAGTGAGGTCCACCTCTGCCGCCCCCGAGATAAGTGCAACACTGGTATCTGTCAAGGGAAAGCGAACCGGTGCACGCGGTCGCGGCGGAACTCCAGTGGCTTGAGCCGGAATAGGAGTGCTGTATCCAAGAATCACCCTCTTCTCCTCAGCAATAATCGGATTGACCCGATGAAGGTACCAGCCCGTGAAGGACCCCACACATCGGGGAATATGGTCGGCTTCAGGAATCATGAAGCGGGAACCAGTGTTCAGCCTCACGAAGTGATGGGTGGCTTCGGGTAAAGGGACCGGCGCAACTGTAAAAGCCTCGAAGGGGACGCCCTGATCATATCCAAGTTGCCGGGCGAAGCGGTGCGGATTATACTGCATGAAAAGGGCCGCACTGTTCTGACGAAACACCAAATAACCGGGTCTGATGGCGTACAGGTGCATGGCTTCCTTAGGCTGCAGAGAAGGTACCTCTCCCTTCGACAAGTTGCATAGTTGCTGAATTGGACGTGAAGGAGAGGATAGGGCCCGATCAATAAATACCAGTCCGCCCGCGCTGGCGTAAGGAGCGATCAACACGCGAATAGCCCCGAACTGAGTCGGATCGGGAGCAGAAGCATCCACCAGCCGCATGAGTCGCAGAAAAGTGTAGGCGTCGTAAAATGCGGGTCTCTGGTGCGCAGCAAAAGCCCCCAACACGTGCATCTCAATCCAAGGTGTGAAGTAATGAAGAGAGAAGTTTACTACGTCCACACCGGGAGTTGAGGTATTGGCCGCGGTGCCTAACCCATGATAAAGATGCGTCAGCGCTGGGATGTCTACGGCTAGCCGTGTCCCTTCAGCGATACGATGAGCAGGGTAGATAACCGAGACTCTCATGAAGCGGCGATGCATGGGGATGACAAACCAGCTGAGCCAAACACTGATAAAACCCACAAAAAAGGTCTCCTCATCCATGCCGGGAGCTGCAATCGTTTCAAAAGACACCGCCGACATGATAGTAATATAGTACTGCGGTAAATCCTCTTCCTTAGTCGGCAGCCTGTTCAAACCAAACCCAAAGGGGTCATTGATGTTCGCAAACTTTGGAGCCGTCTTCGATAGGACACCCTCGCGAAGGAAGCAAGCGATAAAGCTCTTAAAAGTGACGCCCTGCTCTTCTGATTCTATGAACAGTTTGTCAAAGATGCCCAGGGCCTTGATCAAACTCGGGCGCTTGTGGCGGACGACGTTCTCGGTAGACAGGCCGTCAAGCATTGCGGGCTCAGTTTCAAAGACGTACTCGTCGGGAGGTAGCAACTCTTCATAAAGTGTCCCCCTGATCGGCAGCCCCGAGATCTCGCGAAACTCTTCCATGGAAATCGAAACTTCGCGGTCCCCTAGGAGGAAAGTGTTGGTGGGGAGATTCCACTGGTTCAAGAAAGCCTTAACCCACCAGACGTAAGGAGATGGGTAGTGGAAAAGAGACGCATAGATCGCCTGATAAAGACCAACCCTCTGCAGTCGCGCGCGATGGGCAGACAAGATGTACCGCGCCCAAAGAAGGTAGCCCGTGGGGTGTCGAGGGGTAAGCCCTATTTTGTAAATCTGCCCCCATGGCTGGGCTTCCCCCTGGCAAATGCGGCGTCCCAGAATATCTATAGCTGGGACCGGATGGTTTAGGATTCCAGTCGTCGAAGGCTCAAGCCGTCCCATCGGGGTCCAATTCGGCATCTCCACGGCAAAGACTGTCCTTAGAGGATCCATCGGCAGGAACGGATAGGTATGCTCCGTCGGTACTTCGCAAAGGAAACTCCGGCGACCACGGATGTTGTGACCGTTCCAGGTCCCCCATAGAAGTAAGTTGGTGTGATTCGGGTCATGAGCCTTGATCATCGCCATCACTTCCTCGTCAGATGGCGACTGAGGAAAAGCGGCCTCCGAGCGAGTGAAAGGGAAATATGGAACATACGTCATTGTGCTTGAAATAAAATAAGGGGAAACTGTTAAAGCGAAGCCGACAGTGTATATATATATATATATATATAAAGACAGTGGAAGAAAGCGACAGCGGACTCATTTTATGGGACCACTAGTTACAAAACACATGGGTCCCACAAAATCAAAATGACGGCTTGCTAATGATGAGGCAAAGCAATCATAATGAGACAAAAGGAAGATTCTCATTAAATGAACAGTGGATTTCAAATGACCCTACACATTCCCCGAAACGAAATCCATCTTGGACTCTGTAAAAAATCAAACAGAATCAAGGGAATTAAATTCCCAGAAAGCACCACTGCAAACTCCCTCTTCTTGGTTGCAAAGAGACAACTCAGGGCAAGAAAACCCCAAGAAGTTCTCTGGGAAGAACTAAGTTCTTCATAGGAATTAAATTCCTTTTGAAAAAGGGGAATTAAATTCCCAGAGACTTTTTTCAGAGCCAAAGCTCTTTGAAGATCAAATTAAATTCCATGGGAAAGACAAACACCACCATTAACCCCTGAAGATCAAAGAAACCCTTAAGGGCCTGTTGATTAAAGAATGAGTGGTTTTCTTCTTAAAGAACTTAAAGAAAAAATGGGTTCTTGTTAAAAGGGAAAACCCTTGGTGTGGATTTAAAATCAAAAGAGTTATATGTATGAAAGTTCTTCGATCGTCCAAACCCATTACCTGAAAAGATGGGTCTTCCTTAAACAGGTTAAACTCTGCAAAAATTTTCGAGGCAGAGAACTAAGCTCTGGAAAGGAGAATTAAATTCTCAAAAGGAAAAAGTTTGTAAGGAAGAAGATGAAAGAGTGGAGGCGCTTCTGAAGAGACCCCTGCATTTATAGGATGTGATGGGAAACGCTTCATCTCTTCTATTCTCTAGACAGATCCAACAGTCACAAAAGTGATAGCGTTGCACTCACGTGCAGAAACGTGAGAGCAACGCTGTCACTTTTGTGACCGTTGGATCTGTCTAGAGAATAGAAGAGATGAAGCGTTTCCCATCACATCCTATAAATGCAGGGGTGTGGGAATTTGTTTCCTGATTAAAAATCAGCAATTTGCTCAATGAGGCATCACGTGTTCACAGGGTCACGTGTTGACACGTGATCTATTTACAGAGCTAAAATCTAAGCAAGCAGAATCATAAACAAGCGGCTGAAAAAAGACCCCAATTGGGGGTCACGTGCTCACACGTGACCAGGGGTCACGTGCTCACACTTGACCAAGGGTCACGTGCCAGCACGTGCCAGGCTTTGAAAGCCCTGTAACTTAACAAAATTAAATTCTAAATTTCGCTAAATCTTTCCAAACGAAAAAGGATTATGGGGGAACCGTTGGATTAAAAATCCAAGGGTGATTAAAAATCACCAATTTATGGAAAGATTTTAGACAAGGAAAAATTTCCCTAAAATCTCACCAAAAATAACAAACAGAATATCCTTGGATTTAAAATCCAACGATGAATAAAATTCACTATGTGATCTAAAGGATCATATTAATTATGAAAACAAACAAAATCTTTCAATGAAAGATCTACTAAACAAATTGATTCTTTTCTTTCTCCTATAAATAGGAGCCAAGAGAAGAGAAAGATATAGAATTTTGGGATCTTGAAATTTCTAAAGGCAAATAGCAGAGAGAAAAAAAAGGAGAATTTAATTCTCAAGAAAGAAAACCCTAGGTGAGAAAAGGAAAAAAGATCAAACTTCACAAAAAAGAGAATTTAATTCTCAATCTAAGAGTTTAACTCTTCTACAAAAGAACTTAGTTCTTCCTCTAGTTGAAGATCTGTAGAAGCAAATCTCTCCATAGGTTGAGAATTTAATTCTCACCGGGTTGAGATTTTTGCCATGCAGGTCCAAAACTTAGAGGGGGAATTGAGTTTAGAGAATTTAATTCTCTCAAAACAAAACTAGGGTTTAACCCTATATGAGAATTTAATTCTTCCAAACTCACAAGAATTTAATTCCTCCAAGATAAAACTAAGGTTTAACTCTATATGAGAATTCAATTCTCCTAAAATTACAGGAATTTAATTTCTTCAAGATGGACAAAACTAGGGTTTAACCCTAATTGAGAATTTAATTCTCTCAAATTCACAGGAACTTAATTCCTCATAAAATGAAATTAGGGTTTCACCCTACACAAGAATTTAATTCTTTTACATATATGGGAATTTAATTCCCCTAAAAGGAAATTAGGGTTTAACCCTACATAAGAATTTAATTCTTTCACAATAGGAATTTAATTCCTTCAAAATCATAATTAGGGTTTAATCCTATAAAGAATTTAATTCTTAAAGATAAAGAGAATTAAAAGATCTTCACACATGCAAAAACTAAGGTCACGTGTCCCCACGTGACCTCTGAAAAGATCCTCCAAAATAGGAAGGAATTAACCCTGAGGCAATGCCTCACGTGCTCCCACGTGACCTTAGTTTTTGCATGTGTGAAGATCTTTTAATTCTCTTTATCTTTAAGAATTTAATTCTTAAAGATAAAGAGAATTAAAAGATCTTCACACATGCAAAAACTAAGGTCACGTGTCCCCACGTGACCTCTGAAAAGATCCTCCAAAATAGGAAGGAATTAACCCTGAGGCAATGCCTCACGTGCTCCCACGTGACCTCCAAAACACAGAAGATAAAAGCGAAGGGAATGAAGGCTTTGGGCGCTCTCACGTGTTCCCACGTGACCCCTTAGCAAATGCTTTAAAGCGCACAGATCTCCATCACGTGCCAACACGTGATGCTCAAAAATAAAAATAAAAAGTGTTTAACACTCATCTGCAGAATAAAGTAAAAGGGGATTTGGTCCCACCTTTGGGTGCCCTCACGTGTCCCCATGTGACCCATTCCTATTTAGTGTTTAAACACTAATTTAAAGGACTTATTTTCAGTGTTTAACACTGTTGTTCTCTAGTGTTTAACACTAATTTGACAACTTCATTTCCAGTGTTTAACACTGTTCTTCTTTCCAGTGTTTAAACACTAATTTCAGAGCTTTATTTCTAGTGTTTAACACTACTGTTCTCTAGTGTTTAACACTATTTTTTTTAGCCAAATTGGCTAATTTTCCAGAGGCAAAAGACTCCCCTTCAACTGAATCTCAAAATTGAGTAAAAATCAGAGCTATAATGTTCACTGCTCAATCAAAAATAAAAATGTTACCAGAGCCCTCAAACTCTTGTTTAGTATTGCTAAATAATGTGGGCTTGAACCCAGACAAATGTCTAATGGTCCAACAAAAGGCCAACATTTTAAATCTAATTGGACTTAGCCCAAGTTGGCCATAAGTCCTCAATTTAGTCTTAACTGAGACAATGTGCTCACAACATAATTAATTGATTTTAGTTCCAAATTGGACTACAGATCATTTAATCCACTTTGGTTCGAGGGTACATCTCTTCACTCCTTTGATATCTGTCGTTTTAATCCTTCAACGTCTTCAGAAAGGTGATGGGTCCCGACAACCACACATTTCACGGACTGTGGGGTCCTTAAACCCATAGACTATGATATCCTTAACCTCGACCGTGATGTCTTTAAACTAGCATCGGACTATGGGGTCCTTAAACCCATGGACTATGATGTCCTTAACCTCGACCGTAATGTCTTTAAACTAACATTGGACTGTGGGGTCTTTAAACCCATGGACTATGATGTCCTTAATCTCGACCGTGATGTCTTTAAACTAACAATGGACCGAGATGTCCTTAAACTAATAATGGACCGTAATGTCCTTAAACTAATGGACCGCAATGTTCCTAAACTAAACAATAGAGTCCAATTACTCTCTTGTTGGATCTAAACGATCCCGTTAAGTTGATCTTAGTCTAAAATTAGACTAACGTATCCTTAACAATGTTTAAGTTGATCTTAGTCTCAAATGAGGCTAACGTATCCTTAAACCCAACCCCCAAACCCAAATCTAAGAAAAGTTACGGATTTGGACTAGTCCACGCCCTACGGGCGACAACATAAATTAGTCTCCGTATACAATCCACGGGCAACCAAACACAAAACAAACACCCACGACACGAAGTGACCATCTGGAGAAGGAGAAAGTTGTTACCGCGATGCGGTAGCGTAATTAACTACAGGGGCTTGCGCCTGTAGGGAAGAGCGTCTCCACAATCAAAAAAACCCTCATCGAGGGGGAATCTGACGAAGTCTGCTACATCGGCCGCATCCGTTTAAACCTTCGATATACGGTGCCATAAATTAACTTGGCATCTTCGGAGAGGTGGACGGATAACACCAATTAGTATCTGCCCCGAAATTCAGGCTAGACGTTCGCCGCGTCTCTGCCGCGTCTTTCGGAGGAGAACAGTCATCATTCCCGCCCTTTACGGGTCAAGGGAGGTTGAACGACGCCCCAAAGAGAAACTATAGAATCAACAAAGCCCTCATCACGAGGCGGCCGGATAGCTTCCTGCTCGGCCCATCCACCGCGGGTAGCTTCCTGTCCAACAACGCTGTAGATCTGAAGCCTTCGTCGCAAGGCAACCGAGTAACTTCCTTCTCGGTCCATCCGCAGCGGGTAGCTTCCTGCCCAACAACGCTGTGTATCTAAAGCCCTTGTCGCGAGGCAACCGAATAGCTTCCTGCTCGGTCCATCCGCAGTGGGTAGATTCCTGCCCTAAAATGCTGTGGTTCAAAAGCCTTCCTCACGAGGCCATCGAGTAGCTTCCTGCTCAGTCCATCCGCAGTGGGTAACTTCCTGCCCAAAAACGTTGTGCATCAAAAGCCCTCCTCACGAGGCTACCAAGTAGCTTCCTACTCGGTCCATCTACAGTGGGTAGCTTCCTGCCCAAAAACGCTGTGGATCAAAAGCCCTCCTCATGAGGCCACCGAGTAGCTTCCTGCTCGGTCCATCCGCAGTGGGTAGCTTCCTGCCCAAAAACGATGTGGATCAAAGGCCTTCCCCATGTGGCCACAGAGTAACTTCCTGCTCGGTCCATCCGCAATGGGTAGCTTCCTGCCCAAAAACGCTGTGGATCAAAAACCCTCGTCGTGAGGCAACCGAGTAGCTTCCTGCTCGGTCCATCTACAGTGGGTAGCTTCCTGCCCGAAAACGCTGTGGATCAAAAACCCTTCTCATGAGGCCACTGAGTAGCTTCCTGCTCGGTCCATCCGCAGTGGGTAGCTTCCTGCCCAAAAATGTTGTGGATCAAAAGCCCTCCCCATGAGGCCACCGAGTAGCTTCCTGCTCGGTCCATCCGCAGTAGGTAGCTTTCTGCCCCAAAACGGTGTGGATCAAAATCCCTCCTCACGAGGCCACCGAGTAGCTTCCCTCTTGCTCCATCTACAGTGGGTAGCTTCCTGCCCCAAAACGCTATAGATCAAAAGCCCTCGTCGCGAGACAACCGAGTAACTTCCTGCTCGGTCCATCCACGGTGGGTAGCTTCCTGCCCAAAAATGCTGTGGATCAAAAGCCCTTTTCACGAGGCCAATGAGTAGCTTCCTGCTCGGTCCATCCGCGGTGGGTAGCTTCCTGCCCAAAAACGCTGTGGATCAAAAGCCCTTCTCACGAGACCACTGAGTAGCTTCCTGCTCGGTCCATCCGCAGTGGGTATCTTCCTGTCCAAAAACGTTGTAGATCAAAGCCCTCCTCACGAAGCCACCGAATAGCTTCCTGCTCGGTCCATCCGCAGCGGGTAGCTTCCTGGCCAAAAACGTTGTGGATCAAAAGCCCTCCTCACGAGGCTACTGAGTAGCTTCCTGCTCGGTCCATCCGCAGTGGGTAGCTTCCTGCCCAAAAACAATGTGGATCAAAAGCCCTCCTCACGAGGCCACCGAGTAGCTTCCTGCTCGGTTTATCTGCAATGGGTAGCTTCCTTCCCAACAACGTTGTAGATCAAATGCCCTCCTCACGAGGCTACCGAGTAGCTTCCTGCTCGGTCTTCCTGCTCGGGCCACCGAGTATGATCCAAAGCCCTCACCACGGGGCAGCTGGGTATAATCGAGTGACGCCGACCTTCCTACACTTAGCCATCGTTCGGTTCATACTCGATGCGCGATCGCCACCTCGACTCTGGGGAAAGGGAGGATACCGACCTTCCTACACTTGACTATCGTTCGATTCAGACTCGATGCGCGATCGCCGCCTCGGCTCCAGAGAAAGGGAGGATACCGACCTTCCTACACTTTGCTATCGTTCGGTTCAGACTCGATGAATTATCGTCACCCAGAAAGGGTGGACACCGGCCTTACACTAGCAAGATAAAGAGACTTACGAGCTAAAAATACTTGCAGAATAAAGATTCGAATAATAAAAAGTATACTAGTACTTGCAGATTGATCAGATATCTGAGCGAAGAAAAAGTACACTTTATTCATGATCAAAATTGCCTACAAGGGTATTATAGGCTCCACAGCCTTACAAAAATACCCGAAGGCTTACAAAAATCCTAAAAAAGAAAAAAAAGGAGAAGGGGGGGATAGCTCAGGCCGCCCGCTCGGCTGGGATCTCTCCCTGCTCGACGCCATCGCCAAGGACCATAACGGTGACCTCAGGGTCAGCGCTCCCACCGACGGCCTCGCCTCCTACAGCTTGCTCGGCGCCTTCCCCCTATGGTGCTTCCTCGGTGAGGGGGTACTTTGCGGGGAGCTCGCGGTTGATGAACTCCAGCATAGATTCCTTGACGGCATAGAGGGCGTTGTGCCACACGACGGCCGCTGATTCGGCGAGATCAAGGTAGAATTGATCGGACGCCTTGTATTCCTCCACGGCCTTCACCTCCCGGCCCTCTGCAAGCTTCGCCGTGTCTAAGGCCGCCCGAGCATCCTTCTTGGCGGCGGCTCTCGACCTCTTCATCGCATCGTAGAGGCTGTTTGTCTCTTCCAACTTGACTTGGATAGCCCGATTGGACTCGTCAGGAGCCGATGGGACTCTTTCAGCCTTGAGATCGTCAGTTCCTCCGCGACCAATCTCGAGTCGAGACCGGCCACATTCTCCTCCGCCTGCTGCAATTGGAGGCGAAGTTCCTCCTCCCGTGAGGAGGATTCACCCGCCTTCTTCATGGCCGAGGCTACCTTCTCGGACTCCATGAAAGCGAGGAGAGCGCAGTGATGAAGGACCTGAGGAAAACAGCAAACGAGTTAAAAGGCTAAAAACCGAGGAAATAAAACTTAAGAAATTTTTAAGAAAGGCTAGATATCGACCCGAACGGCCTCCTGCACTATTGCGGCCACCTGGGCCTTCATGGTTCCCCGGGGAATCTTCGTCCCGGCTGCCGCCTCCATGTCCGCCAGCAAGCTGTCAGCCATGGATAGCCCGAGGGCACCTCAATGAAGAAATCGCCCTCTTGCACTGGAATCCTGGTGGAGGGTGGCCGAGACCACCCGCTTCTGTCTCTTGAGGGGGACCTCGGCGGGCTCCTCCTCCTCCTCCTTCGCCCGGGGCGCCGGGTCCCGCACTTGCTTCTGACCCCCCACGACGCTCCTCCCGGACTTGAGGTGCTGCGGAAGGTTTGGGCGAAGGTGTTTGCCTCGGGGCCGAGCTCGGACCGGGGCGGGACGAGCTTGCGCCCCCAACCTTTCTTCCTTAGGTCTTGGCGGCTAGGATTTTTGATCGGTCCATGGGCTCTGAAAAAGAACACACAAACAAAGGGGGTTAGCGACACTGAAATGACAAAGGAAATTTAGTAAAGTCTAAAAAGATCGTCGAAAGGCCTAACTTACCCAAGAAACGCGCATGACTGAGCCCAACCCAGCTCAGTACCTGCTTGAAAAGCAGGACATCCGCCCACTGGATCGGTTCCCACTGGGACACCACCTTCGCCTCGGGGGAAGTCGACTGCTTTGCCCTCGGGCAGTCGGCCCTGTGCCACTATGTAGGCACAGGCCAATCCTCGTCCTCCGGTGGCCCGACGAATACATACTTCTCCTTTCATTCATGGATGGAAGAAGAGACGACCACTACCCCCGACTCAGCCACCCCACCCTTACGTTTTTAAATGAAAAGTATACCTAGCTCGGTTCCTCCTTACTTGTACCGGGGTGATTTTTGTAACAAAGGAAGTACACGAGGAGGGTCAAATTGAAAGGGATTTGATCAAATTTCAACCGGACCAGAAACCCGAGGAGGATCCTCCATGATTTCGGTGCTAGCTGGCCCGAGGCAAGATTGAAGCAACGGAGTACCACACTAATCTCGGGTGAAAAGGGCAGACGCATTCCTATCCGGAATGTTTTCAGATACAGGGCAACCTCCTTACCCTGCACCTGATTTGCCCGCTCACCCTCCCCAGCCAAACGAAGGGAATAATTAGAGGGAACATGGAATCGAGTCTTGATATCAGAAAGATCGACCATGCGATTCAAGACAGAGGGTGCATCGCGGGTGTTCCCGATGCGTACCTTAGGAACCCTTGTCGCCGCCCGACGGCGAGTGAAAAGGGAAGCCCTAGCTCTCGGGGGCGAGCCCGACCCAGAAGACGTTGAAGAAGTAGAACCCTCTCGTCTATCTAAAGCCGAGGAGGAGGAAGACCCACTGGACTCGGCCCCAGAAACTAAGGCCTCATCGCCCGACGCTACACCTACTACGTCTAGAGACACCTCGGAGGAAGACATCTCACCTGATTCAAAGAAAGGGACTCGCCGAGGAAAAACCAACAGAAGATCCGATCTATGCGGAGGAGCTCTGAGCTATCTTCAACCAACCAAAGAAAATTAAGGCAAAGTGTTGGTCCTAGGGTGGTCCCCTCCTATTTATACACCCCAAAAGAGAACATCCTATGGCTCAGATTGATTCCCGCCAAAAGAAATGTCGCGCCTAAGCGGCAGTCGAGACTCCACGTGGCGGTCGACCATTGGGGACGTCTCTTCAGTTGCAGGAGTCAAAGGCAGCCTGTCTCGCCCGCCAACCGACGTCCAACACGTGGCCCATATCCAAATTGACGAATCAACTGAAACGGTGCCCCCTATTTAAAGCGCAATCATTTTACTGATCCGCTGACGCCATCGGGGATACGCGCGAAAATTCAGGAGCACGACGAGCCGCCACGTGGGCCTAAAGATCGAAACGATGCAACCGCCAAACGCCATGTCGTTCCCGGGCGATCCACATTATGATTCTCGGCGCCAAACTGAGCAAAAGAAAAACCGAGCAAACCTCTCTCGATCTGACCCATGAATAGGTCGGAACGAGAGTGGGGGGCTAATCATGATGCTCACAAGTGGTATTTCCTCATATTACGACACGTGGCAGATGACGTGTCCTGAAGGATATGAAGGTGGAATAAATGAGTTGTATTAGGGGCATTCCTCGGGACCTCGTCTCCATAGACGTGGCCGGCCTTTCAGGAGACCTCTCTGAGTACTTTCTACCTTCACCTAGCAAACAACCAACAGCTCGCCTCCGAGCTTCCTCAGTCTTCTTGCTCGTCTTTGAGTCATCTGACAGGCCGAGCTTTCTCGGTCCCGTTGCTCGTCTCTGAGCCATCTGACAGGCCGAGCTTCCTCGACCTCCTTGCTCGCCTCCGAGCCATCTGTCAGGCCGAGCTTCCACGGCCTCTCCGATCAGTCGAGAGCGCGGAATCAAAGCGCCCTCGCAACGGCTCCGCATATCTCGCCAGACCAGATATCCGTCTCCACACGTTCCGCGTCCCACGCTAGCACATACCCCCATTAATGGGCGTATCCCGCCATTAAATGCGAGGATAACGCAGGGGCGTAACTGACGGCGTTGATCTTGTGCCCGCTCCCTCCATACGACCACTATATAAACCCCTCTTTCAGACGACTCAAGTAACTCGAATTCATTCCGTTACGCCGTTATTCTCCACCTATTCCTCGGCACTAACTTAATCGTCGGAGGGTCCTATGGTGGTCATCCATTCTAGGATTTTCTTTGCAGATAGCTCGGCGTCAACACCTACCCATTGAGATCCATACGCTCAATAACTCTCAAACCAAATCTTAGTCGTTAAAGACCGTCATCAACGGCGGAGGACAACATCCGAAGGAGACCACGGCCTCCATCAAAGGCAAGACACAACAATAATAGATTGATAATCAAGTGACGAACTGATTAATTTGTCCGTACCCTAAAACAGGAAACTAAGTTTACATTTTTGTGCCAAATTTCCAAACACTTCAATGCAATTTAAAAATAGAAGACTCTAAATTATAACTCTGTTGATTTCGCTAATCTCATGAAGCTAATTAACATACCACTAAGAGACAATCTACTATAAAACAATAAAATCTTTGTCACCAAGAATCTTGTTGTTAAATGGAGACTAATATACCCCAAAAGTGATTAATTTGCATGACATGTGATATTTTAGTATTGGTACTAGCCTACATTACATTAGGAAACTCTAACTTGCTTTCCAGCTAAAATTGCCCTATATATATTAAAAAAAATTAGATTGTTGCATTAATTAGACTAGGTTTCGTTGATGTAAATTATCGACTATCAAAGTTTTTTATTTACAGATTTTATTTTTTTTATACTCGGAGGTGTAACCAAGTCGGATTAGACGTGTTTTTCTTCATTTTTTACCTTACCTAGACTTTTAACCTTAAATCTTAAACCCCTTGTACGGGTTCAAATGATTTTCAGGAGGATTTCAGTTCTCAATGGGCGGGCTGGGTTTTCTCAGGTTAAATTGCATATAAGTTATAACGCATTTAATAAAAGATGCAAAAATTTTCATAACATATTATCAAATTAATTACAAAAAATAAAGAAATTATAACATTATGCAAATTATAAAATTTCTTAATCTCTCTGACAAGATTTATAAGATTTGGATGAGGACTATCATGTTTATTAATATTGAAATAGAGGAGTTTTACATTAGGAACGGAGGAGTTTTAATGTTTTATATTAGGCTGATCGATTTATTGAAGTGGGCTCGCTTTCGATGGGTTTGAGAATGAGCGGGGTGTATACGCAGATTCGGACACGTGGGTTTTTATTAGAGGTGTCAAACGAACAGGTCAGGTCATCCGTGGACGGGTCATTACGGATAGTGGGTAAAACATGCACGGATAGAAATTCTTGGATTTAAACGGATGTTAAATTTCGTGTCCGTGTCCATGTCCGACCCACTACGGATGGGCAGGTATGCGGGTAACCCGCGAATAGATAAACGGATCATCCATCTACGGATTAACGGATAACTTAGAACATCATGAAACATTTTTCGCAATTTAAAGGGAAAATAATTGCGTGTATAGTTTTATGGAGTCCGTATTCATTAACAATCTTAGTTAAACACAATATATACATTCAATTATACATTAATTCCCGCAAAAATTCATTCATGATAAATATTTTTAATGTAAAATAAAATATTTATTCCTATGTGTAGGAAAATTAATGAAAAGTATTTAATTTTGTTCAATCCGGATCAGATAAAAACCACGAAACCACGGGTCGGGTCGATTTGGTGACGGGCCAGGTAGAACCCATGAACCCACGGGTCGAGTTGATCCGGTAATACTCGTAAACAAATGGGCCGGATACGAATAATATTTTAACGGATGATAAGACTGATTCATTACCTATGTTTTACGGGCCGATTCGCGGGCTAAATGGATAACGGGCCAGTATACACCCCTAGCTCTTATCTAAACCCAAACCCGATACTTTCCACTAGCCCAATGCCAGGTTGTTGCTGGGAAGTTTCGGATAGGATAAAAAGCCAAAAAGATTCACGAAATCAACAAAAATGCTACTCTAGAAAGCGGGCCCCACTTATAACATATGAGCCCATATTTAAATTGGCACTCGCAAAACACACGTCCAATTATATTGGAGGGTATATCATCTAATATTTTACCGTGAACTAATACTGTTTTTTCTTGTTTTTCCTCCAATGGCCCGTAGTCTTGTACCAATGGAGATTCGTAAATATTACAACTAGTTTTTTTGCATGTTCACGAAGTGCAATCAAGATTGAACTCAATATAAAATATAAAACAAGAATTTATTTACAAAGTATGTATATAATTATAGATTGATATCCCTCATTATAAAAATATAATTTACCTATCTATAATCTATATGTATAACACTCTTTAAAATCAAAGATTTTGAAATTGATTGGTAACGTGGATTCTTATTTTTTTCAAAGAAATCGATAAAAAAAACACTATTTTATGTATAATGCACGTAATTAAATGCCGCGTCATTATTATTTTACAAGTGTAATGCACGTAATTAAATGTCACGTCATTATTATTTTACAAGTGTAATACATGTAATTAAATGACACGTCGTTGTATTTTACAAGAGCAAAGCATGCGGGCTGAGTTAAGATAGAAATTTATCATAAAAATTTCTATATATTTACATAGAAGGCATGTGCAAAAAATCGTTGGTCTTAATTAGGTATAACATGAGTCTTAATTTATTTAGCTCATTATACCACTACTATTCACTATTGCAGCCAAAGACCTGTAAATATTTATAAAAATGGTATGTATTTATCTTTCATTTTCAAAACCATCTCTGGATATTTTATCGACATTTTAAGAGAATTTTTTTTCTTCGTTTTGAAATAGAGAGGGAGGAGAGGGATCCGGATCCTCTGCTATTTTTTCCCTGCAATTGAATTCAATGTTCTAGATCAACATAAAACATGGAGACACAGGGTTTGATAGGATTAGGGAGAGGATCCAGCGGCTTTGGCTTGGCAAGCGCCGTGCTTACCAAGTATAGGATTCTAATCCGAAAAGGAGGAGGATGAACTTTAAGGGTTTTAGCAGCATTTGCTTGCACTAAGAGGTCTATTGAGAGTTGCACAATAAATTACATGGGAGCTCCAAAACGTCCATGATAACATACAATATATCATTTACATGCAATAAACTCGCCAGCTACAAATGATGACACCTGTGAAGGATTTTTGCAGTTGAGCAAGAAATCTGGATTCAAATCCTGATAAAAGAGAGAAATAGAATGCCAAATTAAAAGAAATACCCTTAGATTTAGCATTAAATACTCGCATTCTAAAACTTGTATTTTGCTGTCCTTCACCTTAATTTATTCATAAAATCTCCTCTATATAAATATCTAATCAACAAATATCTCCTTTTTATTTCATTTAATTATTTTAATTAAATCTTTTCCATTCATGCCCCGAATAAAGAAAAGGCAAGCCCAATGTCTGTTCAGAAAAGAAAGAAAAAAATAAATGCATGCATTATTAATCTACTTCAATTATCCTGGCCCCACACCACACGGCTGCGGGTGGGCCCGACGCATCATCTTGTCGAGGAGCTTCTATTGCACACTGGGTCCCACAATAAAAACCTGGGTGAAGTTTCGGTGTAATAAATAAAGTGAATGGACACACTATTTTGCCTCGTTCTTCTGATTCTTCTTTTCAAAGGAGGGAAAGGTTGACCGCATCGAAACCCTACCAAAATTAACTAAATTCACCCTCGCCGTTAACCCTCCGTCAGCATCAAACCCCACCCCCTTCGAACCTTCTTTAACGGCGCCGTCAACCCCAGTCAGCTAAGCCTACGCTCACTCGCGGTGACCACAGCGCGCTCCTCAACAATAACCTCTACTCTCTCCCTTCCGACTCTCTCACACTCGCGCCCCCCACTTTCTTTTTCCTAATCCATCCCCTCTCATTTCCCAAAATTGCGTTTCGACCCCTGGAAGTTTGCGAAAAAGCCCAGATGGAGAAAAGGCAAGGGTTTTTCTCGGTGGTGGCGCGGGGGCTGTCACCGGCGAGGTCGAGGTCGAGGTCGCAGAGCCCAGTGCGGAGCCAGTCGCTTTTCCCGCGGAGATGGAAGGGGAGTCGGAGCCAGCAGCAGCAGCATAACGGGTTGTTGGATCCGGAGATGCCAAGATCCGTTAGCTTGTCGCCGCTGATGGAGGGTCCGGATTCGGGCGAGGCCGGCAGTGGTGCGGATCCGAAGAAGGAGCGGAATTGGTTCCTGCTGTCGAAGGCGCCGACGCTTAACGGGTCGGGTTATAGGCGCTCGGATTTGAGGCTGCTGCTTGGGGTCATGGGGGCCCCACTCGCGCCGATACACGTCAGCTATGGGGAGCCATTGCCGCATCTCAGCATCAAGGACACTCCCATTGTGAGACCCCCCCCACCCTTCCCCCCTCTCTAGAATTTTTTTTGTTGGTTGCCTGTTTGAAGAAATGCTTCAATGGGTTTCTTGTGTTTCGTTTATTTGCATTGGTTTGATACTTCAATTTTTAGATTTTCTTGGTTACCTTGTAACTGTTTGTGAAAATGCCTGAATGGGTTTTGTAGAAGATTTCGAGTTAATCTTCAATTGGGTATTTTTAGTTTGGGACGTTGGTGGAGTTTAGTGATAAACGTAATAATTTTGGTTATTTTTCTTCAAATCTTCAGTATTTCGATGCTGTTTGATAGTTACATGTAACTTTTATCTTGTGAGTTTGGGTTAATTTGATTCTAGGGAATGATAGTTCATTTCCCCCCCTAGTGTTTTTAATTGGATTTCTTGCGGCTATAAAGATTTAAGGAAGATGCCATCCTTTTTAATGCAAACTTTGTTATCTTTTGGTTGTAGTTTGGTAATTTTAAGAATTATATAATCAAACTGGGGATATATCTTGATTCGCAAGATTTAAGTGGTCCCTTTATGCGTCATTATCATCTTGGTATTTAATATTTGAAAATCATAGCCCCACATTAATTTGATCCCTTGGGTGGCATAGGATCCTCACATTTGGATCAATTCAGTTATAAAGATTTAGGAAACATTTAGATATCATAATATAATTTATTATCACACGTTAAACAAGCTTCATTAGTTCATTTTATAACAAGGCTAGAGACTTTTCTTCAACAAAATGGAAAATTGTGATGGGTATTTACAAAGTAATTTTTTCTTCTTAAAATTACAGGAGACTTCATCAGCTCAATACATACTTCAGCAGTACACGGCGGCATCTGGAGGATTAAAGCTCCAGAGCTCAATCAGGAACTCGTACGCTATGGGAAAACTGAAGATGGTGGCATCGGAGTTTGAGACAGCAACAAAAGTAGTGAAGAACCGTCACTCTTCAAGAGATTCCGAGTCTGGGGGATTCGTGCTTTGGCAGATGAACCCCGAGATGTGGTACGTTGAGCTTGCTGTTGGTGGCAGCAAGGTCCATGCAGGTTGCAATGGCAAGCTTGTTTGGCGACACACCCCTTGGCTCGGTGCCCATGCTGCTAAGGGACCTGTTCGTCCCCTAAGGCGAGCACTTCAGGTATGTTGACCATAACTATCTATTGTTGGTCGCAACTATTTAGGCCATCTTTGGCTTTAGAGTCAAGTTTGTTGTGATATATAGTCATGTCCCTCAGCCCTCACTACAACTACAGAGTTTGGTGCAGTGGCTGGAGCTTTTTTAAATGGTATTGAAGCTCACCTAGGTTCAAAAATCCCATTGGACACGTGTAAAAGGTGAATTATTTTTTGGGGGAAAAAATGCTTCGCAAAAGCCCAGGTTCGACCCATAGATGAGCACACAACCTAAGGGAGCATGCTGGAAATTGGAATATAAGAAATCATATCCCTCAACCCTCACTACTACTACAGTGTTTTGATGTAGTGGTAGGGACTTTGTGGTATTGTGAGTAAAGTCTAGATCCTTGGTTTTCAAGTTGGAATGACTGAAGTAATCATAACCTAAAATTTTAGCGGAGTAATAAAATTCGCTCCGTCGTCATTTTTGCTCATTTCCAAGAAAAGAAAGGAAGCACAATTCATATGATGGAGTTGATACAACTCCAAAGTCACACAACACATCATAGTTTTACAAGTACAATAGATCATAGTTACTTTTACAAGTGTTGCTAAACCCTTGCAAGCTTCTGTTCGCACTACCTAATTCCTCTTGCTTTAAAAATAACTCTTGTTTTCCTAACCACGAAGCATAACGGTGCCTCAGTGATTTCGTTTATGTGTACTTCCATTTGTATGGTGAGCTTAGGTAATCATGCTGCCTTCATATAGAGCTTTCTGCTTCACCTATTCTACGTTAAACAATTGCTTATTAATTGAATAAATGCTAAAGATCGGCTATGAAGTATAATATTTAATTGGCATCGACCTTATGAAGTTCTTTCCTCCGAGTATCCTAATAACGGCATCCCGTCTAATTAAAAGCCTATGCTTGAATATATTGGCTGAAGCTTGACCAACAAATTCTCACAGGGACTCGATCCATTGACAACATCAAGCATGTTCGCGAACGCACGCTGTATCGGAGAGAAGAATATCAATGGCGAGGATTGCTTTATTCTCAAGCTTTGTGCCGATCCCCAAACCCTAAAATCAAGAATCGAAGGCCCTGCTGAGATCATAAGGCATGTTCTCTTTGGCTATTTCAGCCAAAGAACCGGTCTTCTCATTCACATTGAAGACTCGCACCTTACTCGAATCCAACCAAGCACCGGTGGTGACTCAGTATATTGGGAGACCACCATCAACTCGTTCCTCAATGATTATCGCTCGGTTGATGGTGTTATGATCGCACATTCCGGCCGCTCTGTTGTTACCCTTTTCAGATTTGGTGAGGTGGCGATGAGCCACACGAAAACAAGGATGGAGGAGGCTTGGACTATCGAGGAGGTGGCATTTAACATCCCTGGGCTTTCATTAGATTGCTTCATCCCTCCTGCTGATATTAAACGAGCTTCGGTTAGTGAAACTTGTGACTTTTCTCAAGCTGAGAGGGGGAAAGCGACGACGATTGGGAGTCATCGGGCGAAGGTTGCGGCTATAGAGAAGCAAGACAACATCTTGTGGAGGGTGGAAGTTTAATTGTTCATAGTTGCCCGTAGTCTTTTTTTTTCCCTCGGCTAACTAGGGTTATCCTCTGTATATAAGAGCATAAATTTTCACGACGGGGTCTTGCTTTCTCGAAGGCCTCAGTGAACACTTGTACTCTCATTGCAGAATAGTTTGGTAGTGTCAAAATGGGATGGAGTGGAAGTTTCTTCTTCGTTTTTTTACAGGGTGCTGCCTTCCATGCCCTAGATAAGAAAAAAAGGATCGTGCATGGTGTCGATGCTTCGATTCACTAATGCTAATTCTTGTGCGGGTGGCAACAAAAGCGTTTGCTTCCAGATTGTGTGATTACTAATTCGATTTCATGTCTGTGTGTGAATTTTCTTTTTGGTTGATTGGAATAGGAAAAATGTTAGAAGCTGTAGGTAGGCATTAGATGGTAATGTCTGGACTTGTTACTGAATATGTTCTTATTACATGTCATATGTTGAAGCTCATATATGTTCTTTTCTTTTCCTGTACATTGATGCCATCCTTTTCTCCCCATACAAATTGGATACAGTATAGAAATTCTGGTGTTTTTAATGGAGGGGGGCCACAACCCCCACTACCTTGAGACTTGGGTGTGAACTGGATGCAATTAGGGTTGCTGGCTTGTTTTTGATTTTCGATATGCATGCATTGTGAACATGCTTTATTTGACTAGTACAAAACAATGAGGTCTCTGTGAATATGTATGTGAAAGCATCATTGCAGCAGCTAAGGATGAGAAGGATCCCATGTGGGTTCTTAATTTGCATTCATTGCCTCTGCTGCTTCCTTCTAAAGTTGAGCTGAAGATATTTTTACTTTTACTTTTGATGATACAAAGTGTGTTTTTCTCTTTTGTATTGTTGAAGATGGGAGGGCCTTTTTTTAAATTTTTATTTGCAGTAGTTGGAAGCTTTCACATCAGCTCTCTTTATGTGATCTGGATTCTGGACTCATCATCCTTTTATTGTTTTCTAATTGATTGGAATGTGTTACTAGGGAATCAAGGAGCGCCCTGTGTAAATAATAAACGAGGGTTTGTGCTTGATCTCCTCGACCCTTGAAGCAAACTTGTAAGGAAATAATCGATTTTACATTTTTAGAAATACGATTTATAGAATTTGGATTAAAAACCAGGGTTGAAACCAGGTTGGCGGGTTCTTTATTGTTTTGTACCCGACCCGAAATTTTGACCTAAACCCAAAACCCGTCCAAACCCGACATGTTTATAGGACATAGATTAGATCAAAGCTGGATTTGAAGTTTTTTTTTTGTCGAAACTGGTTATCAACGTTCCATGGAGTAGTACATGGACGGCTGAGATTGAAATAACATAAAAAATCTTATTTCTAAAGATATATTTTTTTTCTTACTAAATCTTCACCGTCCATGTATTACACATGTACGATGGACAACAACTTTGACAAAAAAAAAAGCTTCAAATCTAGCTTTGAACAGACCCACGTCTCAAATGATATTAGCAATAGTAGTCATGGTGAAGGTGACACGACGAACAATGATGAACATTAATCATGATAACAGCTTGAGTTGCAACAACGACCATGCAAACTACATCGTGTACGTATATTAATAATAGGCCTTCATATTCCTTTATTATGAACAGTTTTTATGCATGTGCTGTGCAGGCGGCATATGGTACCAAAATTTTCAAAAATGTTATAAGAAGCCATTAACAATTAATTATATGTACGTTTTGAAAGAATTACTGTTTGTTTTAAAAATATATTGGTATATCATTTTGAAAAGATTTTATTTTTATTTTAAGAAAATATTTGTATAGCATGATTTGATTTGATTTTTTAAAACAAATTTTTGGGACAACATGAGGACAAAAAGACTTGAATCTTCTTTTGAATTTGAATATATCTATATTTTATTAGTCTAATCTGTTATTAATTTATCGCCTTAAAAGTTATGATTTTATTACAAAGAATTTTCAAATACATGAGGATTTTTCTGCTACTTGAGAATCATTTTTAAAAACATGGCGTGCTTAATTTGCTGCTTGAAACTTATCATAAACTAGAATTTTGCACCTGCAACGCAACGCACTTGTTCAAATAAAAATTATGTTTAACCTTTTTTTAATTTGAATTCAAAAAAAAATAAACAAAATTAAAACTTACATGGGGAGTGATTAATTTGTTAAATGATTCATAACGATTCAAGTAGTTATTTAAGATCAGTAAAGATAATTGTATAGTTATAACTGATTCAGTTGATATTTGTGTTTATTAAATATTTTAAGAAAACTTTACATTTAATTTTTTTTACCGTTGAGGTGACACTATTTGGGCCTAGACAATCAAATTGATTTAATTTTGAAGTTATAATAGTAGATAGGAGATAATTTGCTATCTTTTATTGTTTGTACAAGTTTGTTAATGAAAATAGGTTTCGAAGTTGTTATAACTATTGATTTTTTTAATAACTATAATTATCCAATTAAATATAGTAGTATGCTGGTAAAAAAGGTTTTTATATGGATCTTATCAACTTTTTTCACATTTTTTGTTTTGTTCCTATTTTGCCTCATCTAGCAGTGACCGATTCTACTTTAATTTTTTGTTTGTATTTTTTCCTCAAATTTTTTAGTTTTCGAATTTTTATTAAAAATCCACATGGTATCCATATGTTGTATGTTAGTCCAATTTGAAATTCTAATTGCAATTACCCTAAGAATTGTAGTTATAATAGTAGAGAAGATAGAGATAGAGAAAGATACAGAAAAGATAGACATTTTGTTGAAAACTTTTTTTTTTTTGGGTTTTAGGAATATTGATTATAAAAGATTTTCTCTTTTTTATTCTTTTAAATATTTAATTCGAATTAAACGTGTGAATATCATGTACCCTCTGAAAGTTTAATTAAAGGTGTAATTTCTCTCATCATTTGTTTGTGAGAGAAAGCTTTATTTATAGTACTTGATTTGTCACAATCAGTTAAGAATACTTAGAATTTGTTGCAACAAATAAAATATTACAACTCACGGAAACAAGAGAAGATTATAACTAAAATTTGATGTAGTTTATCATTCTGTTTACACCATTTCTTGTTATAATAGAAGAGATATCTTCTAGAGATAAATGAGGCTGCGGTTGGAGGTCCACTCTTCCCTGGACCGAGGCAAAAAGAAAAAGAAAAGAGAAAAAAAAGATAAAGAAGAAGAAGCATCATTCAGCGAGGAGGAATTTTCACCTCTAAAAACCTCATAATTTCCTTAAACCCCCCATACCATCTTCAGTCAGAGAGGAGGATTATTCAAAGTTTCAGCTTCATACTCCATTGAAGATAATTTGGATCTTTCTAGATAAATTCAAATCTTGGTGATTGTTTTAACTAAAAGTTAACATAATTTTGCTTGAAATGTTTTGTTATTTCGATATTTCTTGCTATTCTTGGAATGACGATTGCTTATTTTGCCATGTAATTTCAATTTCCTTTATAGGGTTTCTTTTGTTTAGTTTTGATTGCGGAATTGCTTCTCAGATTTATTTGATGGATTATCAGACGTTCTTGTCCATTTCTTGAATTCTGTTGCCGCCGCTTCTTCTTTTTCTTTACTTTTCTTTCTGTTTTTCTTTTTTTCTTTTTTTCTTTTGCCTGATGGTTTCCTCTTGCGACAAAAAGAAAAAGGAAAAAGGAAAAAAAATGGTAAAGAAGAAGAAGCAGCATTGGAAGAATTTTCATCTCCAAAAACCCCATTAATTTCCTTAAACCTCCCATTTCATCTTCATTCAGATAGGAGGAATTTTCAAAGTTTCAGCTCCATACTCTATTGAAGAGGATTTGGACCTTTCTAGGTAAATTCAAATCTTGGTGATTGTTTCAACTAAAAATTAACTTAATTTTGCTTGAATTGATTTGTTGTTTCGATATTTCTTGCTGATTCTTGGAATGATGAGTGCTTATTTTGCTGTGTAATTTCAATTTCCTTTATAGGATTTCTTCTCTTTAGTTTTGGTTGTGAAATTATTAGTTTTTGGTTGTGGAATTGCTCCTCAGATTTATTTGATGCATTATCAGATGTCCTTGCCTGGTTCTTAAACTCTGTTGATGGTGTTGCTTCTTTACTTTTTTTTTTCTTTTTCTTTTTTGCCTGATCGTGCGATCTAGTGGGGAGTGGGCCCCCCAACCGCAGCCATGGTACTTACTAATTTTATTTTGGAACTGGCCTGTAAGGCTCACACGCTCACATATCATATACATACACCCCCTCCACACCCACCCACACACATGCACCCGGTAATTTGTGCACTTCCTCTATTGGGGCTCGATCTCCGCATTCTCCCCAGAAGAAAAAGCGACATACCAACTGGGTTATTGCTCAATGGTAAATAGGTTATATAATGATTAATGACATAAATTATGAGCGAACTATCTTTTTCTGGACGGCGTAAAGCAACATGCAAATGGGGGGACCTAACTTAGTTGGCTTCACCCCACTTGCATTTTGCTGTCATCTTATTTGGATGGAGACGATAGCTAGGCTCAGTTTTGACCTAGACTAAGCCTCGACCCCTTGATAACAAACTCTGCACAATTAATTTAGAGAAACCACCCATTGTCATCGGAACATGTTTTGGCTTGATTCTTGTCTTCTAGTTTGATTTATGATGCAATTTATCACATGTTGTTGTTCTTTTAAGCTTCTTGATTAGTTGAAGCTTGGTCTGATGAATAACAGAAAATGGTCTCATATTACGAATTCATTCTGAAATGCTTAGTAGATTATTAACAGGTTTTATTTTATTATTTTTATGTTTTGGCTCATTAGATATGGACCTCTTGGGGAGAGTGCGGGGTTTGTGCCTCAAAAATCCTAAGAGGGGAAGTGGCCACAAATTAACGCTTTGTGGCCATATTTATGGGTCCCTTGGATGCATATGTGTTGTGTCTGTGTAAGTGGTGTGCGTGGGTGTGCATCGTCTAGGGTTTAGCCTTCCACATGAGAAATTTTGAGAATGACCTATTCATTATTATTGGTGGTTATTTGTTCGGGACAGAGTAGAATGGAGTATTTGATTGTTTGATATCAATTTTAATAACTTTGAATATTTTCGACAATTAGATCTGTCTATATGACACATCTAACATTAGATTTAAACTTCAAACTTTGATTGTACAACTTAATCAAATTTCTTATGCTCCATAGATGATCACATTTTAGTGGACAAAATGGTTTAGACTATGATGATGGTCCGTTGCAGTTGGACTGGGTTCAGTTTGGAGTTGCATCCAGATTGGATACAGAGAGGATATGAGGATTACCATATCCGTTTTTGTTTTCTAGTAATATTCATTTAATGATGAAATAATAAGTTAAAATATTTATTTAAACCCAGAACATATAAAATGAATAAAACATGTTGGGTTTAAATAAGCATTATTAACTAAAAAGTTAATTTAAATTGATATATTTTCTTGGATTTATCTGCGGATATCCGTATCCGTATCCGAACTCATATATCCGGATATCCTTAGTAAAACCGTATATGTATCCGTATGGACCGTATCTGACCATATCTGAAAATCCTTCTGTATCTAGATACAACCCCAGTTCCCTTGCATACATGAGGAGGACCAAGAAAATCTTGAAGGAGATGCTTTTGTACCATAATCCGGCAAAAAAATCTTGATGTTTTGTACAATCAAATCTCTATCAAGAGACCTCTCCTTCAACAATACCAAGGGACACCAACCGAAGATTTGGTTGCAAATAAAAGACCTAGCAAGGGGTGTGATAATTTGATGCTTTGTACCATTTGTCTAACAAAAGTTTTGATGCTACCATCTGTCTCTCTTGAAAGGATGACAGGCCAACAATTCAAAAGGATCATCTTTGAGGTCACAAAAATTTTCAGGAAACAATTTCCATGGAATATTTACTTTTTATCTTTTTCGAATCATTTTAAAGGCTTCTCGATGATATCGATAATTCAATGTTCTCGGCGTCATGAATAACTCATTTGTGTTTTAAAAACACATTTTCCATCCTCTTCATATTTTGTCGCTTCCGTCGCCTCTAAATCGAATTGATCCGCAGATTAGTTAAAGAGCCGGGAGCTGCAGACTTGTTGCATAAGCTTTGGTCACATACTTCAACCTAAAAGTATCAAAATTCCGCATCAAAACAGACCTAAGATCCTTCGAAATCGTCTACTTCCGCACAGTATGCAGGGTGACTATCACATTAGTAATCGGTAAAATCTCAAGAAAGCCACATGATATCACAGTTTACATTTTTATATTAAAGCTTTCTAACCAATAAGGCCACAACGAGCAAAATTTCATATGAAAACATTCACCAGTTGGAAAAAAGAAGAGCAGCAAAAGAAATGCCAAACTACCGCTCAAGTTTCTTACTTCCTGCAAGCCAAAGGATATCAAGTTTTTTACAAAAAAGCCAAAAGAAAAAGAAAACAGCAAAATATTAGCCTGTACTGGTCTTATACATAATAAGACTGTATCACTGCAAAGGCCTACCTATCATTTTCCGAAGCGAGGATTAAGCAGCCCTGCGATTTCGAAGAACCCAACACGCTCTCGGCCTCCAAAAATGTTTTTCAGCTTCTCATCACTTATAATAACGTTCTTGTCTTCTGGATCCTGTAATATAAGAGCATAAAAGATAACTTGATAGGGTTGACACTAGAATTATATACGTAGTCTAATTTCAATAAAGTTTGCTTAGATACACAAGTAGTTTGTATTGAATAGCATAGAAAATGAAGGGAATGAAAGAGGTAGCTAAAAAGAGATGAAAACAATAATTTTTTTATTTTCACCCTCAATGCCTTTTGGAGGGAAATATGTATGTGTCCAGGCCTCTAGTTCATGCTTTGAATTGCTAAATGAGGTGAAATCTTTGTTTTCTTTGTTACACTCTTACTTCAATCTACTTGAACTGACAAAATCTTAGCATGTTTTCCGGTGCATGTGTATTATGCTGTACGATGAACAATGCAGATAAACATTTGCTTAGCTCCTTGAGTTCATTCAAAGGGAGTTATTGATCCTCAGGCACACAAGGGTGTGCTTAGATGCACCTTTTTGTTAGTGATATATGCCTTAGAGACCATTATTGTATAGTATTGGATTGTATATTAGATTTTAAAAGCTTGGGATATACACAGATATAATAACATGCTCAACATGATCGTATGCTATCTGATTTGATTCTATCTCAACGTGTGTATATGTTTCTTTAATATATCGCTAATACATGTTGGTAGAACCCTTAGGATTTTTATTTGACTACCAGCGTTGTGATGGCAGTCACACTCATGGGGGCTGGATAGTCTATAAGCACATCCTTAAACTTGTTTCTAGTCGTAGGATTATTAAGACCGGGCATCGATATTCCAGAGTAGACTAGTGTATACGCTTCTTATTCTTGTCAAGGGAGGTAACATATCCCGTAGCCATTGGTATACGGTACCAAAGATAGTATACATGTGCTCATTGGGTTATGAGTTACACTGGACGGACTTGATGGGAACTGATGGTTGGTATTATACCTATCGTCTGTTAGCAGTTCCCCGATAACATGAGTACATGTTAGTTCGTTGACTTGACATCACTATTCGTCTCGAGTGTGTTTCCACTGTACTTAGATTACTACCTATCACGGCTTAAATGACTCATGCAAATAGGTAGTAGTTGGGTGCAGTCCCGAAGCACTTGGAGGCTGTCACGCCCCGTTTCCCAAAATACGGAATACGAAGGGTGACAAGACCAGTCATGCTCCTACGGTCAAGGAAATATTCTGCCGTAGTCACACTTCGGTTTCTAGCATTACGTGGTAATCAGTAATTATAGCACAAGTAATGAGAAATGCAGTCACTAATTATATCAAAACTAACCGGATAGAGTCAAAGGGCGTGATAGTGCTGACGTCGCTGATCTAAATGTCCGTAATATCCTCGACGTAAGGAAGGTCATGATCTGAGCTAAGTCCACTTCTCATTTTGAGCATGCATACTCAGGTCGTCAGAGCGACACAATAGCAATATATACATATATAATGTGCAACGATGATAAACATAAAGCAGTAAGCATAGAGTAATGACGCGGGCATGAAATAACCGGTATATGTAACGATAAAACAGGTGTATCAGATCAGTAATCAATGCAGTGTCCAGGTTACTAAACCTATCAATCTCTAAGTCTCAAAGTCCATGTCACTAAACTTATCGTCAGTCCAAGTGTGAGTGTCAACCACCGCAGAAATATCCCCAACTCAAGGGTAAGCCCCAGAGACAAAGAAACACAGGCCTGAATCACGATCAGTAACAAATCAGAAACACGATCAGTAACAAATCCCGAAATCACGAAATATACCGGCAGTGGAAATCCTGAGATTCCGTTGATCGAACTCACACTCAAACTACCCCACACTCCACGATCTACATCCAACACCGACCATGAATCTAAATACTAGTTGCTCCATTACAAGTCTACGCGAGAATTGGAGACAGGGTCTCTATCAAGCATGTCTTGATTGGTATCCAAGATAAATGGACAGCGCTCGATCTATTACATATAACTCTAATATAAGTGCTTCCATACCCGTCCCATACCAGTTATAGTTACACTTATACATGCCCCATAAGCGTCGACAATGCAACAACTAATTGGTTCTGCTGATTGTGTATAAGTACGTGTCACTTCCATTATTCAATCATACTTTTACACTAACTATTTGCCATAATCCAATCACTAACATTTATCACTTGGTAATATAACACGGTCACTAGGATATCGAAGCAAATGAACATTAATTACAAGGGTATAACAGTTATGAAACATGATGAGAATACAGTGACTGCACTACTGAATACATATGAGTAACCGGTGTTGGTTGGATTAGAAAAATCACATAAAATCATACGTGCATAATTTGGTGAAATAATATAAAAAGCATAAATAGTGTATTAAATTATATCTACAGCAAAATTGATTTCGAGTCAATCGGGTGTTAGATTTGCGAGTCATGGTCATTTCATTTTAAGTGTTCACCGCTGGAAATCCAGTTTCTGAACTAGAAGTCCGTTTTGTAACGCGTTTTACTCCCTGTTGGGAGAATAATTAGGCGACCCTACAGTTAGATAATATTTAGATTTATCTGTTATACTTCCAACGCATTAGATGGATCAATAATATCCGTTGTACGAAGGGAGATATGTACTGTCTAAGGTTAAGGTAAACATTCTGTTTTTGCATGAAACTGCAGAACACGTCTACGGTTTAAAAGGTGTTATAAATATCAAACGATACCGGAATACAATGAGCCCAGCACCATTAGAAAGCTAATTCAATTCTACACGCTTCCATATATGGTTCCGCACACTTGCGCGCTTAAACTGTGAAAAGTATGCGTTCCAAAACGGGTAAAGATAGAGACTTGCTCTGGACTGCAGTCTAGAGCCATAAATCGCCTCAGTTCTCGTTGTCATAACTTATTAAAATACAAAGATGAACTCTGGAGTGCTATAGTTTTATCTGTTGGCTTCGATACGAGCCATAGAACGCTAAAATCCGATATATAAAATGATTTATTATGATTTTAACGGTCTAACATGTCAGGAAAAAATTCAGATTTCGCAAGGATTATCGGGATGTCATTTTATTGGTGAAGCGGTATTAATTTGCAAACCAATTTCTACAGAGTATTCATTAACGTTAATGGGGTCTAATTTATCTCGGGTTTCGCCACATTTGATTAAGTTTACACATCGGATTCCGTATTGAACACATAAATTTAGCAATCGATTAACGGCCGAAAAGCCGATTCAATTATTTGGCCTGCACGAAATTAATTCACGGGTTTATATATGCCTTTAATCATAACATAGTAAGCTTTATTATGTCTCAGACAGTGTTGTCAAATTGATTAAGACTTATTAGTAAAATTGCTATTGTATATTTCGATATTCTGTATACTTATCAATATGAATTAAATAGCATGTAAAGCAAGTGTTCAACTTGTCTTCGGTCGTTTAATAGAGAAGCGATACCACGTGCGAGATCCGTCTCGACACCCGAGACGATACGATACTGGACACGTGCACGACGCGGGCTCGATGCGCGGTGACCCGGTACTGGACGCGGTGGCGACACGGGCGCGGTGCATTAGTGGGCGTGGTGATGACGCGGGCGTGACACGGTATTGGGCACGGTCTTGACTCGGTGTGTGGTGCGGGTGTGGCACGGCGCAACAAGGCACGGGACGCGACGCTGGTGTGGGAATGAGCACGGTGCATGCACTGGATCGGGGCACGGTGCGGCACGGAGGCGGGCACGGTGCGGCACAGAGGCTAGTACGAGCCGCGACACGTCACGGGTACTATTGATGAGTTTTCGTATATTTGTTGCACCAGATTATGTTTTCGTGAGCGTTTGCACTTGGCGTTTGTTATCGTGTGCACTATTGCACTAGATGTTTTTTTACGGACCAGACTTGTTTTGGATTTTCGCACATGTTGGACACATGATAAGAGATTTTGTGCACACCGGGTGCACTCAATAGAGATTTTTATTCGTGCATGATTGGATACACTTGATTGAGATTTTATTCGAGTATGTTGGATGCACTTGATGGAGACTTCATTCGTGCATGATTTTTGCACTTGATTAAGGTTTTCATGCACTATAGATGCATTTGATATTGTTGTCGTGTACATCCGTTTCACTGGACAGAGCCTTTCGTGTACACCCGTTGCACTTAGTTTTGCTTTTGTGCACATTCGTGGCACTTGTATTGGATTTGGTTTTCCGTACGCACCAGACGCATGTGATGTTGGATATGCCTTTTAGGCTGATTTTATTTATGAGTATCGCGTTTTGATGATGGATACTATATTGTATAGTAGCCGAGCAGGCTGGTCTGAGGATAGTGCCTGACTACTTTTGCATGCATAAAAGTTTACCAAGAGGTTTTCAAAAAAGAGCAATAGCCTCGCTATTTCCTACGTGTCCGCGAGTGATACGAAATTTTATAAAGAGAATCTTCTGAGATATTTCAAAAAAGCAGGACGTATAAATTAAGCAAAACACATTTAGGTATATATTTACTACTTTACAAATTATTGTCCGCCACTTGTGCCGTGAGGTACGCATAGCATGGTGATTTGTGAAAGATTTGGCATGAGTTATTCAGTTTTTAAAATGGTTTTACAATGATACGTGCTATATACGTATTATGATTTGATTATAGTGCATTTGGGATTTCAGTAGTGGAATTCGATATTCGTATTTCCTTTATAACTCCGATGATTGCATGATACTTGACGGAGTTTGATTTTGAGTTTCGTACTCATTTTCAGGCGCACATGATGCGCTATGGTATTTCAGTGTTTTCCATGATTTCGGAAGCTCGTTGATTTGAGCTGATTATTGAAATATTTTTGTATTTGGGGAGTTAAATTTAAATTCGGGGACCGAATTTATTTAAGAGGGTAAGACTATAACATTTCAGAAATATAAAATATTATTTTTGGAAATTTAATATTAAAATAATATATTTCGCGAAAACTATTCGAATTGCGAATAGGAATTTTTCGTAAAATGGTATAAGTATATATCAATATTTGTAAATTTATCGGAGATTTAAAATGATTTATTTATTTTATTGATATTTATCGGATTTTTGGCAAAATCCGAATTTTTACTTTTTCCGTGACATATGCATGTTGTGCATGTGTTTGTGATTGTATTTGTGAGTGTGTGAGAAGAGAATGAGTTGAGAAGGGAAAAGAAAACAAATAAAGAAAAGAAAAGGAAATGAAAAGAGTTGTGTGTGAATTGAGTTATGGATATAAAACAAAATAGATATTTGTTGTGAGAGAGAGTGAGTGTAGGGGAGATATTATGAGAGAGGGTGAGATTAAGAGAGAGAGAGAAAGGCTAGGACTTGGCTGCCCATTCCTCATCCTCCATTGCTTCTTCTCAATTCTTCATCTCATTCATTATTTCACTACCCCAATACACCATCTCCAATTCCTTGCTAAAACCTTATGCCCCTTTCACTAAAAACATGAACACATCCATTCTAAGATCTTAGAACCAACCAAGTTTGGATTTTGAAGATTTGGGCAACTCAAGAAATTTCTTTAGTTGCAATTGAGGTAATTCCTTCGCTTTAGTTATGTATTTTAGTTAAATATCGTATTTGTAGTTTAGAAATTTATTTAGTTAGGTTTTGTGATCTTAGAAATTCTAAGATGCTGTTAAATGGTTAATTAAGATGCAGAGAGTGTTTACTAGACCTTAGAGAGTGTTTTACTGGCCAAGACCCGAGAATAGAAACCAAAACACGAACTTTGAATTTGGCCGATACCGTATTTTGTGGATTTTGTGAGGGGATACTGAGATCTGCTAGAACCCGGGTACCCTAAAAATTATTTAGCGAACACAGAGAGACGTGCAGGCAACCATGAACCTACCCTTGAAACACGAACCATTCCCTTCACTTCTGGCCGCAAATTAATTCATTGTGGCCGCAATTTGCGGCCAAATCGGAGTGGAATCATGTGATTTTTGTTCTGTAGCTTCCTTATCCTATATCTAAAGCAACCTGATATGCAAAATTGGCTAATTTTACCTGAGTCAAAATCTAGGATGGATTTCCTTAGTTGCTGAATTTCGTTTTCCGATTTCTAAAACGTGGTTTTTAGATTTGAGTTTGGATTCCATCATTGGACGTTTATACGTCAACAGACGAGGGTTATTTGGTTGAAATTGCATGCGAAGCTATAGGTTTTAACCTATGAAAGAACCGTATGCCGTATTGGTTTTCGGATTGGTTTTATTTGCATTGCGATTGCGTGTTGAATTGTAGGTACTTCATGTGGACTTCCGAAACGACAAAGCGCATCGACTTCGGCTAAGCGAAGAGAATTGCTGGTGAGTAGATTATATCTACGAGGGAAGTCGGGTGGATGGCGTATAGCACCCCCGCAAACATTGATATGGAAGATCGTTTGATAATTATATTTTGATAAAGGATATGGTACGGACATGATTATAGGATTTAGTAACGATAATATGATAGAAGTTGACACTAATGAATATATTGACATATGAGAATATGAAATGAGAAGTGAATCATGATAGGTACGAATTGAAAGAGAACAAGTATGAGTTGATGATGGTATGATATGAAATCGAAATCGATAAGCACGACACGAGATTGAGATAGAGGTGTGGCGGAATTAATAAGATATGACGTTTATACAAATGTGATTTGAGATATGTGTGTGTGTGTGTGTGTATTTATGAGTATAATGAGTGATATGCCGTACGAGACTTTAGATCCGTACCCTCATTATTGTATAGGTCGATAGATTCCCTATTCTGTTTGATGACCCCGTACGATGGATTACCGTACGTGATGAGATATACCGGATGATTGATCCGCGCTAGTGATTTGAGAATGATGATCGATGATTATTGTCATATTGGATGTTATGGGGAGAGATCGCCGATATAAAGATCGCCATCTAAACCATACCTATTTTCAAAATGACGATGTGTATCGTTTAAAAAGTGACTGTATGATTCTTGTGTAAATAGATATATCCATTTATTGTTCATGTTGTGTAGGATATTACCCCTCGTGATGTACATACCACGTGCCGGTATTTAATGCTATATGATATTATTGCTAGTACACCTGCACTATTACCGTTGATGCGTATGTTACACATACACAGATTTTCCGGCTCACATACATTCTTCATTGGTAATTGCCATGCCACTTATATAGCAGAATTGCCATGCCACTTATACAGTAGAATTGTCGTGCCATTGACACAGGAGAACTGCCCTATCATGATATCAATCTTAAAAGTAAAGGTATCTTTATTGTTCAGTACTATCACTTGACATGCTTGCATGATATACTCGATATGCTCATATTACCACTCTATGTTGCATACATTATACCTTATGGTTATATGCTTGCATGATCTACTCGATATGCTCATATTACTACTTTATGTTGCATACATTGTATTTTATGCTTATATGCATTGAGATGTTGTTTTTATGAGATCTCTGGAATTGAGAACCACAGTTTGATTTCAAGGGAAATTGTGTATTGTTTTAAAAATGCAGTTTCTCTTGTTATGATATTTCGAGACGTCCACAGTGTGTTTTCTCGGTTATGAGTTATGTGATACCCGATTTCAGGAGCTGGATGAGGCCGTTTGCGGGTACATAGTGGACCCGGTGTGGTACCCTGGGGCAAGAAGCTCGAGATGTAGACGATGAGCCTGGCAGGGGAGCACTACCTGCCGGTGATAGTTTTGGGCTCGGCGGATATCTAAAGGATACCGACCGAAGTCGTGAGATGATATGGGCTGATCCGGACTGAGAGAGCCGTAGGTTGATCTGGACTGATGGAGTCTGAGGGAAAGAGATATGAGGATTTACGTGTCGATGCTGGACACGGATTTTCATCATGTTTCGAGTATCGGTGTTGGACACTCAGGTTCCATGATTTTGATGTGTCGTTGATGGACACACGTGGTTGATATCCTCATATATATTAGACATGTTTTCATGCTGTTTCGAGTGTCGGTGTTGGACACTCAGGTCCCATGATATTGTTGTGTCATTGATGGACACGTGGATGATATTCACATGCATACAGACATATGATGTCGGATGTTTATTTATATATGTTATTGCATCGACCCGATAGTTGACATATATGCGTACTTGGTCACCCTAAATATCATAGTATTGTCTTCTGGATATAGTGACCTAAGAAATCGTTGTTTTATTTGATTTCTACTTGCTGATGTTTTCTACTCAAGAGTTGGCAACTCACCCCCGTTGTGCCACAGTTCTTGCAGGTTTGACTGTTGGGATCAGTTGCGGTATTGCTGGCACACAGTTTCATCCAGGGTGTTTGCTTTGTTAGGTGGGATACATATTAGATCGTGCCCACTCTCGTACTGTTATACTCTATTGTATATAGATAAACTCCATCAGATCAGAGACTAGACATTGTTTATTGGTAGACCTAATCAGACTTAGTTGTGCGAGACTTAAAGTGATGGGTTATGTTCGCTTCTTGAGTTTTGATGTCTTGCCCGTTTATTGGTCTTTCTGGATTGATTCTTCGCCATTAGGCATCGTATATATGTTATTGCGTGGTTGTGATACCGCCAGTTGGCGAAAGGTAGCTCCCGCTTAGGGATGCCTATATATTGTTGTATATATATTTTTGGATCAAAATATATAAGGGAGGTGCTGCCCAAAATCTTAAAGACAAAATATGATTCATTATACCTTTATTTCAAAACTGCATCCCCACTATTTTCTGCAAAAATGTTTAGATTTTTCTGGGCTTCGGCTTACTTGATTTACATCACGCCTTTAGACGTTACGTAATTTAAGTTCCGGTCACGTGCTAAATTACAGGTTGTGATAAAGTTAGTATCAGAGCGTTAGCTTTAACCTTGGTTTGAGTCTGGGTTTGACTATGCGGAGTCTAGGACGTATATATTTTGGAACCTAGGCTTGACCTTACGGAACGTAGACTTAACGGGGGGGGGGGGTATTAGACCCGAACTTTCATTTCATAGGTTGACCTTGATTGATGGAGTAGGTAGGTTGAGTAAAGTGACTTACCGTACATATGTTCCGTGGCATATTTACGATACGATACTCCACATAAGGAACCTTAGGATGTACATATCTTGAGATCTTTGATACTATTCGTTCCTATGATCATATATCCATTTGGAATATGATGATTTCCTTCTTTCATGTGATTTATCTTCATCGATATCTGCTTGAGATTCCTGTCACCATGGTTTGAGCGCAGATTGAGCTGCTGCTAGTGTTGCGGTTAGGGCGAGCTCGTCATGGACGAGGACTGACTATTGTTGTTTTCTGGTGACATAGGGACGTGTATGTATAGTGTTGAGTTGTGACCTCTCGTTTGAGGCGAGTGTTCGGTTTTGCACCGGATGATCGGGCCATTGATAGTGGCTGCCGGATTGAGAGGACTGTTGATGTACAACCTATCTCAGAGATCGTGATGTTTGTCTACAGTGTAGACAGATGACCCAGCTGTTGCTGAGATTGATGGGATGTCGTTTCCAGAGCTTATGAGCTGAAACCGCTGGAGCTTCCAGACAGAGATGTGACAGGAGATAGCTAGTCTATCTCGAGTGGAGCGACTGTTATGATTCGTCAGATTTGATGTGCCGATGCAGGCTCAATTGAGTTGAAGAATTCCAGTTGAAGGATCTTACTCAGATCTAGAGTAGATCGATTAAGAGAGGACGTTGTTCGTCAGATGCTCCGATGTGAGATCGGTAAATTGACCAGTTTCGGATCGAAGGATCTCTCCCAGATGTGTTGTGAGTTGATCGAGAACGGATGAATAAAGTGTATTCCTCCGATAATTTGGATGAGTTTCCGAGCATGTGTTAGGCTAGATATCTTCTACAGAGTGATGAAGATACCGAGTTCGAAATTTCGAGTCCGTGTGAGAGACTCCAGATTGACCGTAGCCGAGAATGAATTGCAATATGCAGACAGCAACAGATGACGTCGAAATGGACGATAATAAAGATGAGTGGAACCAGAGGTTCGTGCGAGATGTTAATGAGCGGTCGTTACTCTCCGTTGATACCAGAGGATTGCTATGTGTGCAGAGGCGTTAGATACAGCCAAATTTCAGATGAAAGTCGTGCTGAGGACATAACTGTTATGAGAAAAGAGTTAAGCAAGAGTGCCAACCTTCGTATAGTTCGGCATAGGTGAGATCGGAAGAAACCATAAGCGGGTTCTTTCCAGGACACCGCAGCGATAGAAATTTGCATCCAAGGTTAGTAATAGCGTGCATATTCAGAGGGCCAGATGTCGCCGTCAGTATTGTGCCGTTGAGAGTGGTCATGTTGATTAGCCTAACGGTTATCAGAGGAGTGCCAGAACGGAACTGTCCGTTAGTACACCTGACCGGGCCGACGAGCAGAAGGATTGCGAGATTGGTAATCCAAAGAGGAACAGGGAACCCAGAGACCGGAGATGCCAGACCGTGAGAAGGAGACAAGTAGATGATCTTGCTCTGCCAGCTTGGGCGCACCGTCATATTTTTTGACATTGTAGGAGGTGTAGCTTAATGTCAGTTATTGCGATAGCATTTTATGATCCGAGTATCACACTTTTATCGCTTAGGACTTGAGTTTCGATGATTGGGTTTTGTGATTTATGTTTTCGTGCACCATGGCTACACCTACTGGAGATTTATATTGGTGCACAGTTATTGCACTTGATTATGTTATATACACCGCTACATTGGTTTATGATTTGTGCATATCTATTGCACTTGGTATCGATTTGTGCTTTCGTTGCACGTATTTATGGTTTCGTGGATTCGATACTGTTTATTTCGATTTTGTACATGTCATATGCACTTGACTTGATTGTTGCACTCGATATAGCTTATACGTGCTTGTAGTGCATTGGGATGGATTTTGTGCACACAGTTGCATCCGTTTATGATTTTATACACCTTAGTATACTCGGTGTTGTTTTTGTGATCATTTGAAATATTGATGAGTTTTCGTGCATTTGTTGCACCAGATTATGTTTTCGTGAGCGTCTGCACTTGGCGTTCGTTATCGTGCACACTATTGCACTAAATGTTTTTTAAGGACCAGACGCACTTGTTTTGGATTTTCGTACATGTTGGGCGCATGATAAAAGATTTTGTGCACACCGGGTGCACTCGATAGAGATTTTTATTCGTGCATGATTGGATGCAATCGATTGAGATTTTATTCGTGCATGTTGGATGCACTTGATTATGATTTTTATTCGTGCATGTTGGATGCACTTGATTGAGATTTTATTCGCGTATGTTGGATGCACTTGATGGAGACTTCATTCATGCATAGTTGTTGCGCTTGATTAAGGTTTTCATGCACTATAGATGCATTTGATATTGTTGTCGTGTATATCCGTTGCACTGGACAGATGCTTTCATGCACACCCGTTGCACTTAGTTTTGCTTTTGTGCACATTCATGGCACTTGTATTGGATTTGGTTTTCCGTGCGCACCAGACGCATGTGATGTTGGATAAGCCTTTTAGGCTGATTTTATTTATGAGTATCGCGTTTTGATGATGGATAGTATATTGTATATGTTGGGATACGGCAGCGCCCCGGCCGTCAATCCGAGACCAAATGCGGAACAAAAAATTTTCAAATTTGGCGCTACCACAACCAAATACCCCGATCGAACCATTAACCGTTAACTAGCAAAACTGTAAAGGGGTTTCAAAGATTATACCGATCGATCTGTGTCCTTCGGTCTTCAATCTCCGTCCCATGCTTGTCGCGGCTGCCCTGACGAAGTTCGCTCTCCGGTCTCACTTGTCGAAGTGGCACCACGTCGAAGAATCTTTATACAAGCTCCCGCTTCAAACCGAAGCAACTCAGACATGATGTTTGCTACCCGGCATGTCCAAGGTGAAGTAGAGAATGTGTGATAATTTTGTCTCATGACATCCATGGATTCTCAACACATGAGATGGTATGGATGGAGGTTGAAGAAGAAGCCATTAATGTAAGTTGTGAGCACAAGAAGAAAACTAGTGAAGAAGAAGAAGAGTTTGCTTATTGTATGGGATAAATTGTGAGAGCTCTCATACACATCTCAAGACCAAGCCCCACACTTAGTGGCTGCCCCCTCTCTCTCTCCACATATCAATTCCACACAATAATCAATCATGAAAATGGACATGGCACAAAAAATAACACCATGAGTCATCAACAAAACGCATGCCACATTTAATGCTCTTGATCATGACTTGCACTCACAATTTCCACCTAATAAACATTAACCCAAATGTTTAGAACAATAAATAGAATGGCATCTTCTAAAGTAAACTCGTGACGGATCACAAGAATACCCTTCGTCTGTATATACATACCTGCATCCGCATTCCAACTGAATACGAATACTACGAGACGAAAGTAATCCAACAAATCTAATACTAGGATCCGGCTTAAACCAAAGCCCACTAGTATGATCCGTCCGATCATGATCTGTGCACGAGTGCACGTATATGATCGAGCCCTGCCATAAAACCATATGACCTCTGCAACGTTTCGCCCGAACTTGGAAAACTTTTTGTGGGGGACTCTAAAGACTCATCAATACGCTGGCAGTGGGTTTAACCACAAGCACGTCAGTGGCACTAGCTGTACGTAATGGCTGCCCATGTATTGAGCGAAAGGAAAGCCGACGAGCGAACTCATCCTGAAACCTTATTGAGCCTATCTGTGAGAATCTCCGTACAGTCCGGTCTGTTCGTCTATGAGTATCGCATATCGGGCCTAGGGGGATGGTAAACATCAGACCCCCAATAGCGGTATAAGTCGTGTCAGAGTGTAGCCCAGAACACCTTGAGAAACTACTGGACTACCTACCAGTAAATCTCACTTGCCTTGGCCAAGGACTTTATGTAATAGCTCTCCAGACACAGCGCGATATCAACCCCCAATACCGGGAGAGACAAATCCTGTCTAACCGCCACTGCCTCCAAGTGCTTCGGGACTGCACCCAACTACTACCTGTTTGCACGACTCCTTTGAGCCGTGGTAGGGTAGCAATCAAAGAACAATGGGAACACACATGAAGCAATATAGCAGTGTCAAGTCAACGGACTAAGCTGTACTCATGTCATCTGGGAACTGTTCCTGACGATAGGTATAGTACCAATCAGCAGTGCCCCTGCGAGTCCGTCCGGTGTACTCATAACCCAATGAGCACCTGCATACTATCTTAGGTGAACCAACTGACACCAATGGCTTGTGAGACCAGTCGCCGCCTCTCGTCGGGGTCTCGATCCGTATACACTAGTCTACTATCAGAGTATCGATGCCTTGTCTCGAAACACCTATGACTAGGGACACTTTAAGGATGTGCTTATAGACTACCCAACTCTCACGTATATGATCGCCATCATACTATTGGTAGTCAAGCAAGAATCCTATGGGCTCTATCAACATGTAATAGTGATCTGTAATGTCACCTGAAGCATGTACATGATGATAAAGAAAAACCAGATAGCATACTATCATCTCGAGTAAGACTGTTTTACCGGTATAGGTCCTCCCTCAATTATTGCAACCACGTGCATGTGATCCAATAATTGACTTGAGGGCACTATAACCAACAATCTCCCACTTGCACTTAAGGCTAATTATTGCGATGTCGCATACTCACAGCCCGTGTGATACCGAACACCCAACTCCTCTATTGATCAGTCTCACAAAACCTGTTTGTGAAACTATTGCGTTCGAGAAATAGTCTCAGTGAGTGGATCCGCTCTGATGTTTCTTTCTATGTCTCTCTTTATCTCAAGTTCGCGGAGAAAACCATTTCCCGAAATGAGCAATACCCGTCTTAGAATATATCTGGATATCTGATGGGACCTAGTTTACAAATGAACTCCAAATCCAGCAAACTTCTTAGACTGTATCGTCAACTGAATTTAATCAGTATCCTGCGCCATACCTCCCTCAGTATCCGCTTGGACCACCTGTCCAAACTACCGCCCCTCACAGAGGAAAGTCTATAATTCTGACAGTCACTCTGTCAACCACGTCACCTTGAAAGCCTAGAATGATAACCGTTTCTCGAAGGAGGCTGCCATTATCAAATCCCCAGAATATCCACTTATGTTCTAAAACTGCTTCCGAACGTTTCTCCAGGATTAGATTAATATCTCAACTTATTGGATCTGGTGTAAAAACAACATCTGGTGTGGTACTTGACATCTCATGATTGACTCAATTGCCTAAGCAAGTGATATGTCAATCATGCACATCCCTCTCCCTTTTAGTTTGTAAGACACCTTAAGAGAGGGTGGCTCCATCACCTGCAGGTACACCACCATGCCAGGAGTCGTCCATTCTAAAATAGCTTTAGAATATTGTCTAAGTACCCAGATTGGGATACTGCCCAAATCTAGATCTAAAACCATAGATCTAGTAACCAGAATGCCTATATCCACGTCCTTTGTGGAGAAGCCACTGTGTGACAACCACAGTATAACTAATCGCAGTGTAGGAATATCATTTCCTACAAGTGTATGTCATCCAAATACCATGACATACCACCCTACTATCTTCTTAACAGATCCATCTCCTATTCTTATGAAGTCAAAGCCTTATGACTGTCACATCAAAAATAGATGATTTATCTCCGCTATATCTGCTTTAGTCTATAAATAGACATAAGCTACTTGTCCACTATGCTTTCGCTGCTCCCACTGACTACGACAATCCTCTGGCAGAGTCATATACACGTGTACTTCTAAACCTAGTTTAGAACGACGCTATACTCATCCTCCTGCCGGGTCTCATAGTCTAGAACAGCAGTAGTATCAAGTCTGAGTAAACAAAAACCTCCCTGCCACTGTCTTTGAGGATACCGAAGTATCTCTCGGGTGCCTGTGGTTACCTACTGTCATGCCCCGCTTCCCAGAGTACGCTAGATTGGGCACGTGACATAGCCAACCATGCTACCTGTGGGTAGGAAGTATCCATCCACAGTCACATTACGGCTGTAGAGATATCAAAAACAAGACAAAACTATCTAAAAACATGTCCACAATCCAGAATAACAAGAGTCAATGATAAATAAATGCGGAAGCAAATGATCCAATACAATATCTGAAAGGTATGTCCCATAATGCGGGCTCACATCAGAAAATAAATGCAGGAAATAAAACTAACCACTACAGAACTCACAATTCAGCCTGCTGGCTGAAGTACTCCTGCTCGGACTGCGACAGTGGTATAGAATCTGGGCCATGCAAAACCCAGACGTCAGCGCGTCAAGTCAACAAGTAATATAATATGAACAGTGTAATAGGCAATGCAGAACTAAACATGAATAAAGCAATAATATGAAACAAGCGATGTAGGGTAATGTGCAGTGGGTAACTAAACTGTTCTATCGGGTTTCCTAGTCTAAAGTCTTTGAAATCAATTTGATGAATCGTCGATGTAACTCAATAGTATCCCGTAATACCCGGGATCACGGCCACAATGTTCTCGGCCGAAACCGAGACATGTCGCTAGGCACAAAACAGGAATGTGTACACTCGATAGTATCCCGTACATACCCGGGATCACGGCCACAATATTCTCGGCTGCAGCCGAGACATGCCGCTAGGCAAAAAACAGGAATGTGTACACTCGAACAGGTAGTGAACTGTCGAGTTACAAGTCAGGTTCACCTTTGATTTCCCCATACCCCCAAGTTATGTGTGTCAGGTCAGGTATTCAGTAGTCAAGAACTAATGCCAACACAGGATCAGGTAACAGCAGGTTTGTCTGGATAGACAACAGGAAATGGTCCATGAGGACTACATGTCAGGTTTGTTGGCATTAGGCACGAGATCAGGTAACAGGTCAGGTCATGGTACATCAGGTCAAATCAACAGTAAACGGTACCATGTCAGGTGTATCAATATATACTATGTGTGACAAAGTCAAGTCAAGGTGTAACAATATCGTGGATGTGCTCACAAACAGATATATATAATCGAACAGGGTATTTAATAACATGGAATGAGCAATGAGCTAAATAACAATAAGCAGTTTCATTCGATCACAAGAGTGCAGTAATACAGTGCAGCCGTTGTATTATTTTAACAGGTTTTGAGCACCCTTCGCGGTGCAATAGTTTAAATGATGATGCAATACAGTTATATTAAGCCTTTGAATACGAATGTCCGAATGTGGTAGAACTACATGGGTAAGTGCTACAATCTATTAAACGGTAAAATGTGATTAACAGGTAAACTTGGTTCTTAGGTTGAAAGTGGCAAACTGTAATTTTTGTGTTAACTGTAAAATGATATATGTCATATTGCAACCAAATTGGAAATGACTATACCGAGTTAAGTTTTGCAGGTTTAATGAGTCAAAACATTTATAATTGTATAGTATAGCATGTAGCAAGTGATACTTGCCTCGACGGGTCGCGAACCGGGAAAACGGAACGTAACGTCGGCGGGGAAACACGCGACGGACGCACGGTTCACAGATTGAACCCAAACGACGAACCAAGGGACCTCACGGGTCAGAGCACTCCGCTGGATCGTCAGGATACGTCACCGGCACGGCCCGATTCCGGCGAACAGCGACAATAACAACCGGAAAAATTAATGCACGGCCAAGGGATAAACCGGAGGGAAAATGGAAGGAGGAAGGGGAGAAAGGGCTTACTGGTGTTGCAGAGGGCGTGACAGCGATGGGGTCGACGGCGGTGGGGCGCCGGCGAGGAGGTTGCAGGCGATGGGCTAGGGCTCGGGTATGGGAAACGGGAAAGAAAGTGGAGAGGGAGAGGAGGTGGTCGGGGCTGGAGTGCGCAAGTGATGAGGAGGTGCTGAAGGTGGCGCGGGTGGCGACGACAAAGGTCGCCGGCGACGTCTTAGGCCGTACAGAGAAGGCACGGGGGTTATCCGGGGTTGCTGCGGCACCGTGCACACGGGGAGGAGGAGAAGGTGTTGAGGTTGGAATGAGGAGGCGAAGGCGAGGGCGACGGTGGCGTTGGCGCCGGCGTCGGGGCTGCGGTGGCGACGGTGAAGGCGGCTAGGGTTAGGATTCGCGATGGGTTCTCGCGTGGGGCTGCGTCTCGTGAAGAATGAAAAGGTGAGGGAATTTATATATTAGGGAGAGAGAGAAAGAGAGTTAGAGAGAGAAAGAGATAGAGAAAGGTAGAGAGAGAGAGACAGAGAAAGAGAGAGAGAGAGATAGAGAATCGTCAGAGAGAGAGAGAAAGAGATATTGGAGGGGGCCCACGGGGGTTAAGAGCCCCGTGATTGGCTGAGGAAAATTAAAGGAATATTAAAAAAGATTTAATAGATTATAAGTAACAGTAAGATTATATTATAAACGAAATTTTATATGGTTTCGAATATTTTATTAATTTGGGATTTTGGCGCTAAATGAAACATTTACAAATCGCGCCCGGCTTGGGTCCAAAAATTTGAAATTTAAATAATAGGATTTTAAGCGGGTTCCAAATTTTAAAATGAAATGTTTTATGATTAAAATACATATCCCCAAGTCCGACACCTGCACACGCGCGTAATCGTCCAAACTCGTCCGTTTCACCGAACGGGACGAGAACTCGACGCACGGACGCTACCACGCGGTTAGGGGTGTCGAGTAGGCCAAGATAGATATTTTTAATTTTATTTTAGGTCCTAAAATTTGTTATATGCAGAAATGACTTAGCCAGATAAAATTTCACGGTAAGTGCCAAACATGCAAGCTAAAAGAAATGAGTAATATCTAATGCTCAACCAGTAACAGAAAATAGTAGTATTGGGCTCGGGTGTTACATTATACCCAACTACAAAAAGAATTTCGTCCTCGAAATTCCAAGAATACAAGATAGAAACTACAGAAAAAGGTGAGGAAACTTCTGCCGGATCTCATCTTCTCTTTCCCAAGTGGACTCTCCATGCGATCGATTACCCCAAGAAACGAGCACAAGGGGAATAACCTTGTTCTTAAGGACTTTTTCCCTTCGATCCATGATTTCAACCGGTCGCTCCTCAAAAGTCAGATCTTCCTGTACCGTTAACTCCGAATGATCCAAAACGTGTGTTTCATCTAGAATATACCTTCGTAGTTGAGATACGTGAAACACGTCGTGCACACTTGCCAAGGACTGCGGTAACGCCAAACGGTACGCTACCTCTCCAACACGCTCCACTACCTCAAAGGGTCCAACAAATCGAGGACTAAGCTTTCCTCGACTCCCAAAGCGAATCACCCCTCTAGTCGGTGATATCTTCAAGAATACCAAATCACCCACGGCGAACTCTAGAGGTCATCTTGACGTGTCAGCCCAACTTTTCTGTCTGTCTTGAGCTGCCTTCATATGCTTCCTGATTGTGTTAACCTTCTCGACTGTCTGCACCACCAAATCTAGTCCCAATAATCTTCGTTCACCAACATCATCCCAACAAACAGGTGAACGGCACTTACGACCATACAAAGCTTCAAACGGAGCCATCTGGATAGTTGCTTGGAAACTATTGTTGTAAGAAAACTCCACCAAGTGTAGATGATCCTCCCATAAACCCTTGAAGTCCAACATGCATGCTCTCAACATGTCTTCAAGAGTTTGGATCGCTCTCTCCGACTGACCATCAGTTTGAGGATGATAAGCTGTGCTAAACTTCAATCGAGTCCCCAAACTCTCCTATAAACTCCTCCAGAAGTGTGATAAGAACCGAGTGTCCCGATCGGACACGATGCTCACCGGTACGCCATGCAATCTTACAATCTCCTGCATGTACCGTTCTGCCAAAGCCTCCGTTGATTGACCAACCCGAAAAGGAATAAAGTGAGCTGCCTTGGTCAATCGATCAACAATCACCCATACTGCATTGTTGCCTTTTGGACTCCGCGGTAAAGCCGTCACGAAATCCATGGTTATATGTTCCCACTTCCACTGAGGAACCGGAAGTGGTTGCAACAAACCAGCAACCCTTTGGTGTTCAGCCTTGACTTGCTGACACACTAAGCACTTAGCCACGAAGCGAGCAATCTCCCGTTTCATGCCTTCCCACCAGAAATGCTGTCGAATATCACGGTACATCTTTGTGCCTCCTGGATGTATAGAATAAGCTGAACTGTGTGCCTCCTTCATAAGCTCTTCACGAACATCTCCCTTTGGCACACACAAACGGCTACCATACCTCAACGAACCATCTTCGTGGACCAGTAAATCTGTTCGTAGTCCAGCCTCAACCTGCTCTCGAAACTTTTGCAGTCTAGGATCCTACGATTGTGCCGCTTTAATCTTCTCAACCAAGGACGACTGTACTTGCAACTGCATCAACTGTCCCGTAGAACGTGGTAGCACAACCTCCAAGTCAAATCTTCGAAAATCTGCAATGATCTCCCTCTGCGTAGTTAACACCTAAATTGCTGGTAACCGACTAAGCGCATCCGGCACGACGTTAACTTTTCCCGGATGGTACTTAAGATCAAGGTCGTAGTCGGCCATCAGCTCCTACCATCTACGCTGCCTCATGTTCAACTCCTTCTGAGTGAACACATACTTCAAACTCTGGTGATCCGTAAAAACTTCGACTCTTTCGCCCAACAGGTAGTGTCTCCAAATCTTCAAAGCGAAGATCACAGCCGCAAGTTCCAAGTCATGAGTTGGATAATTCTTCTCATGGGTCTTCAGTTGTCTTGATGCGTATGCTATAACCTTTCCATGCTTCATCAAGACACATCCCAATCCTTTCCCAGATGCGTCACTGTGAATCACCAATCCTCCGGAATTGTCTGGTACGGTCAGAATAGGCGCAGTTATCAACTTCTGCTTCAACGTCTCAAAAGCTAACGCACATTTATCCGTCCATACAAAAGGTACCTCCTTGCGCGTAAGCTTGGTCAACGGTTCTGCCAGACGAGCGAAGTTCTCCACAAATCTCCTGTAATATCCGGTTAATCCAAGGAAACTTCTTATCTCAGCTACATTCTTTGGAATCGGCCAATCTCGAACTGCTGCAATCTTTTCGGGATCGACGGCGATTCCATCGCCCGACACAACATGCCCCAGAAACTTCACTTCTTCCAGCCAAAATTCGCACTTACTCATCTTCGCATACAGTTTCTCCTGTCTCAGTGTCTGCAGTGCGATCTTCAAATGCTCAGCATGCTCCTCAAAACTCTTCGAATAAACCAGAATATCGTCAATGAATACCACAATAAACTGGTCCAAGAACGGTGAAAAGATTCGGTTCATCAAGTCCATAAATACTGCCGGCGCATTCGTTACTCCGAAGGGCATCACTAGGTACTCGTAATGTCCATACCGAGTTCGAAACGCCGTCTTGCAAATATCTTCTGCTTTCACTCGGACCTGATGATATCCGGATCGCAAATCCAGCTTCGAGAATACCCTCGCGCCACTAAGCTGCTTAAAAAGTTCTCCAATGCGAGGGATCGGGTACTTGTTCTTAATAGTTACTCGGTTTAATTCCCGATAATCGATGCACATCCTTCTGGTGCCATCCTTCTTCTTTACTAGAAGAACTGGAGCTCCCCAAGGTGAGTTACTGCTCCGAATCCAGCCCTTTTCAAGCAATTCAGCAACCTGTTTCTTGACTTCTTCCAACTCTACTGGTGCCATTGGATAATATGCTTTGGATACTGGCGCTGCACCAGGAATAAGATCAATTGCGAACTCCACGTCTCGCTTCGGCGGTAAACCTGATATATCTTCAAACACATCCATAAAATCGCGAACAACCGCCGGCTCTTCACTACTATCAACTTCCATTGCTGCAAGAATAACATTTGTCGGCCTAGCCCTAAACTCGACTGGCCCAACAGAACTGCTTCCTCCAGTGAAGGTAAACTCAGGATGTCCGGGAATCTGGAAAATTACTTTCCTTGCCCTACAGTCAATGTGAGCGTGGAAAGTGCCAAGAAAATCCATTCCCAAGACGACCTCGTAGCTGCCCGTATCAATCACCAAGAAATATGCAAAAAAGCTCCCATCCGCACACAACAACTGTACAGTCTTTACATTCCCTACTAGATATAATTTTCCCATTCCCAGTGTGTATGTCTCAGAAACTAGACAGGGTCGTGCAGGCAATCGAGTATGTAGTTATAAACTTGGATGACATAAAACAATGGGATGCACCAGAATCAAATAATGCCACTGCGGGAAAACCATGAACGAGTAGAATACCTGAAACCACTTCTCCTGATGCCTTAGCTTCCTCAGCTGTCAAGGTAAAAGCTCGAGCCTGATTAGGTCCTTGAGTCAGCTGTTTCTGCCCTTGGAACGGTCTCTGCGGAGGCTTCTGTATATCATCTCTAGTGCGAAGCTTCGACGGACAGGCACCAACTGCGTGATCAGCCGCTCCACAAACCAAATAAAGTCCCAGTCTCCTTCGACAATCCCTTTGCATGTGGCCCGGTAAATTGCAGTAGTTACAATTCATGCTCTTTCTTCGATCAACGACCACAGGCTTCTTCATGGGTGCTACACCATGACGATCCACTAGAATACCCTTGCGCCCATGATCTCGGTTAGGTACAAATGCGGGCTTCCTGGCCGCAACTGCTGTCTGCTGCAAGCTCCCTTTCATCCCAGATAAACTCTGTTGTTCCCGAGCTGCCGTAAGAACCTGTGAGAAAGTGGTCAAACCCAGGGAGACAATCTGCCTCTGGATGTCCACATCCAAACTGCGCATGAACCTTCGTGCCCTGTCTGCCTCGTTAGCGACTAAAGGTCCAGCGAAACGGCTGAGTCTCGTCCACTCCGCTGCATGCACGTCCACGGGTGCTCCATTCTGCCTCAGCCCAATAAATTTCTCTTCCATTTCCTCCCGTGCAGTTCGCGGGAAGAACTTCTCCAGGAAACTCTTAGAAAACTCCGCCCAACTGATCGGCTTGGGCAAGCGGGTCTCTTCCACAAGCCACCACTCTCGGGCGTAATCCACTAGCTGAATGCGCACCATATCAACTCTTTTGTCCTCTGAAATCTGTGCCGCAATCAGCAAATTCTCCGTGTCGACTAGCCACTGCTCGGCTGGCAACGGCTCCTCCAAACCAGTGAATGTAGTCGGACCCAAACGTCTGAAATCTGCCACAGTCCCTACTCGGTCAACTGGTTTAGCTCCAGCGTTGTTTACAGACTGCCGAACGATCTGCAAACCTTCCTGAAATGAATCTGCTTGCTGCTGGATCAGCTCAGTATGCCTCTTCTGATTTTCCAGCATTCCTCTTATTACTCCAAGCATGGCGGCTTCGTCCACACGCCTCTGGTACGTCTTGAAATTCTTATCTGCCATATTCCTGAAACCAAAAACACCCAACATTAGCATGATGATAGATTCAATATAGAGATCAAGGCTAGAACTCCAAGATAGTTAAATAGAGTACCGCATTATAACTATGCCGCGGTATCATAGCCACAATTACTTAACTCCACCCAAGTCACCTAAGTCCTAAGGATAACAAGAAATCAGGTTTTCGAGTTGACATGCAAAGTAAGTTTGCACGTCATAAAAGATATATTCAGGAAGAATGTGATTCAAGAATGGTAAATGGCAAAGTGGCAGGACATGTTTCCTAAACACGGGTATTCTGATTCGTGTATTGGGTACAATACCCAACTACAAAAGAATCAACCCAACTAAACTATGGCTCTGATACCAAAAGAACCATGTCATGCCCCGCTTCCCAGAGTACGCTAAATTGGGCACGTGACATAGCCAACCATGCTACCTGTGGGTAGGAAGTATCCATCCACAGTCACATTACGGCTGTAGAGATATCAAGAACAAGACAAAACTATCTAAAAACATGTCCACAATCCAGAATAACAAGAGTCAATGATAAATAAATACGGAAGCAAATGATCCAATACAATATCTGAAAGGTATGTCCCATAATGCGGGCTCACATCAGAAAATAAATGCAGGAAATAAAACTAACCACTACAGAACTCACAATTCAGCCTGCTGGCTGAAGTACTCCTGCTCGGACTGCGACAGTGGTATAGAATCTGGGCCATGCAAAACCCAGACGTCAGCGCGTCAAGTCAACAAGTAATATAATATGAACAGTGTAATAGGCAATGCAGAACTAAATATGAATAAAGCAATAATGTGAAACAAGCGGTGCAGGGTAATGTGCAGTGGGTAACTAAACTGTTCTATCGGGTTTCCTAGTCTAAAGTCTTTGAAATCAATTTGATGAATCGTCGATATAACTCAATAGTATCCCGTACATACCCGGGATCACGGCCACAATGTTCTCGGCCGAAACCGAGACAAGCCGCTAGGCACAAAACAGGAATGTGTACACTCGATAGTATCCCGTACATACCTGGGATCACGGCCACAATATTCTCGGCTGCAGCCGAGACATGCCGCTAGGCACAAAACAGGAATGTGTACACTCGAACAGGTAGTGAACTGTCGAGTTACAAGTGAGGTTCACCTTTGATTTCCCCATACCCCCAAGTTATGTGTGTCAGGTTAGGTATTCAGTAGTCAAGAACTAATGCCAACACAGGATCAGGTAACAGCAGGTTTGTTTGGATAGACAACAGGAAATGGTCCATGAGGACTACATGTCAGGTTTGTTGGCATTAGGCACGAGATCAGGTAACAGGTCAGGTCATGGTACATCAGGTTAAGTCAACAGTAAACGGTACCATGTCAGATGTATCAATATATACCATGTGTGATAAAGTCAAGTCAAGGTGTAACAATATCGTGGATGTGCTCACAAACAGATATATATAATCGAACAGGGTATTTAATAACATGGAATGAGCAATGAGCTAAATAACAATAAGCAGTTTCATTCGATCACAAGAGTGCAGTAATACAGTGCAGCCGTTGTATTATTTTAACAGGTTTTGAGCACCCTTCGCGGTGCAATAGTTTAAATGATGATGCAATACAGTTATATCAAGCCTTTGAATACGAATGTCCGAATGTGGTAGAACTACATGGGTAAGTGCTACAATCTATTAAACGGTAAAATGTGATTAACAGGTAAACTTGGTTCTTAGGTTGAAAGTGGCAAACTGTAATTTTTGTGTTAACTGTAAAATGATATATGTCATATTGCAACCAAATTGGAAATGACTATACCGAGTTAAGTTTTGCAGGTTTAATGAGTCAAAACATTTATAATTGTATAGTATAGCATGTAGCAAGTGATACTTGCCTCGACGGGTCGCGAACCGGGAAAACGGAACGTAACGTCGGCGGGGAAACACGCGACGGACGCACGGTTCACAGATTGAACCCAAACGACGAACCAAGGGACCTCACGGGTCAGAGCACTCCGCTGGATCGTCAGGATACGTCACCGGCACGGCCCGATTCCGGCGAACAGCGACAATAACAACCGGAAAAATTAATGCACGGCCAAGGGATAAACCGGAGGGAAAATGGAAGGAGGAAGGGGAGAAAGGGCTTACTGGTGTTGCAGAGGGCGTGACAGCGATGGGGTCGACGGCGGTGGGGCGCCGGCGAGGAGGTTGCAGGCGATGGGCTAGGGCTCGGGTATGGGAAATGGGAAAGAAAGTGGAGAGGGAAAGGAGGTGGTCGGGGCTGGAGTGCGCAAGTGATGAGGAGGTGCTGAAGGTGGCGCGGGTGGCGACGACGAAGGTCGCCGGCGACGTCTCAGGCCGTACAGAGAAGGCACGGGGGTTATCCGGGGTTGCTGCGGCACCGTGCACACGGGGAGGAGGAGGAGGTGTTGAGGTTGGAACGAGGAGGCGAAGGCGAGGGCGACGGTGGCGTTGGCGCCGGCGTCGGGGCTGCGGCGGCGATGGTGAAGGCGGCTAGGGTTAGGGTTCGCGATGGGTTCTCGCGTGGGGCTGCGTCTCGTGAAGAATGAAAAGGTGAGGGAATTTATATATTAGGGAGAGAGAGAAAGAGAGTTAGAGAGAGAAAGAGATAGAGAAAGGTAGGGAGAGAGAGACAGAGAAAGAGAGAGAGAGAGATAGAATCGTCAGAGAGAGAGAGAAAGAGATATTGGAGGGGGCCCACGGGGGTTAAGAGCCCCGTGATTGGCTGAGGAAAATTAAAGGAATATTAAAAAAGATTTAATAGATTATAAGTAACAGTAAGATTATATTATAAACGAAATTTTATATGGTTTCGAATATTTTATTAATTTGGGATTTTGGCGCTAAATGAAACATTTCCAAATCGCGCCCGGCTTGGGTCCAAAAATTTGAAATTTAAATAATAGGATTTTAAGCGGGTTCCAAATTTTAAAATGAAATGTTTTATGATTAAAAAGCATACCCCTAAGTCGGACACCTGCACGCGCGCGTAGTCGTCCAAACTCGCCCGTTTCACCGAACGGGACGAGAACTCGACGCACGGACGCTACCACGCGGCTAGGGGTGTCGAGTAGGCCAAGATAGATATTTTTAATTTTATTTTAGATGCTAAAATTTGTTATATGCAGAAATGACTTAGCCGGATAAAATTTCAAGGTAAGTGCCAAACAGGCAAGCTAAAAGAAATGAGTAATATCTAATGCTCAACCAGTAACAGAAAATAGTAGTATTGGGCTCGAGTGTTACACCTACCATATCTGCGGAGTGGCTAATGGAATGTTAAACCTGATTGAATTTTTAGGTTCTATTAAATTTTTGGTAATCGTTTGTGGTTCTGCAATCACTTCCAGTTCTACCATACTCCCACTACTGTTTTCTGGAAAAGTCCATTTTACTAAAACTGTGGTGAGTCAAGAACAATATCACTATTGATCTTCCAGATGGTAGAAATTCACCCCTCGTCATAGCCTGGGATAACCCACAGACTGCCATTACAAAAACGTGCCTTGAGTTATCCAGAGTCTGGTTTTAAGCATAAGCCGAACAACTCCAAATATCTTAACATCGTTAAGATATGAACCATTCTATATATAATATAGAAATAGAGGCGCTGATTTAATTGGAACCAGATTCAAATCATGCAGCTATCTCCAGTGCATGTCAACTAAATGGAGAGAGACCGATCAGCATTACTCAACTTAGGAATATATCAAGATATGAGTAACCTGAAAGAGAAACAAGTTTCTCAAAACCATTACTATCAACTGAATACCAAACACAAGTATCTACATCTTCGATTGCCTTGAAGAATCCTGATACTTGTGACACCTGGTTCTCTACTTTATTCTTGTATCTATAACTTCTCAAAACTTGGATCTTGTATTTCTACGAAACACTTGTCTAAAACTTGAGAAGACACAAGTAAACAGAGTATAGTATGAGTACCAACCCCTCTGTCCTAATGGACACTGGACAACATACAATACTCTGTATAAGTCCCCTGAGTTGAATAACTCAAACCCTATATGTCGTAGGTTGAAAACTGTACTATGGTTATGAAGAATTACACCGCTATTCAATGCTCCTTACCCAATCATCAACTGATATAGGTAAATGTCATGGACATAATTTTAAAAAGTTATATCTCACTTTATATAATAAACGTACAGATATATCAGTTTGAAATTGGTGCACAACAACGGATATTCAAAACCAAATATTTGCCGTCCGGTAAAGACCCAGGCGATTTCCTCAAATATCACCAATTACAACGAATTTCGATATAATGAGGATGATCACCTAATTCCCAATAACTTATTCCCACTCATCATCTGTAAAACCATACAGATGTAAGAATCAAAACTGGTAAATACATACCCTGGAATAAGGATCTAATTAGGAAATCAATTTTCTATTAACAACGCACAGTGAAACTGAAACATGAAGATATTTCGAAGGGGTATCTGGGTATTCCTCGTAATGCATCTTCCACTATCCAGATTCATGACTGTAACCGTATATTTACTTGCCATCTCTCCAAATCCCTTTATTTTTCTTTACTCATTACCTTCTTTACACCCCCTTAGGCTAAATGGTTTTCTTCCTTCCCTATCGTTCGGCACCAGCCTATGGTTTGGAAGAAGACTATCCAATAAGCATAATAGGTGTACTCTCCTAATCCTAGGAGTACTCGCAACCTGAGAGAAGGTGATGATAAAAGACAACTTAATAAATCTTATTCTATTTCTCCTGAACAGGAGAAAAGTAAAGTTGAAGTAGGAGTGGCGATGAAATATGCGGTTTGGTCGTGAATGATAGCAGTCGCAATTTACTTTGCCCTCTTTCTAATCCCTCTATTTGTCTTTACTTATTACCTTCTGTACACCACACTTAGGCTGATTGGTTTTCTTCCTTCCCCACCTTTTGGCACCTGCCTATGCTTTGGAAGAAGACTATCCAATAAGCGTAATAGGTGTACTCTCCTAATCCTAAGAGTACTCACAACCTGAGAGAAGGTAAAAGGAAAAGACAACTGAATAATCCTATTCAATCTCTCCAGAACCAGAATCCATCCTCGAATCTGGAACAAGTTCCTTTGAGTTCGTATATAACCATACGATGGATTTATCTAATGGAAGTGGATGTTCGTAGTGATACGGGGTGTTCTAGAGAAATGCAAAGGGTAAAAGAAGGAGTGTCAATGCTGTATGCAACTCAGACAATCCAAAATCCAATGTTTTAAGAAATTTCGGTTAACTTGGTTACTGAGTTATAGTCTAAGGCCGGGTCATGGTCGCTGTCAAAGAGAGAGAGAGAAAGAAACACTTAGCGTGCACTCTAACCTAGATCTGTATAGTTAATCACTTTATCTAATCAGGATGTCTCCCACTGTATCCTCAAATTCTTCTCCAAACCTGAAAGAAGAATTAGTCGGGATCACCCGAGGAGTAAACCAACTCATCAGTGGGAATAGGGATCCAACTATCATCATATGATAATTTGATGGAATCCACTCAAGTCGCCACACTCCAGAAGGTATGCATAAGCCTGGCAAGTTTCCTGTATGTTTGAAACTCCCGATGTGTATTTTTACCCTAGGACCCAAGTGATCAAGACAATGCCAACATATTAAAGAGTCCTAGTCAAGTTCAACCCGTCATTATCTTGATTGCGTTAAACCCACCCGTACGAGTCCTTGACAATGCCAACATAACCGTACGACTGTCCTAACCAATCCATATATCCATGCAACAGAAAAGTATTACAGAGCTACCGAACACTACGCCTCGGCAATGCACGACATACGTAGCACGAATACTAAGCAATACTAATCTGAAATGACGGAGGGCTACGGCTGGTTTTTGGTGAAAAAGCTTTAACGTAATGAACTTAATATCGTTGAAGGTACCAGATAGCTTTTTATAAATATATAGTGGCGAAAATCTTTGCCAAAGAGGTCACTCCCGGTGAAGGGATCTCGGCTCTTTCCTCGTTGAATGAGGTGCAGGATATTCCAAACTGAATATCGCGATGCAAAGTAAAAAGTAATCGACTATAGTGAAGTTATTACTCTGACGCAAAGCTCTGTCCAAGGGGTCACTCCCGATGAAGGGATCTCGGCACTTGCCTCGTCGAATGAGGTGCTGGATATTCATAACCGAATACCACTGTGCAAAACAAAAGGAAACGTCATTGTAATAACAGCTTTTTGAAAATTGTTCCAACAATATCGAATAGGTCTATTTTCCTTGCATTGATTTGAATCAACGCAGTCCCATCAATTGATCACACCACAAAAGAACGAAAATATAATGTACATATATACCATTCGCATTCGCTACTGGGTACCATCATCACCCGTTAGGTTACTTAACTAACGAAAGAGCGGGGACTGGACTAGCGCGGGTGTAAAACATATACAACATCTGCTAGTATATATATCAATATATAATAATCGCTCCAGGCGTGATAAATGCAACATAACAGAAAAGTAATAAGCATCACGGAACAATACAGATAATCTGGGAGCCCTAGGTTTTCTTTGAGCCACAAGTCGACGTTCCCCTGATCGTGTGAATAGCCTGTGCAATGAAAACCTAGACCCCTACGAGTGCGGTAAGTTACCTGCCAAAACCTGAAGTGAGGCAGCCCCCTTCAGCAAAGTGAATGGACCATCCTGCACTTCACGGAATCCGATAACTTGAGCACCCCACCTTGGGTCATCCGGTACCCCCTACAAGTGCTGCGAATAGCCCGTCAATTTTAGAGTGAAGCCCCCTCCGTCTCAAAGCCATGAGATGCGGGCCCGTTGCTCTCTAGAACCAGGCTATCCATGCACTCCACCATGGGGTAATCCTAGTACAGAAAAGAAAATATGTACAACGGGTACATCGACCTCAACCCGGTCGTGACCCAAAAGAATAATATACAAACAGGCAGTGACGGCAGTCCACATATCGGATGCTCGCCCTGCGATATCAAATGTAAAAATAAAACTAAACTGTACTAACATTGCATCCAAGCTATCCACCACGACAAATCCGCAACATCACAGCACAACACATAACATCAACTTGAATGTCACGTTCGCAAACCCATCTAAAAGGACTATAGCGATTAGACAAGATTTACCGATCGAGTGACATTCACGGTCGCAGATAGTAATGTAAGTACTGCAAAACTTTAAACGATGTTAGAAATATCGATTTCGAAATAACCCCGAATAGCCCCAAACAACTAGATAAAACCATATCCAAATCGGGCTAAACAAACAATACCACTGAACCAACATTGCAGAGACTAGACCACACTGAAAAATTCAAGCCCAGAAGCCTCAATAAAATCGGCCTCCTCGAATTTTAAGGGTGTCTGGCCGGCCAAATTTTAGTCTCTGTGGTTCGGGTTTGCAGTGTGTTCTAGTGGTCACTTAAGTAGTCTTCTACAGTTGTTTAAATAATTTTTGAAGACACTTTAAATTTCGACAGAAACTGCAATGTATCGGGGCAGTGTTTGGGGTTGTTTCGGTTTTGATACTCTAACATTGTCTAAACAAGCTAGCTAAGGGTTAATGGGTTGGCTCTGATACCATGTTGGGATACGGCAGCGCCCCGGCCATCAATCCGAGACCAAATGTGGAACAAAAACTTTTCAAACTTGGCGCTACCACAACCAAATACCCGGATTGAACCATTAACCGTTAACTAGCAAAACTGTAAAGAGGTTTCAAAGATTATACCGATCGATCCGTGTCCTTCTGTCTTCAATCTCCGTCCCATGCTTGTCGCGGCTGCCCCGACAAAGTTCGCTCCCCGGTCTCGCTTATCGATGTGGCACCACGTCGATGAATCTTTATACGGGCTCCTGCTTCAAACCGAAGCAACTCGGATATGAAGTTTGCTAGCCGACATGTCCAAGGTGAAGTAGAGAATGTGTGTGATAACTTTGTCTCATGACATCCATGAATTCTCAACACATGAGATGGTATGGATGGAGGTTGAAGAAGAAGCCATTAATGGAAGTTGTGAGCACAAAAAGAAAACTAGTGAAGAAGAAGAAGAGCTTGCTTATTGTGTGGCATAAATTGTGAGCGCTCTCATAATCATCTCAAGACCAAGCCCCACACTTAGTGGCTGCCCTCTTTCTCTCCACATATCAATTCCACACAATAATCAATCATGAAAATGGACATGGCACAAAAAATAACACCATGAGTCATCAACAAAACACATGCCACATTTAATGCTCTTGATCATGACTTACACTCACAATTTCCACCTAATAAACATTAACCCAAATGTTTAGAACAATAAATAGAATGTCATCTTCTAAAGTAAACTCGTGACGGATCACAAGAATAACCCTCGTCTGTATATACATACCTGCATCCGGATTCCGACTGAATACGAATACTACGAGACGAAAGTAATCCAACAAATCTAATACTAGGATCCGGCTTAAACCAAAGCCCACTAGTATGATCCGTCCGATCATGATCCATGCACGAGTGCACGTATATGATCGAACACTGCCATAAAACCATACGACCTCTACAACGTTTCGCCCGAATTTGGGAAACTTTCTATGGGGGACTCTAAAAACTCGTCAATACGCTGGCAGTGGGTTTAACCACAAGGACGTCAGTGGCACTAGCTGTACGTAACGGCTTCCTATGTATGGAGTGAAAGGGAAGCCGACGAGCGAACTCATCCTGAAACCCTACTGAGCCTATCTGTGGCAATCTCCGTACAGTCCGGTCTGTTCGTCTATGAGTATCGTATATCGTGCCTAGGGGGTGGTAAGCATCAGACCGCCAATAGCGGTATAAGTCGTGTCGGAGTGTAGCCCAGAACACCTTGAGAAACTACTGGACTACCTACCAGTAAATCTCACTTGCCTTGGCCAGGGACTTTGTGTAATGGCTCTCCAGACACAGCGTGATATCAACCCCCAATACCTGGAGAGACGAATCCTGTCTAACCGCCACTGCCTCCAAGTGCTTCGGGAATGCACCCAACTACTACCTGTTTGCACGACTCCTTTGAGCTGTGGTAGGGTAGCAATCAAAGAACAGTGGGAACACACATAAGGCAATGTAGCAGTGTCAAGTCAACGGACTAAGGTGTACTCATGTCATCTGGGAACTGCTCTTGACGATAGGTATAGTACGAATCAGCAGTGCCCCCGCGAGTCCTTCCGGTGTACTCATAACCCAATGAGCACCTGTGTACTATCTTAGGTGAACCAACTGACACCAATGGCTTGTGAGACCAGCCGCCGCCCCTCGTTGGGGTCTCGATCCGTATACACTAGTCTACTATCGGAGTATCGATGCACTGTCTCGAAACTTCCACGACTAGGGACACTTTAAGGATGTGCTTATAGACTACCCAATTCTCATGTATATAATAACTATCATACTGCTGGTAGTCAAGCAAGAATCCTATGGGCTCTATCAACATGTAATAGTGATCTGTAATATCACCTGAAGTATGTACATGATGATAAAGACAAACCAGATAGCATACTATCATCTCGAGTAAGACTGTTTTACCGGTATAGGTCCTCCCTCAATCATTGCAATCACGTGCCTGTGATCCAATAATTGACTTGAGGGCACTATAGCCAACAGTATAGTAGCCGAGCAGGCTGGTCAGAGGACAGTGCCTGACTATTTTTGCATGCATAAAAGATTACCAAGAGGTTTTCAAAAAAGAGCTATAGTCTCGCTATTTCCTACGTGTCCGCGAGTGATACGAAATTTTAGAAAGAGAACCTTCTGAGATATTTCAAAAAGGAAGGACGTATAAATTGAGCAAAACATATATAGGTATATATTTACTACTTTACAAATGATCGTCCGCTACTTGTGCCGTGAGCTACGTATAGCACGGTGATTTGTGAAAGATTTGGCATGAGTTATTCAGTTTTTAAAATGGTTTTACAAAGTTGCGTGCTATATACGTATTATGATTTGACTATAGTGCATTTGGGATTTCAGTAGTGGAATTCGATATTCGTATTTCCTTTATAACTCTGATGATTGCATGATACTTGACGGAGTTTGATTTTGAGTTTCGTATTCATTTTCAGGCGCACATGATGCGCTGTGATATTTCAGTGTCTTCCGTGATTTTGGAACCCTGTTGATTTGAGCTGATTATTGAAATATTTTTGTATTTGGGGAGTTAAATTTGGGACCGAATTTATTTAAGGGGGGAAGACTGTAACATTTCATAAATATAAAATATTATTTTTGGAAATTTAATATTAAAATAATATATTTCGCGAAAACTATTCGAATTGCGAATAGGCATTTTTCGTAAAATGGTATAAGTATATACCGATATTTGGAAATTTATCGAAGATTTAAAATAATTTATTTATTTTAATGATATTTATCAGATTTTTGGCAAAATCTGTATTTTTACTTTTTCCGTGACATGTGCATGTTGTGCATGTGTTTGTGATTGTATTTGTGAGTGTGTGAGAAGAGAATGAGTTGAGAAAGGAAAAGAAAACAAATAAAGAAAAGAAAAGGAAATGAAGAGAGTTGTGTGTGAATTGAGTTATGGATATAAAACAAAATAGATATTTGTTATGAGAGAGAGTGAGTGTAGGGGAGATATTATGAGAGAGGGTGAGCTTAAGAGAGAGAGAGAAAGGCTAGGACTTGGCTGCCCATTCCTCATTCCCCATTGCTTCTTCTCAGTTCTTCATCTCATTCATTCTTTCACTACCTCAATACACCATCTCCAATTCCTTGCCAAAACTTCATGCCCCTTTCACTAAAAACATGCACACATCCATTCTAAGACCTTAGAACTAACCAAGTTTGGATTTTGAAGACTTGGGCAACTCAAAATGTTTCTTTAGTTGCAATTGAGGTAATTCCTTCGCTTTAGTTATGTATTTTAGTTAAATATCGTATTTATAGTTTAGAAATTTATTTAGTTAGGTTTTGTGATCTTAGAAAATTCCAAGATGCTGTTAAATGGTTAATTGAGATGTAGGGAGTGTTTACTAGACCTTAGAGAGTGTTTTACTGGCCAAGACCTGAGAATAGAAACCAAAACACGAACTTTGAATTTGGCCGATACCGTATTTTGTGGATTTTGTGAGGGGATACTGAGATCTGCTACAATCCGGGTACCCTAAAAATTATTTAGCGAACACAGAGAGACGTGCAGGCAACCAGGAACCTACCCTTGAAACTCGAGCCCATTCCCTTCACTTCTGGCCACAAATTAATTCATTGTGGCCGCAATTTGTGGCCACATCGGAGTGGAATCATGTGATTTTTGTTTTGTAGCTTCCTTATCCTATATCTAGAGCAACCTAATATGCAAAATTGGCTAATTTTATCTGAGTCAAAATATGGGATGGATTTCCTTAGTTGCTAAATTTCGTTTTTCGATTTCTAAAACGTGGTTTTTAGATTTGAGTTTGAATTCCGTCATTGGACGTTTATACGTCAACGGACGAGGGTTATTTGGTTGAAATTGCATGCGAAGCTATAGGTTTTAACCTATGAGCGAACCGTGTGCTGTATCGATTTTCAGATTGGTTTTAATTGCATTGCGATTGCGCGTTGAATTGTAGGTACTTCGTGTGGACTTCTGAGACGACGAAGCGCATCGACTTCGGCTAAGTGAGGAGAATTGCTGGTGAGTAAATTATATCTGCGGGGGAAGTCGGGTGGATGGCGTATAGCACCCCCGCAAACATTGATATGGAAGATCGTTTGATAATTATATTTTGATAAAGGATATGCTACGGACATGATTATAGGATTTAGTAACGATAATATGATAGAAGTTGACACTAATTAATGTATTGACATATGAGAATATGAAATGAGAAGTGAATCATGATAGGTACGAATTGAAAGAGAACAAGTATGAGTTGATGATGGTATGATATGAAATCGAGATCGATAAGCACGACACGAGATTGAGATAGAGGTGTGGCGGAATTAATAAGATATGACGTTTATACAAATGTGATTTGAGATATATGTGTATATATATATATATATCTATGAGTATAATGAGTGATATGCCGTACGAGAATTTAGATCCGTACCCTCATTATTGTATAGGTCGATAAATTCCCTATTCTGTTTAATTACCCCGTACGATGGATTACCGTACGTAATGAGATGTACCGGAAGATTGATCCGTGCTAGTAATTTGAGGATGATGATAAATGATTATTGTTATATCGGATCTTATGGGGCGGGATCGCCGATATAAAGATTGCCACCTGAACCATACCTATTTTCAAAATGACGATGTGTATCGTTTAAAAAGTGACCGTATGATTCTTGTGTAAATAGATACACCTATTTATTGTTAATGTTGTGTAGGATATTACCCCTCGTGATGTACATACCACGTGCCGGTATTTAATGCTATATGATATTATTGCTAGTACACCTGCACCATTACTGTTGATACATATGTTACACATACACAGATTTACCGGCTCACACACATTCTTGATCAGTAATTACCATGCCACTTATATAGTTGAATTGTCGTGCCATTGACACAGGAGAACTGCCTTATCATGATATCAATCTTAAAAGTAAAGATACCTTCATTGTTCAGTACTATCACTTGTCATGCTTGCATGATATACTCGATATGCTCATATTACCACTCTATGTTGCATACATTGTACCTTATGGTTATATGCTTGCATGATATACTTGATATGCTCATATTACTACTCTATGTTGCATACATTGTACTTTATGATTATATGCATTGAGATGCTGTTTTTATGAGATCTCTGGATTTGAGAACCGCAGTTTGATTTTAAGGGAAATTATGTATTGTTTTAAAAATACGGTTTCTCTTGATATGATATTTCGAGACGTCCACCATGTGTTTTATCGGTTATGAGTTATGTGATACCCAATTCGAGGAGCTGGATAAGGTCATTTGTGGGTACATGGTGGACCCAGTATGGTACGCCGAGGCAAGAAGCTCAAGATGTAGACGATGAGCCTGGCAGGGGAGCACTACCTACCGGTGATAATTTTGGGCTCGGCGGATATCTAGAGGATACTGACCGGAGTCGTGAGATGATATGGGCCGATCCGGACTGAGAGAGCCGTAGGTCGATCCGGACTGATGGAGTCCGAGGGACAGAGATATGAGGATTTACGTGTCGATGCTGGACACGGGTTTTCATGATGTTTCAAGTGTCGGTGTTGGACACTCTGGTTCCATGATTTTGATGTGTCGTTGATGGACACACGTGGTTGATATTCTCATATATATTAGACACATGTTTTCATGATGTTTCGAGTGTCGGTATTGGACACTCAGGTCCCATGATATTGTTGTGTCGTTGATGGACACGTGGATGATATCCACATGCATACAGGAATATGACGTCAGATGTTTATTTATATATGTCATTGCATTGACTCGATAGTTGACATATATGCGTACTTGGCACCCTAGATATCATAGTATTACCTTCCGGATATAGTGACCTAGGAAATCGTTGTTTTATTCGATTTCTACTTGCTGATATTTTCTACTCACGAGTTGGCAACTCACCCCCGTTGTGCCACAGTTCTTGCATGTTTGACTGCTTGGGATCAGTTGCGGTATTGCTGGCACACAGCTTCATCCAGGGTGTTGGTTTTGGTAGGTAGGACACATGTTGGATCGTACCCACTCTCATACTGTTATACTCTATTGTATCTAGATAAAGTCCATTAGATTAGAGACTAGACATTGTTTATTGGTAGACCTAGTTAGACTTGGTTGTGCGAGACTTAGAGCGATGGGTTATGTTCGCTTCTTGAGTTTGATGTCTTGCTCATTATTGTTCTTTCTGGGTTGATTCTTCACCGTTGGGTGTCGTATATATGTTATTGCGTGGTTATGATTCCGCCAGTTGGTGAAGAGCCAGCTCCTACTTGGGGATGCCTATATATTGTTGTGTATATGTTTTTGAATCAAAATACACAAGGGAGGTGCTGCCCAAAATCTTAAAGACAAAACATGATTCATTATACCTTTATTTCAAAATTGCACCCATACTATTTTCCTCAAAAAGGTTTAGATTTTTCTGGGCTTCGGCTTACTTGATTTACGTCACGCCTTTAGACGTTGCGTAATTTAAGTGTCCGTCACGTGCTAAATTACAGGTCGTGACACCAGGGCAAGCGAGATTTACTAGTAGGTACTCTAATAGTTTCTCAGGGTGTATTGGGCTCTACCCCGGCATGACTTATTGCGCTATTAGGAGTCTGATGGTTACCATCCCCTTAGGCTCGATATGCGAGTATCTTAGACGAATAGACCGGACTGTACGGAGATTGTCACAGATAAGCTAAGTAGGAATTCGGATGAGTTTGCTCATCGGCCTTCTTATCGACAGATACCTGGGTAGTCGTTACGTGCAGTTAGTACCATTGACGGACTTGTGGTTAAACCCACTGCCAGCATACTGTCGAGTCTTTAGAGTCCCACACAGAGGGTTTCCCTATTTCAGGCAAAATGATGTAGAGGCCGTATGGTTTTACGAAAGGGTTCCGATCATATACGTGTACTGGCTACACGGATGATGTTTAGACGGATAATACTAGTGGGTTTCGGTTTAACCCGGATCCTAATATTATATTATTGGATTATTATTATCTCATTGTATTCGTATTTTTCGAAATACGAATACGGATATGTATATACGGTGAGAGTATTCTTGTAATTTCACAAGAGATGCTTCTAGAAGGGGACATCTCATTATTTGGTTTATCTATTTTTGGAAATAGATTAATGAGCTGGAAATTGGAGATATTCATGGCATGGGGTGAAGCATGGCTCATTACATTTATTTATTGGTTTGTAGTTACTATTGAAGTATGGTTGCTATTTTCAAATAGGAAAATAGTCCATGTTTCATGTGAGATAATGAGTGAGCCATTTTTCACTTGCGTTTGACTTAGTTCATTTTCTCATTTCCTTTCTCTCTCCATTTTCTTCTCTTTCTTCCTAAAAAACCCTAACCTTCACATGTGTTGTGAGCCATAGGCTTATATGAGATAAAACACTCTATTAGACACTCTGGATCTTCTAAGCTACCTAGCTTAGCAAACTAGGTACCTTAGTTAGCTCGGTTTAGAGGTTGGATCTTGAAGTACATACTCTCGGGTGGATCGTCTTTGACACGAGAAGGCCGACGTTTCAAGCACGATTCGATCTTCGAGGAGCTCAAAAAGAAGAGGAGGATAAGAAGAAGACCCAAAAGACTTGTAAACAAGGAGGTATAAACCCTAACATAATAGTTAAAACCTCCAAGTAGAATAGCTAGTTAAGCTTTCCATAAAGATCCTGGAGTTAAAATCGGTGTTGCATAGTATGAAAAACCGTTTTTTGTAAATTCCGTCTCTCCACAAGTGCGTGGGGTGTGCGACATTGACTTACATTGGTATCAGAGCCTATTCAGACCTTAACTAGTTTGTTAGACGATGTTTAAAATCACGAAATCGAAATAACTCCGAAACAGTAGAAATGAAATCCAAGTTTCTGTCGAATTTCAAAGAGCCTCTAAAAATTATTTAAATAATTGCAAAGTGCTCCTTTATTTGTAACTAGAACACCACAGAAAAGCGAGACAAAAACTCCAATGTTTGGCAGTCCAAATGGTCATTTTTTTCGGCCTCGCCGGTCGTACTAGGGGTTTGGGTCTTGGGGTTTTGATGGTGTTCTGGAATCTTGGATTTAGGTTTTCAGATGTTGTTTGTTTTTGCCCAGATTTCATATTATGTTATCTTTGTGTTTGGGCAATAGGGAGTATTTCGAAGTCGCGATTTTATCATCGTTTATGAATTTCAGTTTGTATATGTGTTGCTAAACGTCCGCTAATTGCTATATGCTGATTAGTGGGGGTTGCACATATAAGTATCTTGATGATGGTTTGTGTATATGAAGTATTGGATCGTCATAGATGAATAGCCGGGGGATGTGAGAAGAGTGTTTTCTTTTCTTTCATTCATGTAAATTTATAAATTGAAATAATAATATTTTTGCGGGGCACATTCGGGTTGAGATTGTAACCACCGTTGTATTATTTCATTTATTTTTCTTGCACCTACGATAGACCCAAGGTGGGGTGCACAAACTACCGGGTTCTTGAAGTGCCGAGTGGCCTACTCATTTTATTGAAGGAGGTTGCTTCACTTCGGGAATTTGGCGGGTAGTTTTCTGCATCCATAGGGGTTTAGGGCGGGGTTTGGCTATTCATCACGGCCGTGGAATCCGTCTTTCGTTCTAGGCTAAAACAAAACACAGAATTCCTAGTATATTCAATATATTTATCTGTGATCTGGAATGCCTATTATTGCGTGAGACGAATGGCTATATATATTATATAATAATCGTTGCTTATGTTTTGCACCTACGCTAGTCCAGCCCCTGCTCTGCCGTCAGTTAAGTAGCCTAACGGTGCATGACGGGGCCCCGTGGCGAATGCGGATAGCATAAGCGTACGGTCTATTTTCGTTTTTTCCTGCAATGATAGGGTTAAATGATGGGACCGCATTAATATTGATTAATGCAAGGAAAATAAACCAAACTTCAAATCGTTGGAACAATTTCAAAACCACTCGGTTTTCTTGAAAAATAACTTTTAAATGCGGAGCCTAAATCACTCCTTTTAAAATCTATCATGGTTCCTTCGACTATATCAAGTTCATTACGTTTACGGTTTCTCCAAAACCATCCGTAGCCCTCCGTCATTTCATATGAGTATTTAGTAGTATTCAAGCTATGTATTTTGACCTTCATCAAGGCATAGCGATTGGTAGCTGCTGGGTATTCATCTGCAGTATAGATAGATGCGTTGATTTGGGACAGTCGTACAGCTATTTTGGCCTTCGTCAAGGGTTTGTACGGATGTGTTCAAATTAACCTGGATAATGACGAGTAGAACTTGACTTGCATCTTATGATATGTTGGTGTCATGCCCCACTTCCCAATGTACGGGGAAGTAGACTTGGTGAGGCCGCGACGTATTTACTCAGAAGTAAACACGTTAAGCGTTAATAAGCAATATAAAAGTAAAGCACAAGAATGACAAGAGATGTAATGAAACAGCAACTTTTATTTATATTCATTGTTTACATACAACTGGAAAGTAAAATACATTAATGGAAAGCAATATCTAAACAATGGCATATGAACTGAAAAGAAAAGTAAGTACAAGTAAGAACTAGAATTTTGGCTCCTCTGCAAACTGCTCCAAATCTTCCTGACTGGGCTCGATCTCCTGAGAGTCAGGCACCCCTAACAACATTCCAAAGAAAGAAAAGATAGAAATATCGTCAGCGAACAATCAATCGGTATGTCCCAAAAGAGAGATAGATCAAGTAAAAAGAGTAGATCTGATAATTTATCTGTTTTTGTTATACTAACGTAGTTGTTTATAACTTGGTACAGAATGTATCAGTGTATATGAGAGGAGTCCAACTTGTTCCGTGGACTAAGGCATATGGAGTACAAGGCTCCATTAAACCCATGAGAGAACGACACGGATATTCAGGTTAGGTGTATTATAGTGACCGTCTCATTCCACTTCTAATACATTCCATACCAATCTACCCCATTAAAAAACCCCGTAATGCATATTGTATTGATTATAATGATTTGTAGTATAAGACTTGCCGAAACCATAGTATAAGTTGTTCATATAAATGGTTCGGATGTAAATGGATAGTCATGTAGTCAAGTTCAAGATATACCCATGGATCGGTTAAGTCAAATCATGTTGCATGTTCGTATTCTTCGGTATTCATGTTCAAGTTCACGTGTTCATGTTTGATACATTGGATTCATGTTGAATTGGAGTTATAATTGGATTTATATTTGCATTGTATTCAGATTAGACCGAGACTCAGATTTAGTCAGACACTTAAACAGATTTGAGTCGTGAATTAGGTTTGGGAGTTATCGGTAACTGCTGCACATGGACGACAGGATTTGTGTCCTTTTCCAAGACAATTAACATTGATAACCCAGTTTTAGTTTTCTACCTTAAATAGGCAAGCATTCACTTTCTCCGGCTCTCTGAGGCTTAAGAGAATTGGTCCTGCTTAAACCTATATTTACTAGGGTCCTTAATGTAAATTTAATATAACTTGAGGGGGTTTTATAAAAAATATTTTTAGTATACTTTCAAAATAAAGCTCAAGTATTTATTTATCGTATTTAGAGTTTTCATGGATGTAATTTTTAAAAGTGAGATATTCTAGTGAATAAATGCCCAGCTTGAATAGTTCATGGTATTTTGTGTAAAGTTGATTTGTATGGATTCTTGATGGTATTTTCATGGAACTTGTTATTCTTTTATGTTGTTTGGAAAACATGGAATTTAATAATATCTTAAAAATATGTTTTTTTGATAATATTTATATATTTATTGAAATATAACTTTTTATTATTTAATAGAAATCTTCGTTTTTCTTAAAAATTGTATAAAAATTCCATCGAGATCGTATGCTCCGTGAGGAGGTCTGCATCTCGCTCTACTAGTCCCGAGGATGTATGATAACCCGCACCATCCCGATCGGGTTCTCCAAAATGGGTTGTAGAGGCATAATCACAAGGAATGTAATCACACAATTTAAAGAAATATGGTTTTTAACAATTTAAGGTATTTATTTGAAAAGTCGTATTTGCCACAAGATATTGTTTTCAAGCGAGTTGTGCTATGTCAAGATGCGTGTATGTGGGAGGTAGGTCATTATCTCGTGAGGTTTTCTAAAGGTATGCCAAGCTAAATACTTAAAAGATGTCATATGTAAAGTTTGTGGTATATAAACGAAAAATGCAATTAGAAGTTACATAACATAGTCTTTTAAAATGAAACTTATTCTCAATGTTTATTTCATGATTACTAAGAAAGATATAATGATATGGATGATTGGTTATTAAGAAAGATTATGATTTTAACAAGTTTAGAATCAGATGTCGGAATAACTCCACTTCCGACGAGTTTTGAAAAGAGAACTTTTTAAATTAGGAAGAGAGGAGAAGAGAGGGGACTTACAAGCTTAGAGAAGAGAGGGGAGGTTTAGGAAAAGGTTGGTGGCTTCGTGGAGTCGCGGGGTCGCTGGAATCGTCTCGAATCCTCGCCGGAACTTGACCTAGTGCTAACTCCACTTGTACTCTTCTTTGACCTGGAAAATTTTGAGGATATTTGACAATAGATTTCATAATGAAGAGGGCTAGGGTATGGGGTTGTATTTATAGGGTAAAATTAAGGTTTTGAGAATTGAATAGAGAATTAAAATACATTAAATTTGGATTAATGCTTCATTTTAATTCTCTGGATAATTGCAGAGAAAACAAACAATATGGGGGTAGTGGGATAGGCCAAGAGGTGTTGTGTGCACAACACGGGGACTTTTCCCCTCGGTCCACCCGTCGGCGCCGGCTCCCCAACCGATCTCGCCGGTCCACTGTGGGCTTTTGGTGTTGGGATTTGTGCTACGTGTCTAGGTCAGTTCATATAACATTTAGCACATGTTTTTTTTCTGTGACTTTTCATTTTACGTGTATTGCACGTGTAAACGTTTGGGCTTCCAAAATAATTTAATAGAAAAATCAGTAAAAACTATGTGGCTGATGCGATTCGAACACAAGGGCTACATCACAGCATTGCAAGGCTTTACCAATGAGCTACAAGTGCTTTCTTGATGTTCTTAAATAAATTAAATTTATAACTTGTGCTCAGGTTTACAACTCTATTCTGTATATTAACTTGAAAATCTTCGTACAGTAAAATTTGAGTCGTTGCATTCTACCCTCCTTACAAAAATTTCGTCCTTGAAATTTACAATTATATAAGGACTAATTTACAAATAAGAAAGGATATCTTGTACGCATGTTATCTTCTCTTTTCTATGTTGATTCTCCTGGTAAATCTTTTCTCTACATCACTCGAACCAAGTTTACTTCCTTGTTCCGAAGTGACTTTACCTTTTTGTCCATGATGGAGGTCAGGATCTCCTTCAGTTGTTGTCCTCCGTCGATCTGTCGCGAGCGTTGATGGACGGCTGAGATTGATGTTGAGGGTCGTCTCCCTGTGCGTGTGGATCTAAGTAGGCTTGATTTGGAGTGAAGCCGAGCTACCTGCAAAGATGTTCCGGGGTGGTTGTACCACCATGGACTCTTCGACGATCAAGTTAGCCGAGGTATTTGGGCAGAGTAGTAGCTTGTTGGAGTAAAATCGCCTTACCTGAGTCATCTGGGAGAGGGTTTTTTATAGTGGTCTCTATGAGCTATCTGGCGCGAGATCTTCGCTGGCCGTTACGCCCCTGGCGTTACGCCTGCGTGAATGACGGGATCCCCCATTAATGACGAGATACACTCGTTAATGGGGGGATCCGGCGATGTGGAACGCGGGATCGTAGGACGACGGTTATCTCGGGTCTGGCGAGATACGTGGAGCCGTGGCGGAGGCGCCTGTGATCTGCGTTCTAGGTTGCTCGACAGAAACGGGGAGACTTAGCTCGGTGGGGGCCCAAAGCAGACGAGAGGCAGAGGAAGCTCGATTCTGTGATAGCTCAGAGACGAGCTGGGAGGGCTGAGGAAGCTCAGTGCATAGGGGGTCTCGAAGATGAGCCCACAGTCATTTGTAAGGTGTGCATAAGGGCGTTCAGGGACCTATAGGAGGTCGGGGCAAACCTCGGGGAGATAGCTCGGAAAGAGTTCCCAACGCATAGTGCTTGCCCTGTTTGCGTGAGCCCCGGGACACGTCATCTGCCACGTGTCATGATCTGGGGAGTTCCCACTTATGAGCATCATCATTACCCTACCACTCTCGTCCCGATCTATTTATGGGTCGGGTCAAGAGTGGTGTGATCGGTCCCTCGGGCTCAGCTCATAGTTAAGAACCTTTCCAGCACGGATTTCCGAGGCGGTTAGGCATATGCTCGATGACGTCAGCGGATTAGAGAGGAGATCATGCATTAAAGAGAGTGCACCAATTCGCTCGTACGTTTATTGAGGCTCATGCCACGTGTTCGACGCCGATTGGCGGACGTGACGAGTCGTCGCTGTCTTCTGCGTCCAAAGGGACGTTTCTGTCACGACCCGAAAGTACGGAACGTGACTGGCACTTAGATTACGAGACGTCTAAAGGCGTACCGTAACCTAAGTCAGCCAAAGCCCAGAAATCTAACCCAAAATCAAAAGAGAGTGAAGGAAAAACCTTAAATGAAAACAGTTTTTAAATCAATTAAGTTGCATAGAATCCAAAAAAAGAACATCAAAAATTTCTGAAAATTTCGGCAGAGTCTCCCCTGTATTTTCTATCCCCCAAAATGGGTACAGCAAGATAATAAACCTGTAATCATAAAAATGGCATCCCCAAGCGGGAGCTAGCTCTTCGCCCAAGGCGGATCACAACCACATGCAATATAATAGTAATATCAAGAAAAAGAGTATAAAAGAAATGCAAAATACCAGAAAACACACGTCGGCTCAAGTGAGCTCGACCCAAAAGAAACCACAAATATACATATCTCTCATTCTCATCACTAGGTCGCATATACAATACAAGTGGTAGATGGAGAATACTAGATAAAATGATAAAGCAAAAAGAAATAAAGTATACTCGCAACCCACCTACGGGCGATGTCGCGAGTCTGAGCAAAAGGAACTGATGACAAGATAGCCCGCCGCTACAAGACTGACGGGTCCGACCTGCAAGACACTGTGGCACAACGGGGGTGAGTTGCCAGCTCGTGAGTAAATATAATATCTACAAAGGCAATCGTAAGAATGCACGCAATGCACCACAACATGCATGTCCATATGTGCTATAATATCTCTAGTATGCATGCACAGGTATGCAATGTCATTATTAAGTCTTTAAGTGTTTTAAATGCTAAGGTTATTGAATTCTTAACTTTAGAACATGAATATCTGTATAATAGCTAAATATCATCAAGAAATCATCTGAAAACCCGTGTCAAGCCTCGACACCAAAAAGGAATCATATCTGTCTCAATATCGGGCTCCGTCAGTCCGGATCGGCCCATATCATAAATCTCACGACAACGGTCGGTATCCTCCGGATATCCGCCGCGCCAGACATCACCGGTAGGTAGTCTTCCCCTGCCAGGCTCATCGTCTACAACTCGATCTTCTTGTCCCGGGGTACCATACCGGGCCCACCATGTACCCGAGACGGTTCATCCACTCCTCGAATCGGGTCTCGAAATCCAACAGAAAACATGAAAACTCATGGTGGACGACACATACATCACGAGAAAACCGCAACTTTTGTTTTGAAAATGATAAATATAAGGTTTTGTTAAATTCTTGCGGTTTTCCCCAAAAATCCAGAAATCGCAGCAATACTGAAATCCTCAAGAAAATCATAATGTCCAACATGTTATATATGATAAATGTCCATGCTATCAATATATGTGATGTGAATTTTTGCTAGAGATCTATGTAAATATGATGATGATGCGAGGTATATACATGCTATGCAAATTCATATATCAAGTATGAATGCAAGTGGCGATATCATGATAAACAGATTCTATAGTGCGCGTGACATGGCATTTACCAAAGGCGTGTGTGTCACATGAATAGTGCGCATGCAACGGAAGCCAACGGTAAGGTGTTCGTGTCCTACGAAATGATATAGCATAAGTATAGATGAATGTCCATGCAGTTTAATATACTGTTCGTTATAAGGGTACGCAGTGTACATGAATGGATAAGATAGCTAATATATAAATCTTGCAAAAGTAGGGTAATCCTAACTAGGGGGGCGCCTCGCGCCATCCAGACGATTCCCCCATAGATGAATATATCTACTCACCTGAAATCCCCGCTAATCCGATCCGGCCACCGCCTTGCCTTTTCGCGCCGTGTCCGAAGTTTCCCCGACCGATCCTATATTTGCACAATATCAAGCATAAGATTACAAAACCTAACACAATGCAAGTCACAACATACAATTATCAACGCTCTCGAATTAATCATAGCATGCACTCGGTGCGCGGAAAAACGCACGAAAATCGTAATCCTTTAACTAGAATCGTCATTTCGGGGAAATCGGCAAAACTACAACCCGACTAGACGAAACCCCGCGTTCGCGCACTCTAATAGTCCTATACGAAGCTAATTATATCGCTAACATAACGCATTACGGTCGCATTCTAATTTCTACAAAAATCTAGTAAGCGATTTTCTAGCCGATTCGATACAAACATCGTAATTTGTCGATTTAGCAAGCATATCATTTCACAATTTACCATTCTAATCAATTAGAAAACCAAAACCCTAACTTAATTTTGATAACCTTGTTTCAAACCCTAACTCAACATCAAAACCCATTCTTGATTTTTCATGAACAAGGATTTACACTAAATCAATACTTCAAAATTAGATTCTAGCATATATAAACTACAAGTTAGCAACTAGTTTAGAATTTTCACCTCTCAAGCTTGAACCCTAGCTTGATCAAGTCACCAAGAAGCCTCCTTTCATCATGTTTTTGAACTAATTTGGGTTGAGAGAGAAAGGATTAGGGTTTTGGTTTGAATGGAGAAAGAAATTTGTGAATTTTTATGAATTTTTTGCAAGAAAATGAAGCAAAATCAAGTGAGGAAGTGGGGAAAAACTGCAGGTGAGGGGTCGGCCAGCAGGTGGGGAGAGGGGTGTGGGAATTTTTGAGAAGTTTCTAGGTCATTACAACATCATATGGTATCATTTCATGCTTTCATATCAACCCTTTTACAAAAAAACCCTTTTTTCATCATTTTTTTCATAATTTTCTCACCAAAAAGCTAAAAGTTTGCAAGCCATGTTATAATTTTATTAACACCATATTTTAGCTTATAAAGATTCCTAATTATGAAATTTACCTAATTAAATTTGTATTTATCCCTAATTTAATGTATTTTAAAAAGGCTTAAAATAATAAAAAAATAATTAATTACGAATTTTTTTTATTTAACTAGATAATTACAAGTGACATTTTAGTGACAAAATTATAGTAATATCTTATCTAAATTTTGTATAATTAGGTCTACAATGAAAAATACCTAATTTGACTTTTTACGGAAAAAGACGAAAAATTAGCCGATTATCGAAAAACTGCCTAAACGATTTTCGAAGGGTTACAATCTTCCCCCCTTAAAGAAATTCGGTCCCCGAATTTAAAATTTAACTACGTGTACCTTCAAAAAGATGGGGATGTCTCTTCCTCATCTCGACCTCGGTCTCCCAGGTGACCTCCTCGCTGTTCGGGCCACGCCAAAGAACCTTGACAGACGGTATGACCTTCGACCTCAATTTCTTCACCTGCCGATCCAAGATGACAACCGGCTGTTCGGTGAAAGAAAGATCACGCTCTAACTGGATCGTCTGGTGCTGAATCGCCTGGGAAGGATCATGAAGGTACTTGCGGAGCATCGAGACATGGAATACGGGGTGAACATCGGGGAAGCTGGGCGGAAGAGCTAGCCGATAAGCGACTGGACCAACACGCTCTAGGATCTCGAAAGGACCAACATATCTAGGACTCAGTTTCCCTTTCCGCCCAAATCTCATCACACCTTTCATCGGAGAGACCTTCAGGAAAACATGATCGCCAATAGCGAACTCGAGTCGGCGACGGCGCCTGTCAGCATATGATTTCTGCCTGCTCTGTGCCGCTCTCATCCTGTCCCGAATCAGCTGTATCTTCTCGGTCGTCTCCTGTACAATCTGCGGCCCCAAAAATACTGCTCTCCCTGAGCTCTGTCCAACATACAGGCGATCGGCATCTCCTCCCATATAAAGCCTCAAAAGGTGCCATCTGAATCGTCTCTTGGAAGCTATTATTGTAGGAGAACTCGATCAAAGGCAAATGACGATCCCAGCTACCACCGAAATCTAAAACACAAGCTCTGAGCATGTCCTCAAGAGTCTGAATCGTACGCTCCGACTGACCGTCAGTCTGAGGATGAAAGGCTGTGCTAAAACTCAATCGGGTGCCCAAAGCTTCCTGTAGTTTCTGCCACAATCGGCTGGTAAACTGGGTGCCACTGTCGGACACGATGCAAGTCGGAACACCATGCAGTCGCATTATCTCATCAATATAAACCTGGGCGTACTGAGAAAATCCAAAAGTGGTCTTTACTGGCAGAAAGTGAGCCGCTTTCGTCAGTCGATCCACAATCACCCAAATAGAGTCATACCCTCGACTGGTCCTGGGTAGACCCACAACGAAGTCCATGGAGACCTGCTCCCACTTCCACTCAGGGATGGGCAAAGGCTGTAACTCGCCGGCTGGTCTCTGGTGCTCGGCCTTGACTTGCTGACAAGTCACGCATCTCGACACAAAGTCTGTAATATCCTTTTTCATCCCGTCCCACCAGTAAACCTCTCTCAAATCACGGTACATTTTGGTGGAACCCGGATGCACACTGTATACTGATCTATGTGCCTCCTCGAGAATATCACGCCTCAGTCCCTCTGAATCTGGCACGCACAGTCGAGTCCCAAATCGAAGTATCCCCTGATCATCAATCATGAACTCGAAAACTCTGCCCTGCCGAATCTGCTCAATAATCTCTAAGATACGGGCGTCGCCGGACTGTGCCTCGCGGATACGGTCAAGTAACTATGGGCGTGCTCTGAAATGGGCCAGCTGTCCCCCTGAAGAAGTAAACTCGAACTACACTCTGCTATTACATAAAACCTGCCAATCCGCCGTCGACTGCATCTGTACTGCGCTCAAACAAGATAAGCTACCTCCGGGCCTCCTACTCAAAGCATCTGCCACCACATTCGCCTTGCCCGGATGGTATAGAATCTCGCAGTCATAATCCTTCACCAACTCCATCCAATGGCGCTGTCTCAGGTTCAGGTCTCGCTGCTGGAAGATATACTTTAAACTCTTGTGGTCAGTGAATATCTGGCACGACTCACCGTATAGGTAATGTCTCCAGATCTTAAGTGCAAATACCACTCAGCCATCTATAAATCATGGGTGGGGTAGTTCTGCTCGTGTTTCCTCAGCTGCCGAGAAGCATACGCGATAACTCTGTCGTGCTGCATCAATACACAGCCCAGCCCCACTCTAGAAGCATCACAATATACCACGAACCCGCCTGATCCTGAAGGCAATGCTAACACTGGAGCAGTAGTCAGACGAGTCTTCAACTGCTGGAAGCTATCCTCACATGCCTGGGTCCAATCAAAAGGAACCCCCTTCCGGGTCAACCCGGTCAACGGTGCAGCAATGCGGGAGAAATCCTGGACAAAACGTCGATAATAGCCGGCCAGACCTAGAAAGCTACGAACCTCTGTAACTGATACCGTTCTAGGCCAACGCTGAACTGCCTCGATCTTCTTCGGGTCCACGCAAATACCATCTCTCGTCACCACATGACCCAAGAAGTCGACACTGTCTAGCCAGAATGCGCACTTGGAGAATTTGGCGAACAGCTGATGCTCCCTCAAAGTCTGCAATGTGACACGTAAGTGCTGCTCATGCTCTTCCCGGCTCCGAGAATAAACCAAGATGTCGTCAATGAACACAATGATGAACTGATCGAGATACGGCCTGAATACGCGGTTCATCAAATCCATAAACGCTGCCGGGGCATTGGTGAGCCCGAACGACATCACCAAGAACTCATAATGACCATATCGAGTACGGAAAGCTGTCTTCGAAATATCCTCCTTCCGAACCCGCAACTGGTGATAACCTGACCGTAAATCAACCTTCGAGAAAAACCCTGCACCCTGGAGCTGATCAAATAAGTCATCAATGCGGGGTAGGGGATACCTGTTTCGCACAGTAACCCGGTTCAGCTGACGATAATCAATGCATAAACGTATACTTCCGTCATTCTTCTTAACAAACAAGACGGGAGCACCCCAAGGTGACACACTCGGTCGGATAAGCCCTTTGTCCAGCAAGTCCTGTAACTGATCCTTTAGCTCTCTCAGCTCCGCCGGGGCCATCCGATAAGGAGGTATAGAAATAGGCCCCGTGCCAGGGATCAAGTCAATACAGAACTCAATCTCGCGCTCTGGTGGCAGACCAGGCAGCTCGTCAGGGAATACATCAGGAAACTCTCTCACAATAGGGACCTGGTCCAACGGAGCCTCTGTGGAGCTAGTATCACAAATATAGGCTAAGAATCCCTGACACCCTTTCCTTAAGAGCTGACCAGCGTGAAGAGATGAAATCAAGCTGGGAAGGGTAGCGCTACGATCTCCCTGAATAATAAGAACCGGCTCACCAGGAAAACTGAATTTGACTGCTTTCTCACGGCAGTCCACGGATGCATAACAGGTGGCTAGCCAGTCCATACCAAGAAGAACGTCAAAGTCGAGCATATCGAGGAGAATCAAATCTACTGAAGAATCTCTCTCCCCGATACGAACGGAACACGATCGATACACAAAACGGGCAACAAAAGACTCGCCTACCGGGGTAATAACGACAAGCGGCTGATCTAACGGAGAAGACTCTCGGCCCAACCTCGGTGCAAAATACGTGGAAACATAGGAATGTGTGGAGCCTGGATCAAATAATACCCGTGCATCAAAAGAACATACTGGCAGAGTACCTGTCACGACGGCATTGGATGCCTGTGCATCCTGAGGAGTCAATGCGAACACTCGGGCCTGTCCACCACTAATAGCTGGCTGTCCTCTGCCTCTACCTCGGCCTCTGCCTCTGCCTCTGTCGCCTCGTCCTCTCTGAATCGGACCGCCACGCCCACGGCCTCTAGAAGCATCTGGCTGGCGTGAATCATCATCAGGAGTAGGAAGTAAAGCTCTCTGCGAAGGTGGTGAAGGTGGTAAAGTCACATGCGGGACTGTCGCCGCGCCCGGACGTCCCATGGTACAGTCTCTGACACGGTGATACTGACTCCCGCACCGAAAACATCCTGGAGACGACTGCTGGGTCTGTGGATATGAACCAAATAACTGACCTCGTCTCAATCCTCTGCCTCCACCATCTCCCGGAAACAATCTATCGCGGTGTCTACCCATCTGCCGCTGAGCTGGCGTATCGGTGCGGATCCTCTTCGGCCCAGAAACGACCGGAGTCTCAGAAATACGCTCCTCCAAAAGTAAGGCTGCATCCATCGCGGCTGCGTATGTGTCAAAATGCTGGGTGCCGATGGCAAGGAATAGCTGTGTATCAAGCCCTCGCACGAACCTCTTTATTCTCTTCTCTTCTGTGTCGACTAGGTACGGAGCATATCGAGACAACTGGGTAAACTGTATATCATACTCCGACACCGTCATCCCAGGAGTCTTGCGCAAAGACTCAAAACTGCGGGCTCGAGCATCTCGGACACTCTCCGGAAGAAAACGGGCAAGAAATGCAGCTGTAAACTCATCCCAGGTCATAGAAGGCAGACCTGCAGCTCGGCCTCTCTCTACTGAGTCGTACCATGTCTGGGCAAGACCCTCCAGACGAAAACTCGCAAACTTCACCAATCTATCCTCAGAACACCTCAACGAACGGCAAATCCGAGCCATCCTATCAAGAAATGCCTGTGGGTCCTCTGTCGCATCTGTACCGGTAAAAGCTGGAGGTCTCAATCTCATGAACTCCTGTAGTGAAACAGGGATAGTCTCCGTAGTAGCAGCAGGAGTGACCATCTGTGCAGCAGGTACAATCGTGGTCTGTGCGGTGGAAGGAACGTCCTCGGATCTCTGTGCCCGGCTGGACTCAACTAAAGATCCCATCATCTGCCGCAACTCTTGCATGCCGGCCTCTAATCTGGTAATACGGTCAGGATAAGGAGGATCGGTATGACCCTGAGGGACAGGCGTATCATCCCGCTCGATCCTCGCCTCAGACGGGCCCGCCTGAATCTCATCCCTAGCGGCAGCCCGCTGAGCTCTCGTAGTCTTTGGCGGCATCGAAGCTAGAATAAGAAACAGGACTGGTATGGACATTGCAATTGAATCAAGGAATGCAAGGAATCAAGAAAGGAAATACAAGCAATTATGTCCTAAGGTCACTTAGGCGGAGTACCGTGTCGTAAGTATGCCGCGGACTATACCCACGCTACGCCACTCTGCTTAAGTCACCTACTCCATCTACCAAGGCCGTCCTACACACAGAAAGGTAAAACCTACGCTCTGATACCAACTTTGTCACGACCCGAAAGTACGGAACGTGACTGGCACTTAGATTACGAGACGTCTAAAGGCGTACCGTAACCTAAGTCAGCCAAAGCCCAGAAATCTAACCCAAAATCAAAAGAGAGAAGGAAAAACCTTAAATGAAAACGGTTTTTAAATCAATTAAGTTGCATAGAATCCAAAAAAAGAACATCAAAAATTTCTGAAAATTTCGGCAGAGTCTCCTCTGTATTTTCTATCCCCCAAAATGGGTACAACAAGATAATAAACCTGTAATCATAAAAATGGCATCCCTAAGCGGGAGCTAGCTCTTCGCCCAAGGCGGATCACAACCACATGCAATATAATAGTAATATCAAGAAAAAGAGTATAAAAGAAATGTAAAATACCAGAAAACACACGTCGGCTCAAGTGAGCTCGACCCAAAAGAAACCACAAATATACATATCTCTCATTCTCATCACTAGGTCGCATATACAATACAAGTGGTAGATGGAGAATACTAGATACAATGATAAAGCAAAAAGAAATAAAGTATACTCGCAACCCACCTACGGGCGATGTCGCGAGTCTGAGCAAAAGGAACTGATGACAAGATAGCCCGCCGCTACAAGACTGACGGGTCCGACCTGCAAGACACTGTGGCACAACGGGGGTGAGTTACCAGCTCGTGAGTAAATATAACATCTACTAAGGCAATCGTAAGAATGCACGCAATGCACCACAACATGCATGTCCATATGTGCTATAATATCTCTAGTATGCATGCACAGGTATGCAATGTCATTATTAAGTCTTTAAGTGTTTTAAATGCTAAGGTTATTGAATTCTTAACTTTAGAACATGAATATCTGTATAATAGCTAAATATCATCAAGAAATCATCTGAAAACCCGTGTCAAGCCTCGACACCAAAAAGGAATCATATCTGTCTCAATATCGGGCTCCGTCAGTCCGGATCGGCCCATGTCATAAATCTCACGACAACGGTCGGTATCCTCCGGATATCCGCCGCGCCAGACATTACCTGTAGGTAGTCTTCCCCTGCCAGGCTCATCGTCTACAACTCGATCTTCTTGCCCTGGGGTACCATACCGGGCCCACCATGTACCCGTGACGGTTCATCCACTCCTCGAATCGGGTCTCGAAATCCAACAGAAAACATGAAAACTCATGGTGGACGACACATACATCACGAGAAAACTGCAACTTTTGTTTTGAAAATGATAAATATAAGGTTTTGTTAAATTCTTGCGGTTTTCCCCAAAAATCCAGAAATCGCAGCAATACTGAAATCCTCAAGAAAATCATAATGTCCAACATGTTATATATGATAAATGTCCATGCTATCAATATATGTGATGTGAATTTTTGCTAGAGATCTATGTAAATATGATGATGATGCGAGGTATATACATGCTATGCAAATTCATATATCAAGTATGAATGCAAGTGGCGATATCATGATAAACAGATTCTATAGTGCGCGTGGTATGGCATTTACCAAAGGCGTGTGTGTCACATGAATAGTGCGCGTGCAACGGAAGCCAATGGTAAGGTGTTCGTGTCCTACGAAATGATATAGCATAAGTATAGATGAATGTCCATGCAGTTTAATATACTGTTCGCTATAAGGGTATGCAGTGTACATGAATGGATAAGATAGCTAATATATAAATCTTGCAAAAGTAGGGTAATCCTAACTAGGGGGGGCGCCTCGCGCCATCCAGACGATTCCCCCATAGATGAATATATCTACTCACCTGAAATCCCCGCTAATCCGATCCGGCCACCGCCTTGCCTTTTCGCGCCGTGCCCGAAGTTTCCCCGACCGATCCTATATTTGCACAATATCAAGCATAAGATTACAAAACCTAACACAATGCAAGTCACAACATACAATTATCAACGCTCTCGAATTAATCATAGCATGCACTCGGTGCGCGGAAAAACGCACGAAAATCGCAATCCTTTAACTAGAATCGTCATTTCGGGGAAATCGGCAAAACTACAACCCGACTAGACGAAACCCCACGTTCGCGCACTCTAATAGTCCTATACGAAGCTAATTATATCGCTAACATAACGCATTACGGTCGCATTCTAATTTCTACAAAAATCTAGTAAGCGATTTTCTAGCCGATTCGATACAAATATCGTAATTTGTCGATTTAGCAAGCATATCATTTCACAATTTACCATTCTAATCAATTAGACAACCAAAACCCTAACTTAATTTTGATAACCATGTTTCAAACCCTAACTCAACATCAAAACCCATTCTTGATTTTTCATGAACAAGGATTTACACTAAATCAATACTTCAAAATTAGATTCTAGCATATATAAACTACAAGTTAGCAACTAGTTTAGAATTTTCACCTCTCAAGCTTGAACCCTAGCTTGATCAAGTCACCAAGAAGCCTCCTTTCATCATGTTTTTGAACTAATTTGGGTTGAGAGAGAAAGGATTAGGGTTTTGGTTTGAATGGAGAAAGAAATTTGTGAATTTTTATGAATTTTTTGCAAGAAAATGAAGCAAAATCAAGTGAGGAAGTGGGGAAAAACTGCAGGTGAGGGGTCGGCCAGCAGGTGGGGAGAGGGGTGTGGGAATTTTTGAGAAGTTTCTAGGTCATTACAACATCATATGGTATCATTTCATGCTTTCATATCAACCTTTTTACAAAAAAACCCTTTTTTCATCATTTTTTTCATAATTTTCTCACCAAAAAGCTAAAAGTTTGCAAGCCATGTTATAATTTTATTAACACCATATTTTAGCTTATAAAGATTCCTAATTATGAAATTTACCTAATTAAATTTGTATTTATCCCTAATTTAATGTATTTTAAAAAGGCTTAAAATAATAAAAAAATAATTAATTATGAATTTTTTTTATTTAACTAGATAATTATAAGTGACATTTTAGTGACAAAATTATAGTAATATCTTATCTAAATTTTGTATAATTAGGTCTACAATGAAAAATACCTAATTTGACTTTTTACGGAAAAAGCCGAAAAATTAGCCGATTATCGAAAAACTGCCTAAACGATTTTCGAAGGGTTACAGTTTCCAATGGATATGCGACATGTGGAGCGTCGACGGCTGGCGAGCGCGAAGCTTCGTTTTGGAGGGAAACGATCTGAGCCATTGGATGCACTGCCAAAGGACTGTAAATAGGGCTGGGATCCCCCCAGGGTCCACACTTTCGCCATCATTTCCCTATTGCTGCGAGAGATAGATCGGTGCTCTGTCCTTTAGATCGGATCTCTCACGCTCTTTCCTCGGAGGACTCCTTCTTTGAATCAGGTTAGATGTCTTCCTCTGAGGAATCTGTGGAAATTGTTAGGGTAGAGCCGGGCGATGAGGTTCCACTTGTTGGAGCCGAGTTCAGGGTGTCTTCTTCTGCTTCCTCCTCTACTCTATCCGAGTCAGATTCCCCTCATAGAGTTAGGGCTACCCGCGCCGCTCGTCATCAGGCGACGGTAAGGGTCCCCAAAGCATGTATCAGGAATGCCCGCGATGCGTCCTCCCTCCTAAGGAATGTGGACGAGCTCACTGCGATCCGGGCTCGTTTCTACATCCCCCTAGCTATTCGCTTCGTTTGGCTAGGAAGGACGAGAGGGCGGATCGGGTGCAGGGCAAGGAGATTGCCTTTTACTTGAATGCGTTCTGGGCTGGAATGCATCTACCCTTTCTCCCCGAAGTATGCGGGGTGCTACATTGCTTCCAATTTGCCTCGGGCCCGCTAGCGCCGAACTCATAGAGAATTCTCCTCGGGTTCCTGGTCCGGTTGAGACTTGAAGAAATCCCTTTCAGCTTGACCCTTCTCATTTCCTTCCTTTGTTATAAAAATCATCCCGGAACCCGTAAGAACGAGCCGAGCTGGGTGTACATTTCCTTCAAAAAATGCAAGGGAAGGGCGGCCGGGTCGGGGGTAGTAGTAGTTACTTCTTCCATTCACGAATGGAAGGAGAAGTTTGTATTCATTGGACCACCCGAAGGCGAGGATTGGCTTGTGCCTGTACAGTGGCACAGGCCCAACAGCCCGCGGGTGAAGCGGTCGTCCTCTCCCGAGGTGAGGGCGGTGTCTATATGGGAGCTGATCCAACGGGCCGACATTTTTCTTTCCGATCAGGCCCTTAGCTGGGTCGGGCTCAGCCCCGCTCGATTCGTGGGTAAGTTAGGAGCTCGGACGATCTTTCTAGACTCGAATATTTTTCTTTTTCCCTTTTCAGCGTCATAAAGTCCCTTTGTGTATTTTCCTTTTTGCAGAGCAAATGAACCGATCCAAATTCCTGGTTACCAAAGCCGTAAAGAAGGGGAGGAAGACCGGGGCGCTAGCTCGTCCTACCCCGGTTCGAGCCCGGCCCCGAAGCCAACCGCATCGGCTAAGCCTGCTGCTGCGCCCCGAGCTCCGGAAACCAGCCGCGTGGAGAGTCATAAGCACACTCGGGAACCGGAGCCTTGGGTGAGGGAGATGGAGGATGAGGCCGACCCTTCCCTCCAAGGTCCCCCTCAACAGGTACAAGAGGATGGTATCTCGATCTCCGGCCTCCCCGATCCTCATGCAGGAAGGGGACGTCTGTTTCGATGTGCCCTCGGGGCTTTCTGTCACCGATAGCTTACTTTCGGAGATGGAACAATCGGCAGGGTGCACAATTCCCCGAGGGACCCTTAAGGCCCAAGTGGCCGCCATCGCTCAGGAGGCCGTACAGGTCAGTATTTGCTTTCCGTTGAAGTTTCCGTCAAGTATTTTTTCTTGGATCTGACGCTTCTAACCCCTTATTTTACTTTCCTCAGGTCCTCCAGCACCGCGCCTTCATCGCCAATATGGAGCACGAGGAGATTGCCCCGGCGATGTGGAAGGAGGGCGAGTCATTCTCGCGGGAGGATATGTGCCTGGATTTGCAGCAGGCGAAGGAGAGGATCACCGCCCACGCACTCGGGAGGCCGCCGAGGAGGTGATGAACTACAAATGCAAGGAGTCCGTCCGCTTTCTGAAGGAATCCAACAAGGCTGTCCAGGCTAAGTTGGAGGAGGCTAAAGTGCTTAACGCCACGATGAAGAAGTCGCGGGACTCTTGCAAGACAGAAACCGAGGCAGAGAAGGACGCGGTGAAGCTCGCCGAACTCCGGGCTGTGAAGTCGATGGAGAGGTACAAGACGTCGGACCAGTTCTACGCCGACCTTGCTGACGCCTCGGCCATCGTTTAGCACCAGGCCCTCGATACTGTCAAGGCGTTGATGCTGGGGATTGCAGATGGCGAGCTTCGGCTCCAGTACCCCCTTTCCGAGGATGAGCCGCAGGGGGAGACCGCCGGTAGTGCCGCTGTGGGAGAGGCCGCCGGTAGGAGTGCTGGAGATAAGGCTCCTGGTAGGAGCACCGACCCAAAAGCAGTCACCCCGGCTCCCGGCGCCAAGGCTCTTGGTGGGAGCACCGACCCCAAAGCTATCACCCCGGCTCCCGATGCCGGCATAGAGCATGTTGAGATCCTCCTCGGTCCCAAGGCTTGAGCCTTCTTGCCTTCTTCTTTTTTCTTTTTGAATTTTGTAAGCCTTCGGGCAATTTTTGTAAGGATGAGGAGCACATATTACCTTGTAAAGACTTTTAGATCGTGAATGAAGCTGTTTTTTAATTTTTATTCATGGCAATGTTTTCTTGTGCTCGTTAACGTGAGCTTGTTAGTGTTTTCTTCATCTCAAGAGTCAAGCTGTAGGTCGATGATCGGTTTCTTAGATGTTGATCGCCCGTCGAGTGCAAGCCGGTTAATCTCTAAGTGCAAGAAGGTCGGTCCCCTCCCGCCCCCGGAGTCGAGGTGGCGATCATTTGCTTATAATACATCGAGAGATTCTTCAGTATAGGTAGGTCGAGATTCGCCCACTCCTTTGAGTCGGACCAGCAACCACTTCCCTTAGCGTAAGTTAAACAATAGCCAAGTTAGAATTGGTCGGCGTTTGCCGAGTAGTGAAACTGCTCGGTGGCCTCTTCATGAAGGCTTCGGTCCTTAGCGTAGACGGGTAGGAGCTACCCGCTAAGGGTTGACCGAGCATGGAAGCTGCTCGGTGGTCTCAAAAAAAATGGTGAGGGCTTTCGACCCTTGGCGTAGATGGGTAGGAGCTACCCGCCAGGGATTGACCGAGCAGGGAACCTGCTCGGTGGTCTCTTGGTGAGGGCTTTCGATCCTTACCGTGGATGGGTAGGAGCTACCCGCTAGGGATTGACTGAGCAGGGAAGCTGCTCGGTGGCCTCTTGGTGAGGGCTTTCGGTCCTTGGCGTGGATGGGTAGGAGCTACCCTCCAGGGATTGACCGGGTAGGTTAGCTGCTCGGTGGCCTCAGGGCTTTCGATCCTTGGCGTCGATGGGTAGGAGCTACCCGCCAGGGATTGACCGAGCAGGGAAGCTGCTCGACGATCTCTTGGTGAGGGCTTTCGATCCTTGGCATGGATGGGTAGGAGATACCAGCCAGGGATTGACCGAGCAGGGTAGCTGCTCGACGGCCTCTTGGTGAGGGCTTTCGATCCTTAGCGTGGATGGGTAGAAGCTACCCGCCAGGGATTGACTGAGCAGGGAAACTGCTCGGTGGCCTCTTGGTGAGGGCTTTCGATCCTTGGCATGAATAGGTAGGATCTACCCGCCAGGGATTGACCGAGTAGGGAAGCTACTCGGTGGCCTCTTGGTGAGGGCTTTCTTAAACCTCTTCTTGCTTTTTCGAGGCGTCATTCAATCTACCTCGGCTTGTGAGAAGAAAATTGGGAAGAGTGACCTTCGTGGGCGACACGTGGCTGAAACGCACAAGCGAGGCGAGGCGCTCCAAGTTCCACGCCGTTCCGACTTCGGTTGACCGTGAGATACGGGATGGCCGCCACGCGGCTTCCCTGTATTGGGAAATATGAAAATATCCCACTATTCGTACCCATGCACGCACAAATTTCGGCCGCTGGGGATTCTGTTGAGGCTATAAATAGAGAAGGTATATGGGTTTCTTTCAGCGTTGCTTTTCTGAAAATGGTCGGGTTCATCTACTCCATTAGAAAGATCATCTCCCACGATGACATGTACCTCTATAATCAGGAGTGCATGAAGGAGACGTACCGAACTGTGGTCGAACACATAGAGGACCACTTTGGCCGCCAACTTCCCCGGCGGTCGCCTTCTCTCCAATTGCTTATGTATGCCATCTGGAGGAAGTCCCCGGGTTTGTTCAACACCTTGTCTCCGCAGCTATAGGACGAGGCACTTGATAAGCTGCACACGCTCTACGTCCATGGCCCCATCTCGAAGAACAGGCATGATCGATCGGCGGCCCTTCTTTTGGAGTGTTTCCAAAAGAGGCAGATCGCGGACTCTTGCCCGGCTGGTGGGAGTTCGGGTGCTTCCGTGGTGTCCCGGGTATGCAGGCAGCATCAGAGGGAGCGGGCTGAGGAGGCCAGGGCTTGGCTGGCGGAGATCTCCTCGGAGTACAATCAGCAGTGCTTTCTCGACCCCCTTCCCCCTTTGTTGTAATTTTAATTTTTTTGTGTAAGGCTGGGGAGCCCATAATACCTTTGATGAATAAAATTCCTCTTTTGCGACGTGACATTGTCTCCTTTTTATCCTCTTTGCGTGTTTGAGTATGTTCATAAAACGAGATCAGTGACTTTTGAACCGAGGAAGAGGGAAACATATTGAAGAAGTTTCTTATAATTTGGAAGACTTAAAAGAAAAATTTACATCGCTTTGGTAAAGAAGAAACATATATTCACAGATGCAAATTTCGACTTCACTTGTACAATTTGAGCTTTTCGGCGTTGTAGGGTCGCAGGAACTTACGACCCGCCGCGTCTTGCAAGCGATAGGCTCTGCCGGGCAATACCTCGGAGACGAGGAATGGGCTATCCCACTTTAGGGAAAACTTATGCAGTTTGCCTTGGTCTACAAATTTGTTTCGCCTTAGAACCAAATCTCCAGTCTTGAAGGTGCGATGCTTGACTCATGCATTATAATAGCGGGCAGTCTGCTGTTGATAAGTGGCGGCTTTGATTTGTGCCTGGTCCCGCTTCTCTAACAAGATGTCCAAATTAGTCCGGAGTGCCGAGGTGTTTGCTTCGTCGTCGAAATGCTCGACTCTATAACTGGGCGGTCCAATCTCAGCTGGGTCCATCGCCTCCGTGCTATAGTAGCGGCTGAAAGGGGTCTCTCCAGTGGGGTCTTCTTTGATGTGCGTAAGGCCCATAAAACCCGAGGTAGTTCCTCGACCCAGCTGCCTTGTCTTCCTTCTAGGTGAGTTCGAAGCCCTCGGATGACGTCTCGGTTCGCAACCTCGGCTTGCCCGTTACATTAGGGATGCGCGACCATGACAAACTTCATCAGTATGAGGTATTAATTGCAGAATCCTTTGACTTTATCGTTTTCAAAATTCGTCCCGTGGTCGGTAACAATGCACCTCGGGATCCCGAACCGGGATATTACGTTGTTATGCAAGAATTTGATGGTCGCGGTGGCATCCGGTTTTCTGATGGGGACGGCCTCGATCCACTTCATAAAATAGTCTATCGTGACGAGGATGTACTTGTGCCCGCCCGTGCCAGTTGGGAGTTGGCCTACCATGTCCATTCCCTACTGGGAAAACGGACAGGGGGAGGTCAGGGCCATTAGCTCGGTAGCCGGAAGACGGGGTATGCTGCCGTGGAGTTGACAGCTTTTGCAACTTCTGATTAGTTTCTGAGCGTCTTGATGAATCGTCGACCAATAGTATCCTTGGAGTAGCGTCTTCTGGACTACGGTGTGGGCCCCTTGATGTGCTCCACTGACCCCTTCGTGAATCTCACACTGGACGTAGTCGGCTTCATGGGGGTCAACGCACCGAAGCAGAGGTTGCGTGTAGGACTTCTTGTAGAGATTTCCATTGCTCTAGACAAAATGGCGGGCTTTGGCTCGAAGGCGGCGTGCTTCCCCTCGATCTTTTGGGAGAGTACCTTCCTTCAGGAACTCTACGAGGGGCTTCCTCCAATCCCGGCCTTCCTCCTGATTAGTGTATACTTGAAGTGCTGTCTCCCTGTCTTCCACGCTGGGCCGTGGCAAGACTTCGAAGAGGATATTCCTCTTATTGTTAGCCATATAGGAGGAGGCTAGCTTGCTCAGGGCGTCGGCCTGGGCATTTAGGTGTCGAGGAATCTGCTCCACCTGAACTTCATTGAAGTTTTTTCGTAGTCTCTTTACCTCGGCTAAGTACTTTACCATTAGCGGCTCCCGGGCCTCGAAACGGCCGGTCACTTGGCCTACGACTAGGGCGGAGTCGCTGCGAATTCGGATCGTCTTCAGCCCCACTCCGGAGGCGATTCGTAGTCCAGCTAGTAAGGCCTCGTACTCCGCGGCGTTTTTTGAAGCTCTGAACCCAAGCTTCAAAGAGTACTCCATCTCTGCCTCGTTCGGGCCTTGAATGATAAGGCCGGCACCGCTCCCCTTCTCGGTAGAGGATCTATCGACGTAGAGGACCCAATGGGGGACAGAGTCGAGCCCTTCCTCGACCGAGGGTTGGGACCCGGGGACGGGCGCCGACACTGCCTTCTTGTTAGGGATAATACATTCGACAACGAAGTCTGCCAGGACCTATGCTTTGATAGCTTGCCTCGGGCAGTATTTGATGTCGAATTGAGATAACTCCCACCTCCATTTCTCCAGACGACCAGATGATTCGGGGGAGGCGAGAATAGCCCCCAGGGGACGCTCAGTGAGGACGAGAATGGTGTGTGCCTGGAAGTAGTGCCGTAGCTTTCTTGAGGCCGCGATAAGCGCCAAGACAATCTTTTCTATGGCCGGATACCTTGTTCCCGCGTCCTTAAAGACGTGGCTCACGTAGTAGAGCGGCTTCTATACCCCTTTGACTTCTCGGATGAGCACCGAGCCGGCAGCGTGATCGGACACTGCGAGGTACAGCAGAAGTTCGTCTCCCTCAACGGGCCGGGTGAGCAGTGGGGGAGTTGCTAAGTGCACTTTGAGTTGCTCGAAAGCGTTCTGACAATCCTCCGACCATTCAAACTTTGGGATTTTCCTCAGGGCTTTGAAGAACGGGACACACTTTTCCCCGGACCTTGACATGAAGCGACTGAGGGCAGCCACTCTCCCCGTGAGTTGCATGATTTCCCACTAGTGACACCGAACGCACACTTGGCGGTATTCAGCTTCATTTTGTACTTGCGGAGGATGTCGAATATCTCGCCGAGATCTTTGGCGTGCTCGTCTGACGAGGTCGATTTTACGAGCATGTCATCGACGTAAACCTCCATGTTCATCCTGATCTGCGGTTTGAACATTCTGTTGACTAGGCGCTGGTATGTAGCTCCGGCGTTTTTGAGGCCGAAGGGCATCACTTTATAGCAGTATACCCCTCGGTCTGTTGTGAATGCGGAAAGCTCTTCATCAGCCGGGTTCATACAGATCTGGTTGTAGCCGGAGAAAGCATCCATGAAGCTGAGCAATTCGTGGCCTGTCGAGCTGTCGACAAGCCGATCTATCCGAAGGAGGGGATAGTTGTCTTTGGGGCAGGCTTTGTTGAGATCTGTGAAGTCGGCACATATGCGCCACTTCCTGCTTGCCTTTTTAACTATAACCACATTCGCTAGCCATTCAGAGTAGGCCACATTTCGAATGATGTTGGCAGCAAGCAACCTATCGACCTCATCCTCGATCGCCCTTTGTTTGATCGGAGCGAATCTTCGTTTCTTTTGCCTAAGGGGTCGAGCCGTCGAGTCGACCCCGAGCTTGTGTGAGATTACTTTAGGGTCAATCCAGGGCATGTCGGCAGGCACCCAGGCAAACACATTCGAGTTTCCTCAGAGAAAGTGGATCAAGTCTTCGCGTCGGGCTCCCGTTAATAGGGATCTGATATGGACAGTTCGTTCATTATTCCCCTCGATGAGGGGGACCTCTGTTAGCGCCTCCACCGGGGTCCCTCGGATTTCTTTTTGTTCGTCACGGGTATCCAAGGACCCCTTGAAATCGCTCGTGCTTCCAACGTCGATTCGCTCTTCAGAGGCGGATGTCTCCGTGAAGCAGATCTTGGCGATTTGCTGGTTCCCGTAGGCCCGGCCTATTCCCCCTTGATCCAAAGAAAACTTGATCACAAGGTGGTAGGTCAAAATTTGGACCCGAAAGGAGTTTAGCGTCGGGCGTCCCAGTAGGATATTGTAGGACGAAGGAATCCTGGAGATGATGAACTCCACTGGTACGGTTCTCGTACAACCCGCCTCGCCAATGTTAAGGAGGAGGGTAAATACTCTCTCTGCTGGGATGGGCTGGTTAGTAAACCTCGACAGAATATGGGTGGTTGGCCTCAGGTCTGACGGGCCGAACCCCATACGCAAGAAGCAGTCATAGAAAAGGATGTCCGCCGAACTTTCCGAGTCGACCAGTATCCTTTGTATCTCGTAGCGGTGGACCCGTGCTGTAATCATAAGGGGGTCGTTGTGAGGCAAGAATATTCCGTGGAGGTCTTCGTCGGTGAAGGTGATGGGCTCGGCTGCTTTGATTTTCTTCTGGTGTTGGTCGCTAGTTCCCTTGACCGGCAGGAGGCGTCGAATCTCGCCGGCACCAGGCGCACCCCGCGACGATACGACCATGATTTGGCCGATCATCAATTCGCCAGGAGGGAGATGGTTCTCTTGCTCCCGGTCTGCCTGTCGCTTTTCCCGCAGGTACTTTGCCTGGTGGCCCGAGCGAATCAACTCCTCGATGTAGTCGCGGAGTTGTTTAAAGTTCTTGGTAGGGTTTCCCTGCGACCTATGGAAGGCGGTACGGGCCTCGAGTCTGTTTGGCCTCTCTATTGGTGACCGGAGGGAGCTTGAAGAATCTCTTGCCCTTCGCCTCCTCCAACAGCTCAGTCTGAGAGATGTTAAGCGGAGTATACTCGTGAAACATCGGAGAGTATGGCTTTGTCCGGTCGACATTCTTCTTCTCTTCTCTGCCCCTCTTCTTTTGGTCGGCTTGGTCGCCCCGGGGGAGGTTTGCGTTTACTTTGGACTCGAGCGGGATTTCCCGCTCGGTCCAAGCTTTTACCTCGGCCATGGTCCTAGGTTGCGCCAATGCAAAGGAGCAGAGCCACTCCTTGTTCCTAAGACCTGACCTCAGAGCTGTGATTACCATCTTGTCCCGATGCTCGGGGACTTCAACAAGAGCGTTGTAGAAGCGAGTGACGTATCCTTTAAAGGATTCCTTGTCCCCGCTCTTTATAGTGAATAGGTAATCGATGGTTCGCTTCTGTCATCTGTTCCTGACGAAATGTCCGAGGAACTGGGCGGCCAGCTCATCAAAGGTAGAGATGGAGTGTGGCTGTTTCCCCCAATAATAAAAGAGCAAGGCTCTGTTCAAAATTTGAAAAGAGGCAGCGCCTCATGTGCCTTACACGAGAGCACCAGCGCCATGATTTAAAGACTCTGAGGCAGCGCCTCATGTGCCTTGCACGAGGGCGCCAGCGCTAGGAGTTAAAGACTCAGAGGCAGCGCCTTACATGCCTTGCATGAGGGCGCCAGCGCCAGGAGTTAAAAACTCTGCGCCAGCGCCTCACGTGCCTTGCATAAGGGCGCCGACGTCAGAACTAAAAGTTCTCTGCCATTAGATCAAAGATCCAACGGAGATGATAAATCATCAAAATATTGTTGAGGAAATATTCCTCGAATCTTTCTATACAGGAAAGATTATTCTCTATAAACAGAGCACCGTTGGATTAAAAATCCAATGGTGATTAAAAATCACCAAGCTACAGAATAAGCTCTGTATAGGAAAATATTTTCCTAATCTTGTTAAAAACAAGAGAAATATCTTCTGTAAAACAGGAGTCCTTGGATCAAAGATCCAACGGTGGATAAAATCCCCAGATCAATTAAGGATCTCTCAATGAGAGATTTCTTCAACTAAATCAACAAATTTACCTCTACTATATAAAGGACCCAAGACTTCAAGTCTTAGAGAGAGAACCCCCCATAAACTTCAAGTTAAAAAAGAAGAACAAGCAAAAAGAAAGCTTGAAGAAAGAAAAAAGAAGAAGAAACCTTCTTCGAGGTAAATAAAAATAATAGAGATCATAGCATCTCATCTGCATATCCAAGGGTTTAACTCTCATAAAGAACATAGTTCTTTCCCCTGGATCTGGGATCCATGAGACAAGTCTCCCACAAATGAGAATTTAATTCTCGTTGGGATGAATTTGTTTTTGGGGATCGAAGATCCAGGGGAGAACAAAGAATTGAACTCTTCAGAAAAATGCAAAAAAAAAGAAACAGCGCCAAGCGCCTCACGTGCCCCTCACATGGGCGCTGCTAAAATAAAGAGTGCCTAGCACTCAATGGTTGGCGCTCAGTGCCAACCGCCTCACGTGGGCGTTGCTAAAATAAAGAGTGCTTAGCACTCGATGGTTGGCGTTCAGCGCCAAGCGCCTCACGTGTCCCTCACGTGGGCGCTGTTTAACATAAAGTGCTCTGCACTCATCAAATAAAGCCCATCTCCATAAAGAGTGCTCAGCATCTCCTAAAAAAGGGGAAAAGTAAAGTAAAGTGTGAGCATCAGAACCCACAGGCCCCAAGCAAGTGTTTAACACTTTATTCAAAAATGAAATGACTGGGCTGAGCCCAAGTTTGGCCAAACTCCTAGTCAACCGAGCCCATGTGCTCTTTATTTTTCAGAGTGGTCTTAGTCCCAAAACAAGACTACCAAGCTTCTGACGAATATTCATTGATTCCAGGGTACATCTCCCCACATCTCTGAAATATGTCGTTGTAATTCTTCAACGTCTTCAAAGAGGTGGCGGGTCCCGACAGCCAACAATTCCTTGGACCGCAACGTCCTTAAAATAGCTATGGACCGCAACGTCCTTAAACTAAGACAATAGAGCCCAAATGTTCTTCTATTGGGTCTGAATGATCCAAAAAATCCTGTTGAGTAGATCTTAGTCTAAAATTAGACTAACGTATCCTCTATAAATATTTAAGTCGATTTTAATCTCAAATAAGGTTAACGATCCTTAAATCAAACCGAAGCCAAATCTAAAAATATACGGATTTGGACTAATCCACGCCCTACGGGCGACAACATAAATTAGTCTCCATATACAATCCACGGGCAACCAAAAATAAAATAAATATACACGACACGAAGTGAATTTCTGGAGCAGGAGAAAGTGGTTATCGCGATGCGATAACGCAATTAACTGCAGGGGCTTGCGCCTGCAGGGAAGAGCGTCACTACAATAAAAAAACCCTCGCAAACAAGGGGGAATCTGACAAAGTCTGCTACAACGGCCGTATCTGTCCAGACCTCCGATGCACGGTGCCATAAATCAACTTGGCATCTTTGGAGAGGTGAACGGATAAACCCAAATAGCATCTGCCCCCAAATTCAGGAAAGACGTTCGTCTTTCCCGGCTTTCGGCAGTAAACAGATTCTGGCACGCCCGGTGGGACCTTTTTCTATTTTTACTCCACACTTCGTGTGTCGTGTTCACGAACGAATCATGTTTTAATATGGTTGCCCTTAGATTCGAGGTACTAAGATTTGGTATCTTGCTCCATGCAGAAAAGGAGATAACATCGATGGCCTCCAGCTGCACTAACAACAACAGCAACTCCCACTCTGTCCCTGCCAGAGGAGTAACCTATGGGCCCTAAGCGGCCTCCATCTTTGCAATACCGGTGGAACAGGTGACTCAGGCCACCACTGGATTGTTCTTCGGGACTATGCTCTCTCCAATAAACTTCAATGCTTCAGGGACATCATATGAGGCTCCGAAGAAGTCGGTCTTCGATCAGCTTGCAACCACCGCGGCCCCTCTCAACGGGTCGTCCAATTCCAACGCCTCAGTCTTTAACAGGCTGAGCCTAAGCTCAAGTGGGCCCGCAATGTCATGACCAAAAATTTGGATGTGACCGGAACTTAGATTGTATAATATCTAAAGATATCGACATAATCCGAGTAAACCAAAAACCAAGATCAAAACCCTTTTTGCGGAATTTTAGAAAAATTTAGTTTTTAAGTAAAAATTTCATATTTTAAGTATTTAAGATCTTAACAGTTATTTTCTATTGCATTTATAATAAAAGCAGTTATAGAGTGTTTAATTTGGTTGCATCCCTAGTTGGGAGCAACGATATTAACAATGGAAATCAATACATACTCATAATACGACATCAAAGAAGAATATCAGACATACAAAAAAGAAATATCATTTAATACAACTAAATGATCTCATCTGTCGAAATAATATACATATAACCATATATCGTTCTAAGTCATTATATAGGATCTGATGGAGATACTCTAGATTCAATATACAATACCAAAAGAGAAGGTTACTATATAAGTAACCCACCTAGCAAAAGATGCGATAAAAGATGATAAGTGGATCTGCACTGCTGCTAACCGTCCACTCTATCCCTGCAAGGAACTGTGGCACAATGGGGTGAGTTGCCAACTCAGTGAATATAACTAACATATAACGGCTGATAATGTAAATATGACAAACTAGAACAAATTTCAACAATAGTGAATGCGATGCATGATAACAGGTGGATGAATGAATATGTAATACTCCATATATGAATCAAAACTGAAATCTCATCAATTATTTTCCAAATCATATTCATTTTTCTTCGTGCCTAACATCGACACAAATCTTCGGTGTTTCATCATGTATCATTCCTCGAATGATCCTGTAATTAATAACACCGGTCGGTATCATCTAGATATCCGTCGTGTTTCATAACTACCTCCGGAATCGAGTATCCTCGTTAGGCTCCCCGCCTAAAGTGCGGCTATCCTGCCCCTCAGTCTCGACCGGGTCCACCATGTATCCAACTGTATCCCCACCGACTCAGTCTGGATAAAATTGTAAATCCGTAACCGTATACCCCCAGACTTGGTCCGGAATAAAACCAAATCATAAAAACGACATTTCATGGTGGAGTGACACATAATCATGACAATCACTGATTTTTCGTAATAATATATGAAAACTCAAAACCATAAATCATCAATAATACAAATGCCTCTTATATCAACTACTAATACCGGAATACAAAATATGATGTCATATATGCTAATTACTACGAATATTGATACTTAAGGTATGATAAGAATCATTTTTAACAGAATAATTTTTAAGTGTGAAGTGACATGTTAATCGATGAGGTGTAGTGTAACATGTAGATATATGCATGTGCGGCATAACTCGTCGATAATGGTGCAGTGTTCTAACAAGTATTAATCATGGAGGTATATATGTAGATTTAAGAATGCATATGATAAAGTTAACATACAAAAGCAAAACTTGAATTTAAATCTAACTACGGGCGTATCACGCCATCTTTACAATATCCCCCGGTAGATGTTTAATCTACTCACCGGAATACGTCGTAAACTACTCAGAAATTGCCAATCCCTTTCCTTTCCTTGCGGCCTCCGAAGTTCCCGCACTCAAATCTAACTTTGAATTTAACTTTCATAAGAAACGACTACATTTCGATACGGTGAAAACATGAAAACACAAGTTGTACGTACTAATTACACTACATACGACTATTGCAAACGATCTAACACTCATTTTAATTGGAATTTACCCAAACACTGTTTCACAACAGAAAACAGAACGCGTTACATTTTAACCGTGTCGTATTTAAGAATTTAGATACCTTTTTCCCGATATTAGTTTCTAGATTTCATATACAGTTAAACTAACTTAATTAAACAATACCAAAATATCATAACACTTATACGAGACCTACCATGTAAACCTCGTCGGCCAAAATCCGAGCCCCTTGGTTCGTGCTTCTAGGGTTTGTTCTAGGTTCAACATACAATATTTAAGCATTGTTTGGTTAAGTTGATTTTACTCTGACTAATAGCAGATTGCTATAGAGCTAAGTTTTACCTAAAATATGATATTCGATTTCTAAATTTTACAATTACAGAACTTGATCCTACTATGTTTAGAGATTATACCTACTGAGATGATTGGAAAGCTTCCTCCAAGAAATCCAAATCCTTAGCTCCTAGTTCCTAGCTTGATGGTGAACTCCTTAGCCATTTTCTCCTTCCCACTTCTCTTTTCTTTTATTTTTCTTTTCTTGTTCTTAGTTTTCTTTAACCTTTGAAATTTTCTGAATGTTTAACTTGTTAAAATGATCTGACACACTATATAAATGGAAAAGGGAAGGGTGAGGTGTAGGAGGAGGTGTCACCAACAAGGGTGTGCCACTCTCATGCAAGGAGGAGGTGTTGTGTGTGTGTTGTGCATGCAAGAAGGAGGCGGCCTTGTATTATCTCTTCAATTGTGTTAATTTATGATAAAATTCTGATCTAAATTATTACCTAACCCCTTTTTCACTTACACCTTTACAATTTCAAGTTTGCATAATTTTCCTAATTTTTTACAAAAGACCCTTCACTACCTATGTTATTATATAAACACCATTTTATTAAAATGAAGCTAAATTTATCATTAAAACCCTTGTAATTAATTTATGTTGCATGCTAAAATTTCAATTTAATTTATTTCACATACTACCTATGAAAATGTCCTATTTGTCTTAATAACTTTTTAAATTGGCATTTTATTATTTAATTGATTAATTTTATTTATTTCTAAATTTTCAAAATGTTACAATATCCCCCCCTTAAAAAATTCGGTCCCCGAATTAAAACTTAATTAGACATACCTTCAAAAAGATATGAAAATTTCTTTCGCATCGCATCCTTGGTCTTCCAAGTGATTTCTTCGTGATTCGTTCCTCGCCAAAGAACCTTTACAGATGGAAGTACCCTTGCTCTCAGTTTCTTTGCCTGCCGGTCTAGAATAGCTACTGGCGGCACTGTATATGATAAATCCGGCTTAAGCTGTAAGGTCTGAGGCTGGATCGCGTGAGAAGAATCATGAAGATACTTGCGAAACATAGACATGTGAAACACCAGATGCACATCGGAAAAACTCGGTGGAAGTGCTAAATGATAAGCTACAACACCTACTCTCTCCAGAATCTCGTAAGGTCCGACATATCTGCGACTGAGCTTCCCTTTTTTCCCGAAACGCATCACACCTTTCATTGGAGATACACGAAGGAACACATGATCTCCCACCTGAAACTCGAGTCTACGACGTCGTCAATCTGCATATGATTTCTGTCTGCACTGGGCCGCTCTCATTCTGTCATATATCAACTGAATCCTTTCCGTAGTCTCCTGTATTATCTGCGGTCCCAAACTGCTACTCTCGCTCAATTCCGTCCAACAAACGGGTGATCGACATTTCCTCCCATACAAAGCTTCAAGGGTGCCATCTGGATCGTCTTCTGAAAACTGTTGCTGTACAAGAATTCTATCAAAGGTAAATGACGATCCCAACTACTACCGAAATCACGACTGCAAGCTCTAAGCATATCCTCTAGAGTCTGAATGGTCAGCTCTGATTGACCATCTGTCTGTGGGTGGAAAGCTGTACTAAAACTCAATCGCGTACCAAGATCTTCTTGAAGTTTCTGCCATAGCCTGCTGGTAAACTGGGTACCTCTATCGAATACTATGCACGTCGGAACTCTATGCAATCGTACAATCTCGTCGATATAAATCTGAGCATACTGCGCAAACCCATATGTCGTCTTCACCGGAAGAAAATGAGCTGCCTTTGTTAATCTATCTAAAATCACCCAAATGCAAATATACCATCTGCTAGCCTTGGGTAGACCCACAACGAAGCCCATGGAAATCTGCTCCTATTTCCACTCCGGAATAGACAAGGGCTGCAACTCTCCAGCCGGTCTCTGGTGTTCGGCCTTGACTTGCTGACAAGTCAAACATCCCGGAATGAATTCCGCGACATCACTCTTCATTCTTTCCCACCAATAGACATCCTTCAAGTCATGATACATCTTGGTGGAACCAGGATGAATACCATTTGCTGACCTAAGGCCTCCTCTAAGATCTCACGTCTCAATCCCTACTAATCCGGCACATAAGGACGAGTCCCAAATCGTAATATTTCACGTCATCTATCACGAACTCAGATTTTCTACCCTATTCTAACTCGATCTATGATCTCCAACAAGTGAGCGTCGGCTAGCCGTGTCTCTCGAATAAGATCCAATAACTGAGAGCGGTTACGAATATGAGCTAACTATCCCCCTGTCGATATGAACTCAAACTGTACACGGCTATTATATAGATCTGCCAGTCTGCAGAAGATCGTCTCTGTATTGATCTCAAATACGATAAGCTACCTCCGACCTTCTGACTCAAAACCTCTGCCACAACATTCGCGTTGCCCGGATGATAAAGAATCTCGCAATCACATTCCTTCACGGTTTCCATCGATTTACGCTGCTTCCGATAAAGCTCTCACTGCTGAAAGATATATCTTAAGCTTTTGTGGTCCATGAATAATTTGGCATAACTCACTGTACAAGTAATGCCTCCAAATCTTCAGTGCGAATACCACAGCAGTCACATCTAAGTCATGAGTGGGATAGTCCTGTTCATGCTTCTTCAACTGCCGAGAAGCATATGCGACAAGCCTACCGTGCTCCATCAATACACAGCCTAAACTCACTCGAGAAGCACCTCAATAACCCACAATATTTCCCGATCCCGAAGGGAAAGATAATACGGGTGCAGTTGTCAAGCGAGTTTTCAACTGCTGAAAACTCTGCTCACACGCTTCAGTCCAACGAAATGGAACCTCCTTCCAGGTCAACACGGTCAGCGGTGCAGCGATACGAGACAAACCCGCCCAAAGCATTGGTATTAACCGGACAAACTCAAGAAATTTCTAATCTCCGTAACCGACACAGGTTTGGGCCGGTGCTGGACTGCCTTGATCCTCTTTGGGTTCACCCATATTTCATCTCTCGGAGCCATATGACCCAAAAATCCACACTATCCAGCCAGAAAGCACACTTGGAATTTTAACGAATAGCTGATGCTCCCTCAAGGTTCGCAATGTGATACGCAAGGGGTGCTCGTGCTTTTCTCGCCTACGGGAGTATACAAGGATGTGATCCATGAATACAATAATGAACTGGTCAAAAATGGCCTGGAAATACCGTTCATCACTTCCATGAAAACTGCTGGGGGCATTGGTGAGCCTGAATGACCTCACCAGAAATTAATAATGCCCACATCGTATACAACAAGCCGTCTTTAGAAAGTCTTTCTTCCGAACTCTCAACTGATGATACCCTGACCGCAATTCAATCTTCGAGAATTTGCCAACTCTCTGCAGCTGATCAAATAAGTCATCGCTACTAGGTAGTGGATACCTATTTCGCACAGTAACTCAATTCAGCTGCCTGTAGTCGATGCACCTTCTCATACTGCCGTCCTTCCTTTTTAACGAACAAAACAGGAGTTCCCCACGATGATACACTTGGACGAACGAGTCATCCTGCAACTGACCCTTAAGTTCCGTCAACTCCGTCGGGGCCATCCGATAAGGTGGTAAAGAAATATACCCCGCACCCGGAATTAAATCAAAACAAAATTTGATATCACGATCAGGCGGTAATCCTAGCAATTTGGTAGGAAACGCATCCAAAAATCCTCATGCTATAGGAACCTGGTCCAACGAGACTTCAGCGGCTCCTACGTCCTGAACAAATGCTAAGAACCCATGACAACCTTTCTTCAAGAGCCGTCCTGCACCAAGAGAAGAAATCATGTTGGCAGGGCACAACAAGGATCGGTTTACCTAGAAAACAAAATCTGACCGTTTTCCCCGGACAATCTACATAAGCATGGCAAACGGCAACCAATCCATACCAAGAAGTATATCAAAATCTAACATATCCAAGAGAATCAAATCAACTAAAGAATCCCTATCACCAATACGTACTGAACGTGACCTGAATACATGTCGAGCTATAAAAGAATCTCCTACAGGAGTAATCATAACTAGCAGTAACTCTAACAGCGATGACTCTCTCCCCAGAGAAAGTGCAAAGCGTGAAGATACGTAAGAATGCGTAGAACCGGGATCAAATAAAATTTGCGCATCTAAGGAACATACTACAAGAGTACCTGTCACAACTGTATTTGATGCCTGGGCATCCTGTGGAGTCAGTGCAAAAACTTGTGCATGGCCCTTGCCCGCATCCTATCATCCTCTATCTCTATCTCCTCGACCTCTCTGAAAGCGTCCTTTAAAACCTCGGCCTCATGGTGCAACTTCCTGGCGCGTAGGGCCAGCTGGGGGAGGAAGTAAGGCCATCGACATAGAAGGTAGAGGGGATAAAGCAGCCTACGGAACAACAATCTCTCCTTGACGTGTACACTCTCTAGCTAAGTGCCCTGGAATTCCATAATTATAACATGTAAATGGAGGTCTGTGTCCCACTGGGTATGAACTAAACATCTGACCCTGAGTCCAATCTCGACCAAAACTGCGGCCTGGAATGAATCTGCCTTGACCTCCCCGTCCTCTCGAATTATGACCGTCACGACCACGGACTCTATGAGCGTTGATATGGCATGGAACAACAACAGGTGTAAGAGGTAATGTGCTCGGAGGAGGTGGTAAAGTCATACGTGAGACCGATGCCTCAGTCCGTCGCATCACGGGACAATTTCTAATAAAGTGATACGGACACCTACACCTGAAACATCTTTGCACGGGCTGCTGAACATATGGATATAAGTGACATATCTGATCGACAAAGAATCCACCACGGCCTCTACGAACATGTCTTGGAGCTAATGTATTAGTATGAATTTGCCTTGGTCTCTGAACAACCATGTGTGGAGTAATGGCTGATCTCCGTGCTCGACTAACCTCTATCAAGGATACGATCATTCTGCACATCTCCTGAACATTCGCCTCCATCCTAGCTATACGATCAATAGAGGGTGGATCTATCGGTTCATGAAAGATAGGCGTACTGCCCAGGTTTTTCCCTGTTTCAGACGAGCCCGCTCCAATCTCATCTCGAACAGCGGTACTCTGAGTCCCCGTAGTTGTTGATGACATAGCGGCTGGAGTAAGAAACAGGATTGATGAGGACATTGCAATCGAATCAAAAGATACACGGAATTAAGGAAAGAAGTACAAACAAACATCTCCTAAGCTTACTTAGGCTGAGTATCGTAGCGTAAATATGCCGTGGAACATACGTACGGTACAACACTCATCCGAATTCACCTACTCCATCAAACCAAAGGTCATTCTATGTAACGAACTCAAATTGATTTACCTTAACTCACTACTCGATTCCGTAAGGTTTAATTCTAAGCTCTGATACCAACTTTGTCACGACCAAAAATTTGGATGTGACCGGCACTTAGATTGTATAATATCTAAAGATATCGACACAATCCAAGTAAGCCAAAAACCAAGATCAAAACCCTTTTTGCGGAATTTTAGAAAAATTTAGTTTTTAAGTAAAAATTTCAGATTTTAAGTATTTAAGATCTTAACAGTAATTTCCTATTGCATTTATAATAAAAGCAGTTATAGAGTGTTTAATTTGGTTGCATCCCTAGTTGGGAGCAACGATACTAATAATGGAAATCAATACATACTCATAATACGATATCAAAGAAGAATCTTAGACATACATAAAAGAAATATCATTTAATACAACTAAACGATCTCATCTGTCGAAATAATATACATATAACCATATATCGTTCTAAGTCATTATACAGGGTCTGATGGAGATACTCTAGATTCAATATACAATACCAAAAGAGAAGGTTATTACATAGGTAACCCACCTAGCAAAAGATGCGATAAAAGCTGATAAGTGGATCTGCACTGCTGCTAACCGTCCACTCTACCCCTTCAAGGAACTGTGGCACAACGGGGATGAGTTGCCAACTCAATGAATATAACTAACATATAAAGGCTGATAATGTAAATATGACGAACTAGAACTAATTTCAACAATAGTGAATGCGATGTATGATAACAGGTGGAGGAATGAATATGTAATACTCTATATATGAATCAAAACTGAAATCTCATCAATTATTTTCCAAATCATATTCATTTTTCTCCGTGCCTAACATCGACACAAATTTTCGGTGTTTCATCAGATATCATAACACCTACACAGAGACCTACCATGTAAACCACAAGACCCAATTCCCTAAGAAATCTGGCGACGCTGGAATTCCACTATACCTCGCCGGCCAAAATCCGAGCCCCTTGGTTCGTGCTTGTAGGGTTTGTTCTAGATCCAACATATAATATTTAAGAATTGTTTGGTTAAGTTGATTTTACTCTGACTACTAGCAGATTACTACAGAGCTAAGTTTTACCTAAAATATGATATTCGATTTCTAAATTTTACAATTACAGAATTTGATCCTACTATGTTTAGAGATTATACCTACTGAGATAATTGAAAAGCTTCCTCCAAGAAATCCAAGTCCTTAGCTCCTAATTCCTAGCTTGATGGTGAACTCCTTAGCCATTTTCTCCTTCCCACTTCTCTTTTCTTTTATTTTTCTTTTCTTGTTCTTAGTTTTCTTTAACCTTTGAAATTTTCTGAATGTTTAACTTGTTAAAATGATCTGAACACACTATATAAATAGAAAAGGGAAGGGTGGGGTGTAGGAAGAGGTGTCACCAACAAGGGTGTGCCACTCTCATGCAAGGAGGAGGTGTTGTGTGTGTGTTATGCATGCAAGAAGGAGGCGGCCTTGTATTATCTCTTCAATTGTGTTAATTTGTGATAAAATTCTGATCTAAATTATTACCTAACCCCTTTTCTACTTACACTTACAATTTCAAGTTTGTATAATTTTCCTAAATTTTTACAAAAAGACCCTTCACTACCTATATTATTATATAAACACCATTTTATTAAAATGAAGCTAAATTTATCATTAAAACCCTTGTAATTAATTTATGTTGCATGCTAAAATTTCAATTTAATTTGTTTCACATACTACCTATGAAAATGTCCTATTTTGTCTTAATAACTTTTTAAATTGGCATTTTATTATTTAATTGATTAATTTTATTTATTTCTAAATTTTCAAAATGTTACACGCAAAGAGGCTCGCAATACCTGAAGGGGTTATCCCGAAGCGGATAGCCATTCCTGTTTCAATAAACGAAGCCGTCAAAGGGGCTTCTCCTGCTAGAAGATCGGTTTTCGCAAGACTGGCCGTTCCAACTCCTGCTGCGGGTGAGATCGTTACAAGTGCTTCCCCTACTCGAAAGTCAGTTTTCGACAGGTTAGACGTTCCCTCTCAACGGACGTCAGTCTTCGACAGGTTGGCACCAACAGCAGCCTCTTATCAAAGCAAGGGGCATAACAAGGTCGCTTCTACAACTGAGGTGATCCCATCCTCAAGACATGCTCGACATCGCCACTGGCGCCGAGTGAGGAAATATGGGAGAAACTCTCCTTTTGGACTTACCCCACCAGCTCCAATGGTGGAAATTGACGCCGCCGTTCCAACTAGGAACAGGTTCGAGCTGCTCAGGAGAGTGCGCAAGAACTCTCCAACCGCCATATTAAAGAAGTCTCCTCCGTCTGTTGAAAGCATGACACAGGCGAAGCCAGAACAGACTCCTCAACGGTTTTCCTCCAAGATCTACAGAGTTTGGCGGAAAGTCCAAAACTTTATAATTGACAAATATTACTTTCGCCGGCTGAAGAAGACGAAGGCTCGGCAAGAGGAGGACCATCCCTCCGTTATACCACGGAAGGTATCATCTGCATGGGTGCCTGCTGCAACAGCCCCTTCAACATCGACCTCCCATAACAGGAGAAGACTGGAGAAGATCCCCATGCCTGCGGTAAATTTCAAAGGCAGTGGACCCAAACGCCCTAAGTCTGGGGGCATGGTAGTACACACGATGTATATGGCTTCCGGAAAAGAGGAAAGCTGTACTTCCACGGGTCATCGACCACTTATACGATCTATGACAAAGACTCAGGAGAAACAACAAAAACTTCATGAGATGTTGACAAGAATGGCCGCACTCACTGGGCAGAAAGAAAGCCCGGAAGTATCGTTGGAACAACGCCAAGATCAAGAGACCGATACGGAATTCCTGCGGAGGGTACTAGAAAGAAAGGATAAAGAGGCCGCGGAACAAGCCACTAACATGAGGCAGATGGCGCTCCTGTTCTAAGGCATGGTCGGGATGATGATTCAGCCAAAACCTCCAGCCGAAGATCCGCCAATAATCATTGAAGACGACAGAGGAGAGACATCGAACCCTTCTCCAGTTTTATCAGCAGCCAGGGAGGAGACGATCTCCAAAGCTACCCTTGATGACTACATAGCTAAACAAATACAAGCTCATCAGGAAAGTGAAGCGGCTGGTCAAGTCGTCAGAACTGGGCGACCTTATCCAGGCTGGTACGATCAAATTAAGTACCCGCCGGGATATACGATCTCTAAGTTCCATGTGTATAAGGAGACGGGCAATCCACATCAGCACGCTGCTCAATTCAGAGATTTATGCGGTAATACCGGGGGCGATGACAAACTGTTGCTTCGCCAATTTGTTGGCAGCTTGTCGGAGACAGCATTTGAATGGTATTCCGAGCTCCCGAATGATTCTATCAAAACATTCATGGAGATGGAGTTATTATTCACACAACGGTTCGCAAGCACAAGCGAGCGTACCCCAATCACGGCATTAATCAATGCCAGAGTGAAGCCGGGAGAGACCTTGGTTTAATACGCGATTCGGTGGCGTAACATATGGTCAAAGTGTGAACAGCACATAGAAGAAGCTCCTGCTGTGGGCATGTTCGTGGGGACCCTGGATCCTCTGGCAACTATATCCCAATTTATGATGTTCTTCAAGCCGACTACCTTCCAGGCATTGATTGACAAGTTGGCCCAAATGGACCAGATGGGCCATAGGCCGTCTTCTTCAAAAACGGATCTCCGGAATGAAAAGGGTAAAGGGAAAGCGACCTTCGTTGCCAACGCTAAAAAACAACCGAGTGACTCGGAACCAGTTGCTCGTCAAAGCAACAAACCACGATCCCTCAAAGATAAGTTGAGACGTCCTTACTCGTTCCTCCAGGATAAAACGAGGAGATTATTCGAACTGGCGGTGCGCAACAGGCTCATCACTCTGGCGGATTCGAGACGCCCATTACAGCCGGGCAACGTCAACAATCCCAATTACCGCCCCTACCACCGAATAGTGGGCTACCCAATCGAAGATTGCTACATCTTCAAAAACTGGGTTGAAGACCGGTACCAACAGGGCAAGTTCACGCTGTCCGAAAACTGGAAGGTAAACCCGCCACAACAGCACGCTCCTAAAAAGGTGGATACGCCGGGGGCATCATGCTCATTTGTAGAGGAAGCTCCGTAGGAAGTTGTCCTTTCGGCTAAAACTAAAAAAATGTTGAAGGATCTTTAAGCATGTCCGGCGATTAGGTGGAAAAGCCTGCTGGAGCCTAAGATTATTGACGGGATGTTGAAGCCGCGCCCAACACCGAAAATTGGTAACGATGGGCAAAACCTTCAGGCCAAGCCTCCGACGTCTTCAAAGAAAGAGAAGAAGGCCAAGAAGCCCGTACAGCTCGACGGCAATCGTACAGGTCTGCAAAAATACATCGATGCACTGGGGGAATACAACCAAGAGGCACGGACCCCGGTCACACTGGAAGAATTCTTCAAGCATGTTCTTGAGAATGGAAACAATGACAATGATGAAAGAGACGATTCTTCAGAAGAACCCAAGGATTATGTGGTGAGTTGCCACATGATCTCTCACTCGTTGATAAATGGCAAAGAAGCTCCTGACGTAGAGAAACTGGGGGCAGATCCAGAACCAAAATCCATGGAACCGTCAGAAGACCTGATCAACAAGCTGCCGAATGAAGCCCTCCAAAAGAGCAAAGCTGACCGAGAACGTAAAACGGCCATATACGAAAAGGCCAAGCGTCGGCGTTAAGCTGAAGAAGCCCCGGTAATGAGAAGTCATAAAGTACCCCAACCGGATCGAAGCGCACCTGTCACCAGCAACAACAAAATTAAGGTAGGGAAGCAGTTCGCCAAAGCTCTGTCAATAGGAATGAAGCTGCCACCTTTCGAAGGAAATACTCCTGGGAGTATGTGCCTCGACGAAGTGAATGTACATCCGAACTATTGCTTATACCATCGGAAGGTCACGCACACTACCGAAGAGTGCAATGTCTTCAAGGAGTGGTGGCAGGGATACGTTGCCCATCGACAAAACTTCAAGCGAATGAAGCACAAAGCTCGTCGGGAACAGAGAAGCGCGACAGATGAGCATGAAGGAACGACTGGCAACTTTCATATGGTTGATACCAGTTCGACAAGAGCAAAATCTCAAGTTCTTACTTTCGGGAGCGATTCTGATGAAGAAATAGCCCTCGGCCATCTTTTCAAGGAATCCACCTTTGAAAAAGAAGAAGAGATAAAGAACTGTGAGAACATCCAGCTGCGTAACCGTACGTTGCCTGAAAAGAATCTCGGACCTTCAAACAAAGGTTCGGGCAAAAGAGACAAAGGTAAGGAAAACGTCCCTGAGGAGATTGCCCTCGATGATAGAGTCATCGAAGAGCTCACAGCCAAGAACCCGCCTAAGAAGAATAAGGTGGATTACAAAGTCCTGGAATACCTGAGGAAGATACCCTCACAATTAAGCATTTTGAATGCCCTTCTCCTGTCTAAAGAGGCACGAGATTCTTTGATCAGGGCGTTACAGGAGCCCGATCAGTTTCAAGCCTTCCTGGTGGAAGAAAAGATGAAGGACGAACTGGAAAAAGTCCACACGGCTTATATCACCTTCAGCGATGAAGACCTCCTTCTCGGAACGTGCGAGCACAACCGTCTGCTGTATGTAACCGGGTATTGTCATGATATCAAGATAGGAAAGATCCTGGTCGACAACAGGTCCTCCGTCAACCTTCTCAATATAAGAGTGTTGAAGGAGATTTGCATGAATGTGCAGCACTTGGCTCGGGATAAAATTACCATCTCCGATTTTGACTCCTAATCATCACAAACGCTCGAGTCTGTAATACTGACATTACGCTTTGGGCTGCTCATCACTGACATCAAGTTTCATGTTATTGATGCTAAGACTTGCTACAATGCTTTGCTCGGCAGGCCTTGGTTACATGAGTACAACATCATCCCTTCTACACAACATCAGTGTATGAATTACTTCAAGGATGGCCTTGAGTACACAGTTACAGGGGAGCTGAACCCATTCTCCGTAAATGAAGTCCGCAAATATGAAGATGCCAAGTACTTCTTACCAGACTTCGAAGACAAAAAAACCATCACCATTATCCCGATCTTTGGGAGCGATACCGAGAAGGATGAAGAGATGGTCTACTCGGACAACCCAAAGGCAACAGGCCAGGACCATCTACTCCTATTCTGGTCTTTGGCAGTGACTCTGAAGACGAGGCCAACACAGTGTTCTCCGTCCGCCCGTCAATGCAGACCTTTACTGGAGCTGACCAAAGTTTACAAATTACCATGGTTCCGCAGCGGCATTACAAAGAAATTGATGCACTTGATACGTACAACGTGCAAGAGCTGCAGACTTTCTACGTTCCTCCTAGGCGAAAAGGTGAAAAGGCGATCCTCTTCTACCAATCTACAGAGACCAAGGAAGAAAAAGAAGTCTGGCACAGTGCCGATTTTGCGCTTGATAGGCTCCAATCAATCCGTCTGCCCAGATATTACGCAGAGGGATTAAAAAGGCTGTTAAGATGCCAGGGCTTACCCTTCAAACAGACTGCTCGACAAGTCCGGTTCTATAACAAGATTTGGTAATTTGCCCAATGGGAGTCTCAACACCCATTTAAAAAGTAATTCTTGTATAAAATATTGAACTTTGTCATGAAGTATCAAATGATGACACTCCCGGAGTCTCAACACCCTGAGCAAGTAAACCAGATCCACCATCCGGCTTATTGCTCCTACCACCGAGCAATAAGACATCCTCTTGAAGATTGCTTCACCTTCAAAGACTGGATCGAAGATCAGTATCAATGAGGTATGTTCGCTCTATCCGACAGTTGGAAGGTAACCCCTGTTCCGCTCCGAAAGACGGTGCGACGCAGGGACATCTTGCCTGAGATTCGGGGCAGATGCTAATAGGTGCTATCCGTCCACCTCTCCGAAGATGCCAAGTTGATTTATGGCACCATGTATCGAAGGTTTAAACGGATGCGTCCGATGTAGCAGACTTCGTCAGATTCCCCCTTGCTTGAGGGGTTTTTGATTGTGGGGATGCTCTTCCCTGCAGGTGCAAGCCCCTGCTACGCTACTGCATTGCGGTAACAACTTTCTCCTTCTCCAAATGGTCACTTCGTGTCGTGTGTATTTGTTTTGTTTGTGGTTGCCCGTGGATTGTATACGGAGACTAAGTTATATCGTCACCCGTAAGGCGTGGACTAGTCCAAATCCGTATTATCTTAGATTTGGGTTTGGGGGTTTGGGTTTAAGGATACGTTAGCCTCATTTGAGACTAAGATCGACTTAAACGTTTGTTAAGGATACGTTAGTCTAGTTTTTAGACAAAGATCAACTTAACGGGATCGTTTAGATCCAACAAGAGAGCAATTAAGGGAGCCCTGTTATTTAGTTTAATGACATTGCGGTCAATAGGTAGTTTAAGGACATTGCGGTCCAATGTTAGTTTTAAGACGTTGCGGTCAAGGTTAAGGACATCATAGTCCGAGGGTTTAAGGACTCCACAGTCCGGCGTTAGTTTTAAGACATCACGGTCAAGGTTAAGGACGTCATAGTCCGTTGTTAGTTTTAAGACATCCCGGTCAAGGTTAAGGACATCATGGTCCATGAGTTTAAGGACCCCACAGTCCGTTGTTAGTTTTAAGACATCCCGGTCAAGGTTAAGGACGTCATAGTCCATGAGTTTAAGGACCCCACAGTCCGTATCAATGTGTGGTTGTCGGGACCCGTCACCTCTTTGAAGACGTTGAGGAATTACAACGACAAGTATCAAAGGAGTGAAGAGATGTACCCTTGAACCAAAGTAGATTAAATGATCTGTAGTCCAATTTAGAACCAAGACCAATTCATTAGGTTATGGGCACATTGGCTCAGTTGAGTTTGGATTGAGGACTTATGGCCTTCTTGAGCTAAGTCCAATCATGTTTGGAATATTTGCCCTCTGTTGGTCCATTGAAGGAGAGGCTTTGCCTCTGAAAAATCAGCCAACTTGGCTAAGAGTAGTGTTAAACACTAAAGATCAAAAGTGTTAAACACTAGAGATAGATTCCTTAAACTAGTGTTAGCCACTAAGAGTACAATCAGTGTTAAACACTGGAAATATAGTTCTTGATGTAGTGTCAAACATCAGAAGGTAATAGTGTTAAACACTGCAGATAGGGTTTTTTCAAATTAGTGTTAATCACTAAGAAAATCAGTGTTAAACACTGGAAACAGGGTTTTTAAATTAGTGTTAAACACTAAGAAAATCAGTGTTAAACACTGGGAACAGAGTTTTCAAATTAGTGTTAAACACTAAGAAAATCAGTGTTAAACACTGGAAACAGAGATCTCAAATTAGTGTTAAACACTAGAGAAAGAGGGGTCACGCGTGGCACGCGAGAGCGCCCTGATTCCCTTTATTTTGTTCTGTCAAAAGTATTGAATACTTTGGAGCATCACGTGCTGTCACGTGGTGGGAATTTGGGTATTTGTCTGCTAAAGCTTTTGCCAAGGGGTCACGTGGGGCACGTGAGAGCGCCCATAGCTTCTGTTTCTTTTGCTTTTTCTTTGTGTTCTTCAGGGGTCACGTAGGGCACGTGAGGCGTTGCCTCAAAATTCTTTTCTGTGGATCTTTACAGGGGTCACGTGGTAGCACGTGACTCTGGTTCTTTGCATGTTTGAAGATCTTTTTATCTTTTTAAGAGTTAAATCCTTCATAGGGTTAAACCCTAGCAATAACTTTAAAGGAATTAAATTCCCACTTTCCTTTTGAAGAATTATATTCTTAGATAGGGTTAAACCTTAATTTCTTTTCTATAGGAATTAAATTCCCCATATATGTAAAGAATTAAATTCTGGCATAGGGTGAAACCCTAATTTCTTTTTTAAGGGAATTAAATTCCTGTGAGTTTGAGATAATTAAGTTCTCAATTAAGGTTAAACCCTAGTTCTGTCCATTTTGAAGGAATTAAATTCCTATAATATAGGGTTAAACCCTAATTTTATCTCAAAGGAATTAAATTCCTATTACTCTTGTGAGAATTAAATTCTCAAAACTCAATTCCTCCTCTATGTTTTAGATCTGCATGGCAGGATCTCAACCCAATGAGAATTAAATTCTCAATTTATGGGGAGATGTGCACTTTGCAGATCTTCAACCAGAGAAAGAACTAAGTTCTTTTCTTTATAGAAGAGTTAAACTCTTTTGAGAATTAAATTCTCTTTTTGAAGCCTCTTTTTTCTTACCTAAGGTTTTTCTTTGCAGAGAATCAAATTCTTCCTTCTGAATTTTCAAGATTCCAAGGCTCTATATCTCTCTCTGTCTGTTTTTCTCCCTTCTCTTTTTTTTTTAACTCTCTCCCTTGGCACCTATTTATAGGAGAAGGGAAAGAATCAATCTATTTAGTGAATCTTTCATTGAAAGATTTGATTTGTTTATTGCGAGATTTGATTTATTTTCATCATTGATCCGGGCCTTTAAATTATTAGGTGAATTTTATTCACCGTTGGATTTTAAATCCAAAGATATTCTTTTGTTATTTCGGTTAAATTTAGGCGGAAATCTTTCTATGTCCAAGATTTTTCCATAAATTGGTGATATTTAATCACCCTCGGATTTTTAATCTAACGGTTTCACATAATTCTTCTCTATTTTAGAAAGATTTAAATGATCTTATTCAGAATTTAATTCTGTTAAACAACAAGGCTTTTAAAGCCAGTCACGTGCGGCCACGTGACCTTTGGTCACGTGCGGGCACGTGACCCCCGGTCACGTGTGAGCACGTGATGGACTCCTCTTCTGTGCTCTGTTCTTTGCCGCTGCTTTAACCATCACGTGCCAACACGGGACCACTGGTCACGTGTGAGCATGTGATGCCTTTTCTGAAGTTTTTTCCTGATTTTTAATCAGGGAACAAATGCCCCTACAGCGTTGCTCTCACGTGTCTGCACGTGAGTGCAACGCTGTCACTTTTATGACCGTTGGATCTGCCTTGGGAGTAGGGTAGATGAAACGTTTTCCATCCCATCCTATAAATGCCAATGTCTTTTCAGAAGCGCCTCCACTTTGCTCATCTTCCTCCTTTGACAACTTTCTTCTTTTGAGAATTTAATTCTCCTTTTCCAAAACTTAGTTCTCTACTTCAAACATTTTCCAGAGTTTAACTCTGTTGAAGGATTCCCTTTTCCTCAGGTAATGCTCTAGAACGAACGGAGAACTTTCGCAGAAACCACCATGGGATTTTAAATCCACACCAAGGGTTTTCCCTTTTGACAAGAATCCATCTTTTAAGTTCCTTAACGAAAACAAGAAACCATCTAATCTTCAAATACTAGATCTTTTAAAGTTTCTCTGATCTTCAGGGATCGTTGGTGGTGTTTGTCTATTCTGTGGAATTTAATTCCATCCTCAAGGAGCTCTGGCTCTGGATAAAAATACTTCTGGGAATTTAATTCCCTTTTTCAGAAAGGAATTTAATTCCTATGAGGAACCACGTTCTTCCCATGGGGGCTTCTTGGGGTTTCCTTGCCCTGAGTTGTCTCCTTCACAACCGAAAAGAAGTTTGCAATGAATTTTCTCTGGGAATTTAATTCCTTTGATTCTGTTTGATTTGTCACAGAGTCCAAAATGGATTTATTTTTAGGGGAATGTGTAGGGTCACTTGAAATCCATTGTCTATTAATGAGAATCTTCCTTTTGTCTCATTATAATTGCTTGGCCTCATTATTAACAAGCCGTCATCTTGATTTTGTGGGACCCATGTGTTTTGTAACCAATGGTCCCATAACAAAGTCTGTTGTCGCTTTCTTCAGCTGTCTTTGTACATATATATATTTATTTATAACCATATATATATATATATATATTGTTGGCTTCGCTTTTAACAGTTTTCCCCCTATTTTATTTCAGGTGCAATGACTTCGGTTCCGTACTTTCCTTTCGCTCGCTCGGAGGCCGCCTTTCCTCAATCACCATCTGATGAGGAAGTGATGGCGATGATCAAGGCCCATGACCCGACCTGCACCAACTTGCTTTTGTGGGGGACCTGGTACAGTCATATTATCCGGGGACGTCGAAGCTTTCTTTGCGAAGTACCAACAGAGCCCACTTTTCCGTTTCTGCCAATGGACCCACCAATGACAGTCTTTGCTGTGGAGATGCCGAATTGGACTCCGATGGGACGTCTTGAGCATTCGACGACTGGTATCCCGAACCATCCGATCCCAGCTATAGATATTCTGGGACGGCGTATTTGTCAGGGGGAGGCCCACCCATAGGGACAGATTTATAAGATAGGGTTCACTCCTCGACACCCCACGGGCTACCTTCTCTGGGCTCGCTATATTCTTTATGCCCATCGTGCGCGGCTGCAAAAGGTTGGGCTTTACCAGGCAATATATGCGTCGCTCTTCCATTATCAATCCCCGTATGTCTGGTGGGTTAAGGCGTTCTTGAATCAATGGAATCTCCCCACCAACACTTTTCTTCTGGGGGACAGAGAGGTTTCGATCTCTTTAGGGGAATTTTATGAGATCTCGGGGCTGCCAATTCGAGGGACATTTTATGAGGAGTTGCTGCCTTCTGATGAATACGTCTTTGAACCCGAGCCCGCACCGCTTGACAGCTTGTCTGCTGAGAACGCCGTCCGCCACAAGCGTCCCAGCTTGATCAAGATGATAGGTATCTTTAACCGATTGTTCACCGAATCTGAGGAGCAGGGCGTTACTTTTAAGAGCTTCATTGCCTGTTTCCTTCGCGAGGGCGTCTTGTCGAAGACAGCTCCGAAGTTCGCAAATATCAAAGACCCCTTTAGGTTTGGTCCGAAAAAGCTGCCGACCAATGAATCGGATCTACCGCAGTACTACATCCCCATAATGTCGCCGATGTCTTTTGAATCCATTGCAGCTCCCAGCATGGATGAGGAGACGTTCTTTGTGGGGTTTATCAGTGTCTGGCTCAGCTGGTTTGTCATCCGTATGCATAGCCTCTTTATGAGAGTTTCGGTCATCTATCCGGCTCACCGTATAGCTGAAGGGACGCGGCTGGTCATTGGCATCCTGGCATTGGCGCATCTCTATCACGGGTTGGGCGCTGCAGCTGATACTTCCACCTCTGGCGTAGATGTGGTAAACTTTTCGCTTCACTACTTCACGTCTTGGATTGAAATGCACATCTTGGGTGCTTTCGCTATGCATCAGAGGCCTGCATTTTATGATCTTACACCTTTCCGCGACTTATGCGATTGGTGGATGCTTCTGCCGCTGACCCGACTCAATTCGAGGCTATTCGGGCATTGATTTCTCTTTATGCTACTGCTGGCGGGTTGGTATTTACTGATCGGGTCTTATCTTCTTCCTCGGGTTCAACTCAGCCGCTTTGGGACCGGTCAAAAGATAACGTGCCCTCTTTGAGGCCCCGGGAGGCCGCGCACTTATACGCAATCAGACCGGGCTACCTGGTATTCCGTCAGGATAGCGCAGCCCTTTTCATGCGGTACAATCCGCATCGCTTTGCCCGGCAGCTTGGCTACGATCAGGGCGTCCCGTTTGAGGCTTTCATAGTCGCGCCGGTTCCTTCGCTCGAGGCCGTTCGAGATGCCGCCCATCATTTTGTGAGGCTGAACACCGGTTCCCAGTTCATGATCCCCGATGCTGATTACATGCCCCGATGCGTAGGGTCGTTCACGGGCTGGTATCTCCATCGGGTCAACCCGATTATTATTGAAGAAAGAAGGGTACTTCTTGGCCACGGTGCCCCTACTCAAGTTCCGGCCACAGGAGCTACGCTGCAACCGCGCGCCCCGGTCCCCTTTCCTATGAGGGATACTGGCATCGCGATTATTCCGGGAGAGTCGGGGGTGGATCTTACCCCAACAGCTGGTATGCCCCTGGGTACTCGGTCGCAGGGTAAACGGGCTCCGGTAGGAGCACCACCGCCCGCGGCAGCACCGCCCCCTGTGGCATCGACAATGGCGGTGTCATCCTCGGTTGTGGCGCCAAGCGAAGGTGATAAGAAAGAGGGTGTTGAGGGTGACGTGGGCCGGCGCCGCACTAAGGCTCCACGGGGGAGGAAACGGTCGTCTTCGGAGGCCGGTTCTGGATCTAAGAGGCGGAGGAGGGTGGACACCAACTTACTTGATTCTCTAACGGAGTCCGAGCCCATACTTCCAGATGAACCATTGGTTGTGCAAGAGTCAGACACTGGTCTTCTCTTCCCGGGTTCGGCCGCTGAGGAAGCCGCACAGTTGGCTGAGGCTATAAGACGTTCCAAAGATGCGTCTCAGAACGCCAGGGTTCCGAAGAAGCCCTATCCTGCTGTAATTTTTTACGAAGACCCCTTGTGGATCCGGCGGCGGTTTATCGGCCCTTTGGAGGAATAGGGAGAAAGGGCCCTGAAGCAGGCTGCTTCGAAGGATGCGGCGGACGCGCTTTCCTTGTGGACTGGCGGTCACGAGTCCACCCTCGAACCCCGGCGGGCACGCCTCCTTGAGAAGGAGCATCAGCTTGAAGAAGCCATATTGAAGGCTTCCCTACGCATTGGTATGTTTTTGTACTTCTTTGTAGCTTTTCAGGTTATTTACGCCTGTATGTATGTATCCTTATTCTTGCGTGAATTGTGCAGAGTCTTCGGTGACGGGGGAGGTTCCTACGGGCTTGTTGAAGATAGAGCCTGTTGACATTCCCAATGAAATATTGCTCGATGTGGAGGGGGTTGACGAGGCTGCTCCTCTTACAATAGAGCCTCCGGTGGCGGTTCTTGATCACGGAGCACTTGCTCCATTGGTAGAGGCTCCTTTGGTGGTCACCGCCCCAACGACTCTTCCTGAGGGCGGCCCAGAGGCTGGGAGGGAGGTAGTCGGGATTACCCTCCCTTCGTTGGAGCCTGAGGTCACGGCGGAGGCCGTTGAAGCCGCTATCCCCCCAGCTCAGAATGGGAGGAGTGTCGAAGGTAACCCTTTATACTTTAAACTAGTAGTCTTCCTGTTACCTGAACTCTTTTGTCTTTTCAGAATTGCGCGGACTGGCGGCCTCTATTGCCGATCTGTTTCCTCAGCAATCCTTCCAGCATTTGTTGGAGATGGTCGCTCCGCAGGCGATATCTCCTCAACGCATCGTCCTCTCGTCTGGGCAAGGTTAGTATCGCTCACCGTCTTTTTATAGCATTGTTGTTACCTTGCAGAATAACATTGATGTTCTTTGCAGTTCTGGAGGCTGATGATGAGGTTGAGGTCCTCGAAGGGTCAGGGGAGCCTTCCGTCCCTTCTTGCATGACTGTGGGTAAGTGATGTCTCAATATGATCCTACTTGTTCCTTTGCTTAACAGTTTCACTAAAAATTTTCATATCTGAACAGCCTTGCCAGCCCCCATAGCGCTGGAATCGCGTATCGCCATGCCGCCCGGCCCCTACGGTTTGCGAGCCTCAGAGCGCCTGGCCGAGTTAAGCCTTGTCTCCCTATCATCTTTGATCGAGGAGCTCCGTGCTGGCAGCGCAATCACAGCCGAAGCATTCGCTGCCGAAGCTAACGGTTCTCTTCCTTTTCTTGCTACATACCACAATGAAGAAGTGGTGCGAGTCTGGGTGGAGTTCTTTCGGCAGGTGGAGGCTTGCTTGCACGCACTTGAGTGTTCCCGCCTTTCTTCGGAGGCCGTAGCTGTAAAGGTGGACTTGCGGAGGCTGATAGAGCGGTGTGCGGCGAACATGATGTCGTGCGAGAAGAGGCTCGACCGCAAATTCTCGGAGAAGGAGCTGGCCTCTAAGGCACTGTGCGAGCTCCAAACCAGCCTTACAGCCAAAACCAATAAAGCGTATGAACTCTGGCGGGTATTTCAAGAGTCTATCAAAGAGGTGGTGGCTCTTGATAAAGCTGCCGTGTTCACTCGCGAAAGGGTTGAGGCTCACAAGGCTACTGAGAAAGAGCTCGAAGGCCGGCTCGCCTCGTATCAGGCCCAGCAGGCTCAGGCGGAGGCCCGTCTCCTGGAGATCCTGAATCATGAAGCTGTGGCCCAGCAAAAGAAGGATGAGCTAGTAAAATTGCTAAATCGTCCGTCGGCTTGAAGGCTTGTATCTTTTCTTTTCCTTTTATACATACTCCTGAATGAGAGTATATTCTTTTTGCTTTTTCATGAATTGTACTTTGTATCCATTTTGGTTCATGAATAAAAGACATATTTTATTTTATTTTATTTTATTTTTCTCAATGGTGTGTCTCTTTTTATTGAATGCGTTCTGCGGACAATTTATCTTGGTCTCCTTGCAGGGAGTGATGGCTTAGGATTCAGGGTTAAGATCTGCCTCCTAAGACTTTTGAGCTTCATGAGCCGTGAGGATCTTATAAAGAGTTTTTCTCTCTACAGGTCGAGAATATCCCGTAGGTATAAGTTCTTCTTAAGAATCGTGAGGATTCTTAAGCGGGTTTTCCTTTGGGAGTCGTAAGGATCTCACAAGAAAGTTTTCTTCCTTACAGGTCGTGAGGACCCGCAAGTGCTGGGTGCGGTCGCCCTTATCCGTATTTCACGGGATCATGGGTTGCTTTGGGATGTTTTCCAGGGTACCATAGTTTAAAGACATCGCAGTCAAGATTAAGGACATCATAGTCTGTGGGTTTAAGGACTCCACAGTCCGATGTTAGTTTTAAGACATCACGGTCAAGGTTAAGGACATCATAGTCCGTGGATTTAAGGACTCCACAGTCCGATGTCAGTTTTAAGACATCACGGTCAAGGTTAAGGACATCATAGTCCATGGATTTAAGGACTCTACAGTCCGAAGTTAGTTTTAAGACATCACGGTCAAGGTTAAGGACGTCATAGTCCGTGGATTTAAGGACTCCACAGTCCACGAAGCGTGTGGTTACTGGGACCCGTCACCTCTTCGAAGACGTTGAGGAATTACAACGCCAAATATCAAAGGAATGACGAGATGTACCCTTGAACCAAGGTAAAATCAGTCTAGAATCATGTTGGTTGATCGTTAGTTTTAAGACATTACGGTCGAGATTAAGGACATCATAGTCCGTGGATTTTAAGGACTCCACAGTCCAATATTTGCTCTGGATGCTTCACACGGGTCCATTGCCGTGCTTGGCGAGGACCAGGCTCCGCTCTGGGCGTTTTCCGCGGGGACAAAGAGTGACATTATCCGTGTTCCACGTGACCAGGAATTTTGCACTAGATGCTTCACAAGGGTTCACTGCCGTGTTCGGCGAGGACTAGGCTCCGCTCTGGATGCTTCATAGGGTTCACTGCCGTGCTCTGCAAGGACCAAGATCCTCTCTGGACATTTTCCATGAGGTCAAAGAGTGACGTTATCCGCGTTCCACGTGACCAGGAATTTTGCTTTGGATGCTTCCCACGGGTTCACTGCCGTGTTCGGCGAGGACCAGGCTCTGCTCTGGACGTTTTCCATGGGGTCAAAGAGTGACGTTATCCGCGTTCCACGTGACCAGGAATTTTACACTAGATGCTTCACACGGGTTCACTGCCGTGTTCGGCGAGGACTAGGCTCCGCTCTGGATGCTTCACACGGGTTCACTGCCGTGCTCTGCGAGGACCAGGCTCCGCTCTGGACGTTTTCCACGGGGTCAAAGAGTGACGTTATCCGCGTTCCACGTGACCAGGAATTTTGCTCTGGATGCTTCCCACGGGTTCACTGCCGTGTTCTGCGAGGACCAGGCTCTGCTCTGGACGTTTTCCACGGGGTCAAAGAGTGACGTTATCCGCGTTCCATGTGACCAGGAATTTTGTTGACTGTATCCGCATTTCACGGAGTTGGGATTCGACCCTCGGTCATCTGTACACCGTCGAGTCATGGAACTGGGAATTGTCGCTGTTCCGCTTTGCTTGATATTGTGTCTGCTGCAATGAGACAAATGTCGAGATGATCTCTAGGCTATCTGTGACTCATCGAGATTTGGCTTCTTCTTCTGATGAAACCTGGGAGAGGAGGAGTGCGATTCCTTCTTTGTCTGCGCCCCTGGATTGTATACAGGGATTGATGTAATATCACATGTAGGGCATACATTTCATTTTTTGTTTTATTTCTTTTTCCGCGACGCTTTATCATTTCAGCTTTTACATCGCGAAGGTCGCGATTGCCCCATCATTTCGGCTATTTTTCGCGGTGCCCAATCATTTCGGCTATTTATTTTATTTTTACTCGCTGCTTTTTATTGCGAGTTGCCCAATCATTTCGGCTATTTTTCATGCATATATTTTTACTTGCTGCTTTTTATTGCAAGTTGCCCCCTCATTTCGGCTATTTCATATGCATTTTTAGCTCGCTGATTTTTTATTGCGAGTGTAGAACTTGGAATCTGGCGCCAATCTCAGCATCAGCATCGCTACAACTGGAATATGGCCAGGAGCGAATCATCATTTGCCCCTATCGATCTTGAACAAAGGTGGCTTAGTAAACAGGGTTAGGGTCCTGTCGACTAAGGCTTTTAACTTCATGAGCCGTAAGGGTCTCACAAAGGTATTTCTCCCTACAAGTCGTGAGGATCTCGTAAGTGTGTTTTCTCTTTGGGAATCGTGAGGATTCCTAAGTGCATGTTCCCCTGTAAGTCGTAAGGATCTTACAAAAGGATTTTCTCCTTATAAGTCGAGAGGACTCATAAGGGTTGTTCACCATATGGACATATCCCTAGTCACGGGTGGGACTTTGCTGGGGAAAGGTTTATTCGCGCCCGTGGATTGTATACAAGGGTCAGTATGAGCCGCTTATAGGGCAATATCGAAGGTTGTGTGGGGGTTGCTTAAGAACAGGTTCAGGTCTCTGTAACATAAGACTTTCAAATCTTATGAGCCGTGAGGGTCTCATAAGAGAGTTCTCCTTACGAGTCGTGAGGATCTCGCAAATGTAATTTCTCCTTAGGAATCGAGAGGATTCCTAAGTGTGTTGCTCCTTTGTGAGTCGTAAGGATCTCATGCAGGTAGTTTCTCCTTACAAGGTCGAGAGGACCCTGCAAGTGTCTTTCAATGAGGTTGCGCCCTTTCGGGTTTTCACAAACACTCGCCGGTAACCCTGCTATTTTTACTCACGGAGCCCTTTCGGGTTTTCATCCGTGCCCATTTTGCTTATGGACATACCGTCTTTCCTATTTTTTTTTAATTCTTTTTTTAATTTTTAATTTTTTTTAACGAGGTTACGCCCTTTCGGGTTTTCACAAGACTCGCCGGTAGCCTTGCTGTTTTTACTCACGGAGCCCTTTCGGGTTTTCATCCGTGCCCATTTTGCTTATGGACATACCGTTTTTATTTTTATTTTTTTTATTCCCTTTTTTGTATCGGTTTCGGGATGCCGCAATCCATCGTAGTTTATTGACATCTCGGTCAACAACTAGTTTTAGGACATAGTGGTCCATCGTTAGTTTAAGGACGTTTCGGTCCGTTGTTTCGGTCCGTTGTTAGTTTAAGGACGTTTCGGTCCGTCGTTAGTTTAAGGACGTTTCGGTCCGTCGTTAGTTTAAGGACGTTTCGGTCCATTGTTGAAGAAGGCCTGTCACTACTTTATAGAGTTTAGGCTTAGGAAGATAGCGAGCGGACATGGTCGTCGTCATCTATCATTGACCTAGGCTGTAACTCGTTAAGCGTAGTATTTCTTTAGGAAGCGACTATTTATTGGCCTGTAAGGCCTTTCACCGTGCATATCCATCAGTAGATAGGCTCCACCTTGGTAGACCTTGTCTATAATGTACGGGCCTTCATAGTTCGGCTCGAATTTTCCCCGCTTGGCGCGATTGGGGATCATAGGTCTTTTGACCACTAGCACGAGTTCGCCTTGGCGGAATGTTCTCGGCCTGCTCAATCTTTCATATGAGCGCATCATCTTTGCTTTATAAGCCTCCAGATTTTGTTGCGCTATGAGCCGGGTTTCATCAAGGGCATCAAGCTCCTCAAGCCGAAGGTGAGCATTTTTTTCGTCCGTTAGCTCGTAGTGGACTGCTACTCGTAGAGAAGGTAATTCTATCTCGAGGGGTAGTACTGCTTCTGTACCGAATACCAATGCGTATGGAGTTGTGTTCGTGGCCGTCTTGAACGTAGTTCGATACGCCCAGAGAGCTTCTTGCAGTCTCTCGTGCCAGTCCTTCTTATTTCGGGACACCGTCTTCTTCACGATCTTCGTCAAGGTCTTGTTGAAAGCCTCAGCTAGACCGTTAGCTTGAGGATTATAAACTGAGGAATATCTCCAATCTATGTTGTATTGTTGCGCGAAGCGGCTGATCTTGTGGCTTCTGTAGGCTGGCCCATTATCGGAGATGATCCGTCTCGGAATTCCAAACCGATAAATGACTTGTGTCTTGAAGAAGTGGAGGATATTCTCCATCTTCACTTCCCTCAGCGGTACTGCTTCTGCCCATTTGGAGAAGTGGTCAGTTGTCGCCAAAATGAATCGATGTCCCCTGGACGATATTGGTTCGATGGGGCCGATTATATCAGTCCCCCACATTTCAAACGGCCAGCTGGCCACTGTTGGATGTAGAGGATTTGGGTGCTGATGGATAAAGTCCCCATAGATCTGGCACGAGTGGCATTGCTTCGCATATTCGAGGCAATCCTGAATCATCGTGGGCCAATAGTAGCCCATTCGTTTAATCTTCAACTTCATCTTCGGGCCTGCTTGGTGAGGACTGCAGAGTCCGTCGTGAACTTCCTGAACGATTCTTTTCGCTTCGTCAGGTCCCAGGCATCTCAACCACAGAGAATCAAATGACCTCTTGTACAGAGTATTATTGACGAAGGCGAAGGACAGAGCTCGTTTCACAAGCTGATGTCTTAAGGACGCATCTTCAGGCGTTCGACGGGATTTGAAGTAGTCTATGAAGACTTCTCTCCAATCTTCATCCTTTTCTTGGTCCTTTATTTGCATAGCCATTTGCTCGGCCGCTTTCTTTTCCTCAGATGATTCCGGAGATATTTCTGCCGGTGTGAGGACCCGACGGCTTTGTACCACGATTCTGACGTCATCGAGATTTTCATCAGCCAGTTCTTTAGCGAGCTTGGCTAACGCGTCCGCCTTGCTATTCTCCGCACGTGGTATGCTTTCCAGCATGTAGTAGGGAATTTGAGTCAGCAATCGCTGTACTCTGTCGCCATACTTCACCAGCTCTGGCTTGCATGTCTGGTAGTCGCCGTTCACTTGGCTAACGACCAGTTGAGATTCTCCATATATAAGGAGGTTTTCAATTCCCATGTCGATGGCAATCTCAAGGCCTGCTATCAAAGCCTTGTATTCAACTTCATTGTTCGTCCTCGGCTCTGTCAAGGAGAAAGCAAAGCGCATTATCCCTCCTTGTGGAGTTACGAAGATGAGGCCTACCCCCGATTTGACTATAGGCGTATTTTGTTTGCGCTTCTTCATGGAAGACGCTCTGTCAAAATAGAGTTCCCACCGGGTACCACTTCCGTTGATCGTGTCAAACACGTGTTCGTCTGCCAGCTCGTAATTCAAAGAGGAATCGACAGGTATCGGATGCTCAGTGAGGAAGTCGGCGATGGCCTGGCCTTTCACTGCCTTAAGAGGCTGATAGGTTATCGAAAACTCCATTAAGAGCAAGGCCTATTTAGCGAGTCTCCCTGTCAATATGGCATTCGACATTAAATATTTAAGGGGGGCCACCTTCGAAATGAGACGGACTTCATGCGCCAACGCATAGTGCCTGAGCTTTGTTATCACGAAGATCAACGCCAGGCAGTGTTTTTCGATGGGAGAGTAGTTGCTTTCTGCCCCCAGTAGAACTCGACTTAAGTAATAGAGAGCTCTTTCTTTCCCTTGGTCGTTCTCTTGTGCCCATAATGCGCCTAAGGAACCTTCGAGGGTTGTGGTATAAAGAATAAGAGGTTTTCCCTTGACTGGAGCAGCTAACACCGGCGGGTTCTGCAGGTATTGCTTGATCTCGTCCAGTGCGTCTTGGCATTTGTGATCCCAGACGAACGGGGTTCCCTTCTTCATCAGGTGACTGTAAGGGCGGCACTTGCCTGAAAGATTGGCTATAAATCGCCGGATGTATGTGAGCTTTCCTTGGAGAGACAGCAATTGTTTGAGAGTCCTTGGCGGTGGCATTTCCATGATCGCCTTGATCTTCGACGGATCTATCTCAATGCCTCGGTGCCGGACAATGAACCCTAGGAATTTTCCTGAAGATACCCCGAATGCACATTTAAGAGGGTTCATCTTCAAGTTGTATTGTCGAAGATGTTGAAGCACGATCTTCAGATGCTCTAAATGCTCCTCGTATAATTTGCTCTTAACCACAAGGTCGTCGATATAGCATTCGACGATTTCATGTATAAGGTCATCGAAGATCTTTGTCATGGCCCTTTGATAGGTGGCACCGTCGTTCTTTAGACCGAAGGGCATCACCTTGTAGCAGAATATACCCAAAGGGGTCCAGAAAGCGGTGTGCTTCTGGTCTTCGGGATGCATCTTTATTTGATTATATCCTGATGAGCCGTCCATGAAAGAGAAAACTTCATGAGTGGATGTGTTATCTATCATCAGCTCGGTGACCGGTACTGGGAAGTCGTCTTTTGGGCAAGCTTTATTTAGATCCCGGAAGTCCACGCATATGCGCACTGTCCCATTTTTCTTCATTACCAGGACGATGTTGGCGATCCAATCAGGGTACTGAACCTCTTGGATGAAGCCAGAGTCGATTAGTTTCTTGACCTCGACGTTGATGCTCATCTCAAGCTCGAGCCGCATTCTTCTCGGCGCTTGTTTGACTGGCTTGATATCCGGGGATATTGCTAATTTATGGACAGCTATTTCTGGATCCAGTCCTGGCATTTCGGAATAGTTCTATGCGAAGCAATCTCTATGCCGCATAAGCACGTCTTTTAACGCAGCCACCCTTTCTTCAGATAGCAATTCACTGACAAATGTCGGTCGCGGGTCGTTTGCCGTCCCCAACTCAATCTTCTTGAGGTTATCTGCAGTAGTATGTATGCCATCTTCCAGCTCTTTCGGCGCTGGTGGAAATTCTGAGATTACCTCGTCGTCATTATTTTCGAAACACCAAGGAGGGTCATTCATATTCTCGGGCTCTCCTTTTGATATTGTTATCATATGACAAGTACGAACTCGCTTCTAAGACCGATGTAGGTCTGATTCTGCTCTCGTGGCTTTGGGTTCGTGCTTTTGTGGCGGCGTTACTCTCCAGCCGTTGGATAGAGCAAACCTACCTTGCTGGTACTAGTCTTCGACCCAGTTCTTGAAGGTGAAGCAGTCTTCGATAGGGTGTCCTATGGCTCGGTGATAAGAGCAATATCCCGGATGAGAGACCTTGTTAGCTTGCTCAGGGTGCCTAGACTCCGGAAGTGTAATCATTCGATGTTTTAAAGCGAGATCAAGTATCTTCTTCGTCTTGTCTTGAGGGAAAGAATACGCTCGACTCATCTTCTTCATGAGGGACAAATACGAACTGCGCAATTCCCGATCACATGACTCTTTAATCCTGCGTTGTCGTTGTCGAATCCCTTTTCCGCTTTTTGACTTATTTTTGCCTCTGCGTCTGGCCTTTTGCACAGCAGGTTGACAGGGAGGAGCATTTTCGTCTTTTGCAGCCTGTTGAAAAAGACGTTGCGTCCTGGCTTTCTCGTAGATGGCCATTTCGCGATTATGGTCGTCCCGAGCTTTTTGACCCGCTTTCCTGATAAGCTTGTCCATTCGTTCTTCAAATGACGGACTCGGCATCTTGATTGCGGGATCTAGTTTTGATACGGGGTCAGCGTTTTCTGACAGGGCATCCTCTTCTCCATCGAAGTTATATATGGCATAGCTACCGTGGACTCGTTCCCGTTTCCCGGATCTCACATATCCAAGCCCAAACGTTTCCATTCTCCCGTTGGGCAACTTGCACTGAGTCCCAGGGACATCCTAAATCCTGTTGTAGAACCGAGCTTGTCGAATAGTCTGTTTTAAGGATACCCCTTGGCGCTTTAATAGCCTTTTTAGTCCATTCGTGTAATATCTGAGCAAACGGATGGGTTGGAGCCTGTCAAGTGTAGGATCCACACCGTGCCAGGTTTCTTTCTCCACTCTTATTTCCGTGGACCGATAGAATAGGATCGCCTTTTCACCTTTTCACCTGGGAAGGACGTAAAATGTCTGCAGGTCTTGCACGTTGTAAGCTTCAAGTGCGTCAAGATCTTTGTAGTGCTTCCGCGGAATTATGGTAATTTGCAAACTCTGATCATTACCAGGGAATGCTTGTACTGACGGCCGACTAGAGAACACAGCATTCACCTCATCTTCCGAGTCGCTTCCGTAGATTAATATAGGGGCGAATGGTCCCGGGTTGTTGCGTCAAGACGGCCCAGCGTAAACTATCTCTTCTTCTTCTTCGGTATCACTCCCGAAAACAGGAATGGTGGCAGCGGCTTTGTTTTCCGGTTTGCGACACCTCTCTGTGTCCTTGAAATCTGGCAAAAAGTATTTTGCATTTTCGTACTTGCGGACTTCGTTCACAGAGAACGGGTTCAGCTCACCTGTTACGGTATACTCGAGACCATCCTTGAAATACTTCATACACTGATGTTGCGTAGAAAGGATGATGTTGTACTCGTGTAACCAGGGACGACCGAGTAGAGCATTGTAGCAGGTCTTGGCGTCAATGACGTGAAACTTAATATCCGTGACGAGTAGTCCGAAGCGTAATGTTAGTATCACAGATCCGAGAGTTCGTGACGACTGGGAGTCGAAACCGGAGATGGTAATTTTATCACGAGCGAGGTGCTGAACGCTCATGCAGATTTCCTTCAACACCCGAACATTAAGGAGATTGACGGAGGATCCATTATCAACCAGGATTTTGCCTATCTTGATATCATGGCAGTATCCAGAGACGTACAGGGGACGGTTGTGGTTGCACGTACCAAGGAGAAGGTCTTCATCACCAAACGTGACATCAGCTGTGTGCACTTCTTCCAGTTCATCCTTCATCCTTTCCTCGGCGAGGAAGGCTTGGAATTGCTCGGGCTCTTGCAGCGCCTTGATTAATGAATCTCTCGCTTCTTTGATAATAAGAGGGCGTCGAGAATGCTGAGCTGAGAGGGTAGCTTCCTCAGGTGCGCTAGGATGTTCTAGTCCACTTTATTCTTCCTGGGAGGGTCCTCGGCAGTCAGTTCTTTCATGACTTGGTCATCTAAGGTGATATCCTCAGCGACCTTTTCCTTTCCCTTATCTTTTCTAGTTGCGGGTCCGAGATTCTTTTCCGGGAGCGTGCGATTGCGCAGCTGAATGTTTTCGCAGGCCTCTGGCTCTTCCTCTTTTCCTAAGACGGATTCTTTAAAGAAAGGGCCCAGAGCCGTTTCCTCCTCATAGTCGCTCCCAAAGGTGAGAACTTGTGATCCTTCGGCGTTGACCGTGTAACAGTTACCGGTAGTTCTTTCGTGCCCTTCGGTCGTACCTCTCTGCTCCCGACGAGTTCTGCGTTTTATTCGCTTAAAATGTTGTCGGTGAGCAACATATCTCTGCCACTATCTTTTAAAAGCATCGCACTCCTTAGTAGGGTGTGAAATCTTCCGATGATATGAGCAGTAATAAGGATGCATTTCTGTTCCACCGAGCGTGTTTTCTTCCGAGGGTAGTAGCTCCATTCCCATTGATATGGCTTTGGCAAACCTTTTCCACGTCTTGAATATGTTTTTATCTGCATCGGATGTATTTTGATCTGGCGGGGGTGCTTCGATTCTTTCGTTTAGCCGCCTGCGTTTGGCTCTTTCTGATGCGGCCATCTCACGCTCCCGATCGGCTTTACTTTTCAGACGAATCTCATCCAGAAAAGCGTCGATCATTTCGTATGACGGCCATACAAGCTCCGGTTCAGGTTCTGCCCCCAGTTTCTCAATGCCAGGAGTTTTTTCATCGTCTGTAAATGAGTGGGAGATCACATGACAGCTCGCCACGTATCCCTCGGATTCATCCGACGAGCTTTCTCCATCATCTTCCTCCTGAAAGACGTGGTTGAGGAACTCTTGGAGTGTGATGGGAGTCCGTGCCTTTTGATTGTACTCTTCCAGCGCGTCAATTTGTTTCTGTAAGTCCGTGCGCTTGTCGCCAGGCTTCACGGGCTTTTTGGACCTCTTCTTCTTCTTCTTTGAAGATTTCGACGACTGGGTGTGAGTACTTGGGCCATCACCACCGATCTTTGGAGTTGGACGCGGCTTCAGCATCCCTTCAATGATTTGGGGTTCCAGCGGGTTCTTCCGCCTGATCGCCGGGCATGTCTGGAGCTCATTCAGCATTCTTTTGGTTTTTGCTGAAAGCACGATTTCCCATGGAGCTTCTTCAATGAAAGAAAAAGTTGCCCCTGGTGTGTCCGTCTTCTTAGGAGTGTATGGTTGGGGCGGGTTCACCTTCCACTTCTCGGACAGCGCAAACTTTCCCTGTAGGTACTGATCTTCAATCCATCCTTTGAAGACGAAGCAATTCTTAATCGGATGGCTTACCGTTTGATGGTAAGGGCAGTAATTGGGGTTATTCACCTCACTGGGTTGTGGCAGTTGCCTTGGATTTGGCAAGTTGATAAGCCTGTTGCGTACCGCCAGCTCGAATAGTCTCTTCGTTTTATCCCGCAGGAATGAGTAAGGGCACTTCATTTTCTCATTATAATACCGCCGTCTTTCTTCTAGTTGATCCGCTAGCTTTGGGGCACTGGGTTGCTGCTGAGCGTTCGCGACGAAAGTTGCCTTCCCTTTACCCTTGTCATTCCGGGGCTCCGGCTTCGGAGGAGGCGGTCTATGACCCATCTGGTCCATCTGGGCCAGCTTGTCGATTAGAGCCTAGAACGTGGTCGGTTTGAAGAACATCATGAACTGTGAAATAGTTGCATGAGGGTCTAGGGTGCCCACGAACATGCCCACCGCTGGGGCTTCTTCGATGCGCTGTTCGCACTTCGACCACAGGTTCCTCCATCGGATTGCATATTGAACCCAAGTTTCGCCCGGCTTCACCCTTGCATTAATCAACGCTGTTATTGGGGTGCGTTTGCTAGCACTCGCGAAACGCTGGGTAAACAGCAACTCCATTTCAGCGAAAGTTTTGACGGAGTCGTTCGGAAGTTCAGAATACCATTCGAACGCTGTTTCTGACAAGCTGCCGACGAATTGGCGAAGCAAGAGCCTATCGTCGCCGCCAGTGTTGCCGCAAAGAGCCCTGAACTGGGCCACATGTTGATGGGGATTGCCTGTCCCCTGTAGATATGGAACTTTGGGATCGTGTAGCCCGGCGGGTATTTGATCTGATCATACCAGCTCGGATATGGTCGCCCCGTTTTGATGACTTGGCCGGCTGCCTCAGTTGCCTGATGAACTCGTATCTGCTGGGCGATGTAGTCATCCAGGGCAGCTTTAGAGATCGTTTCTTCTTTAGCTGTTGAAAGAGCCGGAGGTAGATTTGACGTTTCCCCTCTGTCATCTTCGAGGACAATCGGAGGATCTTCTGCCGGGTGATCCTGCTGGATCATCATACCCACCATATCTTGGAACAGAAGGGCCATTCGCTTTATATTGGCTGCTTGTTCCGCGGCCTCTTTGTCCTTTTTTTCAAGTATCCTGCGAAGGAATTCAGCGTCGGTTTCTTACTCCTGGCGTTGATCCGAGGACGCTTCGGGGCTTTCTTTTGGCCCAGTGAGTGCGGCCATCGCAGTCATCATTTCTTGGAGCTTCTGCTGCTGCTCCTGAGCTTTAGTCACCGATCTCGTAAGCGGTCGATGACCTGTGGATATACGGCTGTCCTCTTTCCCGGACGTCATGTAGACGGTATGCACCACCATGCCCCCAGACTTAGGGCGTTTAGGCTTACTGTCTTTGACATTTGCTGCAGGCGTGGGGACTTTCTCCTGCTTTCTACTCTTGTGAGTAGTCGACGTGGAGGGGGCCGTTGTAGTGGGCACCAAAGTGGTTGTCATCCTTTGCGGTTTGACAGGACGGTTCTTTTCTTCTTGAATTTTCACCCTCTTCTGTCGGCGAAAGTGATCTTGGCCGATTACTGAGTCCTGAACCCGTCGCCAGACCTTGTAAATTTTGGAGGACAGCCGTTGAGGGGGCTGCTCCGGCTTTGTTCCCGCAACATTTTCCGCGGGTGGAGGAGATCTTTTCAGCGTAGCAGTCGGAGAGTTCTTGCATACCCTCCTTAGCGGTTCAAAGCAGTTCCTAGTTAGAACAGCAGTATTAACTTCCACCATTGGAGCCGGTGGAGTTAGCCCTGAGGGGGAGTTGCCCCCGACCTTCCGTACTCGGCGCCAATGGCGACGTCGAGCGTGTCGAGCTGTTGGGGCTGGTTCAGCGATGGGTATGGTTTTATCTTGCCCCCTGTCTAGACAAGGCGCCGCTGGTGCCAGTCTCTTGAAGACTGATGTCTTTTGAGTGGCGGTGTCCAATCTGTCAAAGACAGACCCTCGAGCAGGAACAGGAGCCGGAACAGTCATCCTTGAAAAGACCGACTCTCTAGCAGGAGAAGCCGTCTTGACGACTTCAGGAATGGAGATGGCTGTCTTCTTTGTGATGGCCACGTCAGGAGTCATGGGCTTCTTGGCAGGCCCATCAGAGTTCAGGTTCAGCCTGGTAAAGACCGAGGCTGCCGGCTTGACATTGGACGACCCGTTGAGAGGGGTCGTGGTAGTAGTGAGCCGATCGAAGACCGACTTCTTTTGCGCTTCCGGTACGGGCACTGGGATGTTAACGTTCACCGGCGGGAGCATGGTCCCGAAGAACAGACCGGTGGAAGCCTGAGTTACCTGTTCCACCGACATAGCAAAGATGGAGGCCGCTCGAGGCCAGTAAGCTACACCTCCCGATGAGGCGGAGCGTCGGTTGCATTTGCATTTCGAGCAGCTCGAGCAGTTGGATGCAATTGATGCTTGATTTCTGCGCCAGGCAAAAGACCAAATCTTAGTAACTTGAAACCTTAGGGCAACCATTAACAAACCGCGATTCTTTCGCGAAGACGACACACGAAGTGTGGAGTGGAAAGAGGAAAAGGTCCCACCGGGCGTGCCAGAATCTGTTTCCCTCCGAAAGACGGCGCGACGCAGGGACCTCTTGCCTGAGATTCGGGGCAGATGCTAATAGGTGCTATCTGTCCACCTCTCCGAAGATGCCAAGTTGATTTATGGCACCATGTATCGATGGTTTAAACGGATGCGTCCGATGTAGCAGACTTCGTCAGATTCCCCCTCGCTTGAGGGGTTTTTGATTGTGGGGACGCTCTTCCCTGCAGGCGCAAGCCCCTGCAGTTAATTACGCTACCGCATTGCGGTAACAACTTTCTCCTTCTCCAGATGGTCACTTCGTGTCGTGTGTATTTGTTTTGTTTGTGGTTGCCCATGGATTGTATACGGAGACTAAGTTATGTCGTCGCCTGTAGGGCGTGGACTAGTCCAAATCCGTATTATCTTAGATTTGGGTTTGGGGGTTTGGGTTTAAGGATACGTTAGCCTTATTTGAGACTAAGATCGACTTAAACGTTTGTTAAGGATACGTTAGTCTAGTTTTTAGACTAAGATCAACTTAACGGGATCGTTTAGATCCAACAAGAGAGCAATTAAGGAAGCCCTGATGTTTAGTTTAGTGACATTGCGGTCAATAGGTAGTTTAAGGACATTGCGGTCCAATGTTAGTTTTAAGACGTTGCGGTCAAGGTTAAGGACATCATAGTCCGAGGGTTTAAGGACTTTACAGTCCGGCGTTAGTTTTAAGACATCACGGTCAAGGTTAAGGACGTCATAGTCCGTTGTTAGTTTTAAGACATCCCGGTCAAGGTTAAGGACATCATAGTCCATGAGTTTAAGGACCCCACAGTCCGTTGTTAGTTTTAAGACATCCCGGTCAAGGTTAAGGACGTCATAGTCCATGCAGTCCGTATCAATGTGTGGTTGTCTGGACCCGTCACCTCTTTGAAGACGTTGAGGAATTACAACGACAAGTATCAAAGGAGTGAAGAGATGTACCCTTGAACCAAAGTAGATTAAATGATCTGTAGTCCAATTTAGAGCCAAGACCAATTCATTAGGTTATGAGCACATTGGCTCAGTTGAGTCTGGATTGAGGACTTATGGCCTTCTTGGGCTAAGTCCAATCATGTTTGGAATATTGGCCCTCTGTTGGTCCATTGAAGGAGAGGCTTTGCCTCTGAAAAATCAGCCAACTTGGCTAAGAGTAGTGTTAAACACTAGAGATAGATTCCTTAAACTAGTGTTAGCCACTAAGAGTACAATCAGTGTTAAACACTGGAAATATAGTTCTTGATGTAGTGTCAAACATCAGAAGGTAATAGTGTTAAACACTGCAGATAGGGTTTTTTCAAATTAGTGTTAATCACTAAGAAAATCAGTGTTAAACACTAGAAACAGGGTTTTTAAATTAGTGTTAAACACTAAGAAAATCAGTGTTAAACACTGGGAACAGAGTTTTCAAATTAGTGTTAAACACTAAGAAAATCAGTGTTAAACACTGGAAACAGGGATCTCAAATTAGTGTTAAACACTAGAGAAAGAGGGGTCACGTGTGGCACGTGAGAGGGCCCTGATTCCCTTTATTTTGTTCTGTCAAAAGTATTGAATACTTTGGAGCATCACGTGCTGTCACGTGGTGGGAATTTGGATATTTGTCTGCTAAAGCTTTTGCCAAGGGGTCACGTGGGGCACGTGAGAGCGCCCATAGCTTCTGTTTCTTTTGCTTTTTCTTTGTGTGCTTCAGGGGTCACGTGGGGCACGTGAGGCGTTGCCTCAAAATTCTTTTCTGTGGATATTTATAGGGGTCACGTGGTAGCACGTGACTCTGGTTCTTTGCATGTTTGAAGATCTCTTTATCTTTTTAAGAGTTAAATCCTTTATAGGGTTAAACCTTAGCAATAACTTTAAAGGAATTAAATTCCCACTTTCCTTTTGAAGAATTATATTCTTAGATAGGGTTAAGCCCTAATTTCTTTTTTAGGGGAATTAAATTCCTGTGAGTTTGAGATAATTAAGTTCTCAATTAGGGTTAAACCCTAGTTCTGTCCATTTTGAAGGAATTACATTCCTATAATATAGGGTTTAACTCTAATTTTATCTCAAAGGAATTAAATTCCTATAACTCTTGTGAGAATTAAATTCTCAAAACTCAATTCCTCCTCTATGTTTTAGATCTGCATGGCAGGATCTCAACCCAATGAGAATTAAATTCTCAATTTATGGGGAGATGTGCACTTTGTAGATCTTCAACCAAAGAAAAAACTATGTTTTTTTCTTTATAGAAGAGTTAAACTCTTTTGAGAATTAAATTCTCTTTTTGAAACCTCTCTTTTCTTACCTAAGGTTTTTCTTTGCAGAGAATCAAATTCTTCCGTCTGAATTTTCAAGATTCCAAGACTCTATATCTCTCTCTGTCTGTTATTCTCCCCTCTCTTTTTTTTTAACTCTCTCCCTTGGCACCTATTTATAGGAGAAGGAAAAAAAGCAATCTGTTTAGTGAATCTTTCATTGAAAGATTTGATTTGTTTATTGAGAGATTTGATTTATTTTCATCATTGATCCGGGCCTTTAAATTATTCGGTGAATTTTATTCACCGTTGGATTTTAAATCCAAAGATATTCTTTTGTTATTTCAGTTAGATTTAGGGGGAAATCTTTCCATGTCCAAGATTTTTCCATAAATTGGTGATATTTAATCACCCTCGGATTTTTAATCCAACGATTTCACATAATTCTTCTCTATTTTAGAAAGATTTAAATGATCTTATTCAGAATTTAATTCTGTTGAACAGCAGGGCTTTTAAAACCAGTCACGTGCGGCCACGTGACCCCCGGTCACGTGCGAGCACGTGACCCCCTGAATGGACTCCTCTTCTGCGCTCTGTTCTTTACCGCTGCTTTAACCATCTCATGCCAACACGTGACCACTGGTCTCGTGTGAGCACGTGATGCCTCTTCTGAAGTTTTTTCCTGATTTTTAATCAGGGAACAACCCCGCCATGAAAGCATGAGCGAAGAGCAAACTACGCCGTGAAGGAAAGTCCGGATCAACATCGAGCTTGGAAATGGACTCGTACCTGCCACATAATAACGTTCTCAAAGGAGGGAGAGCATGAAAATATGGATGACCTCTCCCATTGCTTCACAAATGGAGACGAAGACGATGTGATCTCATAATTTCCACCGGCACCAAAAGAGCTGGAAGATGGGATACATACCACGGCGGACAACCTGAGAAAAATCGACTTGGGGACGACAAACGAGCCAAGGCCAACGTTCGTCAGTGAGCTATTGTCTGAAGAGAAGATGGCTACATTAAAAGATGTGCTTGTGCAGTATAAATACTACTTCGAGTGGAACTATTCCGAGATGCCGGGACTAGATCAAAAAATAGCCGTGCATAAACTGGCAATATCACCGGACGTCAAGCCAGTCAAACAAGCACCAAGAAGAATGCGGTTCGAGCTTGAGATGAGTATCAATGCCGAAGTCAAGAAGCTAATCGACTCCGGCTTCATCCAAGAAGTTCAATACCCTAACCATATCGCCAATATCGTTCCGGTAATGAAGAAAAATAGGACAGTACGCATCTGCGTAGATTTTCGGGATCTCAACAAATCTTGTCCGAAGGATGACTTCCCAGTGCCTGTTACCAAGCTGATGATCGATAACACATTCACCCATGAAGTCTTTTCCTTCATGGATGGATCTTCGGGGTATAATCAAATAAAGATGCATCCTGAAGACCAAAAGCACACTGCTTTCCAGACTCCATTAGGCATATTCTGCTACAAAGTGATGTCCTTTGGTCTGAAGAACGCTGGCGCCACCTACCAGAGGGCCATGACAAAGATCTTCGATGATCTCATACACAAGATTGTCGAATGTTATATCTACGACCTCGTGGTTAAAAGCAAATCGTATGAGGAGCACTGGGAGCATTTGAAAATAGTGTTCCAGCGTCTTCGGGAATATAATCTGAAGATGAACCCTTTAAAATTCGCGTTTGGAGTCTCCTCAGGCAAATTCCTAGGATTCACGTACGACATCGATGCATTGAAATAGACCTATCAAAGATCAAGGCGATTATGGAAATACCCACGCCAAGAACTCTCAAACAACTGCGGTCTCTCCAAGGGAAGCTCGCGTATATCCGACGGTTCATAGCTAACCTCTCCGGCAAATGTCGTCCCTACAGCCATCTAATGAAGAAGGGGACCCCATTTGTTTGGGATCGTAAATGCCAAAGTGTACTGGACAAAATCAAGCAATATCTGCAAAACCTGCCGTTACTAACTGCTCCTGTCAAGGGAAAGCCCCTCATGCTATACACAACAGCCCTTGAAGGTTCATTAGGCGCACTATAGACACAAGAGAACGACTAAGGGAAGGAGAGAGCTCTCTACTATTTGAGTCGAGTTCTCCTGGGGGAAGAAAACAATTACTCCCCCATCGAAAAGCATTGCCTGGCACTGATCTTAGAGATAACGAAGCTTTGACATTATGCTTTGGCACATGAGGTGCATCTCATATCAAAGGTGGATCCTCTCAAGTATTTGATGTCAAGAGCCATGTTAACGGTAAGGCTTGCCAAATGGGCCCTTCTCTTGATGGGGTTCTCGATAGTATATCGACCCCTCAAGGCAGTAAAAGGCCAGGCCATCGCCAACTTTCTCGCTGAGCATCCGATACCAGCTGATTCTTCCTTAAATTGCGAATTGCTAGATGAATACGCGTTCGACATTATCGACGGGGAGAAGGAAGGGAGTAATACCCGATGGGAACTCTACTTCGATGGGGCATCGTCTATGAAGAGGCAGAAGCAAAGCACCCCCATAATCAAAGCCGGAGTAGGCCTTATCTTTGTGACTCCACAAGGAGGGATAATGCGTTTTGCCTTTTCCTTAACGGAGCCAAGAACAAACAACGAAGTGGAATATGAAGCTTTGATAGCGGGTCTTAAGATCGCTGTCGACATGGGGATCGAAAATCTCCTCATATATGTAGACTCCCAGCTGGTCGTCAGCCAAGTAAATGGCGACTATCAGACGTGTAAACCTGAGTTGGTAAAATATGGCGAGAGAGTGCAGCAATTGCAGACGCAAATCCCCTCTTACACCCTGGAAAGCATATCACGTGCGGAAAATAGTAAGGCGGATGCGTTAGCCAAGCTCACTAAAGAACTGGCCGACAAAAACCTCGTTGACGTAAGGATCATTGTGCAAAGCCGCCGGATTCTCGCACCAGCAGAAATATCTCCGGAGTCGTCTAAAGAAGAGGAAGCGACCAAACAAGCGGCTTTCTAAATAGAGGACGAAGAAAAGGCTAAGGATTGGAGAGAAGTCTTCATAGACTACTTCAAATCCCATCGAACGCCCAATAATGCATCTTCGAGACATCAGCTCATGAAATGAGCTCTGTCTTTCGCCTTCGTCAATGATACTCTACATAAGAGATCATTTGACTCTTTATGGCTGAGATACCTGGGACCAGAAGAAGCGAGGAAGGTCGTCCAAGAAACTCATGACGGACTCTGCGGTTCCCATCAGGCAGGGCCCAAGATGAAGCTAAAGATCAAGAGAATGGGCTACTATTGGCCCACAATGATTCAGGACTGTCTCGAATATGCGAAGCAGTGTTACTCGTGCCAAATTCACGGGGACTTCATCCACCAGCATCCAAATCCGCTACACCCAACACTGGTTAGCTGGCCATTCGAAATGTGGGGAACTGATATAATTAGCCACATTGAGCCAGCATAATCCAAAGGACATTGGTTCATATTTGCAATGACCAATTACTTCTCCAAATGGGCAGAGGCAGTATCACTAAGGGAGGTGAAGGCGGAGAACATCATCCATTTCTTCAAGACACACGTTCTCTACCGGTTCGGCACTCCGCGACGGATTATCTCTGATAACGGGCCAGCCTATAGAAGCCATAAAATCAGTCGCTTTGCACAATAGCATAATATAGATTGGAGATATTCTTCGATCTATAATCCTCGAGCTAACGGTCTAGCTGAGGTTTTCAACAAAACCTTGACAAAGATCATAAAGAAAATGGTGTCCAGAAATAAAAAGGACTGGCATGAGAGATTGCATGAAGCTCTCTGGGTTTATCGGACCACGTTCAAGATGACCACGAATACAACGCCATTCGCGTTGGTATTCAGTACGGAAGCAGTATTTCCCTTAGAGATTGAGCTACCCTTTCTACGAGTAGCAGTTCGAATAGAGCCCAACACCATAAAGAGTACTCAGCACCTCCTAAAAAAAGGGGAAAAGTAAAGTAAAGTGTGAGTATCAGAACCCACAGGTCCCAAGCAAGTGTTTAACACATTATTCAAAAATGAAATGACTGGGCTAGGCCAAAGTTTGGCCAAACTCCTAGTCAACCGAGCCTATGTGCTCTTTATTTTCTAGAGTGGTCTTTGTCCCAAATCAAGACTACCGAGCTTCTGACGAATATTCATGGTTCCAGGGTACATCTCCCCACATCTCTGATATATGTCATTATAATTCTTCAACGTCTTCAGAGAGGTGGTGGGTCCCGACAGCCAACAATTCCTTGGACCACAACGTCCTTAAAATAGCTATGGACCGCAACGTCCTTAAACTAAGACAATAGAGCCCAAATGTTCTTCTGTTGGGTCTGAATGATCCCAAAAATCCTGTTGAGTAGATCTTAGTCTAAAATTAGACTAACGTATCCTCAACAAATATTTAAGTCGATCTTAATCTCAAACAAGGTTAACGATCCTTAAATCAAACCAAACCCAAATCTAAGAATATACGGATTTGGACTAATCCACGCTCTACGGGCGACAACATAAATTAGTCTCCGTATACAATCCACGGGCAATAAAAAATAAAATAAACACACACGACACGAAGTGAACTTCTGGAGCAGGAGAAAGTGGTTATCGCGATGCGATAACGTAATTAACTGCAGGGATTTGCGCCTGCAAGGAAGGGCGTCCCCATAATCAAAATCCCCTCGCAAAAGAGAGGGAATCTGACGAAGTCTGCTACAACGGCCGTATCCATCCAGACCTCCGATGCACGGTGCCGTAAATCAATTTTGCATCTTCGGAGTGGTGGACAGATAAACCCAAATAGCATCTGCCCCAAATTGAGGCAATACATTCGTCTTTCCCGGCTTTCGGCCGTAAACATTGGCGTGAATCCTCGGAACCAATCTCGTTCCGCCCGGATGAGAGTGGCGGGGAACGCTTGGCATTGGGCAACGTCGGAGTTGTCCTGGAAGCTCATGCCCATAGTAAACGCGTCCAGATGGTCTTTCGAGTCAGACTTCCCGTCAAAGAGGGCCACTTTTGGAGGCTTATTTCTGGATGAGACGAGGACAGCGAGCAGCTCTTCAGTGAAGGGCTTCGTAAGCAAGTCGGCGGCATATCTGGCCCCCTCGTTTGAAGGATGACCCTTCCGATGTATACCCTCAATTTTCTTTTCAAGGGCGTCAAGACGGTCGTGGTACCTTAAGGATTCGGTGTCGTCAGAGTTATGGCCCTTTCCGCTGGCGGCCTGCGCCTGACAGCCGCTCCGGTTCCATTCTATCAGGTTCCTCAGGTTCCCCTGGCGAGGTCATTCTTGAGTCATCGTGGCGAGTATCTCCCGCACGACCTCGTCGAGGGAGAGGGTGCTGGCCATTCCCGGGAGCAGGTGAGCTGACCGATACCTCCTCGGGAGGGACAGGAGCACGATGGGCCTCGGGGTGGGGAGCTCTTTCACGAGACCTCGACGTGGAGCTGTGAGGCGCCCAACGGGTCATTGAATTGGTCATCGCAGGGGACCTGTGGCCGCTGGAGATAGAAAGACGTTGTTCAGTGGTGCCAGCACGGGCAGCGTCATCTCTCCCTCTATGGAGGTCGTGATCCCGGGGTGGAGGAACGGTGACCTGGGGGGCTTGTCCCGCCGTTTGGACTGTAACAACATTAAGATTTGGTCAATGATATTTTTGCATATATTTTCCTACCAAATGTTAATTATAATATATCAACACATGAAAAATAGTATTTTTACAGATAAACCCTCATATGTATCATATATTATAATAAACACATTTTCTAATATAGAAATAGTAGGAAAAATGTAATAACAAATGTGCAGTTTTATCAACTGAACAAATACCCCCAAACTTATCTTTGATCATCCCGAGCAAACTAGTTTATTCAAGAGAAGGAGAAAAAGAAAGGAGAAAACTAAGCACACTTTCGTAGGCAAACACGATTGCACTGAGCACGTGCAACAAACCGTTAAACCTCTAGGTGTCCCTAGTAGGAGGAGTGTTGTCTCCTGAGGGTTTTCGGCGGATTACACCCACAAAATCCTATAATAAAAGATAGATGGTGAAATATACATATAAAGATAAGAACCATAAAAGAAAGACTTTGAAAATAAGAGTTTCCAACTAATACTAGCTTTTCAGTTGTCATGAGCCCTATCTTAATAGTCATGAAAAGATGTTAGAAATCACATCATCTCTCAATAAAACATCGGCTTATTCTTCATTCCTATCTTTCATCCAAACATTGATCATATAACCCTATGTGTGTGTAAAGAACATCCCTGCACTCGGAGAATTCAATTCAAGCTATCATACTCTTGTCCATCTACCTCAGTACTTTTTAATTTGATGAATATTTAGGGATTTGCTCGCACATTTTCATGCGACCGTTAATACTTCTTGAGGTACTAACTGACCGATTACTCATGTGCTTACTGATTAGGTGATAATATTTTCCTCGTCTTGCACCACCTAAGGCTTAACAGTGACTCCCAGACCAGTTGGTCTAAGGCACTAGGTGATGAAGCACCCTCGCTATATTTTTTTATTGCTGCCTTGACGATAACAAAACCAGTGTTCATTTTTCTTTTCACCATTTTTATATTTTCTTCATTTATTATTTCCTTCATACTTTGGCTTTTAGACAAGAGCATTTCAAGGTATCCTCTACTATCCCGAGTTTCAAGACGTGTGTAAGTGCATATAGTAGGGTATCAACATTCAAATGTTTGGCTTCCAGAATAGGGACTATTTTTCAGACTTATTTTTATCCTCAGATTAGTGACTTCCTTCATCTTATTAACCCTTGGGACAACGGCTCATAACTACTTATTACCAGTTCGTTTAAGAAAACTTCTAATTTTCTTGGTTTTCCTAAACTATTCCTATCTTTCATATATAATTTTTCACTTTCTATTCTTTTATTATCAAATTTTTTTTGTGCTTATATATAGTATAATGCAAAGTATGCGTAAAAAAGCACAAACCTCCCCCAAACTTGTTTTCAACAGTGTCATCACTGTTGCTATCTGCTGTATCACAAAAACTTGTAAGCTTGGGAGGATAATATTAATGGGGGCAAGAATATATGAAAGTGAAAATCCTCCCCCAAACTTATTTTTGGCTCACAAATTTGAGGACAAAAGCTATGTTCAAGAGCCAAAAATATACCCCCCCCTCAAACATGAGTTAGACAATATGAAGCATTTTAAGAGGGGTGAGTCATTTAGTCAAAGTAAGACTTTACAAAGACCAAAAGTTAACACCAACCATTCAAAATTTTTATCAGTATAGCGTATAGGTTGGTGGAAGAATGTGTTGTATCGAGTCAAGAAAAAATGGGGAAGGGATAAGAGGTGGTCTGGAAAGGGTTTAAAATTAGAGAAAAGAAAGAATGAGGATGAATGTGAATGATTAGGAAGAAGGAATGGTGACGGTTCAACCTCTATAGGTGGAGATTGATCAATCACAAAATCCGTAGTGTTTAAAAATTCAAGTTCGTCAGCAAAAAGTTCTTCAAAACTTTTATCAATGGTGTGAATGAACATTTTGCTGTCAAAGAGTTTTGTGCCAGAATTTATCCTACTTGATTCAAAAATTATTGAGGTAGAGGACACGAAAAACTCATCTACCTCCATTTCAAAAATATCCAAATCAAGTTGAATTTATGGTATTATTGAACATTCATCAACGGATTGTGATTCATCAAAACTCACTGAAACTATAGGAACAGAAGAAGAACCGGAGAAAGTAGAGGGTGAAATGGGTAAACAAATTGGTGTGTCGAGTGTTACTGAACCAGATGTGGAAGATGGAGGCTGTATTTCAGTCTGATCTTCGGGTATACCATTATCATCAACTTCAAGACATATTTGGGGTTCGGGAAAAATTAAAGGTTCAAGATGATATCCACAAGGAAGTGAAAGGATTTGATGAATTGGTGGGATAAAATCATCCAAAATTTCGGGTTCATCAATCAATATATCCCCAACGTCAATCACCTCATTCAAGTGAAGGTTAAAATTCTCAAACACCTCATCAAAAGTATGGTTTTCAATTAGTTTTGGTTCAAGAGTGGAGGTGTAGAGATCATAAGGGTTGGGTATGGTTTCACTTGAAATAGACCCTTCACAGTCGGGTAAATCAAACACTACAAAGTCACACAACTTATCAGACATTCTATTTGGTGTACTTGATGAATCTATGAAACTGGAGTTGTGGATTTCAATTTGGAATGGGGAGGTTTGATTAGGAAGGGTGTACAGTTCCGTCTCACTACCCAAATTCTCATTTTGTCCTATGCCCGAATCATATACTGAAATTTTTTGGGCAGGTTTGAAATTCTTTGCTTGCATTCACTCTGTTGTTTCCTTCCTAATATGGTTCGACAATTCCAGAAATTTTTCTAATGTCTGCTCCAGACTAGTCTTGGGTTGATAAGGAGTTTCAGTATAAGATTGAAATTCCTGTAGATAATTAAAACTCCCAAATGACTGATTAGAAGAACTGTCTAGAGAAGGTGGAAAAGTCGGATTGGATTGATAAGAATAGAATGGTTGCAAAAATTGGGTGGGAATAGGGTCAACATTGTGATAAGAAGAATATTGATATGGGTTGGTCGGTTGGCTATCAAACTCTTCTTTGGAAAGTGGAGGTGATGGTTGATATTGGTCCAGGTTGAAACTTTGGCCTCTAGCCCTAGCTATGTGCTCAGCAATGGACATTCGTCTAGGGGCTTCCTCACTCTGGGTATCAACTGAAACAGGTGTAGGATTAGGATACGGTTGATAAGACCTAGACTGAGATGGTCAACTGTTTCTTCCTGCTTGTTCTATATTATCTCTTAAGGACATGGAAGAGCCGGACGGTATACTGAAGGGATTACGAAAACAAGAGATATCTGGTTATGGACAACAAAGCTCGGCAAGTATTCTTCTGTTTAGGTCACCCATTATATGAAGAGAAGAAGAGGGAAGGGTAAAAAGGGGAGAAAATAATTGGTTTGTTTTGAAAAATGACGGATTTAGACAAATCACACAAAAATGCACAAACAACCCTAGAATTATGGTTATCTAGGTCCAGTCTCTAGACCGCTCCTAGACTTCCAAAGGAAAAGCCGCAGGATAAATCCTCTACCGCTTCTTTACTACTCTTGTAGCCAGGTAAGTGCCAGGTGAGTGGGAGGCTCCCCATTACGAAAGTAGTGGTCCTAATTAAGTAACTACTCACCTTAGACACACTTGCCTAGACACTACAAAAGTAATGCGGATAAGCGATAGATTACCCATGACCTTCCTCTGTCCTTATTGAGCGCGACAGTCTTTAGAGTCTGGTCTAGATATTTTTTAAATTAATGTAGGGTTGATGCGGATGCTCAGTTTGTGATTTGTGGGGTTTAGGAAGGGTGATGAAATCCCCACCTAATCTGGATTTTGGTCTTGCCCCTTAAAAATCCGTATTAAAATATGCAAAAACAAACCGCAAAACAAAACTTTGCAAAAAGATTTTTGAGCGGCGATATTTTGCAAAGAATCCTGCAGAAAAGATATTTTATTGGATTTCAGAGGAGAGAGAAAGATATAGAAAATATACCAGAGAAGTTTGCAGCCCTAAATCTCCTCTCCCGCCGCTCTTCCGGCGCCAAATGAGCTCCTTTGCCGCGGTTCCGCCGCTGGGTGGAGGGATCAGGTGGTGAAAGTTTGCTCTGTGGCCTCCTGCACTCCTCTGGATCTTGATGAATGTCTCTGTCTTCTGTTTCCTCAAGTCTGTGACTCCAGATTTCCTCGCAAAATTCACACAATAATCGTTAAATATACAATTTGCAGTTTTGCTTTATTTATGATATGGATCATATAAGAATTCAACACAAATAGTAAGAATAAAAAATTATGCACGTATCCCCGGCAACGGCGCCATTTGATTGATTCGAAAAAGTGCATGTAGTTAACCGCAGTCAGAACGGTGTCGCGTGTAGCTAAACCGAGATGAGTACGGATCTTCCTCTGGGAAACGTGGAACCTTTTACTCTTAGTTTAGATGTGTTGAAAAAGAGAGGAGGGATAAGAATGTTGAGGAATGGTTTCTAGATCTACGTTAAGCACTAATGCAAAATATAGATCTAGATTATTTATGGATATAGTTAATATAAGAAGAGCCTAGTAGGGTTCGTTAGGATTTAGTAGTTATGGATGATTAATTAAAAATTACCCTTTTTATCCTTTAATAGATTTAAAACTAGAACGACAGTGATGCATGTAGATTAGGGTTTCTGGAGGGAAAAGGAATCCCACTCTTAACCCTTATCTCGACACGGAACTCCGTTCATATCTAGCCTTTACCAAAACAATCATTAATCTAATCTCTAATCGCGGTCGAGACTAACAATGAATTGGTAGCGCGCCCGATTAGGATGTTAATGATTGTTTTGATAAAGTTTATAAACTTTATAGGACGTAAAAAGGGTTTAAAGATCTTCATCATCCATTAACCTACCCTTATCCTACGAACCCTAACAAGCGGAGAATTACTCGCGCATGTTGGGAGAAAGAGAGATGGAGAGAAAATGCATAATTAAACTACGAAGAAATAGAATAAGAAAAAGAAAGCTACCTTTATTAATTATCAATATTCATTACACTTTGATTCCTTAGAAAATGATTACAAATACTAGTTTTGCTTCTCGATCTCTTCTAAGGAGGTAGACGAACAGTTGATGATCAGCCTGGATGCGAGAGTCGTCTTGGACTTCGTGATCTCGTCGGCTTGATGATTTTTCCAAGAGGCTCTTGGTTTTTATTTATAGTCCCAAAGCCAGAAATCTAGCTTCCAAAATTGGAAACCAACAGTTAAGATTCAACAGAAGAAATCACAGCTTCTAATCCATCTGGTATGCGGCGGATCCGCGGCCAATAGGGGGGTTTGGCCGCCGATCCGCGGCCAAACAGTGTGATCTTTTGATTATTTTTCTGGGGCTTCTCTCTTTATGACACATGGCGATCTCTGGAACCTCTAGAAATTGGAAATCTTTTCTTTGTTTCTGCCAGAATTGATTTCTTAGTTTGCTTTCTTAATTAGGCAGGTTTGCTCTTAACAACTTTGATTCCCTTGATTGTAGCCCTGAAAATTCTGCACAACAACTCCACAAATAATATTAGTAGAGTTTGTTTTATTGAGATATTAATTTCAACATTAAGATTTGGTCAATGATATTTTTGCATACATTTTCCTACCAAATGTTAATTATAATATATCAACACATGAAAAATAGTATTTTTACAGATAAACACTCATATGTATTATATATTATAATAAACACCTTTTCTAGTATAGAAATAGTAGGAAAAATATAATAACAAATGTGCAGTTTTATCAACTGAACAGTGGGGGAACGGTGACCTGGGTGCTTGTCCCGCCGTTTGGACGTGGACGAGGGCATCCACTATGGATGCGAGCATGTCTATCCGTGCAGAGAGGGCGTGAATGGCGTTAGAGGGAGGAGTAGATCTATCCACGCCTCCGTTGTGGGGAGGGCGGCAGCTGGTGCTTGGATCGTCACGGTGTTCACTCGCTATGTTTTCGAGATCGGAAGATCAACTTTTGATGAGTGAAATTTTCAGCTTTCCCATAGATGGCGCCAACTGATGGAGGCCAGGATCTTATTCAGTTGTTGTCCTTCGTTGATCTGTCGCGAGTGTTGATGGACGGCTGAGATTGATGTTGAGGGTTGTCTCCCTGTGCGTGTGGATCTTAGTGGGCTTGATTTGGAGTAAAGACGAGCTGCCTGCAAAGAAGTCCCGGGGTGGTTGTACCACCGTGGACCCTCTGACGATCAAGTTAGCCAAGGTATTTAGGCAGAGTAGCGGCTTGTTGGAGTAAAATTGCATTACCTGAGTCATCTGGGAGAGGGGTTTTTATAGCGGTCGCCATGAGATAGCTGGCGCGAGATCTTTGCCGTCCGTTACGCCCCTGGCGTTACGCTTGCGTGAATGATGCGATCCTCCATTAATAATGAGATAGCTTGTTAATGGGGGGATCCGGCGGCATGGAACGCGGGATCTTGGGGTGGCGGGTATCTAGCGTCTGGCAAGATACGCAGAGCCGTGGCGGAGGCGCCTGTGATCTGCGTTTTAGGTTGCTCGGCAGAACCGGGGAGGCGTAGCTTGGCGGGGCCCAAAGCAGGCGAGAGGTCGAGGAAGCTCGCTTCTGTGATAGCTCGGAGATAAGCTGGGAGGGCTGAGGAAGCTCAGCGCGTAGGGGGTCTCGGAGATGAGCCCACGGTCATTTGTAAGGTGTGCATAAGAACGTTCAGGGACCCATAGGTGGTTGGGGAAAACCTCAGGGAGATATCCCGGAAAGAGTTCCCAACGCAAAGTACTTGCCCTATTTGCGTGAGCCCCGGGATACGTCATTTGCCATGTGTCATAATCTGGGGAGTTCCCACTTATGAGCATCATCGGTCAAGGATTTCAACGGGTTGCTGATCACAAGATAAATCTGTCTGTACAGTGAGCTCGGAGTGATCAAGGATATGGCTGGGGTCGCTCACATATCTTTGAAGCTGGGATATGTTGAATATATTGTGCACTCCTTCCAATGAGGGTAGAAGTGCCAAATGATATACCATTTCTCTGACTCGTTCGTGTATGTTGAACGGTCTAATATATCTCGGACTGAGCTTACCCCTATTTCCAAATCGAATTACTCCACGGTTTGGAGAGATCTTTAAGAACACATGATCTCCCAGCTAGAACTCCAGGTGTCGGTGCTTTGCATCAGCCCGGTGCTTCTGTCTGTCTTGGGCTATGTGCATTCTTTCCTTGATCGTGCAAACTACGTCCATAGTCGCCACGGTCATCTTTGGTCCAAGGAGTTCCCTATCTCTGATGTCATCCCAACTCAATGGTGATCGACACTTCCTTCCATAGAGAGCTACAAAGGGTACCATTCCAATACTCATTTGGTGGCTGTTATTGTATGAAAACTCCACAAGATGTAGGAGATCTTCCCACAATCCTCTTAAGTCTAACATATACGCTCTTAGTTTATCTTTAAGGATCTGAATCGTTCGTTCAGACTGTCCATCTGTTTGTGGACGGTAAGCTGTGTTGAAGTTCAGACTCGTTCCCAAGCTAGCTTGCAGACTCTGCCAAAACTGCGATCGGAATCTGGTGTCACGATCGAAAACAATGCAAACCGGTACTCCATGTAATCTTACGATCTCCTTCATGAGTTCATGGGTATAAAAAATAGTACACTATGAAGAGTTAAATCTTACTTAGATTCAGACTTACTTCCATGTACTTCTTTGCCAGTGTCTCAGTAGATTGGCCAACTCGAAATGGGATGAAGTGAGCCGACTTTGTGAGTCGATCCACAATAACCCATACTGCATTATTACCTTTCGTGCTGCGAGGAAGTGCAGTCACGAAGTCCATGGTGATGTGTTGCCACTTCCATTCTGGAATAAGTAACAGTTGAAGTAAACCAGCAGTCCTGTGATGTTCATCTTTTACTTACTGACACACCAAGTATTTGGCTATGCTTATTAGCTCCTTCTCACTTCATGCCATGCCACCACTAATGTTGATGTATACCTTTGTACATTTTTGTACCACCAGGGTGTACTAAATACGGAGAGCTGTGAGCTTCTTTCATCAAATCTTTCCGAACAGGACCTTGTAGTACACATAATCTGCTTACGTATCTCAAACATCCGTCTTCATAGATGATGAAGTCTATTCTAAATTCACATTATACTTGTTGTTTGATCTTTTGGAACTTGGTATCACTTGCTTGAGCTGCTTTGATCTGGTTGACAATAGTAGACTGAACTTGTAAGTTCATCAACTTTGAAGTATTACCTGGAATAACCACTTCTATCTCCATATTGTTCAATTCCTGTTGAAGCTTCCACTGTGCGGTGAGATTCATTGATAGTGGCTGGGGACTAAGTGTATCAGGAACCACGTTCACCTTCCCTGAATGATATTGTAGGTTGATACCGAATTCCGCCATGAGTTCTAGCCATCTTCTCTGCCGCATATTCAACTCCTTCCAAGTAAACACATACTTTAGACTTTTGTGGTTAGTGTATATGTCCACTCGCTCTCCAAGTAGATAGTGACGCCAAATCTTAAGTGCAAAGATAACGGCCGCCAACTCCAAATCATGTGTTGGATAATTGCGCTCATGAATCTTCAGCTGTCTTGATGCATAAGCTACAACTTTTCCATGATGGTGTAGAACACATCCTAATCCCTTACCGGATCCATCGAAATGCACAACAAAACCTCCAGATTGGTCCGGTATTACGAGAATAGGTGCTAATGTCAATCTTGACTTGAGTTCTACAAAAGCCTGTTCATATGCTTCTGACCACACGAATGCCCCATCTTTACATATGAGCTTGGTCAGGAGTATTGCAATCTTCGAAAAGCCTTCTATAAATCTTCGGTAGTATCCTGCTAATCCCAAAAAACTTCGAATGTCCTTCACTGTCTTTGGTGTTGACCATTCTCTTACTGGTGATACTTTAGCTGGATTTACAGAGATTCCTTCACCTGAAACGATAAGTCCGAGAAATCCGACTTGATCTAGCCTCTGTACTTAGCATAAAGTTGATGCTGTCGCAAAGTCTGCAGGACAATTCGTAAATGTTCAGCTTGTTCTTTCCGATTCTTCGAATACACCAGAATGTCGTCGATGACAATGACAACGAACTTGTTTAGGTACTCTCGGAAAACCTGGTTCATCTGATTCATAAAAATAGTCGGTGCATTGGTCACTCCAAATGGCATCACGAGAAATTCATAATGACCATAGCGAGTCCTGAATGCTGTCTTCGGAATATCAGACTCTTTGACATTCAGCTGATGATAACCCGAACGAAAATCTAGTTTTGAGAAAACACAAGACCCACTTAGCTGATCGAACAAATCGTCAATGCGTGGTAGTGGATACTTGTTTTTTATCGTCACTTTGTTCAGAGCTTGGTAGTTTATGCACATTTTGTATGAACCTTTCTTTTTCTTCACAATCAAAATTGGAGATCCCCAACTTGAAGTACTGGGACGAATCCATCTTTTCTTCAAAAGTTCGTCCAATTGAGTACGGATCTCCTTCAATCCTTCAGGACATAAGCGATATGGTGCTTTGATCACCAGTTGTGCACCAGGTACTAAGTTAATACTGAATTCAAGAGCTCGATCGGGAGGCAAACCTGAGATGTCTTCAAGAAATACATCTTCGAACTCTCGAACTACTTCTGGCTTGTCTTCTTCAACTTGTGTTTTTGCAATCACTGCCTTCCTTGGTTTAGTCTTGTAAGTGCTAGGTTTCACGGTACAGTCTCCACTTTTGAAATAAAAGACCGGATGATCTGGTATCTCGAACACTACCATCCTTTGACGACAGTCGATGGTAGCATAGAAAGTTCATAGCTGGTCTATACCCAAGACTGCATCAAAGTTTGGTATGTCAAGCACCTTGAAGTTAGCATAAAATTCTCTGCTGCAGACGACCACTGGACACAGGTTATATCCCAAAGTTGCCTTTAGAACGCCGTTTCCTGAACTAACATTCCAGCTGGATACGAGCGGTTTAACTGGAATCGCATGAATTTGGACGAACCGTTACGACATAAAGAAATGTGATGCTCCAGTATCGAAGAGTGCTAAGGAAAATAGGGAGGCTACTAAGATTGTACCTAAGTTGTGTGGGATATGTTTAGGTATGGAAAATAATATATGGATGTAAAAAAGTATTGAACAGATTTGAAAGATGGGAAATTACCAGTGATGATTTGGCCGGTGGCTTCAGTTTCTTACACCGTTATTGTGAAAGCCTGACGCTTTGTTACATTCTTCCTTGCTTGGGGAGCATTCCTCTGTCCGCTCATCTGTCCTTGAGGTGGGTTCCTTTGTGCATGATGGAACTGACGAGGAGGCTGTGCAGGAGGTCCACGAGGAGGTGGAGCTGGGAGAGCAAGACGAGTTGCAGGTGCCTGGATAGCTGACCGCTGCGGATAAGTGTTTGCTGGTCTGAAGGTTAGATTTAGATTGAGTTTACGGGGACATGCAACAATGTCGTGAGTGGATGAGCCGCAGACTAAGCACAGGCTGTTTGCACGCATGCAGTTCTTCGCCAGGTGTCCATTCCTCTTACAGTAGGTGCAAAAGTCTGGACTAGGCCGATTAAAAATTACTCCCGGTCTCCTGGATACAAACGGTGGCCTGAAAGGGGCTCCTCCTGCCATCTGATTGGCAGGGCGCTTCACACCAGCAGATTGAGATCTGCCCTTCTTCTTCACAATTGCCTCATATCTTCGAGCAGCCTTCAGTGCAAGGTCATGGGTTAGGAAATCCCCTGTAGCTAATGCTATTCCCGCTAAAAAATTTCTGCGCAAAAGAGCCCAAGGTATGAAATGGCAGCGATACGTTTAAGAAAATGTGAACCAGTATTTTCTGGGCTGTATTTTGACAAACTTCCAAATGTAAAACAGCTAAATTCTGATGGCATCGAAAGCGTCTCAAAAAAGCCTTCGATTTAATATATTATGGGCCTCATAATTCATCCGGGATCAAAAGTTATGAGTAAATATGCTATGCACGTGTAATCTAAGGAAGAAAATGCGAACCAGTATTTTCCGGGCTGTATTTTGATAAACTCCCGAATGAGAAATAGCTAAATTCTGATGGTATCGAAAGTGTCTCGAAAAATCCTTCGATTTGATATATTATGGTCCTCATAATTCATCCGGGATCAAAAGTTAATTAGACATCACGTGCCTACACGTGACCGGGCATCACGTGCCCACATGTGACCGGGCATCACGTACCGACACGTGACCATTTACAGGCAAAGCCTGTAGGCACTGAATAAAATAAATAATTAGAAATAATTAATCAGTGGGGTCACGTTCCAACACGTGATAGGCCTTTAAACCCCCTGAAAAGAATTAAAAATATAATAAAACAGCAAGGAAAAACCCCAATAGGGCATCACGTGCTGACATACGATAATTCCTGAGTTCTTTAAAACAACAGAATTAAATTCTGGTTAAAAAGCTTAAACAGTGGGGGTCACGTGCCCACACGTGATAAGCATTTAAACCTTCTGAACTAATAGAATTAAATTCTAAATTAAAGGAAATCAAAAACCCTAATATTTTCGTAGATCTTTCCAAACAAAATGATTGTGCTCTATAAAGTGGAGCAACGTTGGATTAAAAATCCAATGGTGATTAAAAATCACCAACTTATAGAAAGATTCTATACAAGGAAAGATTTTCCTGAAATTCACCAAGAATAACAAACAGAATATCTTTTGGATTAAAAATCCAATGGTGAATAAAATTCACCAAGTGATCTAAAAGATCATGTTGGTTACAAAATCAATTAAAATCTTTCAATGAAAGATTGACTAAACAAACTGATTCTTTTCTTTCTCCTATAAATAGGAGCCAAGAAGAGAAGAGAAAGATCCTTGGAATTTTTTTTAGAGAAATACAATAACAGAGAGAAAAAGAGAGGAGAATTTAATTCTCAAGGGAGAAAAGAAGATTTCTTCTGGAGAGAAAAGAAACCCTAGGTGAGAAAGGGAAAGAGATTTAGGCTCCATAAAAAAAAAGAGAATTTAATTCTCAATTTAAGAGTTTAACTCTTCTGAATAAGAACTTAGTTCTTCCTTTGGTTGAAGTTCTGCAGAAGCAGCTCTCCCCACAAGTTGAGAATTTAATTCTCATCGGGGAGATTCTGCCATGCAGATCCAAAGCTTAGAGGAAGAATTGAGTTTTGAGAATTTAATTCTTCAAAATTCATAGGAATTTAATTCCTCCAAATGAAACTAGAGTTTAACCTTATATGAGAATTTAATTCTCCCAAATCCATAGGAATTTAATTCCTCCAAATGAAACTAGGGTTTAACCCTGTATGAGAATTTAATTCTCCCAAATTCATAAGAATTTAATTCCTCCAAATAAAACTAAGGTTTAACCCTATATAAGAATTTAATTCTTCCAAATACACAGGAATTTAATTCCTCTAAACAGAACTAGGGTTTAACCCTATAAAAGAATTTAATTCTTAAAAACAAGAGACTTAAAGCTCTCCATGCACATAAAGATCAAAGTATCCAACGTGATCACGTGGTAACACGTGACCCTTATCCTCAATGAGTAAAAAAAGAATGAACAAGACTAGGTCACGTGTCCCCACGTGACCCTTAAACAGACCCCTCAAAATGAGAAAGAAAAAACATGAAGGCAATGCCTCACTTGCTCACACGTGACTCTCAAAACAAAAGAGAACAAATCCAATAGCATAATCAATTTTGGGCGCCCTCACATGTCCCCACGTGACCCCTAATAAACACTTTAATAATCAATGCATAGGTACCCATCATGTGCCCACACGTGATGGTCTGAAGACCAAAAGTGTTTAACACTAACTGAATACTCTGAGAACAAAATAATGGAAGTCTGGCCCCCATCTTTAGACGTCTTACGTGACCCCACGTGACTAATTCAATTTTAGTGTTTAACACTATTTTCAGCACATCACGTGGGAGCACGTGATCGCCAAATATTCTCTAGTATTTAACACTATTTTAAAGCCAAGCTTAGCCCAAATTGGCTAAGTTTTCTAGAGGCAAATTTCCCCTTCAACCGAACCTTAAAATCCAGAGTTATAATGAATGGTTAGTGCTCAGCCAAAGACAAAATGTTGTCAGAGCCCCCAGACTCATGTTTAGCATTGCTAAATAATGGGGGGTTGAACCCAGACAAATGTTGAACAGTCCCAATAAAAGTCCAACATTTCAAACTTAATTGGACTTAGCCCAAGTTGGCCATAAATCCTCAACTCAGATTTGACTGAGCCCATGTGCTCATAATCTAATTAATTGATCTTATTCTCAAATTGGACTACAGATTTCCCAATCAACTTTGGTTCAAGGGTACATCTCTTCATTCCTTTGATATTTGTCGTTGTAATCCTTCAACGTCTTAAGAGAGGTGACGGGTCCCGATAACCAATCATTCTATGGACCGTGGGGTCCTTAAACTCATGGACTATGATGTTCTTAACCTTGGACTGTGGGGTCCTTAAGTCCATGGACTATGATGTCCTTAACCTTGGACCACCATGTCCTTAAACTGGTAATTGACTGCAAAGTCCCTAAACTAAAACAATAGAGCCCAAATACTCTTTTGTTTGATCTAAATGATCCTGTTAAGTAGATCTTAGTCTAAAATTAGACTAACGTGTCCTTAACAAATGGTTAAGTTGATCTTAGTCTAAAATTAGACTAACGTGTCCTTAACAAACTGTTAAGTTGATTTTAGTCTAAAATTAGACTAACATATCCTTAACAAACGTTTAAGTTGATCTTAGTCTCACATGAGACTAACGTATCCTTAAACCCAACCCCAAACGCAAATCTAAGAAGATACGGATTTAGACTAATCCACGCCCTACGGACGACAACATAAATTAGTCTCCGTATACAATCCACGGGCAACCAAAAACAAAACAAACACCCATGATGCGAAGTGACCATCTGGAGAAGGAGAAAGTTGTTACCGCGATGCGGTGGCGTAATTAACTGCAGGGGCTTGCGCCTGCAGAGAAGAGCGTCCCCACTATCAAAAACCCCTCAAACGAGCGGTAATCTGACGAAGTCTGCTACATCGGCCACATCCGTTTAAACCTCCGATATACGGTGCCATAAATCAACTTGGCATCTTCGGAGAGGTGGATGGATAGCACCAATTAGTATCTGCCCCCAAATTCAGGCAAGACGGACCTACGCGGTCGCGTCTTTGTGTTTCGGTGGAGAACAAATGCAACTTGGATCTCCGGGTCTAACCCTTACTGAAATCGTCGTGCTCTGATCTCAGCAGTCGGTATAAGATGTGCCGCAAACCTGTTACGGTCTTGTGTTAGCAGTGTAGTATGTTATATTAGGAAATTGAATATTTGAGACATGTCTTACCTGCTAAGCATGGTGAACTCAGCATCATACTCATCCACAGATTTGGTCCATATCGAACCTTGTTGCAGGTAAATGAATTGCTACTCCATTTCAAAACGGGCAGTCTCGGGAAAATATTTCGCGTCGAACATATTGCAAAATGTCTTCCATTCAACCGGCTGGGAAAGACGGCTTTCTTCCACCTTCCACAATACTCTGGCGTTATTTGTGAGTTGCAGCTTCGCAACTCTTACCCAAGCAATCTATGGCACTTGTGCTGCTGCCAGATCATCTTCGATGGACTGAGCCTATTCTTCTGCCTCCAGAGGACTCTCTTTCCCAGAGAATTGTTTAGAGTGCAGTGCCCGGAATTGTTTCACACCGGGCGCCTCAGCTTCTGAGCGATGCAATAGGATAGCAGTCTGCTGCTGCTGTCCCTTCAAGAGGCTCTTGATTGCCTCAAGCAAAACCGTCTACTCGTTGATCGGAGCAGCTACGGTAGTTGTAAGTGGTAGAGATGGTGGTGGTGGTGGGGTGTTGCCATTAACATTCGTGTTCGTATTGTTTGGAGAATCCATAATCTTGAAAGAAAAATAGGGTTATGATAGATTCAAGGCATTGAAATGTAAATAATGTTTTTTTAGTTGCTGATTCTTATAATTCTTGTGTTATATTGCTTAGACTTCCATGCAGAATTGACCTGCATGGGCCACCAACAAAACCTGTCATGCCCCGCCTTCCAATATACAGGGAAGTAGACGTGGTGAGACCGCAACATATTTACTCAGAAGTAAACACGTTAAGCATAAATAAGCAATATAAAAGTAAAGCACAAGAATGACAAAAAATATAATGAAACAACAACTTTTATTTATATTCATTCTTTACATACAACAGGAAAGTAAAATACAATAATGGAAAGCGATTCCTAAACAATGACATATGAACTGAAAAGAAAAGTAAGTACAAGTAAGAACTAGAACTCTGGCTCCTCTGCAAACTGCTCCAAATTTTTCTGACTGGGCTCGATCTCCTGAGAGTCGGGTCCCCCCGACAACATTCCAAAGAAAGAAGAGATAGGAATGTCGTCAGCGAACAATCGCTCGGTAAGTCCCAAAAGAGAGATAGATCAAGTAAAAGGAATAGATCTGATAATTTATCTGTTTTTATTATACAATTATAGTTGTTTGTAGCTTGGTACAGAATATATCAGCGTAAATGAGAGGAGTCCAACTTGCTCCGTGGACCAAGGCATATGGAGTACAATGCCCCATTAAACCCATGGGAAAACGGCACAGATATTCAGGTTAGGTGTATTATAGCAACCGTCTCATTCCACTTCTAATACATTCCGTACCAATATACCCCGTTAAAAATCCCGTAATGCATATTGTATTGATTATAATGAGTTTTAGTATAAGACATGCCGAAACCATGGTATAAATTGTTCATATAAACGGTTCGGATGTAAACGGATAGTCATGCAGTCAAGTTCAAGATATAGCCATGGATCGGTCAAGTCAAGTCATGTTGCATGTTTGTATTGTTCGATATTTATGTTCATGTTCAAGTGTTCATGTTTGATACATTGGATTCATGTTGAATTGGAGTTATATTTGGATTCATGTTTGCATTGTATTCAAATTAGATTGAGACTCAGATTGAGTCAGACACTTAAACAGATTTGAGTCCTGAATTAGGTTTGGTAGTTATCAGTAACTGCTGCACATGGACGACAGGATTCATGTCTTTTTCCAAGGCAATTACTATTGATAACCCAGTTTTAGTTTTCTACCTTAAATAGGCAAGTATTCACTTTCTCCGGCCTCCTGAGGTTCAAAAGAATTGGTCCCGCTTAAATCTATATTTACTATGGTCTTTAATGTAAATTTAATATAACTTGAGGGGGTTTTATGAAAAATATTTTTAGTATACTTTCAAAAAAAAGCTGAAGTATTTATTTATTGTATTTAGAGTTTTCATGGATGTAATTTTTAAAAGTGAGGTATTCTAGTGAATAAATACCTAACTTGAATAGTTCTTGGTATTTTATGTAAATTGATTTGTATGGATTCTTGATGGTATTTTCATGAAACTTGTTATTCTTTTATTTTGTTTGGAAAACGTGGAATTTAATAATATCTTTAAATATGTGTGCTGATAATATTTATATATTTATTGAAAGATAACTTTGTATTATTTAATAGAAATCCTTGTTTTTCTTAAAAATTGTATAAAAATTCCATCGAGATCGTATGTTCCGTGAGAAGGTCTGCATCTTGCTCTACTAGTCCCGAGAATGTACAATAACCCGCACCATCCCGATCGGGTTCCCTAAAATGGGTTGTAGAGGAATAATCGCAAGGAATGTAATCACACAATTTAAAGAAATACGGTTTTTAATGTTTAAGATATTTATTTGAAAAGTCGTATTTGCTACAAGATATTGTTTTCAAGCGAATCGTGCTATATCAATATGTGTGTATGTGGGAGGTAGGTCATTACCTTGTAAGGTTTTCTAAAGGTCTGCTAAGCTAAATACTTAAAAGATGTCATATGTAAAGTTTGTGGTATATAAACGAAAAATGCAAATAGAAGTTACATAACATAGTCTTTTAAGATGAAACTTGTTCTCAATATTTGTTTCATGATTACTAAGCAATATATAACGATATGGATGATTGGTTATTAAGAAAGATTGTGATTTTAACAAGTTTAGAATCGGATGTCGGAATAACCCCATTTCCGACGAGTTTTGAAAAGAGAACTTTTTAAATTAGGAAGAGAGGAGAAGAGAGGAGACTTACAAGCTTAGAGAAGAGAGGGGAGGTTTAGGAAAAGGTTGGTGGATTCGTGGAGTCGCGGGGTCGCCAGAATCGTCTCGAATCCTCGCCGGAACTTAACCTAGTGCTAACTCCACTTGTACTCTTCTTTGACTTGGAAAATTTTGAGGATATTTGACAATAGATTTCAGAATGAAGAGGGTTAGGGTATGGGGTTGTATTTATAGGGTAAAATTAAGGTTTTGAGAATTGAATAGAGAGTTAAAATACATTAAAATTGGATTAATGCTTCATTTTAATTCTCTGGATAATTGCAGAGAAAACAAACAGTATCGGGATAGTGGGCTAGGCCAAGAGGTGTTGTGTGCACAACACGGGGACTTTTCCCTTTGGTCCAACCATCGGCGCCGGCTCCCCAACCGATCTCGCCGGTCCATTGTAGGCTTTTGGTGCTGGGATTTATGCCACGTGTCTAGGTCAGTTCATATAACATTTAGCATATGTTTGTTTTTCTGTGACTTTTCATTTTACGTATATTGGATGTGTAAACGTTTGGGCTCCAAAAAAATTTAAAAGAAAAATCAGTAAAAAATATGTGGCTGATGGGATTCGAACACAAGGGCTATGTCACAGCATTGCAAGGCTTTACCAATGAGCTACAACTGCTTTCTTGCTGTTCTTAAACAAATTAAATATATAACTTGTGCTCAGGCTTACAACTCTATTATGTATATTAACTTGAAAATTTTCGTACAGTAAAATTTGAGTCATTACAGTTGGCCTTCGTCAAGGTCATAAGCGCCTGGGGCAAAAATCCACATCTGGAGTTTCAAAGAAAAATGAAACTTGCTAGTGTTTCATACCATTTGGAGTGTGATAATTTTGGTAGGATTCCTTTAAGGTTGTCACACGATGATATTTGGATCCCGATCCTACCGTGAGTATCCGCTACTCTTAGGAAGATTTTTTCACTAAACAATCAATACTATAAACCAAGTAGGTGCCTAAAACGGTGTTAGCGGGGCTACACCTCCAGGAAAAAGAGGTTATGTAATTAAGGAACTTTGCAAAAGCGTTAGAAAACCTCCCTCGAAGTACCAAGACTAAGCTGGCCGAAAGTTTAAGCAAGAATTGTAAGGTGAGATTAATCCTGACTAATTCTTCTTTTATGGTTTGAAGGAAAATCCGAGGAACAGTAGGAGCCATCCTATTTAGATAAACTAATAACCAATCTAAACTCGCAAGAGCGGCATACTGAGTGTTCTCTTCTCTCTCTCCTGACAGCAGCGACCAAAATGACCGGACTCAAATTACTGCTAGATAATAATAAATTGACTGTGTCAAACTATAAAGATTGGATAAGGAATATCCAGATGGCCATTATCTATGACAAGATGGGCTACCTCCTTACTACTAAAGCCCCCGCCATCCCAGGTCTAGATTCCACCGTCGCGGATGTTGATATCCGTAAGACATGGAAATAGACAGTGCGAGAGCCAAGTGCATCGTATTGGCCTCAATGGATAATGAACACTAGAGGAGGCATGAGAAGATGAACTTAGCTTCCATCTTCCTCCATACCAAGGATTTATATGGAGAGCAATCTCGTATCGTAAGATATAAGACCTCGAAGAAATTGTTTTAGGCGAGCTTGGCTGTCGGGTCATCTATAGAGGACCACGTTCTTAAAATAATTAGCTATATTGAAGAGCTCGTGGACCTTAGGACCATGTTGGAGAATGAGTTATATACTGACTTTGATTCTACAGTCCCTCCCCTCTACCTACGCCAGTTTATCTTGAATTTCAAAATTCAAGGGAAGGAAGTTTCACTTCCAGAACTCCTCAACATATTGAGGAGCGCTAAGGGCATCCTGCAGAAATCCAGGGAGACACCTGCTCTGCTTATTGAGGAATCTTCCTCTTCTAGATCCAAGGCGAAAATCAAGGGGAAGAAGAAAAAGGCCTCAACCATGCCGAAAGGCTGTGTCAGTAAGATAGAGGGAATGAGCAGGGCAAAGTTTCAGGGCTGACAGTAGGGAAGGAGGAATGTTTCTATTGTCACAGGAAAGGGCATTGGAAGAAGGACTGCAGGGCATAGAAAGCCAGAAACCAAAATTCGAAGCAGGTTGTGGTTTTGGCTTCAGGTGTGTTTATGATCAAAAACTGTCTATCGGTTAACTCTACTTCCTGGGTACTAGATACCGGATCAGGATCTCATATCTGTAATTCATTACAGGCTCTGAAAAATCATAGAGTTATCAAGGCAGGTGATATGACCTCAGGGTTGCTAACGGAATGAGCGTGGATGCTGTATCCGTAGGGGATTATCACCTAGGATTGACAAATGAGCAGATTTTGATTTTGCGTAACTATTTGTGTGTCATATCATCTCTGTATCTTTACTATCTAAAGAAAGTTATGATTTTACATTTTTAAGCGATGTCATCCACAACCACCTTAATCAAGATTTGATTGGGTCAGGTACACTAGATAACTGTATATACGTATTAAATTAAGCTCAGGTTTTCAATGTCCAGAACACACTTAAAAGAAAGTCTCCGAAATTAAATCAGGCTTTCTTATGGATAGACTGGGTCACGTCATTTAAACACGGTCGACGAAGTTACATAACGGGGGATATTTGAATCCGTTTGAATATTAGTCTTATGCAACTTGTCAATCATGTCTCAAAGGAAACATAACAAAAACCCCGTTCATTGGACACGAGGTAAGAGCAAGCGAGCTCTTGTGACTCATACATATTGACTTGTATGGTCCAATGTCAACATATGTAAGAAGTGGTTATTCCTACTTCATTACTTTTACGGATGACTTCTCAAGGTATGGACATGTATTTTTGAAGAAACATAAATCCGAGGACTTTGAGAAATTCCAAGAATATAAGAATGAAGTGGACAAACAAACAGGCAAAACCATCAAGACACTTAGATCTGATCGAGGTGGTGAATACTTAAGTGCCGAGTTCCTGGGATATTTAAATGAGAATGGAATTCTCGCTCAGCTTACTCCTCTATACACACCTCAACACAACTGTTCGCCGCCGAAAGACGCGGCCGGGACTTTGGGACGTCCGGCTTGAATTTTTCGGGCAGATGCTATTTATTTTTATCCGTCCACCTCTCCGAAGATGTCGAGTTGATTTATGGCACCATGTATTGGAGGTTTAGATGGATGCGGCTGTCGTAGCAGACTTCGTCAAATTCCCTCTCGTTGTGAGGGGTTTTTGATTGTAGGGACGCTCTTCCTTGCAGGCGTAAGCCCCTGCAGTTAATTACATTACCGCGTAGTGGTAACCACTTTATCCTGCTCCAGAAGGTCACTTCATGTCGTGTGTGTTTGTTTTGTTGTTGGTTTCCCGTGGATTGTATACGGAGACTAATTTATGTTGTCGCCCATAGTGCGTGGATTAGTCCAAATCCGTATTTTCTTAGATTTAGGTTTGGGTTGGTTTAAGGATCGTTAATCTTATTTTAGATTAAGATCAACTTAAACGTTTGTTGATGATACGTTAGTCTAATTTTAGACTAAGATCTACTCAACAAGATTTTCTTTTGTTTATAAGGACATTGCGGTCCGTTGGGTTTAAGGACATCATAGTCCACGAGTTTAAGGACCTCATAGTCCATAGTTTAAAGATGTCATAGTCTATAGAGCTTAGTTTAGGGACGTTACGGTCCATTGGGTTTAAGGACATCATAGTCCATGAGTTTAAGGACCCCATAGTCCATGTTTAAAGACATCATAGTCATTATGGTTTAAAGAAATCATAGTCTGGTTTAAAGACATCATAGTCTGTATGGTTTAAAGACATCATAGTCTGTAAGGTTTTGGTTTAACCGTTTAGGGACGCGCCAAAAGTTATTGGTTATTGGGACCCTCCACCTCTCTGAAGACGTTGAAGAATTACAACGACATGTATCAGAGGTGTGGAGAGATGTACCCTTGAACCAATGAATGTTCATCAAAGATTTGATAACCTTGTTTGGGACTAAGTCTAATTTAGAAGAAGACCTATGGGCTCGGTCGATTTTGGGGTTTGGCCAACCTTGGGCTCAGCCCACTTAGTCTCTGTCATTTCCTTTTTTTTATAAAGTGTTAGACACTTACTATGACACAGTCTTTTCTCTGTGCACATAATGCTAAACATTTATGTGAATAATGACACCCACTTTCTTTATGTTTTTTATGAGTGTTGAACACTCTTCATGGTGCTAGGCTTTTCTTGAGGAGCGCAGAGCGCTCTGTGTTAAGTAGCGCCCACGTCAGAGGCACGTGGGACGCTTGGCGCTGAGCGCCAGCATTTGAACGCTAAGTGCACTTTATTTTGAGCAGCGCCTACGTGAGGGGCACGTGGAGCGCTTGGCGCTGAGCGCCAGCATATGAGTATTGATCGCTCTTATTAAATAGTGCTCACGTGAGGAGCACGTGGAGCGCTCGGCGCTGAGCGCCAGCATTTGAGTGTTGAGCGCTCTTATTAAATAGCGCTCACGTGAGGAGCATGTAAGTCTACGGTAGCGCCCCGGCCGTCGATCCGAGGCCAAAATGCGGAAACGAAAACTTTTTCTAAACTTGAAACCGGCGCTATCGTAGAATTTAATCCCGGATCGAACCATTAAGCTATAACTCGCTAACTAGAGAAGAGTTAGAAAAGCTATACCGGTCGATCCGTATCCTTCGGTCTTTGGCCACTAACCCAAGCTCCTCGCGGTATCTCCGATCTCCGGTCTTCTCGTTGGAAGGGCACCACATCAATGAGTCTTTTTAGGGGCTCCCGCTTCGTCCGAAGCAACTCGGACACGAAGTTTGCTAGCCAACGTGTCCAAGGTGAAGTAGAGAATGTGTGTGATCACTTTGTCTCAAGCATCCATTGATTCTCAACACATGAGAGTGTATGGATGGAGGTTGGAGATGATGCCATCAATGGAGGTTGTGAGCTAGAGGAAGAAGAAGAAGAAGAAGAGCCTTTCTTTTTCTTATGTGTTGTATGATAAAATGAGAGTGAGTTAGGATCAATAACACAAGAGCAAACCCTTTTCATGGCTGCCCTCTCTCTCTCCATCTTTCATTTCAACTCATAAATCAATCAATAATGTGACACATGCACAAAGAAAGAGACCATGAGTCATCACTTGTGCATGTAATTAATGCTCCTAATGATGACTTAAGCTCACAATTTCCATTTGTAAACATTAACCCAGATGTTTGCAACAATAAAAAGATACGGCAACATCTAAAGTAAACTCGTGACGGATCATAAGGATACCCCTCACCTGTATATACATATCTGCATCCGCATTCCGACTGAATGCAAATTCGATGAGACTAAAGTAATCCAACAAATTTAATACTAGGATCCGACTTAAACCAAAGCCCACTAGTATGATCCGTTCGATCATGATCCGTGCACTACTGCACGTATATGATCGAACCCTGCCATATCTCATACGGCCTCTACAACGTTTCGCCCGAAACTTGAGAAACTGTCTGTGGGGGACTCTAAAAACTCGTCAATACTTTGGCTGTGGATTTAACCACTAGCACGTCAATGGTACTAGCTGTACGTAACGGGCTACCAGGTATTGACCAAAAGGAAGGTCGATGAGCGAACTCATCCTGACACCCTACTGAGCTTGTCAGTGACAATATCCGTACAGTCCGGTCCGTTCGTCTATGAGTATCGCATGTCGGGCCTAGGGGGTTGGTAAAAGTCAGACCCCCAAAAGCGGTACAAGTCATATCGGAGTGTAGCCCAGAACACTCTGAGATACTACTGGAATACCTACCAGTAAATCTCCTGCCTTGGCCAAAGACTTCGTGTAATGGCTCTCCTAGACATAGCGCGATCTCATCCCCAATACCGGGAGAGATGAAAACCCCTGCCGATCCGCTCACTGCCTCCATGTAGCTCGGGACTGTACCCAACTAAAACCTGTTTGCACGACTCCTTTGAGCCGTTGTAGGGTAGTAATCAAAGCACAGTGGGAACTCACACGAGACAAATGATGATCTCAGGTCGATGAACTAACCTGTACACATGTCACCAGGGAACTGCTATCTGACGTCAGGTATAATACCAACTAGCATGTTCTTGGCAAGTCCTGTCCGGTGTACTCATAACCCAATAAGCACCTGTATACATCTTAGGTGATCCAACTGACACCAATGGCTTGTGAGACTAGCCACCGCCCCTCGTCGGGGTCTCGACTGTATACACTAGTCTACTAATGGAGTATCCATACCCAGTCTCGAAACTCCCGCGACTAGGGACCACTTTAAGTATGTGCTTATAGACTACCCAACTCTATCGTATATGATCGCCATCATACTGCTGGTAGTCAAGCAAGAATCCTAAGGGCTCTATCAATGTGTAATAGTGACTTGTAACGTCACCTAAAGCTGTACACGATAATAAAGATAAACCAGATAGCATACTATCATCTTGAGTAAGACTGTCATACCGGCATAGGTCCTCCCTCAATCATTGCAATCACGTGCCTGTGATCCAATAATTGACTTTGAGGGCACTATATCCAACAGAGCACGTGGAGCGCTCGGCGCTGAGCACCAGATTTGAGTGCTAAGCACTCTTTATTAAATAGTGCTCATGTGAGGAGCACGTGGAGCGCTCGGCGCTAAGCGCCAGATTGGAGTGCTAAGCACTGAGTTTTTCGTTCTGCCCAATTCAATTCTCTGAGAATTTGGTTCTTCCTTGTGAAAGACTTCGTCTTATAGATCTGAGATCTAGAAAAAGAACTATGTTCTTTTGATGTAAGAGTTAAACTCTTAGATGTGGAGGAGATCTATAATTTCCCTTCTTTTATTAAAGACTTTGTCTTATAGATCTGTGATCTGGAAAAATAACTAACTTCTTCTGTTGTGAGAGTTAAACTCTCAAATATGTAGGAGATACTATGATCTCACTTTTTTTTATTTACCTTGAAGAAGGTTCTTCTTCTTAGAGCTTGCTCTTCTCTTTTTCTTTTCTGAGAACATGAAGTTTAGGGGGGGTTCTTCTCTTCTAGACTTGAAATCTTGGGTCCTTTATATAAGGGAGGCTGATTTGTTGAATCAGTTAGGGAAATCTCTCATTGAGAGATTTCTGATTAATTTGGGGAATGTTTCCCACCGTTGGATTTTTGATCCAAGGGCTTTTGTTTTACAGAAGACAATCTTCTTGTTTTTAACAAGATTGGAAAAATATTTTCCTAAACATAATTTATTCTATATCTTAGTGATTTTAAATCACCATTGGATCTTTGATCCAACGGTGCTCTGATTTACAGAGCACAATCTTTCCTGTTTGGAAAGATTTGAGGAGTATTTCCTCAACAGAATTTTATTCTGTAATTTGATGATTTATTCATCTCAGTTGGGTCTTTGATCCAATGATGGAGAACATTTAGTTCTTGTGCTTGGCGCTCTCGTGCTTTGCACGTGAGGCGCTGCCTCAGAGTCTTTGACTCTTAGCGCTGGCGCTCTCGTGCTTTGCACGTGAGGCGCTGCCTCAGAGTCTTTGACTCTTAGCGCTGGCGCTCTCATGCTTTGCACGTGATGCGCTGCCTCAGAGTCTTTGACTCTTAGCGCTGGCGCTCCTGGCGATAGCGCTCTCATGCTTTGCACGTGAGGCGCTGCCTCAGGGTCTTTGACTCTTAGCGCTGGCGCTCTTGGCGCCAGTGCTTTTGGCGCGAGCGCTCTCGTGCTCTGCACGTGAGGCGCTGCCTCTTTACTGAAGGTGTCTTTTCGTCTTCTTTCTCTGTTTTTCTTGAGCCAAACTTCTCTTTCCCAATGCATTCTCTTAATAGAGCTTGGAAACAGTTCCATCATGCACAAATTTTTCTGTGCTTAGACTTAAATGTCTCTCTTTATAATTTGAAGCAATGCTTCTCTTCTCTCTCACTTTCAGAGAATTATCTTAACAGAGAAGAGTTATGACTTGTAATCGTCCGCATGCTCACCGGTAACCATGGGAGGTGCCTTTTGAGGAAATCGTTCCTCGTTTTGCAGCACGCTTGGTGAATCCTGCTCTTACGGATGACCAATGTGAGACTGTGCTGTACGAGCTTTTGACTTGTAGAGGATCTCCTCTCCTCATCGGCTCCATTTGGCTTCAGATGGTCTTCTTGTCCGTGCTCGATGACATCCCTCCTCATCCAGCAGAAATGACTCTGGCAATGCTCGACGCCGCAGAGGACAAGATCGAGTGCTTTCAAGAGGCAGTTTTGATTACCACAGCTCTGAGGGATCGCTCTGTTAAGCTGTTAAGCCAAATACGGGCTCAGCGGGTCGTCATGTTTTCCTTCGCTGATAGGCACGGTGCTGACCAATGGGAAGCGACTGTTTGTGAAGATCGCCGCTTTGACATGATGGAGAAGGCAGAGAGGGCGTTAGATAATTTTATCCATAGTTTTGTGAATCCCTGTAGTTTCGATCCAATGTTTGGTGATCTATTTCCTGTAGAATAAAATGTTCAATTAAATGCTTTCTTTTTGTCGTTGACCACCAAGTGCTCCCTTTCTAACACCAGTTCTTTCTCTGATGTGTGCATGTGTATATATGAATGAGCCCGATTTCACACATATCTGTAAACAAAACTTAAACCGGTGTAAACAGGAACAAATAGCTCTTGGCCGGAGATTTTGGCGGGAACAAATGCCCCCCACTACTTTGCCCACTTAAGTATGTATGTGAGTGAAGTAGTGCAGAGTTATGCATGGCCATAAAATTGAGGACTTAGGAGACAAGTTTAGGTTCCTTGTAGCCTAAGACTTCTTTCATCTTCATGAGCCGTAAAGGTTTCAAGAAGATTATTTCTCCCTACGAGTCGAGAGGATCTCGTAGGTGCAAATTCTCCCTAGAGATCGTATGGATTTCTAAGTGTTCATCGCCTCCATAAGTCGTGAGAATCTCACTCGGGTATTTTTCCTTACCAATCATGAAGACTCGTAAGTAGGTTCTTTGTTTCATTGGCGAATGTGGCCCGTAGATGGTAGATAACAGTCCATCTTGTCCTCCTTATGGGGTAGCGATGGCTTAGGAAATAGTTTCAAGTCTGCCGCCTAAAACTTTTCAACTTTATGAGCTGTGAGGGTATCATAAAGACTTTTCTCCCTACGAGTCGAGAGGATCCCGTAGGTGTATTTTCTCCTTAGGAATCGTGAAGATTCCTAAGTGTGCTTTCTCTTAAGAGTCGTAAGGATCTCACAAGAGAATTTTTCCCTTTCTAAGTCGAGAGGACTCGTATGTGGTTGATGAGTTGACTTGTTCCCAAGTCGAAACACTGCTCCGACGAGGGGGTCATTGGTTGACGTATTTTCGAGGCGGGGTCATTGACTGACGTATTTCCGCAATGGGGTCATTTGATGACATGTTTCCGAGACGGGGTCATTTGCTGACGTGTTTCCGCGACGGGGTCATTTGCTGACGTGTTTCCGCGACGGGGTCATTTGCTGACGTGTTTCCGCGACGGGGTCATTTACTAACGTGTTTCCGCGACGGGGTCATTGGATGACGTATTTCCGAGACGGGGTCATTGAATGACGTATTTCCGAGACGGGGTCATTGGATGATGTATTTTCAAGACAGGGTCATTGACTGACGTATTTCTGAGACGGGGTCAATGGATGACGTATTTCCGAGACAGGGTCATTTTCTGACGTGCTTCCGCGACGGGGTCATTTGCTGACCTATTTCCACGATGGGGTCATTGGATGACGTAATTCCGCGACGGGGTCATTGGATGTCGTGTTTCCGCTACGGGGTCATTGGATGACGTATTTCTGAGGCGGGGTCATTGGATGACGTATTTCTGCGACGGGGTCATGTGCTGAAGTATTTCCGAGACGGGGTCATTGGATGATGTATTTCCGAGACGGGGTCATTGGATGACGTATTTCCGCGACAGGGTCATTGGATGACGTATTTTCGAGACGGGGTCATTGGATGACGTATTTCTGAGACGGGGTCATGTTGACTTGCTCCGCTTTCTACGGTGTCGCGGCTGTTCCCCTCCGAATGACGGCGCGACTGGACGTCTTGCCTGTGATTCGGGGGCAGATGCTAATTGGTGCTATCCGTCCACCTCTCCGAAGATACCAAGTTGATTTATGGCACCGTGTATCGAAGGTTTAAACGGATACGTCCGATGTAGCAGACTTCGTCAGATTCCCCCTCGCTTAAGGGGTTTTTGATTGTAGGGACGCTCTTCCCTGCAGGCGCAAGCCCCTACAGTTAATTACGCTACCGCATCGCAGTAACCACTTTCTCCTTCTCCAGATGGTCACTTCGTGTCACATGTGTTTATTTTTTGTTTAGTTGCCCGTGGATTGTATACGGAGACTGAGTTATGTCGTCGCCCATAGGGCGTGGACTAGTCCAAATCCGTATTATCTTAGATTTGGGTTTGGGGGTTTTGGGTTTAAGGATACGTTAGCCTCATTCGAGACTAAGATCGACTTAAACGTTTGTTAAGGATACGTTAGTCTAGTTTTCAGACTAAGATCAACTTAACGGGATCGTTTAGATCCAACAATAGAGCAATTAAGGGAGCCATGTTGTTTAGTTTAGTGACATTGCGGTCAATAAGTAGTTTAAGGATATTGCGGTCCAGTGTTAGTTTTAAGACGTTGCGGTCAAGGTTAAGGACGTCGTAGTCCGTGGATTTAAGGACTCCATAGTCCGATGTTAGTTTTAAGACATCACGGTCAAGGTTAAGGACCTCATAGTCCATGAGTTTAAGGACCCCACAGTCCGTCGTTAGTTTTAAGACATCCCGGTCAAGGTTAAGGACCTCATAGTCCATGAGTTTAAGGACCCTACAGTCCGTATTAATATGTGGTCATCGGAACCCGTCACCTCTTTGAAGACGTTGAGGAATTACAACGCCAAGTATCAAAGGAGTGAAGAGATGTACCCTTAAACCGAGGTAGATTAAATAATCTTTGGCCCAATTTGGAACCAAGACCAATTAATTATATTATGAGCCCATTGGCTCAGTTGAATTTGAATTGAGGACTTATGGCCAGCTTGGGCTAAGTCCAATCATGTTTAGGATATTGGCCCTCTGTTGGTCCATTAGAGGAGAGGCTTTGCCTCTAGACACTTAGCCAATGGGGCTAAAGTTAGTGTTAAACACTAAAGATCAATCAGTGTCGAACACTGAGAATAAGATTGACAAGTTAATGTTTAACACTAAAAGATAGTTAATGTTAAACACCAGCAACAGGGCTTTCAAATTAGTGTTTATACACTAAGGCAGATCAATGTTAAATACTGGAAACAGGGTTTTCCAGGTTGGTGTTCAACACTAAGAAAGTCAGTGTTAAACACTGTAAATAGATGTTTTCCAAATTAGTGTTTAAACACTAAGAAAATCAGTGTTGAACACTGGATATAGAGGTTTCAATTTTAGTGTTAAACAATAAGGCAAGAGGGGTCACATGGTAGCACATGAGAGCGCCCTCAATTCATTTTATTCTGCCAAAAGTATTGAATACTTTGGAGCATCACGTTCTGTCATGTGATGGGAATTCTGGTGTTTGTCCGTTAAAGCTTCAGCCAAGGGGTCACGTGGTAGCACGTGATAGCGCCCTAAAGCTCTTTTCTATTTCTTTTCAGGGGTCACGTGGTAGCACGTGACCCTATTCCTTTGCCTGTTTTATCTTTTTAAGAATTGAATTCTTCATAGGGTTAAACCATAGCAATAACTTTAGAGGAATTAAATTCCTATTTTCTTTTGAAGAATTATATTCTTAAATAGGGTTAAACCCTCATTTCTTCTTTCTTGAGAGAATTAAATTCCTGTTATTTTAACAGAACTAAGTTCTTTACTAGGGTTAAACCCTGATTCTGTTCATTCTGAAGGAATTAAATTCCCATAACATAAGGTCAAACCCTAATTTTATTTTAAAGGAATTAAATTCCTATAGTTCTGTGAGAATTAAATTCTCAAGCTTCCATTCCTTCTCTATGCTTTGGATCTGTATGGCAGGATCTCAACCCATTGAGAATTAAATTCTCAACTCAAGGAGAGATGTGCACCTCAAAGAGAGAACTATGTTCTTCTGTTTTATATCAGAGTCAAACTCTGTTGAGAATTGAATTCTCTTTTCCTTTCAAAAAGCCTTCCCTTTCTTACCTAGGGTTTTCTTTTGCAGAAGATCCAAATTCCTCCAAAGTATCAAGGCTCTCCTCTTTTTTTTATGTATCGATTTCTTTCTGCATGTATGTCCCTCTGTGTGTCTCTTGGCTCCTATTTATAGGAGAAGCAGCCGAATCAATTAGTTTTGGTGAATCTTTCATTGAGAGATTTAATTTGTATTCACCATTCGTTTTGGACCTTTGGATTATTATGTGAATTTTAATCACCATTGGATTTTAAATCCCGAGATTCTCCTTTGTTATTTCGATTAGATTTTAAGGGGAAATCTTTCCAAGTTCAGGCTTTTTTCATAGATAGGTGATATTTAAGAATCTTTAAATCTTTAATTCAATCGGTTCCTTTGGAAAGATTTGAGAGGCCTTTTCTCAGAATTTAATTCTGTTAACAGATAGGCTTTGAAAGCCGGTCACGTGTGGCCACGTGACCCTTGGTCACGTGTGGGCACGTGACCCTCTTGGAACGAGACCTCTTCTTCCTTTTTGCGCTCTGCCTTCTGGCTACCGCTTAGCCGTCACGTGCCACTACGTGACCCCTGGTCACGTGTGAGCACGTGACCCTCGCCTGGAGCCTTTTTCTTGATTTGATCAGGGAATTGAGTCTGCTGCTTTTGAGTGTCACATGCCAACACGTGACCCTGGTCACGTGGGAGCACGTGACCTCTTCTGAAGCCTTTTCCTTGATTTGATCAGGGAACCGATGTGCCTTTGAAGCTGCTTTTAAATGTCACGTGCCAACACGTGACTCTGGTCACGTGGGAGCACGTGACCCTTTCTGAACCCCTTTTCTTTGATGTAGTCGGGAAGCTGAATCTGCCTTGCCGATACTTTTAGGTGTCACGTGCCAATACGTGACTGCTGGTCACGTGCTAGCACGTGATGCCTCCTTCGTAACTTTTCCTGATTTTAAATCAGGAAACAAATGCCCCCACAGCGTTGTTCTCACGTGTTTGCACGTGAGTGCAACGCTGTCACTTTTTGTGACCGTTGGATTCCTCTAGAGATTTGGGGAGATGAAGCGTCTCCATCACATCCTATAAATACCCATGTCTCTTCAGAAGAGCCTTCACTTTGCTCATCTTCTTCCTTTGAGAACTTTTTCCCTTGAGAATTTAATTCTCGTTTCCAGAGCTTAGTTCTCTGTCTCAAACATTTTCCAGAGTTTAACTCTGTTGAAGGATCCTTTTTCCTCAGGTAATGATGTTGAACGGTCGAAGCACCTTTATTTTAAAAGAACTCTCTGGATTTTAAATCCACATTAGGGGTTTTACCTCTTTTAATATGAACCCATTTTTTTTTGAATTTATCAGCGAAAATAGAGAACCATTTAATCTTCGAACAATGGATCTCCTAGGGTTCACTTGATGCTTTTAGGGAGATGATGAGATCCGTTACCTCTTTTTAAAGGAATTTAATTCCTTTTGAAGAAAATGTTTCTGGGAATTTAATTCCCTTCTCTTAATAAGGAGTTTAATTCTTATGAAGAACTCAGTTTCTTCACATGGAGGCTTCTTAGGGTCTCTTGACCCGAGGTTGTCCTTCTGCAATTAATGAAACAGGAGCTTTGTAATGATGTCTTCTGTGGGAATTTAATTCCTTTGATCTTGTTGGATCTGTTGTAGAGCCCGAGACAGATTTGTCCTCTAGGGGGAATGTGTAGGGTTACTTGAATCTCATTCTTTATTTAATGAGGATATTCCCTCTGTTTTATTATAACTGCTTGGTCTCATTATTAATGAGTCGTCATCTTGATTCTGTGGGGCCCATGTGTTTTGTAGCCAATGGTCTCAGAAAAATCTACTGTTGTTTTCTTTAACTAGTCTTCATGTTCATGCATGGATATATATCGCTGACTTTGCTTTAAACGGTCTTCTTTTATTGGATTTCAGGTGCGATGGCTTCTGTTCCATGCTTTCCCTTTTCTCGCTCGGAGGCTGTTTTTCCTCAGTCACTATCTGATGAGGAAGCGATGGCGATGATCCGGGCCCATGACCCGAATTGCACCAACCTACTTCAATGGGGATCTTGGTATAGTCATATTATTCAGGGTCGCCGGAGTTTCCTTTGCGCGGTACCGACAGAGCCCACTTTCCCATTCTTACCGATGGACCCTCCGAGAACGGTTTTTGCTGTGGAAATGCCCAATTGGACTCCAACGGGGAGGCTCGAGCCTTCGACGACCGGTATTCCGAACCATCCGATCCCGGCCATAGATATCTTAGGGCGGCGTATTTTCCAAGGTGAGGCCCACCCGTGGGGGCAAATTTATAAGATAGGTCACACTCCTCGACACACTACGGGCTATCTTCTCTGGGCTCGCTACATCCTTTCTGCCCATCGTGCGCGGCTGCAGAAAGTCAAGATTTATCAGGCAATATACGCGTCACTCTTCCATTATAAGTCCCCATATGTCTGGTGGGTCAAGGCGTTTTTGAACCAATGGAATCTTCCCACCAACACTTTCATTCTAGGAGATCGTGAGGTCTCGATCTCTCTGGCAGAATTTTATGACATTTCGGGGTTGCCAATCAGGGGTAGTCTGCATGAGGAGTTGCTGCCTTCTGACGAGTACATTTTTGAACCCGAGCCCACCCTGGTTGATGGCCTGTCTGCTGAGAATGTTGTCCGCCACAAGCGTCCCAGTTTAATCAAGGCTCTAGGTATCTTCGACCGATTATTCACCGAATCCGAAGATCAGGGTGTTACTTTCAAGAGCTTCATTGCTCGTTTCCTTCGCGAGGACGCCTTATCAAAGACAGCCCCGAAGTTTGCAAACATGAAAGACCCCTTTGGGTTTGGCCCGAAGAAACTGCCAACTAATGAATCGGATCTGCCGCAATACTACATTCCCATAATGTCGCCGATGTCTTTCGAACCCATCGCAGCTCCTGGCATGGATGAGGAGACATTCTTCGTGGGGTTTGTTAGCGTCTGGCTCAGTTGGTTAGTCATCCCCATGCATCGTCGCTTTATGAGAGCTTCGGTTATCTATCCGGCTTATCGTATTGCTGAGGGGACGCGGTTGGCCATCGGGATCCCAGCCTTGGCGCACCTTTATCATGGGTTGGGCACCGCAGCTAATACCTCTACTCCTGGCGTGGATTTGGTAAACTTTTCGCTTCATTATTTCACGTCCTGGATCGAAATGCACGTGTTGGGGGATTTCGCTATGCATCAGAGGCCTGCGTTCTATGACGCCTACACTTTCCCTCGGCTTATGCGATTGGTGGATGCTTCTGCCGTTGACCCAACTCAATTCGGGGCTATTCGGGCGTTGATTTCTCCTTACGCTACTGCCGGCGGATTAATATTTAATGATCGGGTCTTATCTTCTTCCACGGGTTTGGCCCAGCCGCTTTGGGACCGGTCGAAAGATGACGCGCCCACTTTGAAGCCCTGGGAAGCCACGCGCTTATATGCAATCAGACCGGGTTATCTGGTGTTTCGTCAGGACAGTGCGGCTCTCTTTATGCGGTACAATCCGCATCGCTTTGCCCGGCAGTTTGGCTATGATCAGGGCGTCCCGTTTGAAGCTTTCATAATCGCGCCGGTTCCTTCGCTTGAGGCCGTCCGAGATACCACCCACCACTTTGTGAGGCTGAACACCGGTTCTCAGTTCATAATCCCCGATGGTGACTACATTCCCCGATGCGTGGGGTCGTTTACGGGCTGGTATCTCCATCGGGTGAACCCGGTTATTATTGAGGAGAGAAGGGTGCTTCTTGGCCATGGCGCCCCTATTCAGGTTCCGGCCCCGGGAGCCATGCTGCGACCACGTGCCCCAGTCCGCTTTCCCCTGAGGGATATCGGTACTGCGATTATTCCTGGAGAGTCAGGAGTAGATCTTACTCCAATAGTTGGTATGCCCCTGGGTACTCGGTCGCGAGGTAAATGGGCTCCGGTAACAGTACCCCCACCCGAGGCAGCACCACCCTCCGTGTCATCGACGATGGCAGTGTCATCTCCGGCGTGGCCCGGGGAGAGGGTGTTGAGGGCGACGTGGGCCAACTCCACACTAAGGCTTCGAAGGGAAAGAGACGGTCGTCCTCGGCGACTGGTTCTGGGTCCAAGCGTCGAAGGAAGGTAGCTACTAATTTTCTCGACTCTTTAACGGAGTCTGAGCCCATCCTTGAAGATGAGCCGTTGGCCTTACCAGAATCAAACGCTGAACTACTTTTTCCTAGTTCAGCCGCCGAGGAAGCTGCACAGTTGGCTGAGGCTATAAGGCGTTCCAAAGACGCGTCTCAGAACGCCAGGGTTCCGAAGAAGCCCTATCCTGCTGTAATCTTTTACGAGGACCCCTCATGGATTCGGCGGCGATTTATAGGCCCTTTGAAGGAATGGGGGGAAAGGGCCTTGAAGCAGGCTGTTTCAGAGGACGCGGCGGACACGCTTTCTTTATGGACCGGCGGCCATGAGTCCACTCTCGAACCCCGGCAAGCACGCCTCCTTGAGAAGCAGCAGCGGCTTGAAGAAGCCATATTGAAGGCTTCGTTACGCATTGGTATGCCTTTATACTTCTTTATAGCATTTCGGATTGTTTACGCCTGCATGCCTGCATCTTTATTCTAGTGTGAATTGTGCAGAATCTTCGACGCTGGGGGAATTATAGGCTGTCAAGGTCTTGTTGAAAGCCTCAGCTAGACCGTTAGCTCGGGAATTATAGACCGAAGAGTATTTCCAGACTATATTATGATGCTGTGCGAAGCGGCTGATTCTGTGACTTCTGTAGGCCGGCCCGTTATCGGAGATAATCCGTCATGGAGTGCCGAACCGATAGATGACGTGCGTCTTGAAGAAATGAAGAATATTCTCCGTCTTCACTTCCCTTAGCGGTACTACTTCTGCCCGCTTGGAGAAGTAATCGATTGTCGCCAATATGAACCAATGTCCTCTGGATGACGCTGGTTCGATGGGCCCAATTATGTCGGTTCCCCACATTTCGAACGGCCAGCTAGCCACCGTTAGGTGTAGCGGGTTTGGATGCTGGTGGATGAAGTCTCTATGAATCTGGCATGAATGACATTGCTTCGCGTATTCAAGGTAGTCCCGAATCATCATAGGCCAATAGTAACCCATCCTTTGATCTTCAGCTTCATCTTTGGCCTGGCTTGATGAGAACCGCAGAGTCCGTCGTAAGTTTCTTGGATGACTCTCCTTGCTTCTTCCGGTCCCAGGCATCTCAGCCACAGAGAGTCGAACGATCTCTTATATAGAGTATCATCAACGAAAGCGAAAGACAGAGCTCGTTTCATGAGTTGATGTCTTGAGGACGCATCTTCAGGTGTTCGATGGGATTTGAAGTAATTTATAAAGACTTCTCTCCAATCCTTCGCCTTTTCTGGGTCTTCAATTTGCAGGGCCGTTTCCCCGGTCACTTCCTTTTCTTCAGACGACTCCGGAGATATTTCTGCTGGTGCAAGGACCCGACGGCTTTGTACAATGATCCTTATATCATCGAGGTTTTTGTCAGCCAGTTCTTTGGCGAGTTTGGCTAATGCATCCGCCTTGCTATTTTCTGTACGCGGTATGCTCTCCTGGACGTAAGAAGGGATTTGAGTCAGTAATTGTTGAACTCTCTCGCCATACTTCACCAACTCCGGTTTGCACGTTTGATAGTCGTCGTTTACTTGACTAACGACCGGCCGGGAGTCTCCATATATGAGGGGGTCTTCGATTCCCATGTCGACAGCGATCTCAAGACCTGCTATCAAAGCCTTATTTTCCGCTTCATTATTTGTCATCGGCTCTGTTGGGGAAAAGGCAAAGCTCATTATTCCTCCTTGCGGAGTCACGAAGATAAGGCCTACCCCCGATTTGATTATAGGGGTGTTGTATTGTCACTTCTTTATGGAAGATTCCCCATCGAAGTAGAGTTCCCATCGGGTATCACTCCTTCCTCTCTCCCTGTCGATCGTGTCAAACGCGTGCTCGTCCAGCAATTCACAATTTAGGGGTGAATCGGTAGGTATCGGATGCTCAGCGAGGAAGTCGGCGATGGCCTGGCCTTTCCCTGCCTTGAGAGGTCGGTATGTTATCGAGAATTCCATTAAGAGTATGGCCCATTTAGCGAGCCGCCCCATTAGTATGGCTCTTGACATCAAATACTTGAGAGGATCCACTTTTGATATGAGATGGACCTCATGCGCCAAAGCATAATTCCGAAGCTTTGTTATAGCGAAGATTAACTCCAGGCAGTGTTTCTCGATGGGGGAGTAGTTGTTTTCTGCCCCCAGGAGAACCCGACTCAAATAGTAGAGGGCTCTCTCTTTCCCTTGATCATTCTGCTGTGCCCATACCGCGTCTAAAGAACCTTCAAGAGCTATTGTGTACAGAATGAGGGGCTTTTCCTTGATCGGAGCGGTCAGTACCGGTGGATTCTGCAGGTATTGCTTGATTTCATCCAGTGCACTCTATCATTTACGATCCCAAACGAACGAGATCCCCTTCTTCATTAGATGACTGTAGGGGCGGCATTTGTCGGAGAGGTTGATTTTGGAGTTTGACACCTGTTTAGGCATCAGTATCGCTACAACTGGGATATTGTCAGGAGCGACTCATTATTTTCCCCTGTCGATTTGGAAAGGTGGCTTAGTAAACAGGGTTGGGATCCTGTCGACTAAGGCTTTTTGACTTTACGAGCCATAAAGGTCTCATAAAGGGTTTTCTCCCTATGAGTCGTGTGGACCTCGTAGGTGTATTTTCTCCTAAGTAGTGTTTTCTCTTATAAGTCGTAAGGATCTCATACGAGTGTTTTCTCCTTATAAGTCGAGAGGACCTACAAGTGTTATTCACCATATGGGGACATTTCTTGCCTTTTATAGAACTTGGCAAAGAAATATTTATTCGTGCCCATAGATTGTATACAAGGGTCAATATGGACTGCCTGTAAGGCAATTTGAGAGATATGACAGCTTAAGAACATGTCTAGATCCCTGTAACCTAAGGCTTTTGAATCTTATGAGCCGTGAGGGTCTCACAGAAGGGATTCTTCTCACGAGTCGTGAGGATCTCGTAAGTGTATTTATTTTAACGAGGTTGCGCCCTTCCGGGTTTTCACAAGCTCGCCGGCAGTCTTGCTGTTTTTACTCACGGCGCCCTTTCGGGTTTTCATCCGTGCCCATTTTGCTTGTGGACATACCGTTTTTTTTTGTTTTTTGTCTTTTTTGTGTTCTTTTAAAAACAAGATTGCGCCCTTCCGGGTTTTCACAAGCTCGCCGGCAGTCCTGCTGTTTTTACTCACGGCGTCCTTTCGGATTTTCATCTGTATCCATTTTGCTTGTGGACATATCATTTTTTTAAGCGGGGCATTCCACTAGATTGTGGGACCTGTTTGTAGGCCCCTTAATATCCTTCCTGTCTTTTGAGAAGAAAGGACCGTTCTACATAGAGATTCTTCCGCCAGAGAGGAATATGCCCCCTTTGTATATCTCGGGGGAACAAGTACCTACGCCGTCGCTATTTTGGCGACAGGTTGCTTCAGAGCCGCTTATTTTGTTGAGCGTAGGCGACAAACGCCATCTTGCCTCCGCTTTTTTACTCGTCATCATCGGATGAGAAAGAGTCTTGACCCATTTGATCCAATCAAGCCATTTTATCCATGAGTTCTTGGAAGGTCGTTGGCTTGAAGAGGGCCATATATGAGGACGCCTTTGAATTTGGGTCAAGGATGGCTATGAGCATTCCCATGGCTACAACTTCATCGATGCGTTGCTTGTATTTGACCAGAGATTTTGCCATCGGGTAACATATTGAACCCGAGTCTCATTCGGTCTAACCCTTTCGTTAACCAACGCCGTCACGATAGTACGTTCGTTCTCATTAGCGAATCCATAACAGAAGAGCATATCCATCTCGTCGAAGGTATTCACGGAGTCATTCGGGAGTTCCGCATACTATTCGAAGGCAATGCACGCCAGACAGCTGACGAACTGTCAGAAGAGAAGTATATCATTCTCTCCAGTGTTACCGCACATGGATTTAAATTGCGTGATGTGCTAGTGAGGATTCCCGGTTCCTTTGTATATGTAGAGTCGGAAGTATGTATTCTGGTGGGTACTGTATTTGATCGTAGCACGCCGGACACTGTTGACCAGTCTTGATTGGCCTATTTGAGGCTTTACTGGCATAGTGAGTTTTGACTTGTTGAGCGATATATGTGTCCAGCTTTGCTTTTGGAATAATTTCCTCTTCGGCCGTTGATGAGACTCATAGAGGATTTGAAATGTCACTCTTGTCATTAAGAGCGACAACCGGCAGTTCACTTGCTTGTGGTTCTGATTGAACCATCGTTCTGGACATTTCTGCCGCTTTTTCATCTTTCTCTTTTTTTTAGAGCGCGCTTTAGGAAATCAATATCCGACTCCTTCTCTACTCTTTCTTTGGGTGCGATCTCGGGATTTTCCTTGGGCGATGGATTAGTGTCTGCTGCCACCTGAGCGAGCATCTCCTGCAGCTTTTCACGTTGCAGTTGAACTTTTTTCAGGGACCGAGTTTGAGGTCGATGACTAGTACAAGCTTGAACTTCATCTTTGGAATTCACCACATAGACTATGTGAACTACCATGCCCCCAGGCTTAGGGTGTTTGGAGTCTTGGCCTTTGGAGTTTGCTTCAGGCACTTGAGCTTTATTAAGCCTCTCTCTTTTTTGTGAAAAGTCGCTTTGGTTTTGGGAGGAACCGCTATATCAGGATCCGTCTTGGGATGAGTCCTCTTCACCTGCTTCCACACCTTATATATAGATGAGGAAAGTTGTCTCAGGGAGCGAACTGGTTTCTGCTTTCGTGGGATCTCCATGGGCTGTAGAGACTTCTTCAATATTGCGGTAGGAGAATTTTGTCTGGCCCTTCGCAACAGTTTGAACATGTTCCCAGTTGGAACAACAACATTCATCACTGAGGTTGAAACAGGACCATACGGAGAACTGCCCCCGGCTCATTTTGTATGATGCCGATATTGACGTTGACCGTTTCTTACGGACAGGATTTGATTAGCTTCAGGATTTTGCCGAGCCTGCCTACAGTTTTCTTTGAGGGCTTAAATATTCTGCCTCCTGCATCGACCTTGGTCCTTGGAATGTACCAGTTGTTTGAAGGCTGATTCCATCGGCAAAGTTGCTGCTTGGGGAGCCAGCTTATGGAAGACAGACTTCCACTGGGCTTCCTCCATCGGTGTTAAGGCACCGAGGGTAGGATGTGGGAGTATCAACCTAAAGAGAAACCCGTTGACTTCTTGAAGAGCCGCATTGCAAAGATTTGAGGCTGCAAGTGACCCATACTTGACTCCGCCAGATGTGACAGAGCCTGAGTTGTAGTGAGTGAAAGCGAATGCCATTCTCGGAAAAGACGCAACGCCGGCTTCAGTATCCTATCATCTAAGGGCAACCACAAACACATATACCGTGATTATTTGATCACGGAAAAACACTACACACGAAGTGTGGAGTGGAAAGAGGAAAAGGTTCCACCGGGCGTGCCAGAATCTGTTTGCCGCCGAAAGACGCGGCTGGGACGTTAGGACTTCCGACCTGAATTTTGGGGGCAAATGCTATTTGGTTTTATCCGTCCACCTCTTCGAAGATGCCAAGTTGATTTATGGCACCGTGTATCGGAGGTTTAGACGGATGCGGCCGTTATAACATATTTCGTCAGATTCCCCCTCGTTGTGAGGGGTTTTTGATTGTGGGGACCCTCTTCCCTGCAGGCGCAAGCCCCTATAGTTAATTACGTTACCGCGTAGCGGTAACCGCTTTCTCCTGCTCCAGAAGGTCACTTCGTGTCGTGTGTGTTTGTTTTGTTGTTGGTTGCCCATGAATTGTATACGGAGACTAATTTATGTTGTCGCCCGTAGAGCGTGGATTAGTCAAAATCCGTATTTTCTTAGAATTGGGTTGGGTTGGTGTTTACTGATTAAAAAATCAGGAATTACCTCAATGAGGTATTATGTGTTCACACGTGACCAATGGTCACGTGACGACACGTGATGATTAAAACTTCATCAAACAGAAGCGAAAACAAACTGCTGAAAAATAACTTAATTGAGGGTCACGTGCTCATACGTGACCAATGGTCATGTGCCAGCACGTGACAGGCTTTGAAAGCCTTACAGCTTAAAAGAATTTAATTCTAAAAGTCAGAAAAAATACCTCAACGAGGTGTCACGTGCTCACACGTGACCAATGGTCACGTGTTGACACGTGATGGTTAAAATAATAACATAAACAAGCGGCTGTTAAAGGACTCAATCAGCGGTCACGTGCTCACACGTGACCAAGGGTCACGTGCCAGCAAGTGAATAGCTTCGAAAGCCTTATAGTTAATAGTATTAAATTCTAAAAGCTTCTAAATCTTTCCAAATGGAAAAGGATTATGGGGACCGTTGGATTAAAGATCCAAGGGTGATTAAATATCACCAATTTATGGAAAAATCTTAAGCAAGGAAAGATTTCCCCTAAATCTCACCAGAAATAACAAATAGAATATCTTTAGATTAAACATCCAATGGTGAATAAAATTCACCTAATAATCTAAAGGCTCGGATTAATGATGGAAACAAATCAGATCTTTCAATGAAAGACTTACTAAACAAATTGATTATTTTCCTTCTCCTATAAATAGGAGCCAGGGGAGAATTTTTGAGGGAGATAGAGTTTCTGAATCTTGAAATTTCATAGAGAAAAGAGAGGAGAATTTAATTCTCTAAAAATGAAAAACCCTAGGTAAGAAAAGAAAGGGGATCAAAACTTCAAAAAAGAGAATTTAATTCTCAATTTTAGAGTTTAACTCTTTATGAAAAGAACTTGGTTCTTCCTCTAGTTGAAGATCTGCAAAGCGCACATCTCCTCATAAGTTGATAATTTAATTCTCATCGGGTTGAGATCCTGCCATGCAGATCTAAAACTTAGAGGGGGAATTGAGTTCAGAGAATTTAATTCTCACAAAGCTATAGGAATTTATTCCTCCAAGATATGAAATTAGGGTTTAACCCTATATGAGAATTCAATTCTCCCAAAATTATAGGAATTTAATTCCTTCAAGATGAATGAAATTAAGGCTTAACCCTGCATAAGAATTTAATACTTTCATAACAGGAATTTAATTCCTCTAAAATCATGATTAGGGTTTAACCCTACAGGGAATTTAACTCTTAGAATAAAGAGACTTGAAAGATCTCCATGCACATAAAGAATATTGGTCACATGGTGACACGTGACCCCAATCCGCAGTGATCAAAAAAGATGGAATAAAACTAGGTCACGTGTCCCCACGTGACCCCTAAAAGATCCCTAAAAATAATAAGGAAACAGCTTTGAGGCAATGCCTCACGTGCTCCCACGTGACTCCCAAAACGCAGAAAGAAAAAGCAAAGGAAATGAAGGCTTTGGGCGCTCTCACGTGTTACCACATGACCCCTTGGCAAACGCTTCAACAGTCAGCGCATAAATCCCCATCACGTGCCAACATGTGACGTTCAAAATAAAAATAATAAAAAGGAGTTCAACACTTAATTGCAGAACGGGGTACAAACGGATCTGGTCCCACCTTCGGGCGCCCTCACGTGCTCCCACGTGACCCCTCTTTCTTTAGTGTTTAACGCTGATTCGAGAACTTTGTACCTAGTGTTTAACACTGGCGTTTGCTAGTGTGTAACACTAATTTGACAACTTCATTTTCAGTGTTTAACACTGTTGTTTGCTAGTGTTTAACACTAATTTGGGAAACTATATTTCCAGTGTTTAACACTGATTGTTCTTTTAGTGTTTAACACTAGTTTGAGAATTCTGTCTTTAGTGTTTAACACTTTTGTTATTTAGTGTTTAACACTACTTTTAGCCAAATTGGCTAATCTTTCAGAGGCAAAACCTCCCCTTCACTTGAATCTCAAAATTGAATAACATTCAGAGCTATAACAGAAATGTTATCAAGGCCCTCAAAACTTTTGTGGACTAGAATCAGACAAATGTCAAACAGGCCAGACTTAATTGAACTTAGCCTTCAATTCGAATTAGCAAAAGCAATGTCTCCTTGCATAATATGGATTCCAAACATTCATGATCTGTATGTGAATGAGTCGAATTACTTATCCCTCGGTCTATTAGAGAACTATCTCTCCAGGGATTGTGAAAGATGTTCCACTAGAAATATTCTTGTTATTGCTTCGACTCATATTCCCTAAAAAGTGGATCCCGCTCTAATAGCTCCGAATAAATTAAATACATGCATTAAGATACGAAGGCTCCCAAGTTGGCCATAAGTCCTCAATCCAGACTTAACTGAGCTAATGGGCTCACAATATAATTAATTGATCTTAGTTCCAAATTGGGCTACAGATCATTTAATCTACCTTGGTTCAAGGGTACATCTCTTCACCGCTTTGATATTTATCGTTGTAATCCCTCAACGTCTTCAAAGAGGTGACGGGTCCCAACAACCATACATTTCACGGACTGTAAGGTCCTTAAACTCATGGACTATGATGTCCTTAACCTTGACCGTGACGTCTTAAAACTAACAACGGACTATGATGTTCTTAACCTTGACCGTGATGTTTTAAAACTAACACCGGACTGTGGAGTTCTTAAATCCACGGACTATGATGTCCTTAACCTTGACCGCAACGTCTTAAAACTAATATTGGACCACCATGTCCCTAAACTGGAAATGGACCACTATGTCCCTAAACTAGAACAATAGAGCCTCCAAATGCTCTTTTGTCGGATCTAAATGATCCTGTTAAGATGATCTTAGTCTCAAATTAGACCAACGTATCCTTAACAAACGTGTAAGTTGATCTTAGCCTCAAATATGGCTAACGTATCCTTAAACCAAAATCCCAAACCCAAATCTAAGAAATTACGGATTTGGACTAATCCACGTCCTACGGGCAACAACATAAATTAGTCTCCGTATACAATCCACGGGCAACCACAAACAAAACAAACACCCACGGCACGAAGTGACCAGCTGGAGAAGGAAAAAGTTGTTACCGCGATGCGGTAGCGTAATTAACTACAGGGGCTTGCGCCTGCAGGGAAGAGCGTCCCCACAATCAAAAAACCCCTCAAGCGAGGGGGAATCTGACGAAGTCTGCTACATCGTCCGCATCCATTTAAACCTTCGATACATGGTGCCATAAATCAATTTGGCATCTTCGGAGAGGTGGACGGATAAAACCAAATAGCATCTGCCCCGAATCTCAGGCGAGACGTCCCTGTCGCGCCGTCTTTCGGAGGGGAACAGATTCTGGCACGCCCGGTGGGACCTTTTCCTCTTTCCACTCCACACTTCGTGCGTCGTATTCGCGAACGAATCGCGGTTTATTAATGGTTGCCCTCGGGTTTCAAGTTACTAAGATTTGGTCTCTTACTTGGCGCAGAAATCAAACAGCAATGGCGTTCAACTGCTCGAACTGCTCCAACTGGAAGTGCAACCAACGCTCTGCCTCACCTGGAGGTGTAGCCTATGGACCGCAGGTGGCATCACTATTCATGATGCCGGTAGAACAAATTACCCAAGCTACTACCGGTCTTTTTTTTTTAGAACATGCTCCCGCCAGCCAGCTTCACCATCCCTGTACCCGTATCGGAAGCTTCAAGAAGTCGGTCTTCGATCGACTTGCTACTCCCACGGCCCCTCTCAACGGGTCGTCCAATTCCTCAGTCTTCACCAGGCTGAACTCGGGCTCCAAGGGGCCTACAAAGAAGCCCATAATACCTGAAGTGTCCATCCCAAAGAAGATAGCTGCTCCTGAAGTCGTCAAGGCGGCTTCTCCTCCCAGAGGGTCGGTCTTTGCAAGACTGACTGCTCCCGTTCCCGCTCCCGCTCAGAAATCTGTGTTTGACCGGTTGGATGTGGTTTCTCAACGGACGTCAGTCTTCAAGAGGCTGACACCGGCAATAGCCCCTCACCTGAACAGGGGGCAAGATAAAGCCGTCGCTGAACCAATCCCAACAACCCGTAACGTCCGACGTCGCCACTGGCGCCGGATAAGGAAGGCTGGGGGAAACTCCCCCTCGGGGCTAACTCCACCAGCTCCAACGGTGGAAATTAATGGTGCTGTTCCAACCGGGAACAGCTTTGAGCCGCTGACCAGGGTACGCAGAAATTCGCCAACGGTGGTGCTCAAAAGGTCTCCTCCACCGGTAGAGACCGTCGTAGAAACAAAGCTGGAGCCGTCCCCTCAACGGCTATCTTCCAAAGTCTACAAAATTTGGCGACAAGTCCGAGAATCGGTGATTGATCCGAATTTCTCCCACCAGCATAAGAAGTCGAAGGTCCAACAGGAGGTAAGCCATCCAGCCAAGCCACGAAAAGCTGTCTGGGTGCCCACCTCAACGGCCCCTTCAACTTCCACTGTTCATAAGAAAAGAAGGCCGGAGAAGATCCCCGTGCTGGCGACAAAAGTCAAAATCACTGAACCCAAACGTCCTAAGTCTGGAGGCATGGTCGTCCATACCGTTTACATGGCATCTGGGAAGGAGGATAGTCGCGCTTCGACAAGCCACAGACCGCTTACCCGATCCATCACAAGAGCCCGGGAACAGCAGCAGCAGAAGCTCCAGGAGATGTTGACTGCGATGGCCGCGCTCACTGGACCAAAAGAAAGCCCGGAGGCGTCATCGGAACAACGTCGCGAACACGAGACCGATGCTGAATTCCTTCGTAGAATGCTTGAAAGGAAGGACAAGGAGGCCGCGGAACAAGCGGCCAATATAAAGCAGATGGCTCTTCTGTTTCAAGACATGGTCAGGATGATGATACAGCCGGATCCCCCGGCCGAAGACCCTCCGATTATTATTGAAGATGACAAAGGGGAGACGTCAAATCCACCTCCGGCTCTTTCAACGGCCAGAGAGGAGACAATCTCCAAGGCCACCCTGGATGATTATATTGCTCAGCAGATACGAGTTCATCAGGCGAACGAAGCGGCCGGCCAAGTTGTCAAAATAGGACGACCCTATCCGGCTTGGTATGACCAAATAAAGTACCCGCCGGGATACACGATCCCCAAATTCCACGTATATAAGGGGACGGGAAATCCGCATCAGCACGTCGCTCAATTCAGAGCCTTATGTGGCAACACCGGTGGCGATGATAAGCTCCTGCTTCGCCAATTTGTCGGCAGCTTGTCGGAGACGGCGTTTGAATGGTACTCCGAGCTTCCGAATGACTCCGTCAAAACTTTCGCAGAAATGGAGTTGCTGTTCACCCAGCGATTCGCGAGCGCCAGCGAACGCACCCCAATAACGGCGTTGATTAATGCAAGGGTGAAACCGGGCGAAACTTGGGTTCAATATGCAATCTGATGGCGGAACTTGTGGTCAAAATGCGAACAACGCATCGAAGAAGCGCCAGCGGTGGGCATGTTCGTGGGCACCCTAGAACCTCATCCAACTATTTCACAGTTCATGATGTTCTTTAAACCGACCACGTTCCAGGCTTTGATCAACAAGCTAGCCTAGATGGATCAAATGGGTCACAGATCGTCTCCCCCGAAGACGGAACCTCGGAACGACAAGGGTAAAGGGAAGGCGACCTTCGTCGCAAACACCCAATAACAGCCCAGTGCCCCAAAGCTAGCAGATCAACAGGAAGAGAGACGGCGCTATTAAAATGAGAAAATGAAGCGTCCTTACTCATTCCCACGGGACAAGATGAAGAGGCTGTTCGAGCTGGCTATGCGCAACAGGCTTATCAACTTGCCAAATCCAAGACGACCACCACAACCCAGCGAAGTGAATAATCCTAATTATTGCCCTTACCACCAAACGGTAAGCCATCCGATCGAGGATTGCTTCGTCTTTAAAGGATGGATCGAAGTTCAGTATCTACAAGGCAAGTTTGCGCTGTCTGAGAAGTGGAAAGTAAATCCCTCGCAACCGCACACTCCTAAGAAGGCGGACACACCGGGGGAAACGTGCTCTTTTCTTGAAGAAGCTCCATGGGAGGTGGCTCTTTCGGCTAAGACCAAGAGGATGCTGAATGATCTCCAGACATGCCCGGCGATCAAGTGGAAGAACCCGCTGGAACCTCATATCATCGAAGGGATGCTAAAGTCGCACCCAACCCCAAAGATTGGCGGTGATGGCCCAAACACTCACGCCCAGCCGTCGAAATCTTCAAAGAAGAAGAAAAAGAGATCAAAAAAGCCCGTGAAGTCTGGAGACAAGCGCACAGACTTACAGAAACAGATTGACATGCTAGAAGAGTATAACCAGAAGGCGCGGATTCCAATCACGCTCCAAGAGTTCCTCAGCCACGTCCTCGAGGACGAAAATAATGGAGAAGACTCATCAGATGAATCTGAGGACTGCGTAGCAAGTTGTCATGTGATCTCTCGCTCGTTGATTGATGATAAAGAGGCTCCTTGCACAGAAAGACTGGAGGCAGGTCCCGAGCCAGAACTTCTATGGCCGTCAGACGAGATGATCGACGCCTTCCTGAATGAGATTCGTCTGAAAAGTAAAGCCGATCGGGAGCGTGAGATGGCCATATTTAAAAGAGCCAAACGCCGCCGACTAGACGAAAGAGTCGAGACATTCCCGCCAGATCAAGGGACATCCGTCGTGGATAAAAACAAATTCAAGAGGAGGAAAAGGCTCACTAAAGCCATATCAATGGGAATGAAGCTACCACCCTCTGAAGAAAACACTCTCGGTGGAGCAGGGATGCATCCTAATTACTGTGCATATCATCGAAAAATTTCGCACCCCACCGAAGAATGCGACGCTTTTAAAAGATGGTGGCAGAGATATGTTGCTCACCGGCAGCATTTCAAGCGGATGAAACACAAAACTCGTCGGGAGAAAAGAAGCACGACCGAAGAGCATAAAGGAACTACCAGCAACTGTCGCGTGGTCAACGCCAGAGAATCATAGGTTCTCACCTTTGGGAGCGACTCTGACGAGGAAATGGCTCTTAGCCCTCTATTTAAAGAATCCATCTTAGGGAAGGAAAAAGAACCGAAGGCCTGTGAAAACATTCAGCTGGGTAATCGCACGCTTCCAGAAAAGAATCTCGGACCCACGAATAGAAAAGATAAGGGAAAAGAAAAGGTCTCTGAGGATATTGCCCTGGATGACCAAGTCATGAAAGAGCCGATTGCCAAAGACCCGCCAAAAAAGAACAAGGTAGACTACAACGTCCTAGCGCACCTGAGAAAGCTACCCTCTCAGCTCAGCATTCTCGACGCACTCTTATTATCAAAAGAAGCGAGAGATTCGTTAATCAAGGCGCTGTAAGAGCCTGAGCAATTCCAAGCCTTCCTCGCCGAAGAAAGGATGAAGGACGAGCTGGAAGAAGTACACACAGCCGATATCACGTTCGGTGATGAGGACCTTCTCCTTGGGACGTGCGACCACAACCATCCCCTCTATGTCTCAGGATACTGCCACGATATAAAGATAGGCAAAATCCTGATCGACAATGGGTCTTCCGTCAATCTCCTCAACGTGCGAGTGTTGAAAGAAATCTGCATGAGCGTTCAACACCTCGCTCGTGATAAGATCACCATCTCCGGGTTCGACTCCCAGTCATCACGGACCCTTGGGTCTGTAATACTAACGCTGCGCTTCGGGCTGCTTGTCACGGACATTAAATTTCATGTCATTGACGCCAGGACATGCTTCAACGCTTTGCTCGGTCTCCTTGGTTACACGAGTACAACATCATCCCTTCTACGCAACATCAGTGTATGAAGTATTTTAAGGATGGTCTTGAGTATACCGTGACAGGAGAGCTGAATCCATTCTCCGTGAACGAAGTCCGCAAATACGAAGATGCAAAATACTTCTTGCCAGATTTCGAGAACACAGAGAGGTGTCACAAACCGGAGAACAAAGCTATCACCACCATTCCCGTCTTCGGGAGCGATACTGAAGAAGAGGAAGAGATAGTTTATTCAGGCCTACCCCAGCACAATAAGCCAGGACCGTCCGTTCCTATGTTGATCTTTGGCAGTGACTCGGAAGATGAGGTCCATGCTATATTCTCCGCTCAACCGTCAATACAGGCATTCGCTGGTGATAATCAGAGTTTGCAAATTACCATGATTCCGCGGGAGCACTACAAAGATCTCGACGCACTTGAAGCTTACAGTGTGCAAGATCTACAGACGTTTTACGTCCCTCTTAGGCGGAAAGGTGAAAAGGCGATCCTATTCTATCGATCCACGGAAACAAGAGTGGAGAAAGAAATATGGCACGGTGCAGATTCTACGCCTGACAGGCTTCAACCCATCCGTTTACCCAGATACTACACGAACGGACTAAAAAGGCTATTGAAGCGCCAAGGGGTACCTTTCAAACAAACTATTCGATAAGCTCGGTTCTACAACAGGATTTGGGATGTCCCTGGGACTCAGCGCAAGTTGCCCAACGGAAGAATGGGAACGCTTGGGCTTGGATATATGAAATCCGGGAAACGGGAACGAGTCCATGGTAGCTACGCCATATATAACTTCGATGAAGAAGAGGACGCCTTGTCAGAATATGCCGACCCTGCACCAAAACAAGTTCCTCCAATCAAAATGTCGAGTCCGTCATTTGAAGAACGAATGGACAAGCTTATCAGGGAAGCGGGTCAGAAAGTTCGAGACGACCACAACCGCGAAATGGCCATCTACGAGAAAGCCAGGATGCAACGCCTCTTTCAACAGGCTGTGAAAGACGAAAATGCCGCTCCTTGTCAACCTATTTCGCAAAAGGCCCGACGCAGAGGCAGAAATAAGTCAAAGAGCGAAAAAGGCGTTCGACAGCGACAAAGCGCGACTAAGAAGTCACGCTGTCGGGAATCAAGCGGTTCGGATTTGTCCCTTATGAAGAAGATGAGTCGAGCATACTCTTTTCCTCAAGACAAGATGATTGATATAATTTTAGTTAACCGCAATCAAGACGGTGTCGCTTTGCAGCTAGCCGGTTGAGCACGGGTCGTCCGCAGGGAGACGCAGCGTTTTACGTTCTTGTCGTAATGAGTTAATGCGCGTGGGCGGAATTGTTCATATCTACCCTATGTGTTTTATGCACAAATAAAGTTGTTAGGAAATGACACAAAAGTGTAAGCTAAGGAAATCCGTATTCAAAACCTTTGAGCCGAACTTAACGATTGAAGCTAGAGCAATCGGCAACAACGTGGATTAAGGTACTTAAGCACGGTATTCGTGAAATCCGGCTTATTGACCCTTGTTCGTCGTTTCTTGTCGTTTTCTTTCGCCTCCAGCCAAATCGAACGCAACCGGTCGCGGTTAGGAATCACCGTTACCTTGGTAGGGTAGGGTGCCTAACGGAGCGCTTGCGTAACGTTTGGACGGAGTTCAATGGAAAATACGGGAAAAGGGAATGGGCAAAGAAACCATAACTTACAATATCGTATTTATTCCTAACAAAACATAATTACAACCATTCACAAAACAAACCAAAAAGAGCAAAAGAAAAGAGAAAAGAGAAGAAAGGAAAAAGAATTACAAGTAAGTAAGTGCATGGAATTAAAGTTGCATGAAAGTAAAGCAAGTATTAAAGTGCAAGAAAGTAAATGAGCAAGAAATGAAACTAGGAACCATAGAACCCAAAACAAGACATGGGTTCAATAACCAAATCTTAAACTTGCAAGCTCAATTAAGAGCTTGCAAGATCAAGAAAAGGCAAAGAACTCATGGAGAATGAAGCACAAAAGAGAGAACATTATTGATTCCAAAATGATACAGCCCCTTGAGATCAATGACCAAAGCTTAAACTTGCAAGCTCACTTAAGAGATTGCAAGATCAAGTTAAGGTAGAGTGCTCCAGGGGGAAGCTAAGCAAAAGAATGATACAAAATAACCCTCATCTTCATTTCATCATCCACTCAAAAAGCTCTCACTCCAATTTTCATGGAGGAAGGAATGAAGAAGAAGAAGAAGCTAAACTAAATCCTAACAAAAAGTGGGCATAAGAATTGATCCCTTACAATGGCTCAGAACCGGGGTATTTATAGGAGGAGAGTTGAAACCCTAGGGCAATATTCTGGCCCCAAATGAAATGACAAAGCTACCCCCAAAATTTGGTCAGATGATGACACAAAACCGCGGCGGATCCGCCGCGGAAACCCATATTTGGCAGCGTTTCCGCCGCGCTTTTGTGGAATTGTGGTCTCGAATTTTTTGGGTTTCCTTGTGTTGCCATCTTATGTTGTTATACATGTATGCAAATTTCTTCCACAATTGTTTCAGATCTGCAACGGTCCAAAATGGCATCAAAAATAATACTTTTAACATTTTCTCCCTCGAGCTCCGCGCACCCATTGATTCTTGTGCTGCCATTCTCGTGCTCTATGCTTGTCCGAAACACGAATGACCACTATTATATGTTTTGTCTCTAGAACCGGTACGCAGCACTGGACAGATACGGATGACCGGGACCCGGCTTTTATCTGCTGTCAACAGATGTTTTGTATTTTGGCGTAACAGTGGAGATTTTGTATCAATTGCGTTATTTTGGACTAGGAACCTGTAGCCTGTAAATATATAGTAAACACGGATTAAAAGCACCTACCTATAAACAAACGAGCGTAAGAATAGGCGATATTAAATGCAATATTCTGGTACGAACAAATACCCTCAAACTTAACTTTTGCTCGTCCCGAGCAAAACCGATTATTCACAAAAAAGTCCTAACCGCACTTTCGCAGGGAACGCGATTGCACTGAGCACGTGCAACAAGCCGTTAAACCTCTAGGTGTCCCTAGTAGGAGGAGTGTTGTCTCCTAAGAGTTTTCAGCGGATTACACCCACAAAATCCCGTCAAGCTATTGTCATAAGTTAACATCGATTCTACTCCTACAGTTTAATATTTACGTCAGAAATTCTATCATCCTAAGCTAGAAACATCCAACCCTTATTTTTCACACCTCCTATCTATTTAACCTTAGATCCTATACGTTCCAAAAAAGTTTAGAAAGATGTTGGTTCTCCTGAGTTTTCCTTCTAACAGTGTGGTCTTAAATCAGGGATTTTTATCAACTTTACAGAAAACATAAGTCTTATTCTTTATTTCTATCTCTTATCCAAACATCGATTGTATACCTCTACGTGTGTGTATATTTGCACCCTACACTCAAGAATTCAATTCAAGCTATAATACCCTTGCCCTAATAGCTAATACTACTTCTTTTCATTAAGGATGGACGGATTTGCTCACACACCTTTCATGCGACTATTAATGCTTCTTGAGGCACTAACGGCCGATTACTGAATGTGTGAGTTTAAAGCGTAAATAGCAGTTTCCAGGTCTTGAATTTATTTATTTATTTATTTTTCTTTTCTTTTATTTTTCTTTTTCAAGACCGGATATATTTTTCAATATTGCTCTTTTTTGGTGTTTAGCTTTAAATACCGTTTTTTCTTTCATACTAGGTTTTCAGGCAAGAGTATTTCTAGGTATTCTCTACTATCCCAAGTTTCAAGGTGCGTGTAAATGCAGTTATAGGGTATATACTTTCTAAATTTGAACTTAAGAAAAGAAACTATTTTTCAGACTTATCCTTCAGTAAAGCTTCAATACTTTCCCCTCATCTTGACTTAACTCAAGAACTGAACTCAAGATTACCTATTTCTCAAAAAAAAACTGTAAGGATGTATACTTTCCAAAGTTAGACAGAATGAGGGTTATTTTTAGGGTTTTCAATTCCTAAGCCTAGGATTTAGTTATTTCTAACATATCAACTAAACTTTCAGAATAAAAATCTAAGTTACCCTATTAGCTAACTTGACGACAAAGTTTTTATATTTTTTGGAAAAATTTTCAATTTTTATGGGTTTTTAATCAGGTATGCAAATGAAAAATATACAAATGAATGTAAAGGAAGAAAGCTTACCGAGTACACCCCCAAACTTAAACTTGACAGTGCCCTCACTGTCAGGCTACACCAAGAGGGTCAAAATTGTCGGCGCTTCCTAAAAACAAATTATATACAAAACAAAACAGGAAAACAAAAAAATATATACAAAAAGGTTCCCCCCCCAAACTTAAGTAAAGCAGTGTTTCCACTGTTAAGCGTTGAAGTTCAGGATCGGAGGGAAAGAACAGTATCAAGCTATACAAGGCCTTACACAGGCCAAAAGTGAGCACCAACCATTCAAAGATCTTATCGTGATAAAGAAGTGGCTGGTGAAAGAATGCGGAGAGGTAAGAAATAGAGAATACGTGAGACCGTATGGAGATAGACGCGGGATACGGTCTCGGTATATGAGAAGAAGAATGGCGGAAGGGAGAAAGAAGTAGAATACGAACTTGAGGGTGGAAATGGATTGAATAAATTAGTACAATCTGTAATGATCGATGTGAAAAGATGGATTGTACTAATCTATCAATATGGCGAGAAATTGGGTCAAATCACTCAAGATTCGTAAGAAACCATGGGTAAGCTGAACTTGGTAAACCAGACACAGGAAGTGAAAATGATACCATGTCTTGCCAGGTCGGAACGATGGAAAGGATGGAGGTAGGTGATTGAGGAAGGTTATTGGTTAAAGGTTCATGAAGGTGTACACAGTCAATGAAAGAGATAGGATGAATTGGAAAATCCGACTCATCAACAAGAACTGTTTCATCCTCAAAAATATCCTCAAAACTCTTCTCAAAGATAAGCACATCCATGCATTTATCCTCAAAATCTAGACGCGTATGGGGTTTGGAAAAAACATTTAATGACTCGGGATGATGAATTGAAGAGAGAAACTCAACCAAATCTATGGGTTCATCATCCAAAATATTCCCAGCGTCAATATCCTCAATCGAGTGAAAATCAATATTCTCAGACACCTCATCAAAAGCATGGATTTCAATCGATTCTGGTTCTAAGATAGAGGTGTAGAGGTCAAAAGGATTGGGTGTGGTTTCACTCAAAAGGGACCCTTCACAATCAGGCAAATCAAACACTACAAAGTCACACAACTCATTATCTGTTCTATCTTTAATCAATGAATCGTTTGGAACACTAGATAGACATTCAAAATCGGAGTTGTGGGTTTTAATTTGCAATGGGTAGGTTTGATTTGGAAGGGTGTATATCTCACTCTCTCGACTTAAATTCTTAACCTGTCCTACCGCCTCTTTACACATTGGAAAATTTGGAGCTAGTTGAAAACTAGCTATCGGGTCACTAGGTTGTATGAGGGCGGCCATGGACGCATTCAAATCCATCATCTGTTGGTACGACACTACCCAAAAGTCTTCCAATGACTGTTCCAGACTAGACATGGGTTGTGAAAGGGTTTCAGTAAAACATTCAAAGTTGTTTGGATACTGAAAACACCCAAATGGCGGATCAGAAGTGATTGAAATGATTTCGGATTGTGTATGTTTAGAAAATTGTATAGAAATCACAACCAAAAATATTTGACCGCAATAAATAACGGTGTCGAATGTAGCGCGTTAGTAAGTGCGGATCATCCACAGGGAAAGTGTAATCGTTTGTATTTCGAATTAGATGAGTCGAAAATTTAAAGAAAAGAAAAGAAACAATTCATGATTTATAAATTTGAAGTTCAAGAATTAGAAAAATCTATATCTAATTGCAAGAAACAAGAAAACATTAAAAATCAAGAATTAAGAATTTGATGATTTCCAAATCAAATATCAAGAATCGAAGTGAGGCTCGTAGGAATCGATCGGATCTATAGATCTGATGAAATCTAGCGATTACGTATTCTTATCCATCGATGAATTGATACTAGATCGATGATGATCGACGAGAATTAGGGATTTCTTGTGAAACTAGGGTTTCATCATCTATCCCTTGTTCCTTCGTCGATATCATTCACATTCTAGCCTCTAGTAAATTCAAGAATCGATCGTGGATCTCTAATTTCGAGCGATCACAATCAAGAAAGTATCGCAATGAAACTAGGTCGTCGATTCTTCAATTTACAAGAGTTTACAAAACTCGTAGGACTTAAGAATCGTTTTAGGATTGTTTCCCCCAATCAGAGCAAGGCTCTACTGAATTTTGAAAATTCAAAATTCGAAGCAACGCTTCGGTTTCCGTGCGCAGCGCGCAATTTGCCACATGGCAGAAGGTGATTCGGCAGCGTAACGCCCGAGACAGTGCGTCCCATCAGAGCAAGGCTCTTCAGAAAACAAAATTAAGACTTAAACTGCGCAAATGCATGGCAGCGCGACACGTGTCTGCGCAAGCGCACAGATGCGTGACACGTGTCTGCGCAAGCGCACAGATGCGTGACACGTGTCTGCGCAGTTGCGCAATAGCAACTGCGCAAACGCACAGATGCGGGACACGTGTCTGCGCAGTTGCGCAATCGCAACTGCGCAAGCGCACAGATGCGCGACACGTGTCTGCGCAGTTGCGCAACCGCAACTGCGCAAGCGCACAGATGCGGGACACGTGTCACGCGCTGGTGAGTTGCGCAGCAACTGAATGAAAATTTAAGTGGATCTTTTCTGTTCTCCTGTAAAACAGGGACCCTTGGATCTCTGATCCAATTGTGGGAAAATTCCCAAAATTATTCATGAAAGATTTTGTTAACAAATCCAACAAATTGGTGGGCACTATAAATAAGACCCCAGGCCTCATTCAAAATCATCAGATAATCAATCATCATCGAGAGAGGGAAAAAGCTTCTGAAAAAAGAGAGCTCTTGAAGATTAATCAAGAACCAAAAAAAAAAAAGAAGGTAAAATTTCTGAAGAACAGAAAATGAGAAAATAAATAGTGCCTTGCACTTGATAGGAACCCCTGGTTCTAAAAAAAAATATAAATAAAAAAATAATGAATAGTGCCTTGCACTTAATATGAACCCTCGGTTCTGTATGATCAGGAAAAAACAAGAACTTGTTTTCCTTTGATCCAAATTCAAATCAAAGTGCCATGCACTTGTGTTCTTCAATCTGAAGATTTCTAGGGTTTCTGCAACCCCTTGTTTTGGGCCCGGCCCAAACTAAATTGAAATAATAAAAGGGCAAGGCCCTGTTTGGAAAAATTCCTGAGTTTCTGCAAACTCGTTATTCAAATGGGCCTGGCCCAAACTAAATTACAGAACAATAAAAGGGCAAAGCCCTGTTTGTAAAAACTTCTTGAGTTTCTGAAACTCATTATTTAAAAGGGCCTAGCCCAATTGCAGAAAAAAAAAAAAAAAAAAAAGGGCAAGGCCCTGTTTGGAGAATTCCTGAGTCCTTGTAACTCATTAATTAGAAGGGCCTGGCCCAAATCAGACTTGTAAAATAATGAAAGGGGCAAAGCCCTGTTTAGATTGATTCTTCTAATCTGGCAAAGCCTAAAATAAAAATTGGACTTAACCCAACCCTGGCTGTAAGTCCTTAAATTAAATGCCCCTCATAAACCAAGTCATGACCGGTTCGAGGGTACATCTCCGAACTCCTCTGACATCTGTCGTTGTAATTCCTCAGCGACGTCAGAGAGGTAACGAGTCCCAACGACCACTCATCTAATATCGGACCGAAACGTCCCTAAACTAATGACGGACCACTACGTCCCTAAACTGGCGACGGACCGAAACGTCCCTAAACTAATATTGGACCGAGACGTCCTTAAACTAATGACGGACCGAAACGTCCCTAAACTAATGACGGACCACTACGTCCCTAAACTGGCGACGGACCGAAACGTCCCTAAACTAATATCGGACCGAGACGTCCTTAAACTAATGACGGACCACTACGTCCCTAAACTGGTGACGGACCGAAACGTCCCTAAACTAAAATCGGACCGAAACGTCCCTAAACTAATATTGGACCGAGACGTCCTTAAACTAATGACGGACCACTACGTCCCTAAACTGGTGACGGACCGAAACGTCCCTAAACTAAAATCGGACCGAAACGTCCCTAAACTAATAATGGACCACCACGTCCCTAAATTGGAATATGGACCGCTACATCCCTAAACTGACATAATAGGGCCCAAACGCTCTTTTATCGGATCTAAACGATCCCGCCTAAGTTGATCTTAACCCCAAATACGGTTAACGTGTCCTTAGACATCTAAATAAACAATGAAATCCCAAACCAACTTTGGTTCAAGGGTACATCTCGGAACTCCTCAGACGTATGTCGTTGTAATCCCTCAATGACGTCAGAGAGGTGACGAGTCCCGACGGCCGGATAATTAAATCAATCACTACGTCAGGTCGATCTTAGTCCAAAACAGGACTAGCGTATCCTCGATGAACGTTTAAGTTGATCTTAATCGCAACGCGACCAATGCATCCTTAAACTAAAAACACCAAACTCAAATCTAAGCAAACACGGATTTGGACTAATCCACGTCCTACGGGCGACGACATCACTAAGTCTCCGTATACAATCCACGGGCAACCACAAATAAAATAAACATACACGACACGAAGTGAAATTTTGGAGAAGGAGAAAGTTGTTATCGCAACGCGATAGTGTAATTAACTGCAGGGGCTTGCGCCTGCAGGGAAGAGCGTCCCCACAATCAAAAACCCCTCACCCTGAGGGGGAATCTGACAAAGTCTGCTACATCGGCCGCATCCGTCTAAACCTTCGATACACGGTGCCATAAATCAACTTGGCATCTTCGGAGAGGTGGACGGATAAAAACCAAATAGCATCTGCCCCGAACCTCAGGCACGTGACGTCCTAACGTCGCAGGCCGCCGTTCGGAGGGGAACAGATTCTGGCACGCCCGGTGGGACCTCTTCCTCTTTCCACTCCACACTTCGTGTGTCGTCTTCGCGAATCAATCGCGGTTTGTTAAATGGTTGTCCTCGGATTTCAAGTTGCTAAGATTTGGTCTTTTATCTGGCGCAGAATTCGAGATTCAATGGCCTCCAATTGCACCAGCTGCTCGAGATGCCACTGCAACAAACGCTCCACTTCACCGGGAGGGGTGACGTATGGGCCCCAAGCGGCGTCTTTCCTTACTCTGCCGGTAGGCCAGGTGACCCAGGCCACCACCGGCCTGTTTTTCGGGACCATGGTCCCCCCTGCAAGCTTCTCTATGCCGATATCCGCACCAGAAGCGAACAAGGAGTCGGTATTCGACCGGCTCACTGCTACCACGACCCCTGTCAACGGGTCGCCCGCTACTAAGCTGACAGCCTCTGTTTTCACCAGGCTAGGTCAGGATCATAAAGTGGCTGTCCCAAAGAGGGCAACGGCCACAGCTTCGGAAGTCGTTGAAGCGGCTTCTCCTATCAGAAAGTCAGTCTTCACAAGATTGACGGTTCCTACTCCTCCTTCAGCTGGTCAAAAAGCATCAGTCTTTGATAGGCTGACACCGGCAGTTACCCCACACCCAAACAGGGGGCAACAAGAAACTATCCCGATTTCCGAGCCAGTCCCAATGGCTCGTCGTGCGCGACGTCGTCATTGGCAACGAATAAGGAAAGCAGGAGGTAACTCCCCTTCAGGGCTAACCCCGCCTGCTCCGATGGCGGAGGTCAACGCTGCTGTTCCAACTGAGAACAGCTTTGAATTACTGAGGAAAGTGAGAAAGAACTCCCCAACCGCCGTATTGAAAAGATCTCCTCCGCCCGTGGAGAAGGCTCCGGAGGCAAAACAAGAACAGCCCTCTCAACGGTTGTCGTCCAAAATTTATAAAGTCTGGCGGAGAGTTCAAGACTCCGTGATTGACTCAGACCACTTCCGTCGCCAGAAAAGGGCGAAGGTGGAAAAAGATAAGAACCACCCCATTAAACGGCAGGGGGCAACAAATGCTAGGAGGCCCACTTCAACGGCTCCTTCAACCTCAAAGGTCCATAAAAGGAAAAGACCAGAGAAGGCTCCCGCGACGATGACAAAATCTAAAAGCGGCGAACCTAAACGCCCCAAGTCAGGGGGCATGATAGTACATACAATCTATATGGCTTCGGGAAAAGAAGAAAGTCGTACTTCTATGGGCCACCGACCGCTTACCCGGTCAGTGACCAAGTCTCAGGAGCAGCAACAAAAGCTCCAGGAGATGATGACTACAATGGCTGCACTCACGGGGCTAAAAGAGAATCCTGAGACGTCCTTAGATGAACGCCAAGAGGAAGAGACCGACGCTGAGTTCCTCCGCCGAATACTGGAAAAGAGAGACAAAGAGGCTGCGGAACAGGCAGCCAACATAAAGAAAATGGCCCTCCTATTCCAAGATGTGGTGGGTATGATGATTCAACCAGATCCACCTGCTGGAGATCCCCCGATCATTCTTGAAGATGATAGGGGAGAGACATCGAATCCTCCACCGGCTCTATCCGCAGCTAAAGAGGATACCATATCAAAAGCTGATTTGGATGAATATATTGCTCAACAAATACGGGTGCATCAGGCGGCCGAAGCAGCCGGCCACGTTGTAAAAACGGGACGGCCATATCCGGGCTGGTATGACCAAATCAAGTACCCGCCAGGTTACACAATTCCTAAGTTTCATGTCTACAAGGGGACCGGCAATCCCCATCAACATGTGGCCCAATTCAGGGCTCTTTGCGGTAATACCGGCGGCGACGACAAGCTTTTGCTTCGCCAGTTTGTTGGAAGTTTATCTGATACGGCGTTTGAATGGTATTCTGAGCTTCCCAACGACTCTATAAAAACCTTTGCGGAGATGGAGCTACTCTTCACCCAACGCTTTGCAAGTGCCAGTGAGCGTACCCCGATGACGGCACTGATCAATGCCAGGGTAAGACCCGGCGAGACATGGGTTCAGTACGCTATACGGTGGCGTAATCTATGGTCTAAGTGTGAACAGCGCATAGAAGAAGCCCCTGCGGTGGGAATGTTTGTTGGAACACTCGATCCACAAGCAACCATTTCACAATTTATGATGTTCTTCAAGCCGACTTCCTTCCAGGCTTTGATCGACAAATTGGCGCAGATGGACCAGATGGGCCATAAACCCCCTCTCCCGAAGCCGGATTCCCGAAACGACAAAGGAAAGGGAAAAGCGATCGTCGTCGCTAATGCCCAACAACAACCGAACGATTCGAAGCCGGTTGCTCGTCCAAATAATACACGCCCGTACGTACCCCTTGAGGACAGGATGGGACGTGCTTACTCCTTCCCCCGTGATAAAACAAGGAGGTTATTCGAGCTGCATTGCGCAACAGGCTCATAAATCTGCCAGATCCAAAACGTCCGTCGCAACCAAGTGACGTTAACGATCCTAATTACTGCCCTTATCATAGAGTGTTGGGACATCCAATCGAAGACTGTTACGTCTTCAAGAATTGGCTTGAGAACCAGTACCGTCAGGGCAAATTTGCGCTATCTGACAAATGGAAGGTGAATCCTCGGCAGCCCCACACCTCTAAGGGGACGAATACGCCAGGGGCAACGTGCTCCGTCATTGAAGAGGCCCCCTGGGAGGTTGTATTATCAGCCAAAACGAGGAGAATGCTAAATGATCTTCAAACCTGCCCAGCGGTCAAGTGGAAGAACCCCTTGGAACCGCAGGTTATTGAGGGGATGTTGAAGCCACGACCGACTCCGAAGACCGATGGTAGTAGTTCAAGCGTTCATAGCCAGCCGTCAAAATCTTCGAAAAAGAAGAAGAAGAAATCTAAGAAGCCCGTGAAGCCTGGCGACAAGCGCACGGACTTACAAAAGCAAATCGATGCGCTGGATGAATATAACCAAAAGGCGCGAACTCCCATCACGCTCCAAGATTTTCTTGATCACGTCTTCCAAAAAGAAGATGAAGGAGAAAGTTCATCGGATGAGTCTGACGAATATGTGGCAAGCTGTCATATGATCTCCCATTCGACCACGAAAGATGAAGGAACTTCTGGCACTGAAACGCTGGGGGCAAATGCCGAATCAAAAACCCCAGGGTTACAAGTTGAAATGATTAGCGCGTTTCTTAATGAAGCTCGGTTGAAAAGTAAGGCTGATCGAGAACGCGAGACGGCTATATTCGAAAGGGCCAAGCGTCAGCGACTTGAGGAAGGAGCTGAAATGATCCCGTTGGAGCAAAATGCCTCCACCACTGACAAAAGCCAATTCAAGATAAAAAAGAAATTTGCTAAGGCCATATCGATGGGCATGAAGCTACCACCCTCTGAAGAAAAAGTTACTGGCGCGGTAGAAATGCACCCTTCTTATTGCTTATACCATCAGAAGGTCTCGCATTCCACCCAAGATTGCAAAGCTTTCAATGGATGGTGGCAAGGATACGTCGCTAATCGACAACGATTTAAACGGGAAAAACGTAAAATTCGCCGAGAGCGAAGAAATACGACTAAAGAACTTGAAAGAACTGCCGGCAATTGTCACATGGTTAACACTACCGGGTCACAAGTGCCTACGTTTGGGAGCGACTCCGATGAAGAGCTAGAGCTTGGTCCCCTCTTCGAAGAATCCATTTCGGGAAAAGAGAAAGAACCAAAGGCCTGCGAGAATATACAGCTGCGCAATCGAACATTACCCGAAAAGAACCTCGGACCCTTGAATAAGAAAAACAAAGGGAAAGAGAAGGTCTCTGAAGACATCGCTTTGGATGACCAAGTTGCGGAAGAGTTAACCGCCAAGAATCCCCCAAAAAGGAATAAAGTAGATTACAATGTCTTGGCGCATCTGAGAAAGCTACCCTCACAACTCAGCATTCTCGATGCCCTATTGCTCTCAAAAGAGGCGAGGGATTCTTTGGTTAAGGCCCTACAAGATCCGTACCAGTTCCAAGCTTTCCTAGCCGAACAAAAGATGAGGGATGAATTGGAAGAGGTGCACACAGCCGACGTTGCTTTTGGTGATGAAGACCTTCTCCTCGGAACGTGTGAACACAATCGCCCACTTTATGTCTCAGGATACTGCCATGACATAAAGATAGGAAAAATCTTGGTCGATAACGGATCGTCTGTCAATTTACTCAATGTGCGAGTGTTAAAGGAGATTTGCATGAGTGTCCAACACCTCGCCCGGGACAAAATCACCATCTCCGGTTTCGACTCTCAATCCTCAAAGACTCTTGGATCTGTGATATTGACGCTACGCTTCGGGGTGCTCGTCACAGACATCAAATTCCATGTTATAGACGCCAAGACGTGCTACAATGCTCTGCTCGGCCGACCATGGCTACACGAATACAATATCATCCCTTCTACACAGCATCAGTGCATGAAGTATTCTAGGGACGGCCTCGAGTACACAGTGGCAGGAGAGTTGAATCCATTTTCCGTGAACGAAGTTCGCAAGTATGAAGATGCCAAATACTTCCTACCGAGTTTCGAAGACACGGAAAGATGTCACAAACCGGAGAACAAAACTAACGCAACCATCCCTGTCTTCGGCAGTGACACCGAGGAGGAGGAGGATATAATTTATTCAGGTCCGTCCCAGTCCACCAGGCCAGGACCATCTGTTCCTTCATTGATCTTCGGTAGTGACTCAGAGGATGAAGTTCATGCTGTATTCCCCGCTCGGCCCTCAATACAGATTTCCACTGATGAAGAGCGAAGTCTGCAGATAACCATGGTGCCGCTTGAACATTACAAAGAACTGGATGCACTCGACACCAACAGCGTAGAAGAATTGCAGACATTCTATATCCCTCCCGGAAGAAAAGGCGAGAAGGCAATCCTATTCTACCGTTCTGAAGAAAACAAGGTGGAAAAAGAAATTTGGCAGGGCGCGGATCCCACGCTCAACAAGCTTCAGCCTATCCGTCTTCCCAGATATTATACCGAAGGTTTGAAGAAACTGCTGAAACGCCAAGGGATGTCCTTCACACAGACCATCAGAAAAGCCAAATTCTATGACAAGGTCTGGAACGTTTCCGGAACTCAATGCAAACTGCCTAACGGGAGAACGGAAACAAAAGGGCTCGGGTACATCCGGCCAAAGAAACGGGAGTTAATAAACAGCTGTTATGCCATGTATGACTTTGATGAAGAAGCGGACGCTCAATGGGAGGACGCTAATCCCGAATCAGCAAAAGTTCCTGACACAAAGCCGCCCAGTCCATCGTCTAAAGACCCGGTGAGCAAATTTATAAAGGATGCGAGTCAAAAAGCCCGAGATGATCACGATCGTGAAATGGCAATCTATGAGAAAGCCAAGACACAGCGTCTCCTTCGACAGGCAGTAAAGAACGAAGATGTTACCCCACGTCAGCCTGCTACAAAAAGGGTTCGACGCGAAAGCAAAAACAAGTCGAGGGGCCGAAAAGGTGCTCGACAACCACAAGACAGAGCTAAGAAGCCACGCATACGAGAGGCGAGCGTTATTGACCTAGCCCTTATGAAGAAAATGGGTCGAGCATACTCGTTTCCTCGGAACAAAACAAGGAAAATACTTGATCTTGCTCTAAAACATCAAATGCTTACTCTGCCAGAGTCTAAACACCCTGAGCAAGCAGGCGAAGTCTCCGACCCAAATTATTGCTCTTACCATCGAGTAGTAGGGCATCCGCTTGAAGATTGTTTCACCTTTAAGAATTGGGTTGAGGACCAATATCAGTTAGGCAAATTCGCGCTTTCTGACAACTGGAGGGTAGCACCACCACAGAAGCACGAACCCGAGGCTGCAAAAGAAAAACCAACTCCGCATTGGGATTGGCAGAAAATTCGCACTTGCCACATGGTAACAATATTAAAAGAAGAATCTGAGGACATGAACGACTTCCCTTGGTGCTTTGAAAACAGCAGCGATGAGGTAATCTCAGAATTTCCCCCAGCTCCGAAAGAACTGGAGGATGGAATCCACACCACTGCAGATAATCTCAAGAAAATTGAGTTGGGGACGGAAAATGACCCGCGACCAACATTCATCAGCGAGCTGTTATCTGAAAAAAGGGTGACTGCGTTGAAGGATGTGCTTCTACAACAAAAAGATTGCTTCGCGTGGAACTATTCCGAAATGCCGGGACTAGATCCAGAAATTGCTGTACATAAATTGGCGATATCTCCGGACATCAAGCCCGTCAAACAAGCGCCGAGGAGAATGCGACTCGAGCTTGAGATGAGCATCAACGCCGAAGTCAAAAAGCTTATAGACTCTGGCTTCATCCAGGAAGTTCAATACCCTGAATGGATCGCTAACATCGTCCCAGTGATGAAGAAAAATGGGACAGTGCGCATATGCGTAGACTTTCGGGATCTTAATAAAGCCTGCCCAAAAGATGATTTCCCAGTGCCAGTTACTGAACTTATGATAGACAATACATCCACTCATGAGGTTTTCTCCTTCATGGACGGCTCGTCGGGGTATAACCAGATAAAAATGCATCCCGAAAACCAGAAGCACACAGCCTTCAGGACTCCTCTTGGTATATTTTGTTATAAAGTGATGCCCTTTGGTTTGAAGAACGCTGGTGCTACTTATCAGAGGGCCATGACAAAGATCTTCGACGACCTTATACACGAAATCGTTGAATGCTATATCGACGATCTCGTGGTTAAAAGCAAATCATACGAGGAACATCTCGAGCATCTGAAGACTGTATTTCAACGCCTTCGGCAGTACAACCTGAAGATGAATCCTCTTAAATGTGCGTTCGGGGTTTCCTCGGGCAAATTCCTGGGATTCGTTGTTCGACACCGAGGTATTAAAATAGATCCGTCAAAGATTAAAGCAATCATGGAAATGCCTCCGCCGAGGACTCTCAAACAGCTGCGGTCTCTCCAAGGGAAACTCGCATACATACGGCGATTTATAGCCAACCTCTCAGGAAAATGCCGGCCGTATAGTCACCTGATGAAGAAAGGAACCCCATTCGTTTGGGATCAAAAATGCCAAGGCGCACTAGACGAGATCAAGCAGTACCTGCAGAACCCGCCGGTGTTGGCTGCCCCGGTTAAGGGGAAGCCTCTCATTCTTTATACAACCGCCCTCGAAGGTTCCTTAGGCGCATTATGGGCACAAGAAAACGATCAAGGGAAAGAGAGGGCGCTCTACTACTTAAGTCGAGTGCTGCTGGGGGCAGAAAGCAACTATTCTCCCATTGAAAAACACTGCTTGGCATTGATCTTCGCAATAACAAAGCTTAGGCACTATGCGTTGGCGCACGAGGTCCGTCTGATTTCAAAAGTGGACCCTCTCAAATATTTAATGTCAAAAGCCATATTGACAGGACGACTCGCTAAATGGGCCCTGCTCTTGATGGAATTTTCGATAACATATCAACCTCTCAAGGCGGTAAAAGGCCAGGCCATCGCCGACTTCCTCGCTGAGCATCCCATACCTGCCGACTCTCCTTTAAATTGCGATTTGCCAGACAGACACGCGTTTGACACAATCGACAGTGGTGATAGCCGTTGGGAGCTTTACTTCGATGGAGCGTCCTCTATGAAAAAGCACAAACAAAGTATGCCAACGATCAAATCGGGGGTAGGACTCATCTTTGTGACTCCCCAAGGAGGAATAATGCGCTTCGCCTTCTCCTTAACGGAGCCGAGAACGAATAATGAAGCTGAATATGAAGCTTTGATAGCAGGCCTCGAGATCGCCATCGATATGGGAATTGAGAGCCTCCTCATATATGGGGACTCCCAACTAGTCGTCAGTCAAGTGAACGGCGATTACCAAACGTGCAAACAGGAATTGGTAAAATACGGTGAAAAAGTGCAGCAACTGCTAACCCAAATTCCCTCCTACACTTTGGAGAGCATACCGCGAGCGGAAAACAGCAAAGCGGACGCACTAGCCAAACTTGCTAAAGAACTGGCTGACGAGAACCTCGACGACGTTAGAATCGTGGTACAAAGCCGACGAGTGCTTGCCCCAGCAGAAGTATCTCCAGAATCGTCTGAAGAAAAAGGAGCGAACGAGGAGACGACCCTACAAATAAAAGACCATGGGAAGACCGAAGACTGGAGAGAAGTTTTCATAGATTACTTCAAGTTCCACCGAATACCTGAAGAAGCGTCCACAAGACATCAGCTCACGAAACGAGCTCTGTCTTTCGCCTTCGTCAATAATACTTTGTACAAGAGGTCATTCGATTCTCTGTGGTTGAGATGCTTAGGACCTGATGAAGCGAGAAGGGTCATCCAAGAAGTTCACGACGGACTCTGCGGTTCCCACCAAGCAGGCCCTAAGATGAAGTTGAAGATAAAGCGGATGGGCTATTACTGGCCCACGATGATGCAGGATTGCCTCGAATATGCGAGGCAATGTCATTCATGTCAAATTCATGGGGACTTTATCCATCAGCATCCCAATCCACTGCATCCAACAGTGGCTAGTTGGCCATTTGAAATGTGGGGAACTGACATAGTCGGTCCCATCGAACCAGCATCGTCAAAGGGACATCGTTTCATCTTGGCGACGACTGATTACTTCTCCAAATGGGCAGAAGCGGTACCGTTGAGGGAAGTAAAAACGGAGAACATCCTCCATTTCTTCAAAACGCATGTCATATACCGGTTTGGAACCCCAAGAAGGATTATCTCTGATAATGGACCAGCCTACCGAAGTCATAAGATTAGCCGCTTCGCACAGCAGCACAATATAGACTGGAGATATTCCTCAGTTTATAACCCCCGAGCTAACGGTCTAGCTGAGGCCTTCAACAAGACCTTGACGAAGATCATGAAGAAAACGGTGTCACGAAATAAGAGAGATTGGCACGAAAGATTGCAAGAGGCGCTTTGGGCGTATCGAACTACATTTAAAACGGCCACAAACACAACGCCGTACGCGTTGGTATTTGGGACGGAAGCAGTACTCCCCCTCGAGATAGAATTACCCTCTCTACGAGTGGCAGTCCATTACGAGTTGACGGACGAAGAAAATGCTCACCTTCGGTTTGAAGAGCTTGACGCCCTTGATGAAATCCGGCTTCTAGCACAGCAAAATTTGGAAGCTTATAAAGCAAAGATGACGCGCTCATATGAAAGATTGAGCCGCCCGAGGACATTCCACCAAGGCGAACTCGTGCTAGTCGTCAAAAGGCCCATGGTCCCCAATCGCGCCAAGCGGGGAAAATTTGAGCCAAATTATGAAGGACCGTACATCATTGATAAGGTCTACCAGGGCGGAGCCTATCTACTCATGGACATGCACGGTGAAAGGCCTTTCAGGCCAATAAACGGTCGCTTCCTAAAGAAATACTACGCTTAACGAGCCTTAGTTTAGGTCAATGATAGATGACGACGACTATGTCCGCTCGCTATCTTCCTAAGCTCAGGCTTTATAAACAGTAGCCAGCCCTCTCAACGGCGGACCGAAATGTCCTTAAACTAATAGCAGACCGAGACGTCTTGAAACTACTAGCGCAGCACCTCTAGGCTGACGAGATGTAAAAAAAAATATATAAAAAAAAATAAAATAAAATAAAACGGTATGTCCATAAGCAAAAAGGGCACGGATGAAAACCCGAAAGGGCTCCGTGAGTAAAAACAGCAGGGCTACCGGCGAGTGTTCGTGAAAACCCGAAAGGGCGCGACCTCGTTAAAAAAAAAAAAAAAAAAAAAAAAAAAAAAAAAAAACGGTATGTCCATAAGCAAAATGGGCACAGATGAAAACCCGAAAGGGCTCCGTGAGTAAAAACAGCAGGGCTACCGGCGAGTGTTTGTGAAAAACCGAAAGGGCGCAACCTCGTTAAAAGACACTTATAGGGTCCTCTCGACCCTGTAAGGAGAAACTACCCGCGTGAGATCCTTACGACTCACAAGGGAGCAACACACTTAGGGATCCCCATGATTCCTAAGGAGAAAATACGCTTGCGAGATCCTCACGACTCGTAGGGAGAACTCTCTTATGGGACCCTCACGGCTCATGAGATTTGAAAGTCTTAAGTTACAGAAACCTAAACCTGTGCTTAAGCAAGCCCCCACAAACTTCCAATATTGCCCTACAAGTGGCTCAATATTGACCCTTGTATACAATCCACGGGCGCGAATAAACATTTCCCTAATCAAGTCTCATCCGAGACTGGGGATATGTTCGCATGATGAACAACCCTTATAAGTCCTCTCGACTTACAAGGAGAAAACCCTCCTGTAGGATCCTTACGACTTACAGAGGAAACGAACACTTAGGAATCCTCACGAGTCCTAAGAAGAAAATACACCTACAAGATCCTCACGACTTGTAGGGAGAAATAACTTCGTGAAACCCTTACGGCTCATGAAGTCAAAAGCCTTAGCCGACAGGACCCTAACCCTGGTCGCTAAGCCTCCTTTGCTCGACAACGACAGAGGCAAATGATGATTCGCTCCTGGCAATATTCCAGTTGCAGCGGTGCTGATGCCGAAGTCGGTGCCCAATTTCAGGTTTATGACGAAAGCCAGTAGGCCGCTCATGCATACAAAATAGCCGAAATGATAAGGCAACTTGCAATAAAAAGCAGCAAGTAAAATGTATGCATGCAAAATAGCCGAAATGATCGGGCAACTCGTAATAAAAAGCAACGAGTAAAGATAAAATAAAAAAGCCGAAATGATTGGGCACCGCGAAAAATAGCCGAAATGATTGGGCAATCGCGACCTTCGCGATATAAAAGCTGAAATGATAGAGCATCGCGGAAATAAAATAAAACAAAAAATAAGAAATGATGAAACTTCGGCCCTACAGTTAAGATCACATCGATCCCTGTATACAATCCAAGGGCGCAAACAAAGAGGAAACCATACTTCCCCAACGGATTCCGTCGAATGACGAAGCCAAACCTCAACGGTTCATTTCAACCGAAGAAGCCAGCAAATTCCTCGACTCACGGATACAAACACTCCTTGACGAGAGCTTCCTGATCCGCGTCGACCCGCAGAGCCACCAGTGCCTCCGTAGGAACCATCGACTCGTTTCAAACCCCAGGGACACAAATAATCCTTGGCGCTTGGGAAACAAATAATCCCTCGCAAAACTTCTCAACTCACGGATACAAACACTCCTTGATGAGAGCTTCCTGATCCGCGTCGACCCGCGGAGCCACCAGCGCCTCCGTGGGAACCATAGACTCGTTTCAAACCCCAGGGACACAAATAATCCTTGGCGCTTGGGAAACAAATAATCCCTCGCAAAACTTCTCAACTCACGGATACAAACACTCCTTGACGAGAGCTTCCTGATCCGCGTCGACCCGCGGAGCCACCAGCGCCTCCGTGGGAACCATAGACTCGTTTCAAACCCCAAGGACACAAATAATCCTTGGCGCTTGGGAAACAAATAATCCCAGCAATTTCCTCGACTCACGGATACAAACACTCCTTGACGAGAGCCTTCTGATCCACGTCGACTCGCAGAGCCACCAGCGCCTCCGTGGGAACCATCGACTCGTTTCAAACCCCAAGGACACAAATAATCCTTGGCGCTTGGGAAACAAATAATCCCTCGCAAAACTTCTCAACTCACGGATACAAACACTCCGTGACGAGAGCTTTTCTGACTCACATCTCGGGCAGTAAGGATTCAAAAACTTGCTTCCTGAACAATGGGACCCTGCAAGTCAATCCTAAATGGTCTCTTGCATACTATTCACGGGTCTCACTCTCTGAAGTCGATTCTCGACAAAGAGGGAAACAACCGCTTACGAGCCCTCTCGACTCGTAAGAAGGGCAATGGGATCCTGCAGGTCAATCCTAAATGGTCTCTTGCATACTATTCACGGGTCTCACTCTCTGAAGTCGATTCTCGACAAAGAGGGAAACAACCGCTTACGAGCCCTCTCGACTCGTAAGAGGGAGAAATTCTCTCATAAGATCCTTTCGACCTATGAGAGAAAACCACACTTAGGAATCCTCACGATTCCTAAGGAGAAAATCCACCTATGAGATCCTCTCGATCCGTAGGGAGAAAAATCTCTATGAGACCCTCACGGCTCATAGAATTGAAAAGTCTTAGGCGGCAGATCTGAACCTGCGGCCTAAGCCATCGTTATATCTTGAAGAAACCAAAATGCTTACTCTGTTACCTGTCAAACATGTTTATCAAGACAGCATGCTGATAATAAGAGAAGGGAGAAAGCAAAGAAATAATACAAGACATTGCAAAAAATGTGTATCTTTATTTATTAACTCAATCAAGTACATGGCGAATCGTATAAAAGAATAAAGAATGTATACATCTTATTCAAAAAAGAAAATTACAAGTATATTGATACAATGGCAGTTATTGGGAAGGAAGCGTCTTGCATAGGTGCAGCAATCGCTCGCAGACGTCCTTCCATGCCTTCTCTTGATCGGCTACCACCGCCAGCTCTGCCTCCACTTGGGCTCGTTGCCGCAAGACCACTGCAAGCTGCTCCCTCACGCCCTGATAAGCGGCCTCCCGACTGGGGACATTGCGCTCAGCCACGTCAAGCTTCCGCTTTAAGTTTAGCCCGTGGGAGATGCGCCCCAGGAGACCCTCAAAGATAGTCTTCACTTGGGCAGCATTTGCCTCAACCTCAGCGCGCAGATGGGCCGTTTCGTTTGAGGTCTTTTGGCATTCCCTTAGTCTCCGAGCTGCTTCTTGCTCCAAGTGGCGGGAGTGCGAAGTGCTTTGCTCGAGCCAAGTTGTGCGTTGGGCGCTCAGAGCTAAAACTTCGGGAGCAGGACGCGTCAACTCCAGCCGATACAAGCAGGCCTCGATCTCCCTGCAGTGGTTAACCCAAGATTCAACGACGCCCTCGTCATGAAAAGTTACGAGCGCCGCTAACATTGGGTTAACATCTGCAGCGAAATCGACAGCAGAAGGGAGAGCGTCCATGCTGAGCTCTTCAATATACCCGCTCAGCATGCCTAGACTCATCACCGCACCCTTTGAAGACGGACGTCTCAGAAAGGGGCCTGCCGGTAAAAGGACGCGAGCCTCGAAGGGGACCGGAACCGGAACAATAGCTGCAAAACAAACAGGGTTAAGCGATGGTTCAAAAGATGTTAAAGGATTACCAAAAAGGAGATCTACTATACCAGCAGCAACGGACGGCAGAGCCGGAAGGGCCGGTAGCGCGACGGGGCTTACATCCCCTCCTTCGATTTGTGGAACTACAATAAAGAAAAGGAAAAGTCAGAAATCATCCCATTGCTAGAAAAAAGAAGTAAATAAAGATATTACCGGCGCCACTAGAAGGAGAAGCGAGTTCGGACGGGAAAGAAAAGTGTGGGAGCAACACTTGATACAAGTGATCAAAAAGCACTCCTGCAAAGGCACAATGGTGTAACGTTAGTACAAAAGCTGCATTTTTGAAAGATTAATGCATGAGTCGTAAATCCATACCTTCCAACATCCGTGACGGCACAAGGGAAGACGGAGAGGTGACTACTGCCAAAGCAGTAGTTGACGGTGCCCCCTCGAGCAGTGGAGCATCGGTACTGGCCGCACCTGCAAGAACAAATTCGTTAGAAGAGATCACAAGATATATACAAAAAAAAAGGGGGGGAATGCTGGTGATAAAATTTTTACCTGACGAGCTGCCAGCAGAAACTGAGGCGGTCCCCTCCTCCACTGACGGAAGACCACCGCCTGTAGCTTCATCACATGACTCAAGGGGAACCGTTGTTATGCTCTCAAGCTCTGCAGGCGGTGGGGAACCATAGACAGGGAGGGCCAAGATAGGAACATTGCCAGATTCCTGAGAAGGAGCGCCTAGCTCGTCCTCAGGAATCATGGCCGCCTCACCTGCTGCTCCCTCAGGATCAGCGATTACAGCTGCCCCGTCCACCGGCACCACGAGGTCCCCAGCCTCAAGTACCTCGCCCTCTACCGCCTGCGGCTCGGTCGAGACAATCATATCATCTGCCACCGCTTCGGGTTCGGCATCAATGACTTTCTCCGCGGTAGGTTCCTTAATCTCGGCTCCAGTCCCCACGGCCCCGATAAAGTTGTCCACTGTCGGTTCGGGTTCGGCGAGTACCGCTTCTTCCGCTCCCTTGGGTTCGACGGTCGTCTCCGCCTCCCCCTCAGTTGGACTTGACCCTGCAAGATGAGATATGTATAAGCCAATAGTTTTACAAGTCATACAACAAGGCTCGGAAAGGAGTACTACCTGAAGCGGATTTATCATTGGCGTTCCGAACCGCGCGCGCAACTTGCCGACGAGCGGTAGACAGGGCCACAGGGGGCTCTTCAGAAGGAGTACTAGCGTGAGGAACAGTGCTGGGGCCCGCCCCTGCGGCCAGAGCAGCTCTGCGCGCCTTAGCCTCGCGTCTGGACCGCTTCCGTTCCTCTTGAGCCGATGAGACAGATGCCATCAGAGCTTCCTTGAGCGAAGCCTCCTCATCCGTGTAGAGGGATGCCTCCAGATTTTTCAGAGCATCCCTCGTTGTTGCATCAAGCCGAGGCTCTTGCGGCAGCTTCGACGGAGCTGGGACTTCGATGACGGGCTTGGGAAGGGTCCTTGCGCCGATTAATACCACCCCTGTAAAGAAACAAGAGAAGATCAGGTCGACTATCGTAAAAAGACAACAAACTTTCCTTATAAAAGAGAAAGGGATAAAACATACCGACGCTTGCCAGGGCTCGTTTCTTCTCCTCCTCTTGGAAGGTCTTCAAGGATGCAGCGATAGCATCTTCAGTGGAGATACCTGTTAAGAAAGGGAGCAAAAGTTAGTTAAATGTAACAATATAGAGTGCAATGAGATAACAAATAAGGCGTCTGATGATTACCGGACTCAGCGAGTTTGCTCAGCATCGCTTCGAGCCTCGCCGATCGCTCTGATTCTGCAATGGCGGCGGCTAGGTTGGTGTCCGCAGGATCCACCACGAAACCCTCGTTGCTGCCGTATTCGCATATAGTCTCGGCAGAATGAGCCGCGGGCTCTAAGTTAAGAATCGCGTCGAGGGATAAGGTGGACTTCTTCTTCTTTTGTTCACCAGCCTTGGATCCACCCGGAGCAGTTTTGCGCTTGCCAGTTTTAGCAGTCACTTTCGGGCGGCGAGTCCCGATGTCCGCTCCTGCACCCGACTCCGGCGATGCCGCTTTAACCGTCTCTGTCGGAGCACGGGGCGCCGTTGGGGCATCCATCGTAGTAGGCAGTGGCAATCCACGCGGAGGGGCCAACACACGTGGTCGATCAGCTCCGGCCTCTTTCGTCGGAGGGATAATCTGAACCCTGGGCTGCAATGGAGCCTTGCGATTGCCGCCGGGAGGCGCAGCCCTACGATCGACCAGTAGACGTTTCTCCATCAAGATAATTGGGCCCATCGCGTGCGCGTACCAAGCCACATACGAATTGAGTATCTTGGGGGTACAGCTGGGCTCACTGATGAAAAAGTAGGAGCCTGTATTGAGCCGGATGAAGTGATGCATCGCATTCCGTACTCCCTCTGGACCGACTGCAGGTGTTCCCAAGAAGGCTTCCAACGGGACTCCTTGGTTATAACTCGATTGCCGGGCAAATCGATGCGGGTTATACCTCATGAAGAGGGCCGTTTCATTCTGCCTAAATACCAAGTAACCCGGCCGAATGGAATAAAGGTGGAGGATTTCCCGAGCCTTCAACACGGAGACACCGCCCTTGAAGTCATCACGCAGCGACACCACCGACTTAGTGGTCTCGGAACCCATGGTGATGACCTTATCCACAAAAGAGGTCTTTGCCCCGACTAGATGCGAACGCAGAAGCAGTCCCCTAGACTCCCGCGGAGGTGCAAACACGATGGAAGCCCCGATCAATCGTATGATTCTTGGAAATATGAATTTCTCAAAGAATGGAGGAGTTTTGTGGGCGCCAAACACTCCTCGAACATGCAGCTCCATCCAAGATGTGAAGTAATGCATCGGGAAGTTAGCAGGCTGCACCCCAGGTTCATTAGCGTCCGCCGCTACGCTAAGTCCATTGTAGAGGTGAGCCAACCCGGCGATCCCCACTGATAACTGTAGACCGGCCACCATTTGATGCGCCGGGTAAAAGACAGAAGACCTCATGAGGCGTGGGTGCATGGGAAGCGCGAAGCTGCACAGCCACAGACCTAAGAACCCGATGAAGAAGGTCTCCTCATCCATACCAGGAACGGCGATCTCTGAGAAAGGAACGCTAGCAGTACCGGGAAGGTAAAAACTTCGCTGATCAATTTCCGATGAAGGTCGGCGGTCCAGGCCGAAACCAAAAGGATCAGCAAGTTGGGCGAACTTCTCACCTTGCTCTGATAAAAATTCCGGGCGAATAAAACGAGCAATGAAGTCCGCAAAACTAACTCCTCGGTCGCCCAATTCCAAATGAAGCTCCTCGTAAATCTCCAACACCCTCACCAGGCCCGGATGCTGATGCTGGATGGCATTTTCCGGAGTCAAGTCGAGTACCACTTGCTTGGTGGCAAAGACGTACTCATCAGGAGGAAGCAACTCTTCGTAGTGCTCCCCCCTCGCCGGTAAACCAGAAAGCTCAACGAATTCCTCTAGAGAAATTGAAACTTCCCTATCCGCTGCCAGGAAAGTATGCGTGGGGATATTCCATTGTTCGATGAAGGCCTTTGTCCACCACGTTGGAGGAGTAGGATACTCGAAAAGCGAGACGTAGACGGCGGAATATAAACCTATCTTCGTCAGGTGAGCTCTTTTCGCCGCTAAAATGTACCGGGCCCATGGCAGGTATCCAGCAAGCGGTCGCGGATTTAATCCAATATTGTAAGCCTGTCCCCAAGGGCGTGCTTCACCCTGACAGATTCGCCTTCCTAAGATATCTATGGCCGGCGGCGGCTGTACCGGAATAGCGCCGATTGCAGGCTGGAGAAGGTCGTCCGAATTCCAATTTTTAACCTCCACGGCATACTCCACCGGGGGTTTATCCGCATAGGGGATCGTAACTATAGGTTCGGAGGGCGAGGCGGAACTAAAACTGCGACGACCCTGGATGATTTGGCTATACCACCTTCCCCATAGGTGGAGATGTTTGCACTCAGGATCACGATCTTTAATCAAAGCAAACACTACCCGGTCCACTGGTGCATGTGGGAACCCTCCTTCTGAGCGAACGAAGGGAAAAGACAAGTCGTCAGACATCTTTCCTGCATAAAATATATATATATCATTAGTGGCCTGGCGTTTAAACATTAAAAAAAAAATAATGATAAAAAAATAATAATAAATAAAAATCTTGCTCCACACTGTGATGCAGAGGGTAGGGGACCAAAGGGGGACCCACAAAATCAAGATGACGGCGCATCATTTGATGAGACAATCCCACCATTGGATGAGACTATCAGTCAATAAAAAGAACTCCCAAGAGAATATCCTCATTGGGGGGGACCCCTAGAGACAAGGAGAAGATCTCCTCTTTTCAGAGCAAAGCTCTGTCACAGAGTGACATTTGTCAAACTCCTGTTTCAAAAGAATAAAATTTCTTAAAAAAGAGCCTAACTCTGTAGCAGTAATAAAAATTCACAACTCCTAAGAATTAAAATTTTGGGGTCTTAAAGATCCATGGAAACTTTTAAAAAGTTTTCTAGTTGATCTGTGAGCAGGGCTCTGTTCATGGGTTAAAACCTAAGAACAGAGTCTCTGCAAATTTTTGAGAGCAAGGCTCTGTGAATAGAAACCCCAAAGGGGTTTCCTTTAGATCAAAGATCTATAAGAGCAAGGCCCTGTTGAAGAAACCCCAAAGGGGTTTCCTTTAGATCAAAGATCTATAAGAGCAAGGCTCTGTTAATTAAGTTTAATTTAAATTAAATTAATTTAATTTACCTAGAATGGTTCTAAGGATAGAACTTGGAAGTTCTTAAGGAATCGCAAGAGCAAGGCTCTGGAAGTTCTCAAGTAAGAGCAAGGCTCTGAAATTTAATTTCTTGAGAATGGTAAAAAAATTACCAAGGACCAAGGGTCCTATTTATAGGCGCCTGCGCCTGTTCACTTGACCCGTCAATCCGACGGTCAGGATCTTGCCACCGTTGCACTCACGCGCGCGCCACGTGAGCGCAACGGTGGGGGGGCATCTGTTTCCCCCAATCAGAGCAAGGCTCTACTGAATTTTGAAAATTCAAAATTCGAAGCAACGCTTCGGTTTCCGTGCGCAGCGCGCAATTTGCCACATGGCAGAAGGTGATTCGGCAGCGTAACGCCCGAGACAGTGCGTCCCATCAGAGCAAGGCTCTTCAGAAAACAAAATTAAGACTTAAACTGCGCAAATGCATGGCAGCGCGACACGTGTCTGCGCAAGCGCACAGATGCGTGACACGTGTCTGCGCAGTTGCGCAATCGCAACTGCGCAAGCGCACAAATGCGTGACACGTGTCTGCGCAAGCGCACAGATGCGTGATACGTGTCTGCGCAAGCGCACAGATGCGTGACACGTGTCTGCGCAAGCGCACAGATGCGTGACACGTGTCTGCGCAGTTGCGCAATCGCAACTGCGCAAACGCACAGATGCGGGACACGTGTCTGCGCAAGCGCACAGATGAGGGACACGTGTCTGCGCAGTTGCGCAATCGCAACTGCGCAAGCGCACAGATGCGCGACACGTGTCTGCGCAGTTGCGCAACCGCAACTGCGCAAGCGCACAGATGCGGGACACGTGTCACGCGCTGGTGAGTTGCGCAGCAACTGAATGAAAATTTAAGTGGATCTTTTCTGTTCTCCTGTAAAACAGGGACCCTTGGATCTCTGATCCAATGGTGGGAAAATTCCCAAAATTATTCATGAAAGATTTTGTTAACAAATCCAACAAATTGGTGGGCACTATAAATAAGACCCCAGGCCTCATTCAAAATCATCAGATAATCAATCATCATCGAGAGAGGGAAAAAGCTTCTGAAAAAAGAGAGCTCTTGAAGATTAATCAAGAACCAAAAAAAAAAAAAGAAGGTAAAATTTCTGAAGAACAGAAAATGAGAAAATAAATAGTGCCTTGCACTTGATAGGAACCCCTGGTTCTAAAAAAAATATAAATAAAAAAATAATGAATAGTGCCTTGCACTTAATATGAACCCTCGGTTCTGTATGATCAGGAAAAAACAAGAACTTGTTTTCCTTTGATCCAAATTCAAATCAAAGTGCCATGCACTTGTGTTCTTCAATCTGAAGATTTCTAGGGTTTTTGCAACCCCTTGTTTTGGGCCCGGCCCAAACTAAATTGAAATAATAAAAGGGCAAGGCCCTGTTTGGAAAAATTCCTGAGTTTCTGCAAACTCGTTATTCAAATGGGCCTGGCCCAAACTAAATTACAGAACAATAAAAGGGCAAAGCCCTGTTTGTAAAAACTTCTTGAGTTTCTGAAACTCATTATTTAAAAGGGCCTAGCCCAATTGCAGAAAAAAAAAATAATAAATAAAAAGGGCAAGGCCCTGTTTGGAGAATTCCTGAGTCCTTGTAACTCATTAATTAGAAGGGCCTGGCCCAAATCAGACTTGTAAAATAATGAAAGGGGCAAAGCCCTGTTTAGATTGATTCTTCTAATCTGGCAAAGCCTAAAATAAAAATTGGACTTAACCCAACCCTGGCTGTAAGTCCTTAAATTAAATGCCCCTCATAAACCAAGTCATGACCGGTTCGAGGGTACATCTCCGAACTCCTCTGACATCTGTCGTTGTAATTCCTCAGCGACGTCAGAGAGGTAACGAGTCCCAACGACCACTCATCTAATATCGGACCGAAACGTCCCTAAACTAATATTGGACCGAGACGTCCTTAAACTAATGACGGACCGAAACGTCCCTAAACTAATGACGGACCACTACGTCCCTAAACTGGCGACGGACCGAAACGTCCCTAAACTAATATCGGACCGAGACGTCCTTAAACTAATGACGGACCACTACGTCCCTAAACTGGTGACGGACCGAAACGTCCCTAAACTAAAATCGGACCGAAACGTCCCTAAACTAATATTGGACCGAGACGTCCTTAAACTAATGACGGACCACTACGTCCCTAAACTGGTGACGGACCGAAACGTCCCTAAACTAAAATCGGACCGAAACGTCCCTAAACTAATAATGGACCACCACGTCCCTAAATTGGAATATGGACCGCTACATCCCTAAACTGACATAATAGGGCCCAAACGCTCTTTTGTCGGATCTAAACGATCCCGCCTAAGTTGATCTTAACCCCAAATACGGTTAACGTGTCCTTAGACATCTAAATAAACAATGAAATCCCAAACCAACTTTGGTTCAAGGGTACATCTCGGAACTCCTCAGACGTATGTCGTTGTAATCCCTCAATGACGTCAGAGAGGTGACGAGTCCCGACGGCCGGATAATTAAATCAATCACTACGTCAGGTCGATCTTAGTCCAAAACAGGACTAGCGTATCCTCGATGAACGTTTAAGTTGATCTTAGTCGCAACGCGACCAATGCATCCTTAAACTAAAAACACCAAACTCAAATCTAAGCAAACACGGATTTGGACTAATCCACGTCCTACGGGCGACGACATCACTAAGTCTCCGTATACAATCCACGGGCAACCACAAATAAAATAAACATACACGACACGAAGTGAAATTCTGGAGAAGGAGAAAGTTGTTATCGCAACGCGATAGTGTAATTAACTGCAGGGGCTTGCGCCTGCAGGGAAGAGCGTCCCCACAATCAAAAACCCCTCACCCTGAGGGGGAATCTGACAAAGTCTGCTACATCGGCCGCATCCGTCTAAACCTTCGATACACGGTGCCATAAATCAACTTGGCATCTTCGGAGAGGTGGACGGATAAAAACCAAATAGCATCTGCCCCGAACCTCAGGCACGTGACGTCCTAACGTCGCAGGCCGCCGTTCGGAGGGGAACAAGGATTTGTTACATCATCATTCTATTGATCGTCTTGACTCCTTTACGAGCGGAGTTTTACTCAAACATCACAACAAGAACCACAATCACAAATTGAGATCGAATCATGATACAAGAATTTAAAGAAAGCAAGATAAGAATTTCACCTTTTATTTATCAACAATTTCGTTACAATTCGCTCAAGAACTACAAGAGGAAGAACTCGATCGTCGATTTGACTTCGCTCGTCTCCTTGAGTCGCGGATCGGCTTGGATCACTTGCTCGATTGAAGATCGGCTCCGCTCCTAAAAGGTTGAAGGCTTCTTGCTTGATTTGGTACTTGGGATCTTGAATTTGGCTTGGATTTTGAATTAGGGTTTACAAGTTGTGTCACTCAACTTGTGGGGAGAGATGATGGAATGAACAACCCAAAACCCTAGATTTAGGTTTCCTTTTATAAGCCTCTCAACCTTAGATCTAGAATTCAAATTTCAAATTTCCCTCCAAAATGAACCACTTTTCCCTCCAAAATGAACAACTTTTCCCTCCAAAATGAATCACCTCATTTGAATTTTCCCTCCAAAATGAACTAGCTCATTTGAATTTTGAATTTTCCCTCCAAAATGAACGACCTCATTTGAATTTTGAATTTTCCCTCCAAAATGAACCACCTCATTTGAATTTTCCCTCCAAAATGAGGTACCTCATTTGAATTTGAATTTTCCCTCCAAAATGAACTACCTCATTTGAATTTGAATTTTCCCTCCAAAATGAACTACCTCATTTGAATTTTCCCTCCAAAATGAGGTTGTTAGAAAGAATCTTCTAGAAGAAGTTTGTTGGAGAGAATATTCTATAATGAGGTTGTTACAAGGAGGCTTCTAGAAAAAGGTTGTTATAAGGAGACTTCTAGAAGAAGTTTGTTGGAGGGAATATTCTAGAATGAGGAATATTCTTGGGTAAGGTTGTTAGGCCGAGCCTTCTGGATGAAGCCACGTGGTCATTCTGGAGTCTTCTGGAAGCTTGGCCATCAGAAATAAGCACATAGGGAAAACTTGGTTTGCTGACGTCACCATCTTGCCGCGGATCCGCGGTCACGTGAGGGATGCACTGTGCACAATTTCTTGTACTGATTTCTTTTGACTTCAGGAATATTCTCTGATATGCTGAATCTTGTAATTAGTCCTTGATCACTGCTAGATCTCTAGCCTTTGAGTTGGCGTATTTTATCAGCATTATTTTCACAATTTTTGGCTCGGTTTCTGGAATTTCCTGCACGGACTTCGAAACAAGTGTTGCGCTATACAAGAATGATGCGATGCCATGATAAACACACAATTTCCCTTAAAATGCCGGTTTTAGTATACAACACAGGTAATCTGGTATTTTACGACTGTTTTGCTAATATGTGTAATATGCAAACCGAACACTACTAGATGAGTGCAAATGATAGGGAAATTGACGTGTTAAAATTATAATATTTTCGACTGATCAAATTCCCCCAAACTTATTTTCGGTCGTCTCGAGCGAATTGTTTTATTAAAAAGAGAAGGAGAAAATAAAGAAAGAGAAAAACTAACTAGCACACTTTCGTAGGCAACACGATTGCACTGAGCACGTGCAACAAGCCTTTAAACCTCTAGGTGTCCCTAGTAGGAGGAGTGTTGTCTCCTGAGGGTTTTCAGCGTATTGCACCCACAAAATCCAATAATAAAAGGAAGACCGTGAATATTACATTTAAAGATAAGAATTGTAAAAAGAAAAGCTTTGAAAATTAGGGTTTCCAATTATGCTAGCTTTTCGGTTGTCATGAGCCATATCTTAATAGTCATGAAAAGATGTTAGAAATCACGTCATCCCTCAATAAAACATCGTCTTTATTCTTCATTCCTATTTTTCTTCCAAACATCGATCATATAACCCTACGTGTGTGTAAAGAACATCCCTACACCCGGAGAATTCAATTCAAGCTATCATACTCTTGTCCATCTGCCTCAGTACTTTTTAATTAATGAATATTTAGATGAGTTTGCTCACACACTTTCATGCGACCGTTAATACTTCTTGAGGTACTAACCGACCGATTACTCCTGTGTTTGCTTATTTGGTGTTTTTCCTCGTCTTGCACCACCTAAGGCTTAGCAGTGACTCCCAGACCAGTTAGCCTTAGGGCACTAGGTGAAGAGGCACCCTCGCTATATTTTTTTATTGCTACCTTGGCGATAACAAAACCAGTGTCCATTTTTTTCTTCACCCTTTTATATTTTCTTCATTTTTTTTAATTATTTCCTTCATACATAGGCTTTTAGACAAGAGCATTTCAAGGTATCCTCTACTATCCCGAGTTTCAAGACGTGTGTAAGTGCGAATAGCAGGGTATCAACGTTCAAAATGTTTAGCTTTCAGAATAGGAACTATTTTTCAGACTTATTTTTATCCTCAGATTAGCGACTTCCTTCATCTTACTAACCCTTGGGACAACGGCTCATAACTACTTATTACTAGTTCGTATAAGAAAACTTCTAATTTTCTTGGTTTTCTTAAATTTTTCCAATCTTTTGGATGTAATTTTTCACTATCTAATCTTTTATTATCTTATTTATGTACAAAAAATTTTATTTATTTTTTATTTTTTGAATTTTTTTGAAATTTTTATGGGTTTTTAAAGAAGTGTTTTGTGCTTATGCAAATGATATGCAAATGATGCAAAAATAAGCACAAACCTCCCCCAAACTTGTTTTCAACAGTGTCCTCACTGTTGTCTTCCGCTATATCTCAAAAAACCTGTAAGTTTGGGAGGAAATTTATTAACGGGGGCAAAATATTTAAGTGAAGATCCTCCCCCAAACTTTTTTTTTGGCTCATCATTTTATAAAAAAATTTCTTTTCAAGAGCCAGAAAAAATGCCCCCTCCCAAACTTGAGTTAAGCAATGTTAATCTTTGAAAATCACATGAGGGGGTCAAGAATCATTGGTCGATGCCAAGCTTTGCAAAGACTGAAAATTAACACCAACCATTCGAAAATTTTATCAATGCAGTGCTCTGGTTGGTGGAAGAAGAAGTGGGGAAAAGGTAAGTGGTGGAATAGAATGTGTGTGCGTCTCATTTTGGAGAGACGATACAGTGATTGTAATGGATTGCTCGCATTCTTTTTACAATTCAGAAGAAGGGGTGGAGGTTCAATTTCATTGATTGGGAGATGATTCATCTCAACACCCGTGTCATTTAAAAATGCGAGTTCATCAGCGAAGATTTCCTCAAAAGTTCCATAATACCCCGATGAATAATGTCATCACAAAGCGCGGGGTGATCTTCAGACTCTAAAAGCAGTTCATAATCAGTGTTAGTTGTTGACCCGGACAACTCAGTGGAAGAGTCCGTATGTGTATGATACATAGTTGGGTCAAACAACAACATATGAAAAGAGTCTAGATCGGTATCAAGAGGATCATCAAATTCGCTGCTGTCGACATCTATTAAGTCGATAGAGCAGACCTGAGCGGTAGGTTCGGAGGGTACACTTCCCAACTTGTAAATGTTCAGCTCTATTGACCTATTCCCGAAAGATAGGGTCATAGAGCCATTACGACAGTTGATGATAGCGTTGGAAGTGGCCAAAAAGGGGCGACCTAAAATCACCGGAATTTGATTCCGTGGGTTTGCTACAGGCTGTGTATCAAGTACAATAAAGTCCACAGGGAATATGAATTCCCCGATTTTTATTAACACATCCTCCAGTTCACCCCTAGGTTTGGTGATTGATCGGTCAGCCATCTGGAGAGTGCAAGGAGCTGGTTTCAACTCTCCGATACCTAGTTGCTCATAAACTGAATATGGAAGCAAGTTAACACTAGCGCCAAGGTCTAATAGAGCACGGTTGATGTGTTTTCCCCCGATAGAAATAGAAATAGTAGGACAGCCAGGGTCCTTACGTTTCCGTGGTAACTGTTGGGGGAAAGCCGTGTCTACAGTTTTTGCCATGAATATTTTCTTGGGCACTTGAGTCTTCCTCTTCCTAGTGCACAAGTTCTTAAGAGTTTTCGCATAGGACGGAACTTGTTGGATAGCATCTAGGAGAGGGATGTTGATGTTAACTTGCTTAAATATGTCCATAATCTTCTCCATATGTGGACTCGATTTGTTAGCCCTTAACCGATTAGGATAAGATACTTTAGCAATAAGCGCTGGGTCCATCATAGGAGAAGGAAGTGTGTTTGGAACCGATCCCAGAATAGAAGTGGGGATCGTCGGTGGTAAACTAGAAGAGTTGGGCTGAGGTGGCGAGCCTTTAGGAAAACGGAGAATAGGCTCGCAAGAAGGTGGTGGGGTAGAATAACTGGGGTCAGAATTAGAAGTAGAAGTGGAAGGAAAGGTCTCAGCCGGGGTATCATCGATAGATTTATCAGTATCATCAAACTCTTCCCCAACGTGATTGTCAAGCACTCTTCCAGATCTCAACGTGATTGCATTCACATGATGTGAATAGCCAGGATTGGGTAAAGGTTGAGCTTAAAGTTTCCCTTTCTCTCTTGCACACATTTCGACTTTTAGTTGTGCAATTTGTTCTTCCATCGATTTGATATTCTCATTTTGAGAGACAATGATCTTCATCACATTCTCGACGGAAGATTGCAAACTTGCCGTCCCTTGGATGGATTGTTTCATGAAAGTATCCAAGATTTGTGCTAGTGCAGAGGTATTATCTGTACCGGTCAATTGCAAAGAGTTTTCATGTGGTGCAAAAGTGTTGGCTGGATTTTGGAAGTTTTTTGATTGGTAGGGGTGCTGACTCAATGGAACTGGTGGTTGCTGTTGTGGTGGAGGGACCCTTTGGAAATTGTTTTGGGTTGGAACCGTGTTTTGAGATTGTGATTGGTTCCAAGCAAAATTAGGGTGATTCCTCCAACCCTGATTATATGTGGAAGAAAATGGATCGTTTCTAGGTCTTTGTTGGAAAGCAGTATTGGTATACTCGTGACCTTGAAACGGAGAATTTAGTGGACATTCTTCCCTCAAATGAGAAGGATCAGAACAGCATCCACATACATTTTTGGAGAGTGACATTTGATTTAGGGCGGCAGCTAAAAATTTGTTTTCCATAGCGTCAAATTTCTTATGTAAAGCTGAAATTTCAGCTCTAACACCTATGGAAACATCCAATTGGTTATTGCCACCCCTAAACGATTGACTCGCACCCTCCCACTGTAAAGATTTTTCAGCGAAATCTTCTAGAAATTTCCAGGCTTCCCCATCATCTTTGGTCATGAAGTTGCCTTGATACATGGATTCAAGGGTCTGTCTTGTGTTAGGATTAATGCCCTCATATATGATTCGGCACAGTTCCCATCTAGGGATTCCGTGATGTGGACATTGGACTAACAGATCCTTGAAACGTTCAAGACATTTTGAGAATGTTTCATTTGGAAGCTGGGTGAATTGATTTATTTCGCTACGGACTCGAGCTGTCTTATGATGTGGGCAGAATTTCTTAAGGAATGCTTTGACGAATTCTTCCCAGTTTGAAATGGAATGTGCGGTAGTGTTATACAGCCACTTCTCGGCTATATCGCACAAGGTGAAAAGGAGAAGACGAAGACGCATAGCATCCACAGAAAGCTGTGAGGTACCCATCATTGTGCATACATTTTCAAATTTAGTGATAAAGGCATATGCGTCTTAAGACTCGAGACCGTGAAATTTTGGTAGAAGGTTGATGTATTGGGGTTTACTCTGAAAATTGTCCCCGTTGGCTGGTGGAATGGAGAGACAGGTCGAAAGAGGACCTCGTATATGATAGCACCTCTCTTGGAGAGAGATGCGGAGTGGATTCTGTGCACCAACGGACGGCGGCAGAGTAGTGGTAAAGAACTTCGATGGAGACAGATCCATCGATGTGGGTGTGGGGGTGGGTAAAGAAGAGGTAAATTTAGAAATACCGACTTTTGGGTCGATCGGGGAGACGCGGACTAAACGGGCACTAGAATCCCGTGTCCAGCCTATCTTGCACTAAAAGGGTTAGTGCAAGTGGCAGCCTGACTTATAATTAGAAGAAATGAATGAAATGTTTTGGTGTTTGTTTTGAAAAATGATACAGATTTTTTTGGAAAAAATGATGCGATCACAACAAATGCAACAAGCAAAACCCTAAAATCTAGTGGTCACCTAGGTCAAAGCTCTAGACAGCTCCTAATTGCCAAAAGACAAGTCGCGGGATCAATCCTCCACTGCCTCTTTGTCTCTCCTGTGGCCAGGTAAGTGCCAGGTAAGTGGGAGGTTCTCCACTACGTAAGTAGTGGGCCTAATTAAGTAACCACTAGCCTTCGACACACTTGCCTTAGACATCAAAAAAGAAACGCGGATAAGCAATGAATTACCCACGGCCTTCTCTTGTCCTAAATGAGCGCGACGGTCCTTAGAGTCATCTCTAGATTTCTTTTAGTTAATGAGGGTAATGCGGATGCAGTTTTGTGATTTTTGGGGCTTAGGAAGGGTAATGAACTCCCCACCTAATCTGGATTTAGTCGTGCCCCTTAATTTCCGTATTAATATGCAAACAACCAAAAATCAAAAACACGCACAATTTTTATTGCTTTTTGCGGCGCTGCGATTTATTTACAAAGAAAGCTGCAGCAAATTGTCAATTGGAGCAGATTTAGGAGAAGATAAGAAAGTGTAGAGGTCACCTGAGAATATTTGTACCGTAACGCTACTGTAGCGCCGTGGTTTAGCCGCAATAAGCGCCTAATGCCGCGGATCCGCCGCCGGTTTGAAAGATCTCTGCACCAAAATTTTACAGTTTGCCAATTTTCACCTTCTAAGCTCTCTGGAATTTGCAGAAAAAAATTTCCACAGCTCCACAAGTTCCAGATTTCCTCGCAACAAATCACAACAACACGTTTAGGGTTTGTGCGAATTTAGATCTAAAAATATAGATGGAATAAACTTTTCAACTCAAATTTCAAAATACGAACAATTAGCGTACTTTCCCCGGCAACGGCGCCATTTGATTGAAACGATTTCGGATTGTGTATGTTTAGAAAATTGTATAGAAATCACAACCAAAAATATTTGACCGCAATCAATAACGGTGTCGAATGTAGCGCGTTAGTAAGTGCGGATCGTCCACAGGGAAAGTGTAATCGTTTGTGTTTCGAATTAGATGAGTCGAAAATTTAAAGAAAAGAAAAGAAACAATTCATGATTTATAAATTTGAAGTTCAAGAATTAGAAAAATCTATATCTAATTGCAAGAAACAAGAAAACATTAAAAATCAAGAATTGAGAATTTGATGATTTCCAAACCAAATATCAAGAATCGAAGTGAGACTCGTAGGAATCGATCGGATCTATAGATGTGATGAAATCTAGCGATTACGTATTCTTATCCATCGATGAATTGATACTAGATCGATGATGATCGACGAGAATTAGGGATTTCTTATGAAACTAGGGTTTCATCATCTATCCCTTGTTCCTTCGTCGATATCATTCACATTCTAGCCTCTAGTAAATTCAAGAATCGATCGTGGATCCCTAATTTCGAGCGATCACAACCAAGAAAGTATCGCAACGAAACTAGGTCGTCGATTCTTCAATTTACAAGAGTTTACAAAACTCGTAGGACTTAAGAATCGTTTTAGGATTTGTTACATCATCATTCTATTGATTATCTTGACTCTTTTACGAGCGGAGTTTTACTCAAATATCACAACAAGAACCACAATCACAAATTGAGATCGAATCATGATGCAAGAATTTAAAGAAAGCAAGATTAAAGAATTTCACCTTTTATTTATCAACAATTTCGTTACAATTCGCTCAAGAACTACAAGAGGAAGAACTCGATCGTCAATTTGGCTTCGCTCGTCTCCTTGAGTCGCGGATCGGCTTGGATCACTTGCTCGATTGAAGATCGGCTCCGCTCCTAAAAGGTTGAAGGCTTCTTGCTTGATTTGGTACTCGGGATCTTAAATTTGGCTTGGATTTTGAATTAGGGTTTACAAGTTGTGTCACTCAACTTGTGGGGAAAGATGATGGAATGAACAACCCAAAACCCTAGATCTAGGTTTCCTTTTATAAGCCTCTCAACCTTAGATCTAGAATTCAAATTTCAAATTTCCCTCCAAAATGAACCACTTTCCTTCCAAAATGAACAACTTTTCCCTCCAAAATGAACCACCTCATTTGAATTTTGAATTTTCCCTCCAAAATAAACCACCTCATTTGAATTTTCCCTCCAAAATGAGGTACCTCATTTGAATTTGAATTTTCCCTCCAAAATGAACTATCTCATTTGAATTTTCCCTCCAAAATGAGGTTGTTAGAAAGAATCTTCTAGAAGAAGTTTGTTGGAGGGAATATTCTATAATGAGCTTGTTACAAGGAGGCTTCTAGAAGAAGATTGTTATAAGGAGGCTTCTAGACGAAGTTTGTTGGAGGGAATATTCTAGAATGAGGAATATTTTTGTGTAAGCTTGTTAGGCCAAGCCTTCTGGATGAAGCCACGTGGTCATTCTGGAGTCTTCTGGAAGCTTGGCCATCAGAAATAAGCACATAGGGAAAACTTGGTTTGCTGATGTCACCATCTTGCCGCGGATCCGCGTTCACGTGAGGGATGCATTGTGCACAATTTCTTGTACTGATTTCTTTTGAATTCAGGAATATTCTCTGATATGCCGAATCTTGTAATTAGTCCTTGATCACTGCCAGATCTCTAGCCTTTGAGTTGGCGTATTTTATCAGCATTATTTTCACAATTTTTGGCTCGGTTTCTGGAATTTCCTGCACAGACTTCGAAACAAGTGTTGCTCTATACAAGAATGATGCGATGCCATGATAAACACATAATTTCCCTTAAAATGCCGGTTTTAGTATACAACACGGGTAATCTGGTATGTTACGACTGTTTTGCTAATATGTGTAATATGCAAACCGAACACTACTAGATGAGTGCAAATGATAGGGAAATTGACGTGTTAAAAATTCAATATTTTCGACTGATCAAGAAGCAATGTCTAGGGGTGGTGTAAAATTCGGGTAGGACTGGTAGGAATTGAATGGCTGGACAGGGGTAGGATCAACATTTGGATACGAAGGTGAATGGAATTGTTGATCCCAAGAATCTGTAGTGGTGAAAGGAGTGAAAGATCGGCTACGGGATTGTTCAATATGTTCAGCGATGGACAAAGAACGACTTGCAAAAGGGGTATCAACATAAGAGGGTAGGGAGGTTGAAAAGGTTGATACAAAGTGGATTGCGGAGGGCAAGTGTTTGTCCTAGACGCGTCTATGCGATCTTGTAATGAAATTTTGGGCATGGAGGGGTCGTTCGAAATTCGACCAAAGCAAGAACCGTAGGAAGTTATGTCTGGTTGTGGGTACCAAAGTTCGGCCAGAGTTTTTCAAGGTGGAGTACCCATGATATGAAGAGAAGAAGAAGGAAAGGAAGGGAAAAAGAATATGGATTTTTTTTTTAAATTTTTTTTATTAAAAAATGTTTATTTTTGGAGCTTTGAAAATTGTTTGTTTTAAAGAATACGGAATTATGGGGCCAAAATTTACAAGCACAATCACAATCACAATATGCACAAACACACCTAGAGCTAGGTTCACCTAGGTCAGCTAGACAGCTCCTAACTGTTCCAAAGGGCGAGAAATAGGACCTCAAACCGCCTCTTCACCGCCAATTGCGGCCAGGTAAGTGCCAGGTAAATGGGAGGCTCCCCACTACGAAAGTAGTGGTCCTAATTAAGTAACCACTTGCCTTAGACACACTTGCCTAGACACCGCAAAATCAGGTTAGGATAAACGGCCGATGCCTACAACTAGTCCTCTGTCCTATTGAGCGCGACGTCCTTAGGGCTGAGTCTAGTATTTTTTATTAGCTCAAGGTAATGCGTATGCAATTAGTGATTTGTGGGGTCTTAGGAAGGGTGATGAAATCCCCACCCAATCTGAATTGGTGTTATAGCCCCTTAATGTCCGTATTAATATATGCAAAGCGGTAAACAAACAAAATATAAAACAACAAAAATTTATTTTGCGGCGGAGCAATTCTGTGCAAAGATACCTACAGAAAATACAGTATAGTGGAACTCGGAAAGGGAACTAGAGGAAAGAGAAAGGGCGGAAAAAATTTGAGGGCTCAGAAGCCTCAAAATGACGCGGAACCGCCGCGTAAGGCACACTTTGACCGCGTTTCCGCGGTCAAATTGATGAGTTGGGGCTTGAAACCTTGGTCAATATACATGCCCTTCTCTGTACACCCTAAAAAAAACCTCTGTTTCTTGATTAGATTACAGTACTTGCTCCAGATTAGCCTGCACACAAAAATTATCAAAAATAACAAAAAGATTTTATTTTATATATATATATATACAAAAAGAATATTAACCTGAATAAAAAGAAAGAAAATACGTTACCGTCTCCCCGGCAACGGCGCCATTTGATTGATATAATTTTAGTTAACCGCAATCAAGACGGTGTCGCTTTGCAGCTAGCCGGTTGAGCACGGGTCGTCCGCAGGGAGACGCAGCGTTTTACGTTCTTGTCGTAATGAGTTAATGCGCGTGGGCGGAATTTTTCATATCTACCCTATGTGTTTTGTGCACAAGTAAAGTTGTTAGGAAATGATACAAAAGTGTAAGCTAAGAAAATCCGTATTCAAAACCTTTGAGCCGAACTTAACGATTGAAGCTAGAGCAATCGGCAACAACGTGGATTAGGGTACTTAAGCACGGTATTCGTGAAATCCGGCTTATTGACCCTTGTCCGTCGTTTCTTGTCTCTTGCTTTCGCCTCCGGCCAAACCGAACGCAACCGGTCGCGGTTAGGAATCACCGTTACCTTGGTAGGGTAGGGTGCCTAACGGAGCGCTTGCGTAATGTTTGGACGGAGTTTAATGAAAAATACGGGAAAAGGGAATGGGCAAAGAAATCATAACTTACAATATCGTATTTATTCCTAACAACACATAATTACAACCATTCACAAAACAAACCAAAAAGAGCAAAAGAAAAGAGAAAAGAGAAGAAAGGAAAAAGCATTACAAGTAAGTAAGTGCATGGAATTAAAGTTGCATGAAAGTAAAGCAAGTATTAAAGTGCAAGAAAGTAAATGAGCAAGAAATGAAACTAGGAACCATAGAACCCAAAACAAGACATGGGTTCAATAACCAAATCTTAAACTTGCAAGCTCAATTAAGAGGTTGCAAGATCAAGAAAAGGCAAAGAACTCATGGAGAATAAAGCACAAAAGAGAGAACATTATTGATTCCAAAATGATACAACCCCTTGAGATCAATGACCAAAGCTTAAACTTGCAAGCTCACTTAATAGATTGCAAGATCAAGTTAAGGTAGAGAGCTCAAGGGGGAAGCTAAGCAAAAGAATGATACAAAATAACCCTCATCTTCATTTCATCATCCACTCATAAAGCCCTCACTACAATTTTCATGGAGGAAAGAATGAAGAAGAAGAAGAAGCTAAACTAAATCCTAACAAAAAGTGGGCATAAGAATTGATCTCTTACAATGGCTCAGAATCGGGGTATTTATAGGAGGAGAGTTGAAACCCTAAGGCAATATTCTGGCCCCAAATGAAATGACAAAGCTCCCCCCAAAATTTGGTCAGATGATGACACAAAACCGCGGCGGTTCCGCCGCGCTTTTGTGGAATTATGGTCTCGAATTTTTTGGGTTTCCTTGTGTTGCCATCTTATGTTGTTATACATGTATGCAAATTTCTTCCACAATTGTTTCAGATCTGCAACGGTCCAAAATGGCATAAAAAATAATACTTTTGACCTTTTCTCCCTCGAGCTCCGCGCACCCATTGATTCTTGTGCTGCCCTCCTCGTGCTCTGTGCTTGTCCGAGACACGAATGACCACTATTATATGTTTTGTCTCTGGAACCGGTACGCGGCACTGGACGGATACGGATGACCGGAACCCGGCTTTTATCTTCTGTCAACAGATGTTTTGTATTTTGGCGTAATAGTGGAGATTTTGTATCAATTGCGTTATTTTGGACTAGGAACCTGTAGCCTGTAAATATGTAGCAAACACGGATTAAAAGAACCTACCTATAAACAAACGAGCGTAAGAATGGGCGATATTAAATGCAATATTCTAGTATGAACATAAGACAAAGAAGATACTTGATCTCGCTTTAAAATATCAAATGATTACACTTCCGGAGTCCAAACACCCTGAGCAAGCCAACGAGGTCTCTCATCTAGATTATTGCTCTTATCACAGGGTAATAGGGCACCCTCTCGAAGATTGCTTCATCTTCAAGAATTGGGTCGAAGATCAGTATCAGCTCGGCAAGTTCGCTCTATCTGACAGCTGGAGGGTAACGCCGCCACAGAAGCATGAGCCCAAAGCCACGAGAGTGGAACCAGATCCGTATCGGTCTTCAAAGCGAGCTCGTACTTGTCATATGATAACGATATCAAAAGAAGAGACCGAGAATATGGAAGACCTCCCCTGGTGCTTCGAAAACAATGATGATGAGGTGATCTCAGAATTTCCACCGGCGCCAAAAGAGCTGGAAGATGGAATACACACTACTACAGATAACCTCAAGAAGATTGATTTGGGGACGACAAGTGACCCGCGACCGACTTTCGTCAGTGAGTTGTTGTCTGAAGAAAGGGTGGCTGCACTAAAAGACGTACTTATACAGCATAAAGATTGCTTCGCCTGGAACTATTCTGAGATGCCAGGATTAGCCCAGAGATTGCTGTTCACAAACTGGCCATATCCCCGGACATTAAGCCAATCAAACAAGCACCGAGAAGAATGTGGCTTGAGCTTGAGATGAGCATTAACGCTGAGGTCAAAAAGCTAATCGACTCCGGCTTCATCCAAGAGATTCAATACCCTGATTGGATCGCCAACATCGTCCCAGTGATGAAGAAGAATGGGACAGTGCACATATGTGTGGACTTTCGGGATCTCAATAAAGCCTGCCCGAAGGACGACTTCCCAGTACCAGTCACCGAGCTGATGATAGATAATACGTCCACTCACGAGGTTTTCTCATTCATGGACGGCTCATCAGGATACAATCAGATAAAGATGCATCCCGAAGACCAGAAGCACACCACTTTCCGGACCCCTTTGGGTATATTCTGCTACAAGGTTATGCCCTTCGGTCTAAAGAACGCCGGTGCCACCTATCAAAGGGCTATGACAAAGATCTTCGATGTCCTTATACACGAAATCGTCGAATGCTATATTGACGACCTCGTGGTTAAGAGCAAATCATACGAGGAGCATTTAGAACATCTGAAGATCGTATTTCAACGCCTTCGGCAATACAACCTAAAGATGAACCCTCTCAAGTGCGCATTCGGAGTTTCCTCGGGCAAATTCCTAGGATTCGTCGTCCGACACCGAGGTATCGAGATAGATCCGTCAAAGATCAAGGCGATCATGGAAATGCCTCCGCCAAGGACTCTAAAACAATTGCGGTCTCTCCAAGGGAAGCTCGCGTACATCCGGCGATTTATAGCCAACCTTTCAGGCAAGTGTCGCCCTTACAGTCACCTGATGAAGAAGGGAACCCCTTTCGTTTGGGATCACAAATGCCAGAGCGCACTAGACAAAATCAAGCAGTATCTACAGAACCCGCCCGTGCTAGCCGCTCCGGTCAAGGGAAAGCCTCTCATTCTTTATGCAACCGCCCTCGAAGGTTCCTTAGGCGCATTATGGGCACAAGAGAATGACCAAGGGAAAGAAAGAGCTCTCTATTACTTAAGTAGAGTTCTCCTGGGGGCAGAAAGAAACTATTCCCCCATCGAAAAACACTGCCTGGCGTTGATCTTCGCGATAACAAAGCTCAGGCACTATGCGTTGGCGCATGAAGTCCGTCTCATTTCGAAGGTAGACCCTCTCAAATATTTGATGTCAAAGGCTATACTGACAGGTCAGCTCGCTAAATGGGCCTTGCTCTTAATGGAGTTTTCGATAACCTATTTGCCTCTTAAGGCAGTGAAAGGCCAGGCCATCGCCGACTTCCTCGCTGAGCATCCGATACCGGCCGATTCCCCTCTAAATTGTGAGCTGCCAGACGAACATGCGTTTGATGCGATCGACGGTAGTAATACCCGATGGGAACTCTATTTTGATGGAGCGTCTTCCATAAAGAAGCGCAAACAAAGCACCCCTATAATCAAATCAGGGGTAGGCCTTATCTTCGTGACCCCACATGGAGGGATAATGCGCTTCGCCTTCTCCTTGACAGAGCCGAGGACGAACAATGAAGCTGAATACGAAGCTTTGATAGCAGGCCTCGAGATCGCCATCGACATGGGAATTGAAAACCTCCTCATTTACGGAGACTCCCAACTGGTCGTTAGTCAAGTAAACGGCGACTACCAGACGTGCAAGCCAGAGCTGGTGAAGTATGGCGAGAAAGTACATCGACTGCTGACTCAAATTCCCTCCTACACCTTGGGAAGCATACCGCGTGCAGAAAATAGCAAAGCGGATGCGTTAGCCAAGCTCGCTAAAGAACTGGCCGATGAGAACCTCGATGACGTGAGGATCGTTGTGCAAAGCCGTCAGGTCCTTGCTCCGGCAGAAGTATCTCCGGAGTCGTCCGAAGAAAAGGGCGCGACCGAGCGAATGACTCTACAAATAAAAGATCAGGAAAAGGCCGAGGATTGGAGAGAAGTTTTTATAGACTACTTCAAATCTCGTCGAACACCTGAAGATGCGTTCTCAAGACATCAGCTTATGAAACGAGCTCTCTCTTTTGCCTTCGTCAACGATACTCTGTATAAGAGGTCATTTGATTCTTTGTGGTTGAGATGTCTGGGACCTGAATTGGCGAAGAGAGTCATTCAGGAAGTTCACGACGGACTTTGCGGTTCTCATCAAGCTGGCCCAAAGATGAAGTTGAAAATTAAACGAATGGGCTACTACTGGCCTACGATGATCCAGGACTGCCTCGAGTATGCAAAGCAATGCCACTCGTGCCAGATCCATGGGGACTTTATCCATCAACATCCGAATCCGTTATATCCAACAGTGGCCAGCTGGCCGTTCGAAATGTGGGGGACTGATGTAATCGGCCCCATCGAACCAGCGTCGTCCAGGGGACATCGATTCATTTTGGCGACAACTGACTATTTCTCTAAATGGGCAGAAGCAATACCGCTGAGGGAAGTGAAGACGGAGAATATCCTCCATTTCTTCAAAACGCACGTCATTTATCGGTTTGGAACTCCACGATCATCTCCGATAACGGGCCAGCCTACAGAAGCCACAAGATCAGCCGATTCGCGCAACAACACAACATAGACTGGAGATATTCCTCAGTTTATAATCCCCGAGCTAATGGTCTAGCTGAAGCTTTCAACAAGACCTTGACGAAGATCATGAAGAAGACGGTGTCCCGAAATAAGAAAGACTGGCACGAGAGACTGCGAGAAGCTCTCTGGGCGTATCGAACTACGTACAAAACAGCCACGAACACAACGCCATACGCGTTGGTATTTGGTACGGAAGCAGTACTCCCCCTCGAGATAGTTACCCTCTCTACGAGTGGCAATCCACTACTAGCTGACGGACGAAGAAAATGCTCACCTTCGTCTTGAAGAGCTTGATGCCCTTGATGAAACCCGCCTCATAGCGCAACAAAATCTGGAGGCTTATAAAGCAAAGATGACGCGCTCATATGAAAGATTGACCAGGCCGAGGACATTCCGTCAAGGCGAACTCGTGCTAGTGGTCAAAAGACCTATGATCCCTAATCGCGCCAAGCGGGAAAAATTCGAGCCGAACTATGAAGGCCTGTACATCATAGACAAGGTCTACCAGGGTGGCGCCTATCTACTCATGGATATGCACGGTGAAAGGCCTTTCAGGCCAATAAACGGTCGCTTCCTAAAGAAATACTATGCTTAATGAGTTACAGCCTAGGTCAATGATAGATGACGACGACTATGTTCGCTCGCTATCTTCCTAAGCCCGAACTCTATAAGTAGTGACCGGCCTTCTGCAACAGTGGACCGAAACGTCCTTAAACTAACAACGGACCGAAACGTCCTTAAACTAACAACGGACCGAAACGTCCTTAAACTAACAACGGACCGAAATGTCCTTAAACTAACAACGGACCGAAACGTTCTTAAACTAACAATGGACCACTATGTCCTAAAACTAGTTGTTGACCAAGATGTCGATAAACTACGATGGATTGCGGCATCCCGAAACCGATACAAAAAAAAAGGAATAAAAAAAATAAAAAATAAAAAAATAAAAAAATAAAAAATAAAAACGGTATGTCTATAAGCAAAATGGGCACGGATGAAAACCCGAAAGGGCTCCGTGAGTAAAAACAGCAGGGCTACCGGCGAGTGTTTGTGAAAACCTGAAAGGGCGCAATCTCGTTAGAAAAATAAAAAGAATAAAAAAAAAGAAGAAAGACGGTATGTCCATAAGCAAAATGGGCACGGATGAAAACCCGCAAGGGCTCCGTGAGTAAAAACAGCAGGGCTACCGGCGAGTGTTTGTGAAAACCCGAAAGGGCGCAACCTCGTTAAGAGACACTTACAAGGTCCTCTCGACTTTGTGAGGAGAAACCACCCGCGTGAGATCCTTACGACTCACAAGGGAGCAGCACACTTAGGGATCCCCACGATTCCCAAGGAGAAATTACACTTGCGAGATCCTCACGACTCGTAAGGAGAATCTTCTTATGGGACCCTCACGGCTCATAAGATTTGAAAAGTCTTAAGTTACAGAGACCTGAACCTGTTCTTAAGCAACCCCCACAACCTTCAAAACTGCTCTACAAGCGACTCAATACTGACCCTTGTATACAATCCACGGGCGCGAATAAACATTTCCCTAACCAAGTCCCATCCGTGACTGGGGATATGTTCGCACGGTGAACAACCCTTGTGAGTCCTCTCGACTTATAAGGAGAAAACCCTTCTGTAAGATCCTTACGACTTGCAGGAGAACGCGCACTTAGGAATCCTCATGATTCCCAAGGAGAAAACACACCTACGAGATCCTCACGACTTGTAGGGAGAAATACCTTTGTGAGACCCTTACGGCTCATGAAGTCAAAAGCCTTAGTCGACATGACCCTAACCCTGTCTACTAAGCCACCTTTGTTCGACATCGACAGAGGCAAATGATGATGCGCTCCTGGCAATATCCCAGTTGTAGCGGTGCTGATGCCGAAATCGGTGTCTAATCCAAAGCTTGCGACAAAAATCCAGCAAGCCACACATGCATACGAAATAGCCGAAAGGATTGTCTTGATGAATTAAGGGCGGCAATGGACGCATCCAAATTCCTCATCTGTTGGTTTGTCGCTATAATATAAGCTTCCTACGACTGTTCCAGACTAGACATGGGTTGTGAAGGGGTTTCAATAAAAGATTCAAGCTTGTTTGGATACGTGAAACTCCCAAATGGCTGTGTAGAAGCAATGTCTAGGGAAGGTGTGAAAGTCGGGTAGGACTGGTAGGAATTGAATGGTTGGATAGGAGTAGGATCAACATTTGGATAAAAAGGTGAATGGACTTGTTGATCCCAAGAACTGAAAGTGTTGAAAGGAGTGAAAGATCTGTTATGTGCTTATTCAATATGTTCAGCAATAGACATGGGTTTCGGAGTTACAACAGGACTCGAAAAAGGGGTATCAACGTAAGAAGGTGGTGGTGAAGGTTGAAATGGTTGATACAAAGTGGATTGCGGAGTCGAACTGTTTCTCCTAGACGCTTCTATTCGATCTTTCAAAGAAATTTTGGGTATGGAGGGGTCGTCCGTAATTCGACCAAACAATTCGCGTAGGAAGCAATGTTTGGATGAGGGTACCAAAGTTCGTCAAGAGTTTTATGAGGTGGGGTACCCATGATGTAAGAAAGGAGAAGAAAAAGAATGTGGGTGCAAAGGATTTCTAGCGACAAATTGGCAAGGTTTTGTAAAAAAAATTTTGTTTTGTGTTTTTTTTATAAGGAGCTTTTTGCAAAAAGATTTTCAATAAAAGGCTTAGTCACACATTCAATCAATCACAAAATGCACAATCAAGCCTAGATCTAGGGTCACCTAGGTCAACTAGACTGCTCCTAACTGTTCCAAAGGGCAAGATGTGAGGACCTCAAATCACCTCTTCACCGCCAATTGTGGCCAGGTAAGCACAAGTAGAGAAAGAAGGGACCCGCTCACGAATCACCGTGAGACGGGCCTTTTAAAGTTACCTTTCCCTACCTGTCTAGCCTAGGCACCACAAAGTCAGGTTTAGATCAACGATCGATACCTACAACTATTCTTTTGTCCTATTGAGCGCGAAGTCCTTAGGGCTGAGTCTAATCTTTTTTAATTAACTCGATGGTTAATGCAAAATGCTTTTTGTGATTTTTGAGGTCCTAGGAAGGGTAATGAAATCCCCACCAAATCTGGATTGGTGTTAAAGCCCCTTAAAGTCAGTTTAAGAATGCAAAGCAGTAAAACACACAAAACACACTTGCCAAAAAAAATTTATTGTGGCGCAAAGAATCCTGCACAAGATCAAGTTATTGGAGAAGGGAGAGAAGTTTTTGCGCAAAGAACCCTACAGGAAAATTTTTTAGAGGAGTTTAGGGGGTTACAGAGAAGAAAAGAGAGCTCACAGAGGAATTTTGGCTTGCTGATGTCAGCAAGGCGCCACGGTTCCTTTGCTAAATGTTGCTTTTGACCACAGTTCCGCGGTTGACTCGTTGACTCGAGCCTCCAAACTTCTTCTGTTTTCTGTTGCGGTCCTCCTCTGTTTGTTCAGATCTGCTGTTTGTTGTTTCGCTCTCTGGATTTTTCCAGATCTGAATCTGTTCGTCGATCCTGCACAATTCAAAAGAAAACCCTTCAAAGAATAACAAGATGATAAAAAAAATTATTTTTATATTTTTCAGTTTTTATGATTTTTCAATTTTTATATTAACCCGAAATTACAAAAAGAAAATAACTACGCCATCCCCGGCAACGGCGCCATTTGATTTGTATGTGAGAGTTTGGGATCAAAGAATTGTTAACCACAATCAAGAACGGCGTCGCTTGGTAGCTAGTTGGTAGCTAGCCGGTGAGTACGGGTCGGTCCACAGGGATTTTGTGTATTCTCAATTTGTTCTAACGAGTTAATTCCAAACGGTGTTGGATTGATTATCACTAAAAACTAAGGTTGATCTAGACTAGGATTAAAATCTTGCTAGGGTTAGGTTTAGGTTAACTTGGAAAGTCAATATTCCTCATCGCTTTCAATGCCCTAATTAAGATCTATGAGGTGTTATGGTAATAATTAATAAAGTGGATTAGTACCATCGGGAAGAAACTAGGGTTCTTCCTCTAGGTTCTTGTCCTTCCTTTCTTAATTCTTACCCTAACCTCCATGGAAAATATGCACACCCGGTCTTTTAAACTACGGTATCACCACTACCTCGTAGGATAGGGTGCCGTAGGGAGCGGTGTGTGTATGTATGCATGGAGTCCTATAAAAAGATGTGATGGGCAAGAAAGGAGTGAGAGATTTTCATCTCTCAAACCTTTCCTATTCCTAACCCTAACAAGCGAGGATCTACTCACTCATTAGGGAATTGATAAACATGTTCTAAACTAATTAACTAGGGCAGATAATAAAAGTTATATTAGGGCAGAAAGAAAATTAACTAGGGCAATAAAAAGAAAACTTACTCCAATTTTTATTTGATACTCTCTTCAAACATTACAGGAATTGAATTCTGAATTTTGATAAATAAAATGAGGCACAAGAAGAGGCATGCTCCAAGAGAGCATTAGGGTTTCTATTTATACATTATAGAAACCCTAGGGTTACATTCGATCCCTATCTGCATTTACAAAATTACCCCTAAAAAGCCTAGTCAACGCACCGTCCCACCGACAAAAATTGCACCGACACGTGCTCCATATGGCCGCGGAACCGCGGCCAAAAGCCCTGTTTGGCCGCGGATCCGCGGCCATATGGTGGGTTCTTCAGCTGCACCTTTTAGGGCTGCTTCTGGTTGCAATTGGTTTCTTATTTCTTCACTTGGTTTCTCAGATTATCTTCTAGTTTTCTTCCAGATTTCCACAGGGAATAATGTCATGGACTTTACCGTTCGCTTCGTGTCGATGTCTTGAAACTTGCGCTGCCTTTATACTTTGTGAACTTGTTCATTGATCTTCGTTTATTCTCTAAATTGTAGGCTTGATCAAGATTCTTCCATTTGTTGGTCGTAGTCTCACTTTTGTATCGTCTTTTCATCATTTTCACTGTTTTGTTCCGAGAACCTGTAACCTGTAACTATGTAGTAGACATGGATCAAAAGCACCTGTTTATTTATAAAATGAATAAGAATGAGGAATATAATAATGCAAAATTATGCTATGAACAACGCTCATTATCTGGCGCACAGCGCCAAGCGCGCCACGTGTTCCTCACGTGTGCGCTACTTCACCAGAAGCGCCTTGCGCTCAGGATCTGGCGCATAGCGCCAAGCGCGCCACGTGCTCCTCACGTGTGCGCTCATCACGTGTGCGCTACTCACAAGAAGTGCTCTGCGCTCATTATCTGGCGCTCGGCGCCAAGCGCGCCACGTGCTCCTCACATGTGCGCTACTTAACAGAAGCGCTCTGCGCTCATTAACTGGCACTCAGCGCCAAGCGCGGCACGTGCTCCTCATGTGTGCGCTGAGAGAACATAAATTGTTCTTTAAATAACAAAGCCCCAAAGCTATAATGAGTGCTCGATACTTAATAAAGATAAAAAGTTTGTCAGAACTCGGACCAATGCTCAGCATTGTTAAATGTTTAATATTTTTACTAAATGGGACGAGCCCAAAGTAGCCATAGAACCCTACTTCAAATTAATTGAGCCCATATGCTCATAAATCTTTGATCTTAGTCCCAAATTGGACTACAGATCCCCCAACCAATATTGGTTCAAGGGTACATCTCTTCACTCCTCTAATATTTGTCGTTGTAATCCTTCAACGTCTTCAGAGAGGTGATGGGTCCCGACAACCAGACATTCCATGGACTGTGGGGTCCTTAAACTCATGGACTATGATGTCCTTAAACTTTACAGACTATGATGTCTCTAAACTTTCATAAACTGTGGGGTCCTTAAACTCATGGACTATGATGTCCTTAAACTTTACAGACTATGACGTCTTTAAACTGGACCGTAAAGTTCCTAAACTAAAACAATAGAGCCTAATGCTCTTTTGTTGGATCTAAATGATCCTGTTAAGTAGATCTTAGTCTAAAATTAGACTAACGTATCCTTAACAAACGTTTAAGTTGATCTTAGTCTCAAATGAGATTAATGATCCTTAAACCCAACCCAAACCCAAATCTATGAAAATACGGATTTAGACTAATCCACGCCCTACGGACAACAACATAAATTAGTCTCCGTATACAATCCACAGGCAACCAAAAATAAAACAAACACACACGACGTGAAGTAATCATCTGGAGAAGGAGAAAGTTGTTACAGCGATGCGGTAACATAATTAACTGCAAGGGCTTGCGCCTGCAGGGAAGAGCGTCCCCACAATCAAAAACCCCTCAAACGAGGGGGAATCTGACGAAATCTGCAACAACGGCCACATCCGTCTAAACCTCCGATATACGGTGCCATAAATCAACTTAGCATCTTCGGAGAGGTGGACGGATAAAACCAAATAGCATATGCCCCCAAATTTAGGCAAGACGAATCTATGCGGTTTCGTCTCTGTTTTTGGCGGAGAACAGATTCTAGCACGCCCGGTGGGACCTTTTCATCTTTCCACTCCATACTTCGTGTGTCGTGTTTCGCGAAAAAATCGCAGTTTGATATGGTTGCCCCTGGATTCGAGGTACTAAGATTTGGTGTCTTGTTCCATGCAGAAAACAGAAGATTATTGGCTTCCAACTGCACAAACTGCAACAAATGCAACAACTCCCACTCCGTCCTTGCTGGAGGAGTGACCTACGGGCCTCAAGCGGCCTCCCTTTTTACAATGTCGGTGGACCAGGTGACGCGAGCCACCACAGGGTTATTCTTTGGGACCATGATCCCACCAACAAGTTCCAACATTCAGATGCCGTCACAGGAAGCTGCGAAGAAGTCGGTCTTTGATCGGCTTGCAACCACCACGGCCCCTCTCAGTGGGTCGTCCAACTCTAATGCCTCAGTCTTCGACAGGCTGGGTCAAAGCTCAAGTGGGCTCGCAAAGAGGCTCGCAATACCAGAGAAGGACACTCCAACTCCTGCTACAGTTGAGGTCGTCCAAGCTGCTCTCCCTACTCGAAGGTCGGCTTTCGACAGGATGACCATTCCCTCTCAGCGGACATCTGTATTCGACAGGCTATTGCCAATAACAGCCTCTCCTCAAAACAGAGGGCATGAAAAAGCTGATCCAACAGCGGAGGTGATCCCGGCTGCTCGCCATGCTCGCCGTCATCACTGGTGCCGAGTAAGGAAGGCTGGGGACAGCTTTCCTTTTAGACTAACTCCGCCATCTCCAACGGTGAAAGTTGATGTTGCTGTTCCAACTGGGAACAGTTTTGAACTACTTAACAGGGTGCACAGGAATTCGCCAACTGCCATGCTAAAAAGTCTCCTCCGCCTGTTGAAAAGATCACAAAGGCGAAGCCGGAGCGGTCCTCTCAGCGGCTGTCCTCCAAAATTTACAAAGTCTGGCGACAGGTCCAAGACTCCGTGATTGATCAAGACTACCCCCGCCGATAGAAAAAGATGAAAGTTCGGTGAGAAGGGGATCACCCTGTCAAGCCACAGAAGGTGTCATCTGTTTGGGTACCCGCTGCAACGGCTCTCTCAACTTCTACCGCCCACAAAAGAAGGAGGCCGGAGAAGATCTCTGCGTCTTTAGCAAATCGCAAGGACACTGAATCTAAACGCCCCAAGTCTGGGGGCATGGTGGTGCATACTGTTTATATGGCTTCCGGGAAAGAGGATAGCCGTATCTCTACGGGTCACCGACCATTACACGGACTGTGACTAAGGCTCAGGAGCAACAACAACAAAAGCTTTAAGAAATGCTGACAGCCATGGCTGCACTCACTGGACCAAAAGCAGGCCCGGAAACATCTTCGGAGCAGCGTCATGAGCAGGAAACGGATGCCGAATTCCTTCGGAGAATGCTTGAGAAGAAGGACAAAGAGGCTGCGGAAAAAGCGGCCAACATAAAACAAATGGCCCTTTTATTCTAAGATATGGTATGCTTGATGATCCAGCTGGACCCTCCAGCCGAAGATCCTCCAGTAATAATTGAAGATGATAGAGGAGAGACATCAAATCCTCTGCCGGCTCTATCAGCAGCCAAGGAGGAGACCATCTCCAAAGCCATGCTCGATGATTATATAGCTCAGCAAATACGAGCTCATCAAGCGAATGAAGCAAATAGCCAAGTCATCAAAACTGGGCGACCATATCTAAGATGGTACGATCAGATAAAGTACCCGCCAGGATACACAATTCCTAAATTCCATGTGTGCAAGGGGACAGGCAATCCCCATCAACATGTCGCTCAGTTCAGGGCTCTCTGCGGCAACACTGGAGGGGATGATAAGCTACTGCTTCGCCAATTCGTCGGCAGCTTGGCGGAGACGGCGTTCGAATGGTACTCAGAGCTTCCCAACGACACCGTCAAAACTTTTACGGAGATGGAATTGTTGTTCACCCAACGTTTTGCCAGCGCTAGCGAGTGCAGCGCATCACCGCATTAATTAATGCCAGAGTGAAGCCATGCGAAACATGGGTGCAGTATGCGATACGGTGGCGGAATCTATGGTCGAAGTGCGAGCAGCGCATCGATGAAGCGCCTGCAGTAAGCATGCTCGTAGGGACCCTCGGCACTCAGGCGACCATTTCATAATTCATGATGTTCTTCAAGCCATCTACTTTCCAGGCCTTGATTGACAAACTAGCCCAAATGGATCAAATGGGTCATAGACCCTCTTCTTCGAAGTTGGAATCTCAAAACGAGAAAGGGAAAGGGAAAGCGACCTTCGTCGCCAATACTCAGCAGCAGCCCAGTGGTCCAAAGCCAGCTGATCGCCAAGATGAAAGATGGCGATTCTTCAATAAGAAACTGAAGCGCCCTTATTCATTTCCCGGAGATAAAACGAGGAGACTGTTTGAGCTGGCGATGCGCAACAGGCTCATCATCTTGCCGGATCCAAAACGCCCATTGCAACCTGGTGAGGCCAATAATCCCAATTATTGCCCCTATCACCAAGTGGTAGGCCATCCAATTGAAAATTGCTTCGTCTTCAAAGGCTAGATTGAGGACCAATACCAACAGGGCAAATTCGCACTGTCTGAGAATTGGAAAGTAAGCCAGCCTCAGCCGCACGCTCTTAAAAGGGGGGACACACCGGGGCCATCATGCTCTTTTATAGAAGAAGCTCCATAAGAGGTCGCTCTTTCAGCCAAGACGAAAAGAATGCTGAAGGATCTCCAAACATGCCCGGCGATCAGGTGGAAAAATCCACTGGAACCCGAGGTCATTGAGGGAATGCTGAAGCCGCGCATGACTCCAAGAATTGGTAGCGATAATCAAAACGCTCAGTCCCAGACGTCAAAGTCTTCGAAGAAGAAGAAGAAAACCAAAAAGCCCGTGAAGCCTGATGACAAGCGCACAGACCTGCAAAAATATATTGACGCGCTGAAAGAATACAACCAAAAGGCGCAAACCCTGCTCACGCTTCAAGAGTTTCTCAACGACATTGATTGGTAGAGTTTTTGCGTGCTTAATTAATTACCGCAATCAAGACAGTTTCGCTTGTAGCTAGCCGGTTGAGTACGGGTAGTCCGCAAGGAGATGAGAACCTTTTTCTATGTGCTTTAACGAGTTAAGTCCAAATGTCCAGATTTGTTTGTGATTAACTATGTGCTAAAATGTTATATAAAGAGAGCTTGTTAGGGTTAGGATTAGGTTAGTTTGAGTTAGGAGTCGCTCACTTCTTTCGTTGCCACTCTTAATATCGGTGTTACGGTAATCGGCAACAACGGGGATTAGCACGACTAGGAAGGAACTTGTGAGTATAAGCTAGGCTTTCCAATGCTTAAGTTCTTCCTTTTGGTGCTTGTCCGTCCGTTCTTGGCTCTTAGCCTTAACCTCTGGTTAATTCAACCACAACCGGTCTCACTAAGGAATCACCGCTATCATGTAGGATAGGGTGCCGTAGGGAGCGGATTGTGGTTCAATTAATGGGAGTCCGAATTAAGATGTTGGGCAAGGAAAGAGTGAGAGAGATTTCCTTCTCTCAAACTTCCCTTATCCTACCCTAACAAGTGAGAAAACTACTCACCCATTACAAGAAAAAGGAAAATAAAACAATGGAGGAAGATAGAAAGAAAGAGGTTAGAAGATTACAACTTGCTATTTGCGACCTCACCTTGGCAAGGATCAAGCTTAAGCATCATTGTTGTTAAGGATAAAGAAAAAGAGAACAAGAAAGAAACAAACGATAAATAACAACAACTAGATTAGCAAATGAAAATTACAAGCAATTATAGTTAACAAAAGAACAAGACAAGCATGATAAAGAAAAGAACTCTTTTATTCATCACTTCATTCACAAAAGCTCACTACAAGGTTTTTAATGGAGAAGAGATGAGAAGAGGAAGAAGAACAACAACATATAACCTAAAATCTAAATACAAGAATAAGCACACTTCACTTGGCATTGTTCTGGGCTATTTATAGGCAGGAAACTGAAGACCTAGGGCAACAATCTGTCCCCATATGAAATACCAAAACTGCCCCCAAAAGATCATACTCCGATGACTTAGTCAGGCCGCGGATCCGCGGCCTAAGCATGCTTATGCCGCGGTTCCGCGGCCATTATGATGAGTTGGGCCTTCAAGTTTTGTCGTGTTCCCTGGTTTGCTGTTATCTTCAGTTTAGTGTATGTGGTTTCTCAGAATCTTTTCACATCTCTTCCAGAATTTTTGTAGATCAAAAGGTGATTTGATGTGAATCTTTTGCCATGATTTTTCTTGAGCTCCGCGTAGATATGTTGGATCTTGTGTTGACATTGAGCTTTGTGCATGAAAATGACATCGATTTGCCATTTTGTCCCTTAAACTGGTGTGCGGCAACATACGGATAGAGAGCGGAGACCCGTGTTTTATCTGTGGTTGGCAGTAATCCGGATTTTGTCGTGCTTTTCCATGAATTTCATTGTTTAGAGCTGAGAACCTGTATCCTGCAATTAACTAGCAAACACGGCTCAAGAGTACCTACCGATAAGCAATATGATAAAAATTGGGCGGTATAAAAATGCAAAAATCTGATATGAACAAATACCCCCAAACTTATCATTTGCTCGTCCCGAGCAAAGCCAATTTATTCACAAAAATTCCTAACCTCACTTTCGCAGGGAACGCGATTGCACTGAGCATGTGCAACAAGCCGTTTAAACCTCTAGGTGTCCCTAGTAGGAGGAGTGTTTTCTCCTGAGGGTTTTCAGCGGATACTACCCACAAAATCCGGTCAAGCTAGTTTTGCACAATAACTATGATCCAAACCCTAAGGTTTTGTTTCAGAAAATAACAATTCTATTATCCTAAGTCTAGACTATCGAACCTTTATTTTTCACACCTCGCTTCTTATTTAACTTAAGATTTTATATGTCTTTACGTGCAGTGCAAATAGTGTCGTTAAGTTCCAGAAGGATCGATTAAAGTCATCATGTCACACAATAAAGCCTAGATAAAAAATTTAAAAGGATCATAAAAGTTTTATAAAGAGTTAAGTATTTTTCAAGTTTCGTTTTCCAGCAATGTTTCAATTTTAGAATTTCTATCTTCTTTAACAGGAAACTAGGTCTTATTTTTCACTCCACCTTTTTCTTGTTTTCATTTCATACACACCTCTGTAAACGTGCAATAGTCTTTATCATAGAATAAAACCTTCATATCTCCGCTAGAAATATTTTTTTATAAAAAACTGTCTTTTGTCAGGATTATTCTCACACAAAGAACCGTTAGGAATTTTAACTCGGAGAGAATACTTGCTTGACTTTGTTTTAATCTGGACTTTCTAGGCTTCTTAACGAGGTTTGGGCCAATGCACCCAAACCAGTTGGCTTTAAGGCATTAGGTGTAGAGACACCCCAGCGGACTTAATTACTCAAGTTACCTAGGTCTAAAATCAAAAGACAATTTAGCGTGAAAATCATGATGATTCAATACGAACGGAGATATAACCGGCAGTTCAGTTATTTTTTGGATAAAAGACGTGTTTAGTGGGTTAGGTGTGTAATCATTCCAATCAAGTTACAGATGGGTTATTTTTCAGAATTAGTTCCAATTAAGGCATCAATAACATTCCTTCGTATTCGCTTCACTTCATAAACTATTCTTGATATTGCTTATTTCAGAACAACCCTATTTGATCCTCAGAAAATCATTTATCCATTTAGGAATTTTTAGACATAATAGACTTGTCATCTAATTTCCAAAACTCACGACACGTGTAGTGTGATGTAAAGACGTATATTAGCTATAGTTAACTTCAAAGGAGAGTTATCTTTCAGGTTTTCAAAATCTAAAAATAAGATTTAGTTATTCTTATCTTATCAAACAAAACCGTCAAAATGTTGAATCGGAGTTCTCCCACTAGCTAACTTGACAGAAAAGTTTTTATGTTTTTAGAAAATTTTCTGATTTTTATGGATTTTATGGATTTTAGAATGCAGATGCAAAATATACATATGAATACGAAGGTTAGAAATGCGTACCGAGCGTACCCCCAAACTTAAACTGGACAGTGTCCTCACTGTCATTGCATGAAGAGATCATTGAAGGGTCAAAATTGTCGGTTAGATATACATATTTTTTTGTTTTTTTTTTGTTTTTGTTTTTAAAGAAAAGAAGAATAGTAAAAATGGAAATTCCACAAATATATACAAAAAGGTATATACATACCCACAAACTTATTTGGAACAGTGTCCACTGTTCTTGGCTGGATAACCGAAGTTTGGTGGTAGGCAGAGGAAGATTATGCAGGGTAAACCGGCTCCTGTAAGACCAGGAGCTCCTCTGTTGGTTCGGCACTAAGGTACGGTTTTAGTCGATGTCCGTTTACTTTAAAAAATGAACCGTCCTTTGGATTCTCCAAATCCACAGCACCATGCGGATACACACTCCGCACAAAATACGGTCCTTTCCAGTGAGATCTGAGCTTTCCTGGATGGAAATGTAGCCGGGTGTCGTAAAGCAGTACCTGTTGACCTGGTACGAATGTTTTGCGCAAAATGTGTTTATCGTGAAACACCTTCGTTCGGTTTTTAACGACAACCGCGTTTTCGTAAGCCTCATCCCTAAGCTCGCTCAATTCGTTCAACTGCAGCTTCCGATGGCTGCCCGCATATTCGAGAGACAGATTCAGCTCTTTTATCGCCCAAAATGCGCGATGCTCGATTTCCACAGGGAGGTGGCAAGCCTTCCCGTACACAAGCTGGTAGGGAGACATGCCAAGATCGGTCTTATAAGCCGTGCGAAATCCCCAAAGGGCATCAGTGAGTTTCAACGACCAATCCTTACGGTTTTTGGAAATCGTCTTCTCCGGTATCTGCTTGATTTGCCGATTTGAAACTTCGGCTTGCCCACAGGTTTGGGGGTGGTAGGGCGTAGATAGCTTATGATTAATGGAATATTTCCACATCAAGGCCTCGAAAGTCTTATTGCAGAAATGGGTTCCATTGTCGCTAATGATCGCTCGGGGGTGCCCAAACCGGGAGAAAATGTTTTCCTTAAGAAATCTAATGATAACTTTGTTGTCGTTAGTCCGACTGGGCACAGCCTTGACCCACTTAGAGACGTAATCAACAGCAAGAAGGATGTACAAGTTCCCAAAAGAGCTGGAAAACAGCCCCATGAAATCTATCCCCCAAACGTCGAAAATCTCCACAACCAAGATTGGTTGGAGCGGCATCTCGTTCCTCCTGGATATCCGGCCCAAATGTTGGCACCGGGAGAAAGTCTTGCAGTAGTTATGAGCGTCTTTGAAGAGTTATGGCCAGTAGAAACCACACTGTAAGATCTTCTCAGCTGTCTTTCTGGGGCCAAAATGCCCGCCACATGCTTGATCGTGGCAAAATGACAGCACACTCTTGAATTCATCATCAGGGACACACCGACGAATAATCTGGTCGGGACAGTATTTGAACAGATAGGGTTCGTCCCAGTAAAAGTGTTTTACTTGGGATAAGAATCGAAGTCTGTCCTAACGTGACCATTCATTCGGTAGTAATCCTGTGGCCAAATAGTTCACAATATCTGCGAACCAGGGTTCACAAGATACTGTCAAGAGTTGTTCATCCGGAAAAACGTCGTTGATCGGAATATGAAGCGAAGGCGAAGAAGGAAGTCGTGAGAGATGGTCGGCGACTATGTTTTCACATCCTCTTTTGTCCTTGATGACAAGGTTAAACTCTTGAAGCAAGAGGATCCAACGTATCAGCCGAGATTTTGCATCTTTCTTTGCAAAAAAGATGGCACAGAGCAGAATGGTCTGTATAGACAATGACTGGAGAGCCGATGAGGTAGGGCCTGAACTTTTCTAAAGCAAATACAACAGCCAAGAATTCCTTCTCGGTTGTTGTATAATTAAGTTGGGCGTCGTTCAGGGTTCGGCTAGCATAATAGATTATGTGCGGCATCTTGTTGATGTGTTGTCCAAGGACAGCACCAATAGCAAAGTCGGATGCATCGCACATAATCTCAAATGGGTGCATCCAGTCAGGAGAAGAAAGAACTGGAGCAGAAGTGAGTGAGCTTTTTAATGACTCGAACGCAGTCACACAGCTCGAGTTGAAGTCGAATGGCATGTCCTTGGCCAGCAAAAGTGTCAAGAGCCTAGCAATCTTGCTAAAGTCCTTGATGAACCGTCTATAGAAACCGGCATAGCCAAGGAAGGCTCGGATGTCTCTGACGCATCTGGGAGGAGGGAGATTGGAAATGACCTCAATCTTTACTTTATCAACCTCTATGCCATTTTGCAAGATGATATGTCCTAAGACAATACCTTCACGCACCATGAAGTGGCATTTCTCCCAATTCAAAGTGAGGTTCTTGTCCTTACATCGGGTAAGGACAGCGTCGAGATGCAGCAAACACTCATTAAAGGAATCGCCGAAGATGGAGAAATTGTCCATGAAGATCTCCAGGAATTTTTCCACCATGTCTGAGAAGATTCCCATCATACACCGCTGGAAGGTAGCGGGCGCATTGCATAACCCAAAGGGCATGCGACGATATGCAAACGTGCCGAAAGGACAAGTGAATGTGGTCTTGTCCTGGTCTTTTTCGGCGATGGGAATCTGATTATAACCGGAGTACCCATCAAGAAAGCAGTAGTACTCGTGTCCGGCCAATCGTTCAAGCATTTGGTCAATGAAAGGTAGCGGAAAGTGGTCCTTCCGCGTTGCGGCGTTGAGTTTTCTGTAATCGATGCATACTCGCCACCCAGTTTGGGTATGAGTAGGGATTAACTCGTTCGCCTCGTTAGTGATGACCGTTATGCCTGATTTCTTAGGGACAACGTGAATGGGGCTAACCCACTGGCTATCAGAGATAGGGTAAATGATACCACTATCTAGACACTTTACGATCTCCTTTTTTACAGCCTCCTTCATGACTGGGTTGAGACGTCTTTGTGGATCCCTGGCTGGTTTGGCATCATCCATCAGATGAATGTGATATTCAACGATCAGGTGACTAATCTCCTTGATGTCCGCCATGGACCAGCCAAAAACTTGTCTATTGCTGTGCAAGACCGCAAGAAGGGCTTTCTCTTGCTCTGGAGCTAGAGAACCCGAGATGATAACAGGGAGGGTCTCGTTCTCACCCAAGTAAGCGTACTTAAGGTGAGACGGCAAAGGCTTGAGTTCGAGCGTTGGAGGTGAAACGATTGAAGGCAAGATTGGTGAAAAGGTCTCGAATTCAAAGGATTCCAGCAAAGGTTCAAAACGAGTGTAAGCGACCGAGTTGGATGGTTCAGGTAACTCATCTGGAAATTCGAAGGATTCAAACTCGGGTGGTGAGTGGCTAAGATCATTCGAGAAAGTGAAACACTCGTAATCATTGTCGGGCGCAGAAACAGCAGCAGGTTCGAAGAGGAACGCACTAGTGGCGTTAAGGTTGTCGTGATCGAACAAAAACTCCTCGAATTCACACTCTTCCGGGGTGATCTCCTGGATTGAGCAAACGTCTAGTATATGAGCATTAGGTTCGGAGGGCTGGTTCCCCAACCTAAAAATGTTGAGTTCAATTATCATGTTTCCAAAAGATAGGTTCATCGAACCATTTCGACAATTGATCACAGCATTTGAGGTTGCAAGGAATGGGCGACCGAGTATCACCGGAATTTGATTCCGGGGGTTAGCTACAGGCTGTGTGTCTAAAACAATGAAGTCAACGGGGAATATGAAGTCCCCAATCTTGATTAACACATCCTCTAGCTCACCCCTAGGATGGGTGATCGATCGGTCGGCCATTTGGAGAGTGCGGTGTGTGGGTTTCAGCTCTCCTACACCTAGTTGCTCATATACTGAGTACGGAAGCAGGTTAACACTGGCACCAAGATCTAATAGTGCGCGGTTGATATTCTTATCCCCAATGGTAATGGAAATCGTAGGACAACCAGGGTCCTTCCATTTTTGAGGTAAAGATTGGGTAAGAGCATCACTCACAGCACTAGCCAAGAAAACTTTCTTGGGTACCTGAGATTTCCTCTTTTTCGTGCACAAGTCCTTTAGGATTTTTACGTAGGAAGGGACTTGTTGGACAACATCTAAAAGGGGAATGTTGATGTTAACCTGCTTAAACAACTCCAGAATCTTCTTCATTTGTGGATTTTGTTTATTGGACCTCAACCGGTTTAGAAATGGAACGTTTTTAAAATTGGTTGAGTCCAATGCCTGTGGAGGAGATTGTGGAGTTGGAACGGATCCCAGAGCTGGTGTTTTCGTGGAGTGAGAAATGGGTCCATTTAGAGCAGAAGAAGAGGAAGAGCCTTTTGAAGAATGGAGAATAGGCTCAGAAGACGAAGGAGAAGAAGAAGAAGCGGCCGAGGTGTCATCGTCGATCCGTGTGCCAATATTGTTTTGCAGCATCCTTCCCGATCTAAATGTAGTCACGACACTCACATTATGGTTCTGTTGTTCAAGAGCAACATGTACATTATGTGGGTGACCGGGATTTGGGAGTGGTTGAGATGGAAGCTTCTCCTTTTCTCGCTCGCTTAACGCCGCATTCAGCTGTGCAATCTGGGCTTCGATGGTCTTGATGCTTTGCCCGTGTGCAGCAGTGTGTTGCACCAAAGACTGAATAGACGACTGGATGTTTGCGGTGGATTGTGTCGATTGTTTAACGAACGCCTCCAGACTTCGTTCTAGCGAGGAAACCTTATCATTGTTTGACGGAACAAAGTTATTTTGCAGAAAAGAATTGTTGGGTGCAAAGTTGTTCGTCTGATTTTGAAAAGGTTGGGGTTGGAAGGGCTGTTGAAACTGATGTTGAGTTTGTTGTTGCGCTTGTTGTTGCGGAGGAGGGGGCCTTTGAAAATTGTTGCCTTGGAATTGATGCTGATTCTGATTCCAGGCGAAATTGGGGTGATTCCTCCAACCGGGATTGTAGGTGGAAGAGTATTGATCATTTCTCGGTCTTTGCTGAAATGCAGCATTAACCTGATCCTATCCTTGAGATGGTGGATTGTAAGGACACTCTTCAGTTAAGTGAGAAGGGTCGGAACAACAAGCACAAATGGTACGAAGGGG